>CM046876.1:6033799-7233799 GCA_025667525.1 Glebionis coronaria | reverse complement strand
CATGCATACATGTAGTTATCTACGGGTGACCAATAGGATAAACAACCTACTAATTAGCTTGTCGCGTAAGAGGGATGCAACCACAGCGACCGTGGATCACGAATGTCTGTTAAACACCTTATGTTCGAGATGTCGGATGTAAATCGATATTAATCTCACAACAAGTGAATGATAATCATAAGACACATTGTGCACGTTTAGCAATATTTATCTATGTGATAATTAATATGGTAGTCGTAATTTGCCGCACATATTGCACGATCAAAGCATATAAGTATAGAGTACTTTTTTATATTATTGTTTAGACTCACCCACGGATTGTCGCTGGTCTAACTTCAATTTTCCAAGTGATAATTGTCAAATATAATGTCGTGTATAGTCCTGCAGTAGGCATAATTAGTTTGATACATTGGTTATGATACTTACATACATTTGTTAGCACGATTGTGAGTTGTACATTACAAAATGTTACGATTCGAAAGATAAATAATCTAAGGATAAATATTACATCAGTCGCGAGCATCCGCGCTGGTCCGCACGATCGGACCTATTTTATTTTTTATCCAAGGTTATAACACGTTCATCCGTGTTAATCCGCACGCTTATAATTTTTTTGGATACTTGATTATGTAAGGTTAATATTACTAATAGAGTGTAACACCATTAAACTTGGATGGCTATCAGGGTATGATAATACCAGTATTTTCGTGCACACCACGCAAATACATACAGTTATATATTGTAATTATGTAAGAGGCATTGCTAGCCCGGTACGAATATTTGGAAATAATACTCACACTTTGCTGCGGCAGAACGCGTTTCGTTGAAATATTTCTTTTCCGCGGCACGCCTTCTGTTGGCATATTACATTGCCACGAAATCACGCCTTCCGTTGGCACATTACTTTGCTGCGGAAGAATGCCTTCCTTCAGCGCATTCCTTTACCACGGAAGTACGCCTTATGCCGGCCATAAGTTAGATATAATACCCACATTATTTTGCTTGGGAAGTATCTCTTCCATTGGCGCATTACGTCGCTGCAGAAATATGTCTTTCGTTTGCGCATTACTTTGGCACGAAAGTATGCCTCCTGTTGACACATTCATATGCCACGGAGGTACGTCTTCCTTTGGCACATTCCTTTTCCACGAAGGTACAACTTCCATCGGCACATTCCTTTGCCACGGAGGTCGTCTTTTGTCGGCACATTCCTTTACCACGGAGGTACATCTTCCATCGGCACATTCCTTTGCCACAGAGGTACGCCTTTCATTGACGCATTTCATTACCGCGGAAGCACGACTTCCAAAGGTCGTAAGTCAATATCCGCATTACTTGGCCACAAAGTGACTTTTCCAAAACTTGCATTGTTTGGCCTTAGTTAGACGGAGCTTGATCAACTACGTATAATTCAGGTAGAACCGTGGAATTTTTTGAATAGTTAATACGTATCGTGGCTGCAAGACGGATGTAATATCCACATCACTTTTCCACGGAAGTATGTATTCCGTTGGCTTTAAGACGAATGCAATATTCGCGATATGGTGCATTATAGTTTGGTAAAAAAAGTACGCCTTTACACAGCTCATGATGCAGCATACGGGGTCCGCCTTCACAATTATAAAACCTTCTCATCATCCTCACGTCATAGGCGAATAAGAATTGTACCTTTCCAATACTAGTGTTACCACGACTATAGAAAACAAATTCTTCTTATGAGGTCTTTACCGTCGAGTAACGGGAAACCAAGCATCTGGGGAAAATCACCTATCATATTTTTATATGCGGGTGCCACCTAGGATGGATCATGATTAACATAGTTTGACATGATCGATGAAGTTGCATGAGTTAATGGTAGGTTCCAGATATATTAATCATCTAGGATACGCTTACAGGTAGCGGATTGGTGTAAATTATAGTAACATCGGTGACGGCCTCACACACTAGAGTGTGAGGACATGATGACATAAAATGGATAGGCACATTATTCGCATCCATGTCCTATCATCCTTTCGATAAGGTAGCCCACTACGAATGGGACCGTATGTTAAGGACGAACGACGATGATGTCCTAGTAGCAATTCGCACACGGTTGCTTATTAGGCGTGAATAGGTTGTCAAGATCTGGATCTTACCTAGGATCGTTTTCGATTTTGTAAGATCGGGATCGTAGGATCGGATCAAGATCGTAAGATCCTATGAAAAGATATATATTTTTGTATACGGTTATTTTTTTACTTTTATATGTTTTTGTATAATATTATATATGATTGGCATTTACACATACTAAAAGAAAACTTCAATATTTACATGTTTTCTCAAAACGTGTTTTAACAACACGGCATATCAAGAAAATTGTGTGTTGAAAATATATAATTTTCATGTTTATTGGGTATATATGAAATTACACCTTATATTATAAAAGATTCGAAATAGATGATAAAATAAAAGGTTTTATGTCCAAACAATAATATTAAACATTAGATATAATGTAATATATACTTGAACAAAGTTCATTTATGTTTCAACTGATAAATGACTGATACATACACAAACATAGTTACTACATACGGGCACCTACTTCATGTTTCAATCGTTTATAAATGATTTTGGTTAAAAAGAAATATGAAACGATCTTAATGACAGTTTATAAACCCTAGCCTTGAAAATTTTAAAATAAGACCATTTTACGATTCTACTCACAATCTTACGATCCAATCCTAGGATCCGATCTTAAGATCCTACACGATCATATACGATCCTATTTGAATTACGATCTTGTTTAAGATCCTGATCGTTTTGTGTGTGTGGGATCGTAGGATCGTACGATCCTACGATCAAGAACGCGATTTTGACAATCTCGCGTGATCATTGAATGAGTCTAGCATAACATGATCAAGAACCATATCATACTAGACTGGGGGACATGACGACGTATAGTAATGAATGGGTCAGGCCCGCGACACGCACCTTACTAAACAACAGAAACCCTAGCTCTTGGTACTATAAATACAGGGGTATGGATCATTCTTCCACATGTTATCTCCTATACTAACACCTATTTTACAATGTATCGACCCAATACTGACTTGACCGTCGGAGGTGGACCCTGGGGCTCCAGCATCAGGTTCACTTCTAACCGGGTTTTCTTTGTTTGCAGCACCACTCAAGGCCCGGGAAGATGACGAACCACCTAGGATAGTCGTGAAACCTACCCACCTAGATTATGCATCAACATAAATTTTAAATAAGAACTCGCCTTGTAAAATAACGTAAAAGTCAAAACCAAAAAACATCTTTAAACACGTCCAAAACTCAATAAACTCTCTTGTTAGCTAACTTCACATTTTTTAAATTTTTAACGGCATTTTATTAATAACTACCAAGAAACTATAACTATTATAAATTTGGTAATATAAGATTTTGCATCCGTACTGTCCACTTAAGTTTATGCACACTACGGCTAAAAAACTACAAGAAGGACATTTGAACAATATAATGGAATAAAAATCCCGTCTAACCTGGAGGATCCAAATAAGCATTGATTTCTGAATCTTCAAATGAGCCACCAAACCATATAGTTGTGGAATCCTAAGATTCACGGATTTTTAAGCTGCTAGGCATGATCATCATTCATATAATTTAACATAGCAGAATTGGAACAATAATCATGAAGAAGGTGTTATGGAAAAAACACGAATTTCCCCAACGATTACTTGCATTAAACATTAAAACAAATAATCTCTAGGCGTGTATACATTAAATCCCACACCTAGAATACACGAATTGTTTGTAGGTTTACATAGTGAATGAGTGAATAATAAACCTAAGGCCCTGGGTTCCTTTTATAGTGTAAGGTCCAGGGTTTTACATAAGAGATAAAATTAAATCAAACATGTAAATCTTCTATTTCCTAAACAATATATTCTGAATTCTTATCAAGTTAAGAATTCATTAAGTGACGAAATAGAGACTTGATGTTTTCTTCTTTGTGTTCTTGCCACATCAACTTTTAGACCCAACAATTTTCCCCTAGTTGATGTCGGCAAAACTCTTTATGTAACTCTTGTGTATGGTACATGATCTTCAACTTGTTTCCCCTCAATTTAAGCATATATATCTTCCCCTTTTTGTCACATCAAATAGGGAAAGAAACAATGTATGCAATCGAAGATTCACCATAAGTAGGCTCTGTGTAATGACCTTGAAGAAAGATAAATACAATATTTTTGATGTAGAAGTAGAATAACCCAATCCTGTTTTCCATATCTTGTACTATTCACGTAACCTCGAACTTATATAAGATTTTAAGAATATAAGCAGACCTCGATCTCTATTCAAAATCATAATCTTAATATGAGACACTGAGCACGATAATGTAACTCCTTCAAGTGATAGCAACACCAAATTACTAGATATGACAAGTCTTCGTCACCAACCGTTTAAGTGCGAACAAGTTATCTTTAAAAGTAATTTTGACTAGTCACGACTTTTAAGATATGATAGAACACATACTCGCGAAAATCTACTTCGAACATCAAATTTACCATAAGAATTCTTCCCCTTAATCATATACTTCTTCTAAGAAAAATATCCGAGCCAATAATATCAAAATGATATTCAGTATAAAACCAGAGATCCCATGTACGCGTGCGTGTAACCTCCTCGTTTTGTGTGCCAAAACTTTATCAAAATTCCAAACAGCAGCAAATCCTTCACTGTCCAACATCCTCCTTTGTCCAATATCCTTACTGCATGTGTTGTCCAATATCAGACAACACTTGTCAGCGGATAAAAATAATATCTCAGACAACACTACAACTTCTGTCAGCGGGTAAATTATACTTTGTCAGCGAATAAACTATACTTTGTCAGTGAATAAACTATACTTTGTCAGCGGCTAGGGTAGCCGCGGACAATGTCAGTGGATACGATCTTCATGACAGCGGCATGTGGACCAGCTGAACAATAGCAAACGTTGTACCATGCGGATCAGATGTGGACCATACCCACATCGTCTTGCCGTTTTTGGCCAACGAATAGCACCCAACTGTTGTACCTTGTTGACTTTCTTCACACGTCATATTAGTAGTAATTATTATCAACATCGAACCATATCACATCTTTGTAAAACCCATGTTTCTATTCTATAAAATCAGCATCCATAAAATGATATACCATTTTATTGAAGCAAATCCCAATATTTTAGCAACAATATACTTCTTCCACAAATCAGCACACGTTTTCCTTTCCTGAAAACTAGCCAATCACAATCATGGAGTTATCTTTAAAAGTAATTTTGACTAGTCACGACTTTTAAGATATGATAGAACACATACTCGCGAAAATCTACTTCGAACATCAAATTTACCATAAGAATTCTTCCCCTTAATCATATACTTCTTCTAAGAAAAATATCCGAGCCAATAATATCAAAATGATATTCAGTATAAAACCAGCGATCCCATGTACGCGTGCGTGTAACCTCCTCGTTTTGTGTGCCAAAACTTTATCAAAATTCCAAACAGCAGCAAATCCTTCACTGTCCAACATCCTCCTTTGTCCAATATCCTTACTGCATGTGTTGTCCAATATCAGACAACACTTGTCAGCGGATAAAAATAATATCTCGGACAACACTACAACTTCTGTCAGCGGGTAAATTATACTTTGTCAGCGAATAAACTATACTTTGTCAGCGAATAAACTATACTTTGTCAGCGGCTAGGGTAGCCGCGGACAATGTCAGTGGATACGATCTTCATGACAGCGGCATGTGGACCAGCTGAACAATAGCAAACGTTGTACCATGCGGATCAGATGTGGACCATACCCACATCGTCTTGCCGTTTTTGGCCAACGAATAGCACCCAACTGTTGTACCTTGTTGACTTTCTTTTCACGTCATATTAGTAGTAATTATTATCAACATCGAACCATATCACATCTTTGTAAAACCCATGTTTCTATTCTATAAAATTAGCATCCATAAAATGATATACCATTTTATTGAAGCAAATCCTAATATTTTAGCAACAATATACTTCTTCCACAAATCAGCACACGTTTTCCTTTCCTGAAAACTAGCCAATCACAATCATGGAGTATACCTACAGATCTTGACTTTATATGTCATGTAAACAAACCCTTAATAGTTATTATTGACCACTTGCACATGTGATAAACACACGTGCCAATCAACATAACAACAATAATTTTTGGGACCACTTGCCGACTTCAATTCGTCAATCACGTGCAGATGTTGATCCATAAAATATATGACAACGAGCATGGACCACATCAGCTTTTACACATTGATGTCTCATAATCAAAGACTGTCACATGTCCTTGTCAAGTAAATACTAACTTCGTACAAAGATACTAAGACTTGGACGACAAATATCATATGTACCAGCTTTTACTCGTTGCTATCATTGCTATCTCTGCCTTGTCTTTAAACGAATCTAGGGTTTAAATAAAAACCCTAAAATCAATGATTAGTGCAAAGGCTATGGACATCTTCATGTATCAAACACCCATGATCGTGAATACAAACTGCTGGGACGTGTTTCCTATTTAGATTCGAGCTAAGGTTGGTACAAACCCTAGTTTGATGATTATAACAAAAACAGAAAAACTCCTCAGCAGCCTACTTTGACTACCGAGAAATTTTTATTGCAGACTCATCTTGACAATCCTTCCGGTGAGATCCTATACACATGTGCCAAAAACTCTCAGAAAAAATTTCACGATGATCCAACGGTTCACGAAAAAGTTATACCCTTCTGAATACTGCTGCACACACAAAACTGCCCAGAAAACCCTAATCCAGATTTTCTTTATTACTAGACAACACGAACACCTTGTTGATCCTAGCATCGAGAGCCACGAGGCTCTGATACCTATTGTGGAATCCTAAGATTCATGGATCTTTGAGCTACTAGGATATGCATCATGTTCATATGATAAACATAGCGGAATAAGAACATGACACATAAACAAGGTGTTTAAATAACAATAGAATTTACTCCAACGATTACTTTTATTAATATCAAACGATTAAAACAAATAACCCTAGGCGTGTATACATTAATCCCACACCTAGAACACACGAAGACACTTTTAGGTTTACATTGTGAATGCTTTTGATAATAATAAACCTAAGGCCCTGGGTTCCTTTTATGGTGTATGGTCCATGGTTTTACACAAGAGATATCAAATCAAACATGTAAATATTCTATTTCCTAAACAATATATTCTGAAGTCTTATCAAGTTAAGAATTCATTAAGTGACGAAATAAGTCCTTCATGTTTTCTTCTTTATGTTCTTGCCACGTCAACTTTTAGACACAACAATAGCAAGTACCTTCAAAGAAATCTTTTATACAAGCCAAAAGATTGCAATTGCAAAACCAAACTAGCCACTCACTATAAGAATTGAAGGATAAATCTTCTAACTACCACCAACGCACAACGTTTCTCATAATTTGACGAAAGAGATATTAGGTGAAAAAAATATGAGAACTGGATTCCGCAACCTCATTACAAAAGAGGCGAGATATTGAAAGGACCTCCAAACCATGAGAGGAGAGATTCCAACGAGTTGGTAAACTTTCTAGAATAATCTTCCAAGGAAGAATACTAACCTTGATAGGAACCAACTTCACCCACCTTGTAAGAGTATCCTAATTAGGAAGAAGAGAGTCATCTATGTAGTTACATCCCAATTTAACTGGGAAGTCACCCGAACCATCCAAAAACCATAACCAACGATCATTAAATTGTGGGAGGATAACATTAGATAGATGAGAATTTAAGCTACGAAGTTGCTCTTCTTTAGACCCTCCTCTCACAAGACGACGAAAAGAGAAATATAAAGCAACGTGATTCATTTTTTATGCCACATAAATATCTTTGCCAGATTCCAAAGAAAAAAGTATTGGAAAATCCTATTTTAATCAGTATTACCACACTAAGTGTCGACCCAAAATGAAGTGTTCATCCCGATTCCCACTTTCTTCATGACAAATGGCACGAGATCAAGACCTTTTTGTTTAAGAGATGATAAGTCGGGAACAATATCAATCCAAATCGAGCTTCTATAGGTAGGAAAATCGTTATCTAAAGCTCCTCTAGCACTATGAATAGCCTTAATGAACTTCGACCATAAAGATAGACCATGCGTAATGAAGCACCATAAAAGCATAGTTAGGAGCATAAAAGCTAGAGGCTACAAGACCTCCACTTGATACCAAGATATTACCCCAACTAATGTTAACCATCTTCATCTCGATCTGTTCTATCAGTACCACTGAGGAAATTTCACTGGACCAATTAAAAAAGAATTAAGAATTCAATTAGGAACTTTAAATAACACATATAATAAAGAGGGATAGCAGAGAAGACCGGTTTGAGTAAAGTAAATCGACCATCAATAGAATGGCAACGGGGCGGGTTTGGTGCGGGGCGAGCATTCCCATCCCCAAACTCGATTACTAGAGTTATTCCCAAACCAGCCCCGATCCCCGTCGGGGATTTAATCGGGCGCCCCGTTGGGGCGAGATGCTCGTACAAACCCGACTCGTACTAATCGGGGCTCTTATCGGGGTATTGTCTTTGGGTGCAATTCTCAACCAATATCGCACCATTTTATATTTATTAGTAGAACATTAGCAATAACTTCAAAATTTTAAAACATATTAATAGCAATTACAAACAAGGCTTATTAAGTTTTCAACGATACTATTATACTTATGATAAATTACAAAAGATAAAGTTACAACTTAAAAAAAATGACATTTAAGTAAGTTTTTTCCAATATTACATTCATAAAAAACTAACAATGTTAGAGATATATTTTTTCACTACGTAAAGAGTAACAAAATACTTTATACATATATATATTTGTATATATATATATATTAATCGGATGGGGCGGGTCGTGATGTTATTCCCCGCTTCCGCCTCAAACCCGATTAAAAATCCCCGTTTAAGCCCTAAACCCGCCCCGTAACACAATAAGCGTGCCTCGACCCGCCCCAATTATTTCGGGTTTCGAGTTTCCCCGTCAGGTTCAGATTTTTTTGCCATCCGTCCATCAATCGATAGAGTTTTTAAAATCCATATAGACAACCGAGAAGAAATTTTAGTTTCAACTTCATGCTAAGAATTAATGCTAGACATAGAGGAGCCAACTTGAACTCCAAGGTATTTAAAAGGAGTAAAAAACGTGGAACATCCCACTATAGCGGTTGCTATTTCTATGTCTACTTGATCAATGCCAATCCCCATCATTTCAATAGTATAGATGTTTCACTACAACAAATTTATCCATTATTCACACTTTTTTCTTCACACTTTACAAACCGTGAACATTTTATTTTAAAATATTCACATTTTTAAGTGTGTTAAAGGTTCTTCACACTTATTTATGTGATATTATAAAAGTTCACACTTAAAAATGCGATGTTGTTGAATATTTTTTCTTTACGCTTTTTAGCGTGAAGATTTAAAAAAAAGCTCACTCTTCTATGCGTGATCTTTTTTTTGCCACACTAATAAACAAAATCGAATGTGTATAGGAGAAAAAGTTCACGCTTGTTTGTGTGATGTTTCTTTTTCATACAAAATATCCAAAAATATATGATAGTATAACTTAAGGGCCCCAATAAATTAAAAAAAAAACAACTAACTCAACAAACTTCTCCGCTTCTTATCATCAAATTAAATTTCAACAAACTCAACAAACTCCTCCGCTTCGATCAAAACTATTCAACAAATCTTAACTTATAATCCATCAAATTAAATTTCAGTTCATCAATTTGATCATTTCGATCAAATCATTTCGATCGGTCACTCTTATCGATTCATTAAAATCTTATCGATTGATCGATTAATAACCAGATCTGAAGATGGTGATTTTTGATCGGTATATACGATAAGCTTCAGATCCGTCACTCTTAGGTATGTACTTTTAATATGTTTGTGAACTGTATTAGTTAGCTCAAAGAAGGTGATTTTTTATATTATTGAATCACACAGATAGGTTAGTGTGTGGGTGTTTGGTTGAGATGGTTGTATAAACTTGCAGTCGTTGTTGGTTTAATTGTAAGGTAGGTGTTATTACTGGAGTCGCGGTCAGTTTGAGTCTCCCAAGGTGTCTGCGGTAGCTGCGGTTAGGTTTAATGATTATGTAAGGCCTATAGGGAATAGTGATCAAAGTAGTAGCGTTCATCAAGGTGTGTATCTGTACAGAGGAGGTAGTGGTGGTGGTGGAAGTTCACAAATTAGAGGTTAAATTGGCTAATTGTTATAATAAATGATTGAATTTGCGGTGTTTGATTTTAGGTGAAGGTGGATATATTGAGGAAGAGGGAGACCGAGCGAAATAGAGGCGGAGGACGTGAGGGCAGTCGAGGCGGAGATTGGCCATGCATCGAGGGTAATATGTTTTTTTTCTTTCGATTTTGTAATGTTAAGACATAACGTATCATAGAGTTCTTCCGTTATGTGTTTGTTTAGATTATATATGCGAGAATGCAATGCGTAGATAAATGTGAATTAGGTGTTAGCCATGGAGATTTATAGTATGATAGCGCGATAGATGTCAATAAGGTAACAACAATTTGAGGGAGTCCAGGAAGACCGTCCATCAATAGATGGTTGTCTTCCTCGCCCTTTTTTAATTCATTAGTGGATAAACCAGAATTCCATGAATGTTTTTCACTAGATATTTTTATAACCGGAAACACAATCATGTCTTGAACGTCTGAAATTCATCAGAGCTCAGAGCTGGACCTTGTGTTAACACTTAACAGCCCATAAGAAATGTGACCTTGACTGGCTTTAACAACTGTGATTACAAACAGAACATCATAAGTTTCATTTCTAGGATTTCAAGTTAAACATAATGTAAAATTTAGAGGTACATGCTAAATACTTGAATAAGTACCTAGCAAACAGAGGACTGTCACAAGGATGAGCATAAATGCATTCAATTTAATAAAGAAACGAGACGAACGAGATTGCTTTGTTTATGGAGCAGATGTTTTCCACAAATGTGAAAGGCCTATGACAAACTCTTAGTCGTATAGCAATGGTCATTGGACTGCTTATAAAGAAAGTTGTTTGTAATTGCTTATTGCATCTCCTTATAGGTTTGCTTGGGATTACTTATTGAAACTACTTATCATAAGCAGTTTTAATAAGCAATACCAAACAGACCTTACTCAGTTCCAATAAGCAATTCCAAACAACTAATTTAAGCAGCAAATTCAATAAGCCCACAAACGACCCAAATAATTACATAAATTACAAACGCTTATGTGCTCAAACTCAGATGAAGCACCCAAACTCAGCTAGGTCATGATGAAAGAGGTGCGTGGTGATTTAGAAAATTCGTGTAATTTAGAGTAATATAACAACTTCAAAGACAATAAAGGTATAAAAAATAAACAATTTAGATAAACTGTATAACAAAATTCAAAGTTAATAAAGGTATAAAAAGTTAAACAATTTGTATGTACCAGTTGTGTCACAACTTCCGAAGTTAGCAATTTGTTACACACTAGTATATTCGGCTTATGTGATACGACATAATATAAAATGCGTGTTTGATGTAACCAGTGGTATATAAACCTGTTAGAATTCTTTTCTTTAGCCGATGTGGGATCACCAACCATGAATTTAAACACACGCCAATGATACGGTGTTTTAACCGTTTAATTTAGTGCTTATTTACTCTTAATAAGCATACAACCGGCCATTAACCAACAAGACTCAAAATTGCTTATGAGCTAACAAGTAAGCTGATAGTCAGATAAGCACTTAAAATGAGCGATATATCCGATTCACACACTCGTGTAGTCTAAAATACTTGTTCGGTAATGAGGTTGATTTTGTGTGCTAGTTGCTAAATTGTGTCCTTCACGGCTCCAAATCTTCCGCCACTGTTGTAATTGTGATCAAAATGGTTAGCAATAAAGCAACGTTAATACTAACTTGCGCTCTTTGTATAAATGGTAGTACATATAAACGCGATGCATATAAATACGCGAAACTATCAAAAAGTTAACGGTTTTTATGATATAAATGTTTGTCAATTTCAGCAAAAAGAATTATAGATTACAATCTTTTAAGATATGCTTCATGGGTGCATGATTCTAATTCTAATTCAAGGTATCTCCTTTAATCTAATTTTATTTTTCTTAACAGCTCAGCATTAAAAACGTTGTAGCGAAGGTTTTGGAATCCTATTTTCCAAGAAGTTTTTAAACTATTCTCCTTTTATAAATATTATTTCAACCACTGTGAAAATGATGCTTATTACATATTTACATATGTCTAATTTTGCAAGTTTACAACAGGGGCAGAAGAGTATCATATTGATAAGGGCTATTACAATTGCAAAATAAAAGCTAGCACGTGATACTAGTAATATATTCCGACAGATTTTGTTTACTGAAAGTGTGAAGATTTAAAACCCTTGAAACCCTTCATATTCCAAGTCAAAGCTCTGTAATATACTACTTTGCCGTTTTATTTTCATTCCCTCTGTTATCCAACACTTTAAAACCCTTGAAACCCTTCATATCTATTGACCATAAAGTACATGCACCCCTGTAATGAAAACGAGCCGAAGTCTATAATGGCAGTCATGCTGTTTAAACCGCTACTCACCTTCTTTCCTAGTCTAGAGGTTTCGCTTTCTCTATGTTTTTTTGTCGGTGACATTAACCAACTAAAAGTTTATGGTCATATTCAGATAAACTCTTGCCAATTTTCGAGTTTGAAGCAAGTTTTTTAGGCGTATAGGTTTTCACACTATCTAATAACAGGACTCTTACATGTTAAGTTCATGTACTCCTTTTCATTCTTCTGGACACGTGACACGAACTGATCCACCAACACTACTGATTAAGCAATCTAGCAGTAATTATAGATAATCGTTCTCTTTGTACTGGTATTTTTATCTTATGCTTTCAGATTAAACATTGTTCTGTAGTGCTTAGGAGCATTATAGAAACTCAATGAATAGAATCTTTTTCACCCTATGGGAGCTTAGCTGTAAACATATACGATTTAGGCAGATAAAAAACCCTGTGCTTAAAGCTAGTTCGTGCTCGTTAACAAAGAAACAAGCCTAACGAAGTGATTTGGGGAACGAATAACTGTTGGTTTACATTGTTAGTATAGATACGGCTGTTAACAAGCCTAACGAAGTTAAAGACAGCTAGTTCGTGCTCGTTAACAAAGAAACATAAAAGCGAACCTATTTTTGCTGGTTTCATATTATGTTAAACATGATTTGTAAATTTTTGTATGTTTTTGTGTACTTGTGCTTATAAAATTTCTTATGCAGCCTCCGAAGGCTTCTGACAGAGCACAAGTCCAGTCCAAAGAAGTTAGGCTTCCTGATTCTGGGCCAATTCCACTCGACGATCAGGATGTTCAAATTGTTAGTTCACATGCTTTTACTATTGCTCTCTATTAGCTTTCTTGTAGAACAGAAAATTGACTTTTGTGCTCAAATTCAAAAAGAACTTGGAGTAACGGAATTTCGTGACACTTTATAAAGAGAACAAATTTGTGGCCTGATTTTTTTAATTCGATTTCCCAGTCACCATTTGAGTAATTTTACCTTATAAGTTAATGGTATCTGTTATTATTTAAAGGCATAATCTTATTACTTCACGTGTCATTTACGCTCTCAAGTTGAGTGACGATCTTCATCTCAATGAAATTGATTCTGTGCGACTGCTTGTTTCTGCTAATCAAGAGGTAAGACATGCATTCTGTTACCGATCCAGTCAGTGTTGCTTGAGCTGGATTCTCATATCTGATTTAACATACATGCATCACTCTTGTGTAGTAGGGATTACAAGGGCGAACACCATTGGATATATTACGCCTTGCATCGGGGCTTTGGTATACTGAAAGAAGAGATTTATTAACAGCACTTTATACATTGTTACGGGTATCTTTCTATCTTTCATCCCCCGCAAGTTAATTAATTCTTTTCTACCCAGGGGTTGGAGAATGTTTTGATAGAATTAATGTTATTATTGCATATCGTAGGCAGTTGTGCTTGATCAAGGACTTGATGCTGATTTCAAGCTGACATTATAAAATACGTAGAAGATCTAGTTAGTAGCGGGCTCCTAGAACGACTAATATCTCTTATAAAGGTATCACTTCAATATTTTTATGTTATTTTACTTGTACCTTGCATTTGCTGTATGCATTGCTATTAGAACTTTTGTTCTTTATTATATTCATCGTTGAAATCCGAGAAGCTATTATTGACCTGGACTTTTCAAAATAGTAGTTTTTTTGTCGTATGGTGAACTTTGAGCGACGACGCACACGTCGTCGTCTGAAGTCCAGGTTTGTTAATCATTCCTATACAAATTGTAAACAGAATCAACAGAATCAGCAGAAAAGATCCACTTGAAATCCAATATCAAATATACCGCTTCTCCTATCTGACTCGAAATTCAATATCAAAGGGCTAACTTTATTATCAGAGGGTTTGAAGCTAAGGGTAGTCCATAATAATGATTTGTTATAATCTGTTTCCTCTTCCCAATAAAAGCCTGCACACACCGGTTTTCTTCCTGAATAAGATTTGAAAGATTGAGCTTTTTAGTTCTTTAAGTAGGCTTTAATAATAGTATCTCTAGAATCCGTAGGACGTGTGTCCAAATCTTAGGCTTAGCGACTGTCGACGAAGGAGAAATATTATGAATCATTAGTGGTGCAAGTGTGCGATTATTGTTTCTAATACTTCTGCAGTTTTTTGCAGGTCGAAATTGGTTCACAGAACACTCCTGAGCTTTGTGGATTCCCAAGCCAGAAAAATAATTGTTCTTTGTTAATCTGAACTAGAAATATGTGAAAACACGAATTGTGTCATAAGCTGCACAGAATTATTTATCGTGTGGATTAAATGTAACTTTGAATTTGAATGTTATCACTTTCTGATAATCAAATTTAAACATGTATGCATAATTCATTTTACTGATTTGCCTTGTGTATGCATGGAGTAACGACATTTGGGTTGTTAGCGACGAGCCTGGTCGTCACTAAACACAAATTTTTTTTGTACTATTAGTTCAAAAACTTCACGCTTAAAAGTGTGAAGAAATAAAAGTTCACATTTAAAATTTTAAAGATTTTCTTTTAAATTATAAAGAATTGTCTCAAAATCTTCGCATTTAAAAGTGTGAAGTTTTAAAACCTCACATTTAAGAGTGAAGAAATGTATCAAAATTATCACACTTTAAAGTGCGAAGAATTCTTTTAAAAATCTTCACACTTTAAAGTGCGAAGTTTTTTATAAATTTTCACATTTAAGTGTGTGAACTTATTTGTTACACCAATATTGTTCACATATAAGTAAGTGTGAACTTTTAAATTCTTCACATTTTAATATGTGAAAAGAAGCTTAAATAAGTGTGAACAATCACATATTTTATTGTAGTGTTTGAAAGATCCCATTTTCCAACAAAAACCACATTATCCACATAAAATAAATGAGATATCGTCAAAGAGTTGATAGATATACTATGTAAATACCGGCTTCCAACACTTTATTGACAGAAATATGCAAAATTTACATGACTAAAATGAAAAAGGAGTAGGCAGAGAGAATCACCTTGTTTTAAACAATTATAAATATGAAATTACGATATTGGATTACCGTTGACGAGCACTGATCCCATAGAAGAATTTAGAAAACCACTGATCCAAACACGCCATTTTTCACCAAATCCAAAAGAGTTTAGCACATTGTCATGATAATCTAATGTTGTAAAAAGCGGGTTAGGCGGTCACACTCCGCCTCGATTTATGGCTAGGTGGCCACGCTAGGCGAAAAGGTCAAAAGGCGGTGAAACATCCGCCTAAGCGGTGCTAGGCGGTCAAAAAGTCAAGAAAAGTAAACAAAAGTCAACAAAAAGTCAATATTATTTACAAAAAATTAAGGGTTTCATTATTAATATACGATGCTCATATTTATTTTAATATAACATCTTAAAATAAAAGATAAATCAATGATTGTAAACATAAAGTAATGGGGTTTTTATATGAAAATGGAACCAGTTGAATTATATGTTCATGTTTAATGTTTTAAGTATTTAAATTTTTATGTTTATTTGTCTATTTTGCAACTTCAAACTATGTGAACTTTGAATTATTTGAAAATAGATGTATTTTTTTATTTTATATGTATTATTTATAATATTTATATGCATAAAATTCCAATCTGCCTAGGCTTCGCCTAAACAAATTCCGCCTCGAAGGTGGTCGACCGCCCGACTAGCACCTAGCGATTTCTGCAACCTTGAGATAATCCCATCTAACGGAATAAAAAGGCTTTTCAAAATCAACCTTAAAAATAATAGCTTTTTCCTTCTTATATTTGTACCTAGAAAGAAGCTCATTGAGAATAAAAGGGATGATCAAGAATTTTTCGGTTAGATACAAAAGCCAATCGAACATCACTTATGGACGATAATACTTAACAACTTTTGTGTCTTGAATCTTGGGAATAAGAGCTATAAAACAAGAATTACAACCAGGAGTAAACTTGCCAGAAGTGAAATAGTCATAAATATCCGCCATGACATCTTGATCAATAAGACTCCAATGTTTACGGAAGAATTCAAAAGAGAAACCATCGGGACCTGAAGTTTTGTTATTCCCACATTCCCATTCCACCTTTTTGATCTTGTCATAGCTAATATCACATTCCAAATCTTCAGCTTGATCGCCTTGAAGTCTAGTAGGAAATTGGAACTTAATACGAATTTGCGAAGATATAGGATACGAAAATAGTTGATTCCAAAGAATAGATCTTCAGCCCGTTAAGGATTGTAACTAGCTTGATATAAACCAAACTAATCACTAAAGAAACTCAGACTTAACCACAAGAAGTTATGCGGAAATTAACTTATGAATGCTAAAAAACACATAATTCTACTAAATAGCGTGTTCATATGCCTTAGACTCCTGAGTCTAGTCAACGACTCTCTCATCAAAAGACATCAATGCCTTGGTAGCTTCTTGCTTTGAATAGTTCTCATTACCTTTAAACACGCTTCCTATATACCTCTGTCTACGTTCAACCTTCTTAGCCTTTCATTTCCTAGCAAAATGCCCATTTTTGCAACAATTATAACACTTGACCATTGATTTATCAAAACCAAGAGTTACTTTTGAATCAAACTGCAGGTGTCTTTTTGTCTTCTTGTACAATTTGTTCAATCTGATAGATATTAAAACTGCCTATCACTTTAAATCCATATCCTACAAATCAGCATCATCAAGTTGGTCCAAATCATCACAATTCATCTGTGGTCCACTAGATTGATTTGCAAAGAAAGAATATATGATATCATCATTGTATGATGATGCCTTCTTTCCATGATATTTTGAGCTAGAAGATGATGAAGAACCGCTGACAGTACTAAAGTGATTAGTACTGTTAGGGTTCTCACACTCAAAAACTACAATTTTTTGCTTGATGATGATATAGCAGCTCCCTTGATATCATATTCAAATACCATCAAATTGTTGTACACATCATCAATGGAGGTAGTGTCAATATCATCTTTGGTCATCATGATCAAAGAGATAGGTTTCCAAGCTTATGGTAAGGACATTAGAAACTTCATATTTTCATATTATGTTGAAACACCAGCACCATGTGTTTCCAACTGAATCAGCATTTTATGAAATCTATCATACCCTTTGGGAATTCTTTTTGAGCTGGATACTGAAAAGCTTTCAAATTGATGCTTCAATAGATACTTCTTCATCTTTTTAGATTTGATGTTTCCACCAAATCTTAACTTGATAACTTGTCACATGACTTTATCATCATTATAATTGTAAAAGCTTGCTAAGAGATCTTCTGGTAAGGCCATCAGCAGAGTAAGCATTTCTTTCCTTCTCTCTAGCTTGGATCTCAACAGCAATTTTAGGAGGAAGAATATTTATTGTTCCATCTGATGCAGTAATCATAATAACTTTTCCATTCCCTTTTTGTATGACTTCCCACAAGGTGTAGTCTGTATGATTTAAATAGTGTTTCATCTTCATAGCCCACATATCATATTTTTCAGTGGTGATAAGTGGAAGTTTGATAGAGGATATGGTATGTGGAACTTGTGTAGGTGAAGGAGAAGGATTTGCATCCTTCTAAGATTAATCATATTCTTCTACATCAGTACTTGGTTCAGATTTTTCTTCTTCTTCCTCTTCTGCATGTGGTTTATGAATTTCATCTTCAACTGCCATTGCAAGGTTTGTGTGTGTGTGTGAGAAGGAAAGTGATTATGTGAGATACGTTAGTTCTTATTCAGAGTTCCTCAACAAGCCCTGATACCACTTGTTGATCCCAAAGAATAGACCTTCAACCTATTAAGGATTGTAACTAGTTTGATATAAACCAAACTAATCACTAGAGAAACTCAGACTTATACACAATAAGTTATGCGGAAACTAACTTATGAATGTTAAAAAGTACACAAAATTTTGCTACTATGATTATATTGAGAATGAAAAGGTTGTGTGAGTTATATCTTTCTCAACAGTCGTAGGGTTCCTTTTATACACAAGGCAAACCTAAAACCCTACTAGGCTTACATAATTCTCGTATATTATATGTATATCCTTCCATTTTGAACCAAGGGGTAGACACGTAGTCTATAACCAATTCACTCATGAGAATAGGCAGGGGCGGCTCTATACACGAACTCATGAGAATAGGCAGGGGCGGATCTATAAACGAGCGATGTGTAGCACGTGCCACAGATAGATTTAAACGACGCAATAAAAAAACAGATTTTTGAAAAAAAAAATTCAATTTTTTTTAGGAAGACCAAAATACCCCTATCTTTTTGGTGTATGTAATTTAAAATTTAGATAGTGTACTAGATTTGTAAGAAAAGTAAACCATGAGGACTAATACTGATGAAAAAAAACTTATTTACCAAAAGTGTAGGATTCAACAAACCTAAAAGATGATTTATGTAATTCTTTCTAACATTTATATAATATGTTATATTACCCTGTTCCGAAAACAACCCTCAGAAGAACTTGTTTTATCCTAACAAATAACAAAAATTTACGAAGCGAATTGAGGCGAGAAATTGTGCCACACATAGTCCAAATGTATATATCCGCCACTGAGAATAAGACAATGATCAGAAAGATGTCTATAAACGAAATAATCCCGTTAAATTAGGAAATATAGCCAATAACCCTTGAGATATAAGAAACTGATCTAGCTTACTCATCTTAGTAGCCGACTTGTGTGCCCAAGTCCCTCGTATATGAGTAACCTCTTAACTGAAGATCAATCAAATTTGCCATAAAGATAAAGTTATTACATTTTTTTTGCACCTTTGAACTATGTTGCACGGAAACGCCCCTCGGGTGCCGTGCCCGTCCCGGAAACGTTTCGGAAATGGGAAACGGCTGGGAAATGCCCGGAAACGCGGCGGAAACGTTTTCCCAAAAAGGGAAACGTTTCCTAAAGATGGGAAGCGCCGAGGCTCTAGCAGAAACGGGAAAGGAAACGTTTCTTGGGCTTTTAACACGTTTCTAGGCTAGTTTTTGGGCCATGAAACATTTGTTGGTCCATTTATATTGTATAAACATATGGTAGGTCGTCATATATTCTAACAAACCTTTAAAAATTGTTTATCAGTATTTGTTTAATGTTAAGTATATGTTATGTCTCACTATGGGTATTTATTTTTTTTTGCTTTATCGGTTAAAGATTCATGTTTATTTAATTTATTAATAAATATTTATTAAATACAAAAACGTTTCCAGCCGTACCCGTTTCATAGATTTTGGGACATTGGCGTTTCTAAGTACCCGTTCCCGTACCCGTCTCCGTTTCCGTCTTCGTCTCCGTGCAACATAGCCTTTGAACATTAAATATGGAACATAATCTTTCTTGTTCCGTCGCACTTCATTAAAATCTCCCAAATTCACTGTTTCACGTTCCCATCTAGGGTGTCGAAAAAGTTGACCCGACTCGAACCCGATCAGAACCCAAACCCGAATAATCATATTCGGGTCGGGTCACTCTGTCCAAAAGTGTATTCGGGTCAATTCGGGTTGACCCGAATTGACCCGAGTTCTAATTAGGCTCGGGTTCGGGTTATATATTTTTTACCTTTGACCCGACTTGACCCGAACCCGACAACCCGACTTGACCCGACTAAAATTACACTTTTTACATTGTATTATTACTTAATTGAGCCACTTTTTACACATTTTCCTTAAACTCGGGTTGACCCGACTCGAATAGACGCGAACCCGAGTGACCCGAATTCTAATTAGGCTCGGGTTCGGGTTATATATTTGTTACCGTAGACCTGAGTTGACCCGACCCGAGTTGACCCGACCCGAATAGACCCGAACCCGAGTGACCCGAATTCTAATTAGGCTCGGGTTCGGGTTATATATTTTTTACCTTGACCCGAGTTGACCCGACCCGAGTTGACCCGAATTGATTACACAAACACTCGGGTATCAAAACCTAGTTACTGTTGCGTCAGATATTTTAGTGGAGTTGAAGTGATAGGGATTCGGACATTCGGTTTTCTTAGCTATATAAAGTATGCTACCCTTTATATCAACTTGTTTGTATTCTTTGTTAAACTTGTGTATCGTCTTTACGAAAACGACTTGAAATACACCAACTGAAAGTTGAAAAACGTAACGAGGACAGGAGTAAAGTACGCACAAAAGCTGTTCTTGTTGTTACTTGAAATTAGGGAATTTTAAGCTTTACGCGAGGAAAGAAAGAAAAGCGACAATGTTATAAGCCCCGTTATAGGGTTTTTTGTTAGCCTATAACGGCGCCTACCGCACCATATCAGTCAAAGACGCGCCAACCTTGAATAATCAGAATAAAGAAAACCTCATCCGTTTACCCCTTTATGAGCGGTCCTAATACTTTTGCAAATGACTACACAACTTCTGGTTGCTAATTTGCGTTGTCAAAATCAAGTATGTTACGAAACGGTATCACAGGTGTGATATCGTGTAGCAAGACAAACTCGTGTATATACTCAGGACAGTAACTTATATTACAGTTCACAAACAATTTCCCATGGAATATGATACAACAAAATAAGGACCAAACCAAAACACAATATAGTACAAAAAGTCAACTTTGACCAACATTATTTGACTGCAGTGGCGGTCGTCGTCATAGTCACAGTTGAGACAAACTTCGAGATGACTATAGGCTTGGATTTGGAGGCTGCTAAGGCATCAAGGCGGTTCCATGTCATCTGTCGCTTTGCAAGGCTTTCCTTTACCTTGTTTTCGTGTTCTTGGTAGCTGACTAGACAATCTTGGAATAATGTTTCATCAAAATCTGAGAATACTTTCCTGACATTTACGCTTAGGGTTTGAACGGCTTGGTTCCAATGAGCTTTTGTGTTTTTCTCCAAAGGGAAGAAGATGAGAGGCAGAATCACCTTGCGGTTTTTGAATATCAGATTCCTTATTTTCTCGTTATTCCATAGGAATAACGCACGTTCTGCTACCTGTCATCACATAATGATATAATGTGGCAATTTTGATCAGTTTACTTATAAACTAATTTATTTCAGATAAATTTAAAAAGATAAAGTCTAAAAGGAATCGGGTTAAAAGGGTTGGGCAGGTCGAATAAGTTAGATGTCGTCCTAGCTATTCACAAGGGTGGTGATCAGTTTCGTACACCTTGATGTCCTTTTTGAAATTTGTTCTCTCGACAGATTTCTAAACAGAATTGTGCAAGAACACACACAGAAACATACAGGTGCCAAATGTTCATCCATTTACTAATATATGGATTGATTCGGCTTTTGTCTTTAACAGTTCATACGGGTCAAGCCAAAAAAGTTGGCAAATAGGAAACGTGTCAAATGGGTCGAACGGGACAAAACTAACTCAAAGGCAAATTTCTTATAGCATTTAATTGAAGAAAAAGTAAAACATTATTGACAAAATTCATACTTTTTTTAAAAGAAGTGTCTCAGATCATCCCAACATAACTCGACCCACACCAAACATTGCATGTTTTGACTTGTCAATCTATTACCCAACCCAATCGACCCATCCGTTTAGTCACATCTGCTTTCGCTTGAAAGATCATACTTAGTACTAGTGTGTTCAAATAAACTGTGATGATGAGATAAGATAATATAATACGGATTAACAAAAACTTCACTACACGTACCTGAAAATGTGGACTATCCAGGCAATGACCAATCTGGCGAAACAAAGGAACCATACACTTTTCAAATTCTGCAGCCTTTGTAACTTCAAGAATTTCCTCCAATTCGCCAAGATACATCACTTCTTTGGAACTATTCGTCACAGGCCAATACTTCAACAACCCCCTAATCACCGTATCAGCTAATCTATGATCTTTTTCCACAAACTGACTAACACAATACACAAGCTGCTGGTGATACATAGACAAATACCTCGGCTTGTGAAGCGGGATCAACACATGAACAAGAAACATCTTATGTTCTTCCTTCAATGGCATCGTAAACCCGTTAATAATACTACCCAAAAGCTCAAGTATTTCCGCTATCCCATTATGCTTACCCGTCTCAAGAATAAACCGATACAATATATTATTAACCGCTTTTCTAATAAACGGGCGATGCAACATAAACTTCCCGTAAATCCTATGCATAATCGTCTTTAAATACTCCCTTTCCCTTTGATCCTCAGAATCAAATAAATCAAGCAACTTCAACACGAACGACTGATCTATATACTTTTTCGCAATTTTAGCATCAGTCTCTGATGAAGCAACAACCCTAAGAAAAAACTCGTACACAACTTGAAGATGCGGCCACGACGGATCCATAACAAACTCGTCATCTTCTTGATCATATATATCCGTTAACTTACTTTCCTTGCTCAAGCTAGGCAAAGACCGAAACAAATTAGCACTCACCATTTTCGTAATCTCCAACATTGTCACCTCATTAAACTTGGAACTTACTGAAGAAACATATTCAACTAGTTCAAGTAAAGTTTGCTTCTTTACATCTTTTTCTTTCGAACTCTTTAACGGGTCACTAAAATCAAAAACTACACAACACATATTCATTTTCTTAATGAACAAACTATGTTTTTCCGAACTAGATACGTCTCGAAAACTAGGTAATATATGCTTCATAAGAAGCTTCAGTAACTATCTGCATCACTTCACTGGACTTAACAATCGAAATATTCGTCTTTTTCGAGCTAGAGTCGGGTTTTTCTTCATCATGGTGTGATGATTTTGAGGATGATTTCTTGGGAATCTTTTTAAGGAATTGCTTAATCATAGCTTTAGGTAAAACACCCTAATATTGAAACGATAAACCCTCTTTCTAAAAATAGAAATATTGAAGCTTGAAGCTTAAGCATATATTAAGTCATACCTTGTTGAAAACTTGATATATGATGTGAGGTTGACTTTGAACTGAATCTTCTTGACTTTCTAAATTTGGAAATGATGAAAGATGAAGGAATTGATGAAGATGGATATTTGAAGTTTGAGTTTATGTATTACACCCTAATCTTGAAATGATAAACCCTCTTTCTAAAAATAGAAATTTTGAAGTTTGAAGCTTAAGCATAAATTAAGTCATAGCTTGTTGACTTTTCAAATATGGCAAGGATGGAAGATGAAGGAATTGGTGAAGTTTGAATTCAAATGGAAATTTTAGTGGAAAGAAAAAGAATAGTGTGTTGAGTGTGACAAAAAAGGAGAGAGTAAAGAAGGTGGGATTAAGGATATAGAATTATAGATTAATGCTAATGATTATTTGGTGAAATAAAGATAAAGTAATAACACATGTTTATTAGAAAATCACACTTATGAACAAAAACCAAAAAGATATAATATTAGGTCAAGTCAAGGTTATAGTCTTATAGGTACTCTGAGGCGTAACGTGACGAAATGATCAAACTTTAAGTTTTAGTGTTACGTTTTTTCAATTTAAAATAAAGCGACACAAAATATAAAAATATATAAAAACTATTATATTTATATCATACTAAAATATACTCAGTTTATAAAAATTGTTATACATAAAAAATAAAGTAAAAAAATTATTTGAAAGTCATTTCTATATAAAAGATATATTCTATCGAATTTGAAATGAATAAAGTTTTCGTACATCATGACTTATTGTGTCTTATCACGTTTTTTTAATTTTCATATCACGTCAAACCTTAAACTTTAAGTAGACGTCTTAGTGTATTGTGTAGCGTGAAAGTTAAACCTTACGTCTTTGCGAGCCTTTTTAGAACATTGGGTCAAGACTTGTTAAAAATATCATTGTAATTAAACCTTGAATTAACTTTTGTAATATATTTGTTCGTTGAGCATCCGCCCCGTTATGTTATAGAAGAATTGAGCTTCTTGATGGGCTGGTTATTCAGAGCCGGCAATTGGCTGTTGAATTTCGTCTCGGACCGATGATCGAAATGGTCCAAAACGCCGGATTATTTCATAAATTTGTGTAGCAAACTAATATTTATTTTACAAGTTAGCTAAACCAGTTTGAATCCAAAAGTGGCTGCTTCCTCAACAACATTTCTATTGGATTTTAGCAATCAACTAGTCTTTTTAGAAAGAAAAAAATTTGGTTGTTTCAAGTGAGCTCAGTCAGCCCATTTTGACCAGCTACCAACCCATCCAATTCTACAAGCCCTGCGGTTATCAGACTCGGGTAGCGTCAACTTGAGGGCTACTGATAGAATGGATCAAGGGCGCAACCAGAACCACCTGGCGATCACGAAAAGAGAAAACAAGAACAATAACGATTACAGAAAGGGCGCATTAGTTTGAGATGTCTAGCTCTACCAACACATGACAACAAAGAGACACCGAGAAAAAAAATACATCAATTTCACACGCGGCCTAAAAACAGAAAGATTCTTGATTATACAAACATGCTCTCTTCCTCACAACACGGCTAGAGCTAATTCTCGAGAAAATTTATTACTTCCTACAATTCATTATTCCACAACCACTTACTATCGCTTTCTGCGCTTTGATTCCGACTGCAAACAGCAAATTATACAGTCTTGATTAGCACATATACCAGGTCTTAGAAAAATTACAAGTAACAGAACTGTTCAGCAGATTGATGCCTTCTTTATAAGATCAAGAACAAACAACGTGCACCTCAGCCCGAGCAAGCCTACCCTTTTTCAACTGCCATGGACACATGTTTCAACCTTTTGACCCAGTCAACTCACTATCGAGTTTGATAAATTCTACACGAGCTTGAAAATGAATTCTCAAAATAAAGAACATGGGATAAGCATTTTGGCACAAGTTTTCTATCTAGTCCGAAGAACAACTTTGTTTATCTATCAGCAGGAATTCTCATTCGTTTTGGTCACCCTAAGCAGCTCACATAGTTCTTGTTTTAAAGATGAAAGATAATAACTCTACCTTAGTAATGATCCTGAAATAAACAAAATGTTGTTCGGGAAAAAAGTACTTGGCGATACCAAACCGTCCCAAAACTCAAAAAGTATAGTAAGGGGGTGTTTGGGATTGTGTTGCTAAAATAACTTTAAGGCTTTCAATAACTTCGGGTTTTCCAAACACTGTTTTGTGATTAACAATAATCAGATAATCTCCTACAAACGCACACCAAAGACCCTCTAATTGATTATCAAAAGTTCTGTGCGTTTTAGATGGCAGAAGCGGATAACACGGAAATCTTATATACCTTTTTCAAGATTTATTATAGTTGGTGTTTCTAAGGTTTATACTACAATACTTATCATGCAACGGTGCCAAATGAACAAATTCTATCACCTTTACCTCAGCGGATGGTGTTACTGGGAATGAGTCCTTTTGCCTCCTCATCAGAAAGACATCCAGAGCACATAAACTGCTCCAATATCTTTGCATCTTCAATAGTCGTAATGTTCAACCACTAAGTGAAGTACGTTTACGCAAATACCATACTAGAATTAGTCGTAATAATTGCAAAGGTGGTTCTGCATTAGCCATGTAAACCACTATTTTATACAAGACAAACTTTTACAAGATATGTACCAGTCCTTGCATCCTTCACACTGCGCCATCAAATGATCGGGATTGTGGGAATTTCACATTTGCAGTACCTACAGAATAAAAAAAACAACCCCCTTAATTAGTACGCCAAAGCTGAAAACATGGAACCAAAGTGACAGAAAGATTATACTCACACAGCAACACGATCATGAGTGAAAGCACCCGTAGCACTTTATACTCAAACCGACAAAAATAATCCTCCGTACCCACATTCTCTAGTTTCGTATAATTCTTAAACGAATGAACAAACATTTCCCTTCAATTGTATGCGCACTCTGCCAATCATAATGAACAGACAAAAACAGCTCTTTTACACCATGAAATGGCCGATTTCCTCCCAAGGTTCCTCGGGTCGGTAATACCATCTAACCTTAACCTTTATATTACTCCTATGATCAGCCTCAAGCTTCTCCACTCTCGCCACATACAGAAGCGTGCTGGTATCAACCGGCCTCATTAATACACAATCACCCGCTACATAAAAAAAAGTACCAATCACAAAAATGTAATTGTATTACCTAAAACAGAATACATAAATACAGTCAAATCTTCAAATTCAGTGTACATTTACACACTGGCACGTAAAAACTAGCGGAAAAAATTGTAGTGTAAAATTTTGAAATATTTGGCTATTTCCAAAAATTATCAAAATTTGCCCCCTCGACTATAACTTTCTGGGTTCGCCTTGCGTACTTTACACACAAACACATTGCAACAACTACTGAACTAAACACTTACATAAGCTATTTAATAGAGTTCAACAGGTTATCAACAGTAATGTTATGACCCTGACTGATGGAGGCCCAAGTATTAAAGAACGGGCTGACTTGTTTGTGGAAGCCCGAGATCAATATGGCACGACGAGGATCAACCGTCAAGGCGCGAACTGGGGTGATCGTCCCCAAATAGTACTATTATATGCATAAGCGTCTACCAACTCCCGGTAGTTCACAATTCATGCTAATGGGACTTTTAGTGACATAACCTAACTTTAATAATCCATTTGATTTCATCTATCGGGTCCTTTAATCATTTATCGGGTCATACAATCGGGTCATTCAATCTTTCGGGTCCAAATCAATAAACAAACAATTGGGACAAATGGTGTCCTAGTTTTATAAAAACTAACATGTTATCTCCCTCGCGGGTTTATAAAACATTTATAAGAACATTTAAAAGAGTGCGAGGCTATGAACTCACGTTGATGTGGGAAGGCGATTATCGGCGATTTGGATGTACGGTACGTGCTTCAATCACAGAAACCTAGACAAATAATACTCGTCTTAGACTCATGTCCAATGACTTTATAAAAATAACAATTATGTATACATACGATGATTTTATATATATGATGATCAAGTGGGTTTACATATTCTCGTTTACTCATTTTAGTGTTATGTGTCGATAACTTTTATACTAGTTTACTAGTTTTACCTATTTACGTATTTTAAGTCCAATAAACTTATTATAAGTTCTTTAACTTGTTTTAATCCATTTTACACTTATATTAACAGTATTTAAACCTTGCAAGTTGGGGCCAAAAGGGTTAAGCCCAATAAGTTCTTTTTATAAGAGTTTAACTTATTTAGTCCAATTATTAGTCCAATATGTTTACTTAACCCGTTAATGTCCGTATGTCCTATAGTTCGGGTTTTATCGGTTTTTACTTGTATTAGTTACTTATATATCAGTATATGAGTTTTAAAAACTTTACATTAGACGGGTTTGATCGTCTAAGTTTTATTTGGCGAAAAATGTTAATTTTACGGTAATAGCCGAAAAAGTCGTAAAAATCAAGTTTATAGTTTCTATTACTTAAGTATTATTCCACTACCATTTTTATAATTTATACACTTATTTAACCTTTTACATATTTATATAAATAAAATCCATAAGTTAGTGGGTTTTTATTTTACATTTTATACAATAAAATGTGAGTGCTTATATAATAATAATAAACATTAATTTCTTAAAATCTGATTTTTATCATCATGTTCACCATTTTTACCATATCTAGAGTTTTATAATGAATTAGAAGCTCATTTTTGGGTGACATGTTATTCATATTATGTGCTACATTTAACTTAGTTATAGCTACTGCTCATTTTAAGTTTATCTTGCCTTAACAGTCCCTACAAATCTGCTTATTCAGATTAGAACACCCAACTTGTTTTGATCATATCTCACCCATTACAATGATTCCATTGCATGGCCAACTCTCACATGTGTACAAGACCCATAGCTTACTATAAATGGATTCTACTTCATCATTTTATCAGTTCATGACGTGTTTCTTTACTGTTTTATACAGCCAACAAATTTAAACAAGATTTTAGTCTTGTTTCTTATAGTTTTTCACCTTTTCAAGCATGTTTATCAACACCAAATCCCCACATAACATTTTTAATCATCATTCATCATCATATACATATACATAAGTAAAAGAAATACAAGATTACATAATCAAAAATAACAAGAAGATGAGGAGGACAATCTTTATACCACCAAGTTGATGTAGGTTATGATTTGGACATGGATTTTGATGGAGAAACTTGTGCATAGCCAAGACCATCTTCAAGACCACCAATCTTCATAAACTCCTTGTGGAAAATCAGCCTCAAGACTCCATGGAAACTCCTCCATGGATGTTATAATCACCTCCAATCAATAGGGTTTCAAAAGGGCTTCAACATGTGCAAGAATAACATAGGATTTCATGGTTGATTTTTGATCAAAATGGTGTTTGATGGTGGAGTATGGACGGCACAATTAGAGAGAGAGATGAGAGAGTTGTATGTTGTTTGCATGAGTGGAAATGTGAGTTATCTAGTTTTAGTTAGTGGTTTTTGTTGGTGGAATGCTTACATTGTAAGCTAAGACATGTGGAAGTTACTAACTAAAAACTTGCCACCAAGTTGGTGTGGTGGCTTCCTTTAGGCCGGTTTGAATGGGGATGGGGCAAGTGTCCCACTTGTCTCATCTCCATTTATTTACGGGTACTCCTCAATTCTAGTTTCCTCGATTTGCGTGCCCTCGGGTCGTTTTACGAAAAACGTTTTTATAAATTATGAATCAACGGCACAAAACGAATCTAATAAAAATTGTCTCATCAAAAACGGAGTTCGAAAACGTAAATACGTAATCCTAGGGTTTCCGGTTTAGTCGTAAAGGACGTTAAAATAAAATCGTAAGTCCTAATCTCTTCTCGTAAATTTGTGAGTTTATGAACCAACACAAATTTAAAACTCCAAAATAATATTCACGGATAAATTTATTTTCTGAAATGTCGGACTGTCACCAAGGACGGTGTATGTAAACGTAAGCACGCAACGTAGAATCCTCCGGTTTAAACGTAGTCGATGCTACTTCAAGACGTAAATCCAAATTTCTTCCCAAAAATAAGTGAGCTCAAAAAAATAATATTTTCAAATAAATATTGAGAATAAAATATCAATCGTAAATTGACGGATTGTCACAACATTTACCCCTAAACAGGATCTTTGTCCTTAAAGATCATCTTACTACTCGCTTCTTATAGAGTTAAAGCCATGTGGGTATTTCCTCCACATTCGGTCTTTTCTCATAAGTGCAATTCATTACAATACGCGAGTTTCATCAAACATAACTACGGGAATAAGATCAGCTAAATGTTGACTTACTTTCTCTATCCATGATGTTCACGGGTTTCTGATAAATGCAACTTTTCGCCGATCTTAACTTTACTAAGAACAATAAGATTTTCACTTGATAGATATTCCTTCAAGTTCGATTTACGAAACATAATTCACGCAGCTCTTGAAGTCCTAGGGTAGATCCAGCTTATATGACTTTCAATCCCAACTTTTACATCATCTCAATGGTCCCATACAACGGGGACTTATATCCCATGATTTGTCAGATCACTAATTCATTTTTCCAAGGTTAAAATTTTGGCATAACTTCGCTACCCATCTGGTACTTTTAAGATCTACATTTCATATTCACATAACCTCCTGCCCACTATCGGCAGTCAATAATCAAATCCTAATTTCAACAATCATTTCAGGTCTCGCGAGTTGAGTATTTTGTAAGGTTAGGTTCGCCATCATAGGAAACCTTAAACCTAAAAGACATGTCCAACTCACAGTGGGTGTATGTCGGGTGTCTTCATCTCAACTCTTGCTTACAGATGCTCTAAGATTTAGATCCTAGCAAGATTCGATCTCAATCCTAATACGATGATTATCAATGGTAATCCTTCCAAAGGAAAGCGATTATACGATTTATTACCAAAGGTCAATCATTCAAACATAAAACAACACCTATAGTATTTTGTATCGCTACTTTACCTCGTCCCTTCGATTTGGGTTGGTACATAGTACTCTCATCAAGGTTCGTTCTCAATGATTTCTGAGCAAATCTCTAGAAATTCGATGCGAAGCGAGGATCTTGATAAAGATGTTCGATACAGGCACACTATGTTTACATAACTCTTTTGCATTTATCATTAACGGGAATGATATTAGCAGATTTGGTCAGTCTGTCGACGATGACCCAAATTGAATCAAATTCAGATGATGACCTTTGCAATAGCTAGACGTTTACTAATGTATGAAGCGATGTCTGCCTTCATAATTTGCCATTTGTACAATTTCTTCAGACAAAGATACTTTTAGTCAGAAATTACATAAATATAATACTTATACTTACAAGATTCCAACATAACTATATTTCACAAACCTCCATATTTAGGCAACCATAAGTGACCTTTTAATCATTTAGCGCCATCGGCTTCTTAATGCTAATGGTTCACATTAGCCGCGAACCACTTTTTATTATCTATATTATCCTTTTTATAAGTATCAGCTATTTTTATATTATTCGGCAATTTATTTTTGCACCTTCATTATTAAGGAACACATCCTAATTGGTTCTTTATGTTTTCTACATAATGTGTCAGTATTTATATTCATTTTTCCTGATGATATAATTATCATGTCCATATTTATTCAAAAATTATTTCTTCACATTTTCTGAGTTTTAGTTTCTTCTCAACTATCATCTTTATCCGTTTTACTCAATCCGTCGTCTAAAGCGTCGATAATTATTATAATTAATTAAATAATTATTAGTTAATTTTTATGAAGCGTAAACGTAAAAGTTTTAAATTTCTTAGTTCGACCAATTATATAAAATGTTGAAAAAAAAATTTGAATTTAATTAACACGATTTTTGTTGATTTATCGAAAATAATTAATAGGATTCGTAAATGTTCGAAAAATCTTTGGTTATACTGTGGTCAAAACTTTCTTAGTTTGAAAAGCGTAAATTATTGTTTCAAATTTCAAGTCATGGTTTAAATGTTTTCCTCAATTCTTCTTAGGTTGTCTAGAAGTATACATAAACATTTACCCCTAAACAGAAGTTTAGTTAAATGGTTTGTGTATAAGGGAATAATCCCAAAAAAAATCCTTTGTTAAAATATTTGTCAAAACATATCTACACTTTCTTTTTAGTATAACTCAAAGTCTTAAAAGGGCTCTTAATTTTTGAAGAGTCAATATATATATATATCTTACCATCATTAATCCAACGGTCATTTTATGTAAAGGATTAAGTTTTTAATCTCATGTTAATTATTCAAGGTACAGGTTTTTATCGTTCGGCCAATTCAAGGCAATCTATAATTAATTTCTAACTCATTCTTATTCTTATAAACAAACAAATAGTCCTTAATGATCGCGAGCATGAATTTATCAAATTACAGCCTACACACGTAATTCACCAAATTTATGAATACTACATGTGCATCGGTCAATCCAAACGACATCACGTGAAACTCATAATGTTCATCACAAGTTCTTGATGTAATGATTGGAATAGATAATCTTTTTCGCAGATGCGAAGTTGATGATAACCATGCTGAGGATCAAAAACCTTGTAAATAATCGAACAAATCTTCCATTTCGAGTTATGGATATCGTTTTCGATTGTCAATTTACTCAGTTCACAATAATCTATAAATATAAGGAATGATAACACCATAGCTCTTCATGATGGCAGGCTTGGTATAATAAAGTCTTTCTCCGAAAACTCTCTCAGTTGTACGGTAATTCCTTTAATTTAAATGGTGCTGACGTATAGTGCACAAGCCACAGGTGCAACACCGGGAATATAATCAATACCAATTTCAACTTGCCTTAATGGCGAAAGTCTAGGTAATTTATCAACAAATGTCTCCTAAGGTTTCAGATAACACAAACATCTTTTAATATATTTATTTTAGGTTCTTTCTAGGTTACAATATCTATAACTAGTTCACAACCATTCACGGTATGATTTTAAGTCTAATGCAGGATATGGTCATTCGTCAAGAATCATTTAGATCACTTTTGATAATCAAAATCTTATAATTTAGGGGAATTCTACTCGAGTTCCCATTAATTAAGACAATGTCGTCATGTCATAATCAATCAATCCATTCTACTGGCACTATCAACTTTCCAGTTTCATTGCCGTCGATAAGATGTGAACTTCTCAAAAGACTAATAATAACTCATAATCCTTCACAAATTCAAGGATATCAGGAGACATAACTACCATAAAAAGAGTATGGTCAACGCATAATCTATGTGAGAGAATTTCAAATCAGATACAGACGAAAACATTTAACGAATATGAATATATATCCCATGTTTTCATAATTTGAGTACGCATTCGAAAGCTCCTCGGATCGTTACCCAGGTCATTCAAATGAAATCAAATCAAAAGAAATGATAGGAACGTCGAATCATCCAGTCGGGTATCAATATTCGGCAATCAAATACTTTTCCTAAGAATCTCACTACGGGAGAATTGGACAAGAAAGAATTGTCAATTGTCAAATAAGAAAATTTCCACAGATGAGTAAATTCGACTCAGAAGAATAGATGCTAAAGGCACATATGTAGGTGTCCTTAACACTATGTCCCTATTTTTCACTTCTTGCAGATCTCATAAAATTTAATCTTTCACAATCTTTAAAGAAAATGTAGTGTATATTAATCAGTTTTATGGTGACTACTAATCAGCCTTGCATAGTCCATTCCAAATTGTATGTAGGCGCGCAACTATATACAATTTCAAGATTAACGATGCAATACTCAGTTCGTCAAAATTTTATCATCATGTTTATAATAAAAACATTTTCATGCTTAATTCTTAAATAAGAATCAAAGATATATTTACAAAGGTTTTCTTTGTTATGGAAATAATTAAGTTTCCAAAGCGTCTCATAAACAACTTCATTTTGATATCAATCACTTATAAATCTCACTTTGAATAATCCTTATTGTGTTGAAAATTAAATTTTCTCAAAGAATATTGTTTTATCTTATAAAAACAATGAGTGATCTGCAGAAGAGTGATGAAAGCTTGTTCACCAAGAATTAACTACGATATGATAGGAAATGAGATTAGCCAATTAATCATGAGGTTCATGAACTCGATGGCACTCAAAAAGAATAATCTGCAACGTAACTCAATTCGAGATGAGTACTTGTTCAATGGTTGCATCACTAATGCGAGCATTAGAGACAAGCAAGAAAAGATAGATAACATTGATACATGTAGAATTTAGCAATCAAAGGTAGTCTTTTTATTAATCACAAACAAGTCAAAATTGTACCGTAACACATTACGTGTCACTATGTCATACAATTCTCAGAACTCATCCTACCAACTGATATCTCAGTTAAGTTAGGGATTCTTAAAAGATACCACAATGAATACTAATCTACAAGAGTCATTAGGTGTTCCACATGTCCCGGAAGATCCATCGGTCCGAATTCAGATAAGATTTCTTCAATTTATTTCCTAGACACTGGGCATCCTCATTATTGGAAAATGGCCTAGGAACAACCTTTAACACAAACTAGCAATCAATTAAAACCATATAATTCAATCACAGAACTTAATGACTTCCTCTTAACAATCTTATATTCCATACAGGTTAAGTTTTACTTTATTCAAGTTTCAATCAACTTATACTCAATTCGATATCCTACCTCATTCTTCAATACTTTCAACTTTATTCATAAACCTTAAAAGGGCAAAAAAGCTCGATATGATCAACACTTAACTTCCAATCCTATAGCTCTTACAACAATTATCAAATGAGTCACTAGTATGAAATGACTTGATCATTCAACTAGACTTCTTGGAAAGGTACTAGTGGCATGAGGCTTTTGGGTAATGGTTCCAATGACAGCCTCAAGTGCAACATTCACCCTTTCGATTCTCAATTTTAAGAATTGGGTGACAACGAATCATATGACATCTTTCTAGGTGGTAATGTTTTGTCAAACTCCACTCTATAAGGAAAGATCGTCACGACATTGATATCAGATTTAAACTTGCCAATCCTTTTTCTATATCACAATCAACTAATATCTATATTTCTACGAATATCAACCATTTGTTGGGATCATAAATATCAACAACTTGGTTTAGATCTAGGATAGATAGAATTCCTACGAGAATAGCTTCGATTAATTTACTAGGGGATTTAGGGTTTCTTGTGACAATCTACGTCGTATAAATACCTCGTATAAATATCAAAATAATCATCAAACAATCATGTAATAAAATTACATCAAATATATATATAATCCAAGTTATATATATATTAAAATAACACTTCTCAGTCTGGCCTTGTCGGTAACTCGGGAATTCTTCGGCACCGTTATAGTCAAAAGATTTTTAGACATTATTAGAAAAATGTTTATAGTTAAAAGATTTTGAAATGTTTTATTCAAAACCTTGGTTTTAAAAATCTTTCGTTCTCTATAACGAGAGCTCTGGTACCAAACTGTAACACCCCCAAATTTATACAACTCAAAACAGCGGAAGACTCGTTGGTGTTACGGGATAGCACATTACTCACATCATAGACAACGTATAAAAAAAGTCGCATCGTTTAATAATAAAAGCATTTCCATTCATAAGTATCAAAGTTACATCGGTCCCAAGTCATATTATTTCATACAAAGTTTTACAAAGTGTTTGATTGGAAATAAGTATTTTGGTGCGGGCCATGAATTCTTGTTGTCTTCCCGAGAATTACCTTCAAGTACCTGAGATAAAACTTGTTAAAAGAAAAGGTCAACGATAACGCCGAGTGAATTCATAGAGTTTAATAAACCATTAATATAATATCGGTATAAAATTATTACCGAAAATCATTTTGTACAAATTATTTTAATAGGCCATAAAATAGCCAAAGTCATTTTATACAAATCCTTATCGAAAATCATAATATAGGTGATGAGACTGCTTTTATACATGGTCTCATCGTCCAAAACGGCCTTTAATTGCATAAAATATCATAAAATATGCCAAATATATGCTCGTGTTTGTTACTTGTGAATTTTTTGGTACGGATATTGAGGAAATGGCAAAAGAACACAAGAATCAATCAAAAACGAACACGGGAAACGAAGACGCACAATGAACCAAGCTCAAATATGGAATTTTGCAAAAAGACCCTTGAAGAATTGAAGATTGGCAAAAATGGCCCCTCATCTTTGAAGAACTTGTCACATTTGACCCTCAAAATGTCAATTGTACAAGTATAATCCTTAATGTTTGGAGATTGTACAAGACCAGTCCCTGGAATATGAAGAATATACAATTAATACCCTTGGATAAAGTTTTGTAAGCCTTTGTGCCAAAAATGACAACTTATCAAAAGTTGATAAGGGAAGATTGGGCGCTGATAGCTTTTAATTACAACTTGGAAGAATGGTGAAAACTTGGGGACCCAAACTGCCAACTATCCAAACCTACCCACCCAACCAGGATGCGACACCTCAGCAAAACCCACCCAATAACCCATACCCTACCCAAACCCGTATCCCATTAACCCACCAACCCGGTTTTACTTAAAAAATGGTCAAATGGTCAAACAATTTCCCACTAAAACAGATATTTAAAATCTGTTTTTACCAAAAATGGATTAAACCCTTTCTTAATCACCCCTAGAACCCTAACTCACCCAGATTAAATCAAACCCAAAACAAAGGGGTTTTACCCCAAATACTCCAGATGGGTAATTCACTTTACCCTCATCCTATCCCACTCAAAACCCCTTTCCCCAACACAACCATGTGAGCAGTAGGGACCTCCCCTGCTGCGTCACTTTCATTCCCAAACCCTAAACCCGACAACATAAACGGCTGGATGGAATTCCTTTGTCCCCAAGACCAAACCAACGTCCAAGATCAACCAAGCAAGGCTGGCAACATCACATGGGTATCTTGACCAAAATTCAGTCAAATGAACAAGGGCAAAATCGGATTTTCCAAGCTTTAGGGTTTTCCTTTTTATTATTTGTTTATTCAGCATCTAGATAGTTCTATTATGCCTATAAAAGCATCTCTCAACCTGTGAGAAGAGCTTTGTTCCAGTTTTTAGCATTTGCACTTGTAATTCCTTTTTTAAATTAATGAAGTTTGGTGTTTGTGAAAGACAAGTGTAATTCCTTTTATTAAGTTTAAAAAGTTTGTGTATTGTGTTAAATGCTAAGGCTGAGTTCCATTTTAAAAATTGTGAAAGATTTTGAGTGTTAAGTTTTCAAAAAGGTTGTTTAAAAAGGTTTGAAAGTTTCTGAAAATCAAGGCTTTTTGAAGTGAAAATGGATAAGAGTCCTTGATTTTTGAACTTGTGAATTGTTTTTAAAACGTGTTAAGTCAAGTGGTTCCAAGGTTTGAAGGTTTTTAAGAAAATCAGAAAGTTTGTTTTTCTTGTGTTTGTTCTTATTTGCAGGTTTGATTGGTTGATTGTGTTGATTAAGTTCTGCATAGACCCGGGTCTATAGGAGGTGGTATTGCTACCACTGTTGGTCTTGGATGTAAGACCAACAAGGTGATTCTTTCTCCCTTTGTTCAATTTTCAGAAAGTTTAGAAATTGTGTGATATGCATGTGTTATGTGAAACTTACATGCATAACTGTTTATGATTGTTTGTTTTGAGTTTACTTGGTGTTATATGCATGATATAAGTGTTTTATATCAGTTTGGAGTTTGTTAGAAGTGATTTGGTATGAAAATATTTCATTATCAGTTTTTAAGGGGTGTTTGGATTTGAGTTTTAAGCTAAGGATATTGAGTACTTTTGGTTTAAAAATCATCTAGACACACTTATTAGGTTGCTAACTTATGTTATGTGTATTTGAGTATCTGTTTGTTGGAGTTTTGAATCAATTTGCAAGTTAAAAAATGGACAATAGCATACAAAATCAGTAACTACCTTGTCTGTATGATTTATGAGAGATTTTGGCTTAATCTTTTGGTCATTGCTAGATTAAAGGATGTTAGAGGTTTGAGTATTGCTTGTATGCTGTTTAGTAAGCTTGTATGAATGTTGTGAGACTTCAAAATTCATTCTCATGCATGTACTTAGGTTATTTTATTCATCAGTCAACAAGTAGGGGTAATCAGTAACTATTTAGCTTATTTGTGCTTGCATTTGTTTGCCTAGTGTATGCCTTGTTCATGTGCTGCTTGTGATTGGTTTTTGCTATTTGGATTGCTTTGTTCACAGCTTATAAGCCCACTGGCTTATTGGCTTATTTGTGCCAAAACAAATCAAGTTTACCCAACTGGTAAGCCTTGATTCACAAGGTTTGCACTCAAATCTTGACCAGCAGGGTGAAAAACAAGTCCTTACACTTCATTAAGTCTGTCAGCGCCTACTTTGTTCCTGTCAGCGTTTGGTTTTAACTTATCAGCGTTTGACTTTTGGTCAAACTTGGTTTTCAGCTTATTTGAATTTGCTTTGCTTATTGGTACATGCAACAACTTAGTTTTTGTAATAGAACTCGTTTTTCTCAGCTTAATATCAAGTCTGGAAGTTTACAAGTCTTTTGGTTAAGCTTTTGCTAGAAAACTAGCTTATTTGGCTTTTTCAGCCAGCTTATTTGCTCCTACAGCTTTTTCTACTTGGCTTTTTGTGATTTTCTTGATTGATTATTCTTAGTTAAGCTATTTGTGAGCTTTTGCAACAAACTAGAGCTTCTGAGGTGCCCTAAATCTCTAAAACGACTATTTTGTCTTTTAGTGAATTTTTACTTTGCTTATTTCTGGCTTATTGAGTGAGCTTTTTGGAAATTTCTTTTTACAGATCTCATAAGCATCCCAAAAGAAGGATGTGTGTCAAATTAGAGCTTATGGCATTAGCTTATGGCTTAATGGGCTGAAAAGCCCAATAAGAATAAGCTTTGTGTTCAATAAGCTGTGATAAGCACATTTTCAGCTTTTGGCCCTTTAGAGTTTTGTTCTTAGAATTAAATTTTAAGTCAGATAGGGCTTTTCCAAGTCAATTGGGCCAAGTTTGACTTTTTGGGCCCAAAAGCCCATTTGGTTTGACTGTTTTTGGTTTTGGCCCAATTGAGGGCCCAATAGGGGCATTTAGGTAATTTTAATTTCATTTTCTGTTTAGTTAGGTTAAATTAAGCTAGTTTGCAAGTTTTTAGAATTTTTCATAATTTTTGGATTTTTAATATTATTTTAATATTGTTTTATTATTAAAAATTAAAAGTCTAATTTTCTAAGTTTTTATATTTTTCCTAGGTTCTAAATACTTAATTAGGATTTTTTTCAATTTTCCAAATATTTTTAGGCTTTTCAATTAATTTTTAGAATTAATTTAAGATTTTAATAGATTTTAATAGTTTTTAGGAGTTTAAAATTAGTTTAAATTTGGTTTTAAAATTTTTAAAAATAGTTTTTAGTTTAATTAGGTCATTTTTGAGGTTTACAAACTATTAAATCTTGTTTGGGGCTTTTTAATATTTAAAAGTGATTTTTAGGTCTTTAATTAGCATTAAAAAGTCATTATTAAATTAATAAAAAGGTTTTAGCAAGTTTGGATTTTTTGTAAACTCTTAGAATTTTATTGTGGAATTTTTAGTAATTTTTAGGAATTTTTAGGTTAAAATTTTAAATTTTGTACTTTTTACGGTTTTACATTTACACCTTTTTTGTCGTAGGTTAATTGTAAATCGTAGTTCGTCTTAGTTTTTCTTTCTTTTCTCGCCAAAAAACGACACTACCCTAAACCTTTGATTATACTTATTGGCACATTAATCCACACACCTCCTCGAGAACGAACCCGCATTTGTTCGACTTGTCGGTTTTCCTAAATCGTCGAGTTTAATACTTGCCCACCTCTTTTACCTTGTTTTTCCTAAACAAGTGTAATTTTACAAGCATCAAAATGACGCCGCTGCCGGGGAGGTGTTTTTAGTGTGCCATTATTAGTATCTTGTTTTTGTGAGTGGTGCGTTTTTCCTTTTCACATTTTGAAAAGCGTGAATATCGTACATACTCATTTTTGTTATTTTTCCTTATTATATTATAGTATCCAAATAAATTGTGTTTAGTTTTCCTAAATTAAACACACAACATCATTATACTATATTGTAGATATATTGGTTTTCGTTTTTATTGTGAATATTATTAATATATTGTATTTACGTAGAACAATAAAAATACAAGTACTCCAAATACGTGAGAAATCACAACCTTGATTCGGGATTTCATCACTCGATCATTGTATTCGAATCCAAAGCAAAAGTAAAAGGCAAAATAGATAAATACTTTCGTGAGGCTTGATTTCAATTAACACAAACTATAAGGTGGGTATAAGGCGGTTGTATTTCACGACCTAAAGGGAAAAGGCTCTTAAGTGCTTAGCGCCGCCTCGTTTCCTCCGCTTGCTTGTGCGTGTTTTGAGAAAAAAGGCTAATCGAGGGTTTTCCAACCAAAGTATTATCTACGTATATATATTTGCTTGTTTTCAAGATTAAACCCTCTTGAACGATTTGGTGTTCCACCATCGTTCTAAAGTCATCGAAGGCGTTCACTCCACGTGATCGTTTTCATTCCTTGAGGCTCTTTTAATCGAGAAAATCGATTCGAGGAGAGATTTGTAGATTTTTGTTTACGTAATACATTCAAAATACCAAAAAAATTAAAAAACAATCAAAAGCACAAAAACAATCTTCTCATTTTCCCTCTATTTTCATAATTCTTTTTCTCAACCCCTCTAAATTTTGATCCTTCATGGATTTTCATTGCCTAGGTTGTGGGAGACGACTGTTTGGTTCCGTATCATGTCCATGGTGTGTATGCGAAAGGTGTGGAGATCACGTCGATTATGTAGATTTTAGATCTTGTCCCTCGTGTAATCCGACCAATTGTTTGTATACTTCTAATGAAGAACGTCACCTCCATTGCCTATATTGTGGAAGCCCTTCCCATTGGCACTATGAGTGTCCAATTTAATACCCAAATGGTCACAATCACGAGCCGAATCCGAATTTCGTTGACCAATCTTCGCAATACTCACCGTCATGTGAGTATTGTGGAGATGAGCCTCACTATGGGTACGATTGTCAACCGATGAACCAAAATACGTATTTCGACAATCAATTTTCCGGTTTTGACGAATCACACGACATGGGGTACAATTGTAACAATGGGAATTCTTATCCACACAACGAACCGGATTTTTCTCAAAATCCGTGTTGCGACAATTGTGGGGGGCCTCACGATACTTATTCTTGCCAACCAATGCATTATAATGAACCCAATTCATACTATAATTCCGGTTTTGATAATTTTGAGGCCCCACCATACGATCCCGAACACCAAAATTCTCATGAGTCAAGTAACGAGAGACAAAATTCCTTTGCCACTTTCTTACAAGACCATGAAGAAGAATTCTTGCAAGGTGTGATGGACATTTTTAGAAGTATAAGGGGAGAGGTTGAAACGGAAATGCAACAAGTGCAAGCGTCAAATATTGATACTTATGCCTCTACGTCTCTTGAGGTTCCATATGATTACCAATACGACGATGATGATGATAGCGATGTTTTCAATCTCGACCCTTATCATGGAAAAACTACTCCTATACCCACTTCGGAAACCGATGCCTCTCTAAGTATGGGGGAGACGAACCTTATCACTAATCCTAGTGTCGAGATCCCTATTCCAATCCAAAGTGAGCCTACGGTTTTCTTCGAAGATGAGGTATGTGATTTTGCTCTCGATGAATTTTTCTACGAAGATTCTAACGAGGCAAATCACGATAGTGAGTGTGAATCGATCTCTTGTGATGATGTCTCTCCCATTGACACTTCGGGGAGAGAATCAACGACTTTTTCGAACCCGCTTTTCGATGACGATGATTTTTCCGCTAGTGATGACAAGTCACTAATCGACGAGGATGTTCAAAATACCGATTTTAAAATCTTTTCGAACCCTTTATTCGATTTTGATGACGCGTTCATTTTTGGTGACGTAAATCCTCTCTTTGATGAGACGTTCGAGGACATCGAGAGTGAGGATTCTAAGGATCCTAAACTCGATGAGCCGGATTTGCTAGTCACCCACCCGAAGTCTCATACGATTGAGACTCCTCTTTCTACTTGTGATGTTTCCATTCTCGAGGGGTTCACCGATGGACCGCCTCTCGATGAGAATGAGGATTTTAATGAGGCCTTTGCCTTAGAACCGGGAGGAGACTTTGAAACCACCATTTTTATTGATTCTCTTTCAAATTTGCCTTCGTCTCAAAGTAATCTTACCCACCCTCTCGGTTCTCATGACTACACGTACTTCGAGTACGTTGTAAAGAGTTTCCTTCCTTACAAAACCTATCCTCCGGCTTCGCCTTTATCATTTTCCACCAAAAGTGAGGATACGATCTTCGATCCCGGTATAAAAGGTTTTGCCTTTATACACGGTTGCTTTTGGGCCTTGATTACATGTAAGCCCCACCAAAAATTGACCATACCATGATTATCCCTAAATGATCACATTTATGGGGATTCGAGTCGAGCTTTTGACTCGGTTATCAAAAACAAGGTGCCTCGTGGGGGAGACCCATGCTTATCCATGTACATATTATTGCTTTCTAATTAGTGTAATGTGAGGGGATTTGTGCCCTTCCAACCTTTGTTCCGTGGTTGTTTGTGAATTGTGTCTTTTAGATCATGATCTTCACGATTGGAGCCTCTCGTGTTCGTTTCATGGGAGCACTCGATCGTTTGCTTTGGAGGCCTTTCCCAATATCCATATGATATATCCTTTTATGTTCTAACCTTAGGTTTTTAGCACACTTCATAAACGGCTATTACTTATTGGTTACACCCTTTCCATGCTAGATTAGGCATTCGACTACGTCTCTAGTATGGGGGTGTTTGCACCCCTAGACTCGAAACATTGAGGACAATGTTTAACTTTAGTATGGGGGGTGAATAGATACTTGTCTTGCCAAACCTTCACGCTTTCCAAAGTTTATCGTTTTGTTATCGTTTTGTTGCAAAATAAGGCTAAAAATGGCCAAATTTTAAAAATTTTCTCATGTTTCATAAGTGTTTAAGACACGAATGTAGATTTTCCGATGGCGAGAATAAGAGTAATTTTTGACTCGACCGTGCGTGTTGAGCACTTAGCTTTGATTCCTTAACTACACATTAGGCTAAGTCTCTTAAATGAGAACGAGAAATGATAAAGTTAATTATAAGTTACTATGCTAAACGTAGAGTACTCGTATTCTTTCAAAAACTCATGTGTTCTCGTTGTTTGCTTATTCTCCCTTCGCATGTAAATATTTTTTGCTTAATAAATATTGATTTAGCGGTTTAGTTTTGATTGTTGGGTTTCTAGTCTTTTCTAGTAGCTTCCGTGTAATTAAATTGGGAAGACATTAAGGTATCGCCAGCCTCACGGTTTTGAAGTATTGGCAACCCGAATAATCGAAAGCTTCACCCAATAATAAGATTTCAAGTGCTCACCTAAATCAAGCAAACAATTTGAAGCCCCACAAGGCCTAAGATCTATGCAAAATTGAAAGTGAATCAAGCCTTAATCTTCGAAGCTTTAAAGATCCAAAATTCGCTTTAGCGTGAGGATATACGTCTTTGGCTAATAAAACCACCGATGATGGCGGATAATAAAAGGCAAGGCAAGACCGAAGTCATAATAAAAGCTTCATGGCGAAGTTGAATAAAAGATGGAGGTAAACCAAAGATAATAAGGTCCTTCCGTTAGGGGGCGTATAAAAGTCTTGGTAATAAGTCTCATGTTCAAAACCGTTATAAAACCGTGTTTATCGATTCTTCTTGTCAACTTAATTTTTTGACATCGTTGTCTATTAGGAGGGGTTATTGATTTGATGGTCTTAGTTACACCGTTAGGACTCTATTTTTAGACCTAAATCTCTATTATCGCATAAGTCAACAATGTATCCTCGTGATCATTAAGACATAATAAAATATAAGAGATACAACTTAGGAATAATGGGAGAATAAGTACGTGATTAGGGCATATGAGTAGTGTTGGCATTACTAACTTATAATGACAATGATCTCGTTGCACGCTTGGCATGGAATTAAGGTGAAAATCGAGGACGATGAAATTATTTCTAACGAAGCATTCACGTGTTCTTGTTCTATGAACCTAAACGTCCCATTTTGCGATGAAAATCATACATTATGTCTAAAACGCAAGTAGTAGCAATAGTAGAGTAGCTAGTTTACCATTTCAATAAAATTAAATTTTGGAGATGCTTTGATACTTTATTCTAGCATTGCGTGAGGGCACGGCAATGGTTTAGTATGGGGGAGTGATGAGACTGCTTTTATACATGGTCTCATCGTCCAAAACGGCCTTTAATTGCATAAAATATCATAAAATATGCCAAATATATGCTCGTGTTTGTTACTTGTGAATTTTTAGGTACGGATATTGAGGAAATGGCAAAAGAACACAAGAATCAATCAAAAACGAACACGGGAAACGAAGACGCACAATGAACCAAGCTCAAATATGGAATTTTGCAAAAAGACCCTTGAAGAATTGAAGATTGGCAAAAATGGCCCCTCATCTTTGAAGAACTTGTCACATTTGACCCTCAAAATGTCAATTGTACAAGTATAATCCTTAATGTTTGAAGATTGTACAAGACCAGTCCCTGGAATATGAAGAATATACAATTAATACCCTTGGATAAAGTTTTGTAAGCCTTTGTGCCAAAAATGACAACTTATCAAAAGTTGATAAGGGAAGATTGGGCGCTGATAGCTTTTAATTACAACTTGGAAGAATGGTGAAAACTTGGGGACCCAAACTACCAACTATCCAAACCTACCCACCCAACCAGGATGCGACACCTCAGCAAAACCCACCCAATAACCCATACCCTACCCAAACCCGTATCCCATTAACCCACCAACCCGGTTTTACTTAAAAAATGGTCAAATGGTCAAACAATTTCCCACTAAAACAGATATTTAAAATCTGTTTTTACCAAAAATGGATTAAACCCTTTCTTAATCACCCCTAGAACCCTAACTCACCCAGATTAAATCAAACCCAAAACAAAGGGGTTTTACCCCAAATACTCCAGATGGGTAATTCACTTTACCCTCATCCTATCCCACTCAAAACCCCTTTCCCCAACACAACCATGTGAGCAGTAGGGACCTCCCCTGCTGCGTCACTTTCATTCCCAAACCCTAAACCCGACAACATAAACGGCTGGATGGAATTCCTTTGTCCCCAAGACCAAACCAACGTCCAAGATCAACCAAGCAAGGCTGGCAACATCACATGGGCATCTTGACCAAAATTCAGTCAAATGAACAAGGGCAAAATCGGATTTTCCAAGCTTTAGGGTTTTCCTTTTTATTATTTGTTTATTCAGCATCTAGATAGTTCTATTATGCCTATAAAAGCATCTCTCAACCTGTGAGAAGAGCTTTGTTCCAGTTTTTAGCATTTGCACTTGTAATTCCTTTTTTAAATTAATGAAGTTTGGTGTTTGTGAAAGACAAGTGTAATTCCTTTTATTAAGTTTAAAAAGTTTGTGTATTGTGTTAAATGCTAAGGCTGAGTTCCATTTTAAAAATTGTGAAAGATTTTGAGTGTTAAGTTTTCAAAAAGGTTGTTTAAAAAGGTTTGAAAGTTTCTGAAAATCAAGGCTTTTTGAAGTGAAAGTGGATAAGAGTCCTTGATTTTTGAACTTGTGAATTGTTTTTAAAACGTGTTAAGTCAAGTGGTTCCAAGGTTTGAAGGTTTTTAAGAAAATCAGAAAGTTTGTTTTTCTTGTGTTTGTTCTTATTTTCAGGTTTGATTGGTTGATTGTGTTGATTAAGTTCTGCATAGACCCGGGTCTATAGGAGGTGGTATTGCTACCACTGTTGGTCTTGGATGTAAGACCAACAAGGTGATTCTTTCTCCCTTTGTTCAATTTTCAGAAAGTTTAGAAATTGTGTGATATGCATGTGTTATGTGAAACTTGCATGCATAACTGTTTATGATTGTTTGTTTTGAGTTTACTTGGTGTTATATGCATGATATAAGTGTTTTATATCAGTTTGGAGTTTGTTAGAAGTGATTTGGTATGAAAATATTTCATTATCAGTTTTTAAGGGGTGTTTGGATTTGAGTTTTAAGCTAAGGATATTGAGTACTTTTGGTTTAAAAATCATCTAGACACACTTATTAGGTTGCTAACTTATGTTATGTGTATTTGAGTATCTGTTTGTTGGAGTTTTGAATCAATTTGCAAGTTAAAAAATGGACAATAGCATACAAAATCAGTAACTACCTTGTCTGTATGATTTATGAGAGATTTTGGCTTAATCTTTTGGTCATTGCTAGATTAAAGGATGTTAGAGGTTTGAGTATTGCTTGTATGCTGTTTAGTAAGCTTGTATGAATGTTGTGAGACTTCAAAGTTCATTCTCATGCATGTACTTAGGTTATTTTATTCATCAGTCAACAAGTAGGGGTAATCAGTAACTATTTAGCTTATTTGTGCTTGCATTTGTTTGCCTAGTGTATGCCTTGTTCATGTGCTGCTTGTGATTGGTTTTTGCTATTTGGATTGCTTTGTTCACAGCTTATAAGCCCACTGGCTTATTGGCTTATTTGTGCCGAAACAAATCAAGTTTACCCAACTGGTAAGCCTTGATTCACAAGGTTTGCACTCAAATCTTGACCAGCAGGGTGAAAAACAAGTCCTTACACTTCATTAAGTCTGTCAGCACCTACTTTGTTCCTGTCAGCATTTGGTTTTAACTTATCAGCGTTTGACTTTTGGTCAAACTTGGTTTTCAGCTTATTTGAATTTGCTTTGCTTATTGGTACATGCAACAACTTAGTTTTTGTAATAGAACTCGTTTTTCTCAGCTTAATATCAAGTCTGGAAGTTTACAAGTCTTTTGGTTAAGCTTTTGCTAGAAAACTAGCTTATTTGGCTTTTTCAGCCAGCTTATTTGCTCCTACAGCTTTTTCTACTTGGCTTTTTGTGATTTTCTTGATTGATTATTCTTAGTTAAGCTATTTGTGAGCTTTTGCAACAAACTAGAGCTTCTGAGGTGCCCTAAATCTCTAAAACGACTATTTTGTCTTTTAGTGAATTTTTACTTTGCTTATTTCTGGCTTATTGAGTGAGCTTTTTGGAAATTTCTTTTTACAGATCTCATAAGCATCCCAAAAGAAGGATGTGTGTCAAATTAGAGCTTATGGCATTAGCTTATGGCTTAATGGGCTGAAAAGCCCAATAAGAATAAGCTTTGTGTTCAATAAGCTGTGATAAGCACATTTTCAGCTTTTGGCCCTTTAGAGTTTTGTTCTTAGAATTAAATTTTAAGTCAGATAGGGCTTTTCCAAGTCAATTGGGCCAAGTTTGACTTTTTGGGCCCAAAAGCCCATTTGGTTTGACTGTTTTTGGTTTTGGCCCAATTGAGGGCCCAATAGGGGCATTTAGGTAATTTTAATTTCATTTTCTGTTTAGTTAGGTTAAATTAAGCTAGTTTGCAAGTTTTTAGAATTTTTCATAATTTTTGGATTTTTAATATTATTTTAATATTGTTTTATTATTAAAAATTAAAAGTCTAATTTTCTAAGTTTTTATATTTTTCCTAGGTTCTAAATACTTAATTAGGATTTTTTTCAATTTTCCAAATATTTTTAGGCTTTTCAATTAATTTTTAGAATTAATTTAAGATTTTAATAGATTTTAATAGTTTTTAGGAGTTTAAAATTAGTTTAAATTTGGTTTTAAAATTTTTAAAAATAGTTTTTAGTTTAATTAGGTCATTTTTGAGGTTTACAACTATTAAATCTTGTTTGGGGCTTTTTAAAATTTAAAAGTGATTTTTAGGGCTTTAATTAGCATTAAAAAGTCATTATTAAATTAATTAAAAGGTTTTAGCAAGTTTGGATTTTTTGTAAACTCTTAGAATTTTATTGTGGAATTTTTAGTAATTTTTAGGAATTTTTAGGTTAAAATTTTAAATTTTGTACTTTTTACGATTTTACATTTACACCTTTTTTGTCGTAGGTTAATTGTAAATCGTAGTTCGTCTTAGTTTTTCTTTCTTTTCTCGCCAAAAAACGACACTACCCTAAACCTTTGATTATACTTATTGGCACATTAATCCACACACCTCCTCGAGAACGAACCCGCATTTATTCGACTTGTCGGTTTTCCTAAATCGTCGAGTTTAATACTTGCCCACCTCTTTTACCTTGTTTTTCCTAAACAAGTGTAATTTTACAACCATCAATAGGCATTTGCCTAAAAAAATCATTATACGAGCCAATGTCGTAAAAACATCATACAATACTTTTTATAACGTTGTATAGAAATAAAAACCGTTATATGAATATGGTTATGAAAACCAAAACACAAACATAATATCAATAGTATGACCCTGTATTGCTAGTCAGGCAATACCTCGTAATTCGGAGCGTCTAGTAGTATTTCATTAGTTTGGATTATTATAAGTCGCATGACATTGTTACCTTACTAAAACCAAAACGGGTAGCTAACCCGATACTCAATTTGCGCATCTAAATTAGCGTGTCGTCACAAAGGTCACGCTATGGAAATCTTCTCATACATAAATTCGCTTACCAATCAATGTGGCACGACGAGGATCAACCGTCAAGGCGCGAACTGGGGTGATCGTCCCCAAATAGTACTATTATATGCATAAGCGTCTACCAACTCCCGGTAGTTCACAATTCATGCTAATGGGACTTTTAGTGACATAACCTAACTTTAATAATCCATTTGATTTCATCTATCGGGTCCTTTAATCATTTATCGGGTCATACAATCAGGTCATTCAATCTTTCGGGTCCAAATCAATAAACAAACAATCGGGACAAATGGTGTCCTAGTTTTATAAAAACTAACATGTTATCTCCCTCGCGGGTTTATAAAACATTTATAAGAACATTTAAAAGAGTGCGAGGCTATGAACTCACGTTGATGTGGGAAGGCGATTATCGGCGATTTGGATGTACGGTACGTGCTTCAATCACAGAAACCTAGACAAATAATACTCGTCTTAGACTCATGTCCAATGACATTATAAAAATAACAATTATATATACATACGATGATTTTATATATATGATGATCAAGTGGGTTTACATATTCTCGTTTACTCATTTTAGTGTTATGTGTCGATAACTTTTATACTAGTTTACTAGTTTTACCTATTTACGTATTTTAAGTCCAATAAACTTATTATAAGTTCTTTAACTTGTTTTAATCCATTTTATACTTATATTACCAGTATTTAAACCTTGCAAGGGGCCAAAAGGGTTAAGCCCAATAAGTTCTTTTTATAAGAGTTTAACTTATTTAGTCCAATTATTAGTCCAATATGTTTACTTAACCCGTTAATGTCCGTATGTCCTATAGTTCGGGTTTTATCGGTTTTTACTTGTATTAGTTACTTATATACCAGTATATGAGTTTTAAAAACTTTACATTAGACGGGTTTGATCGTCTAAGTTTTATTTGGCGAAAAATGTTAATTTTACGGTAATAGCCGAAAAAGTCGTAAAAATCAAGTTTATAGTTTCTATTACTTATAAGTATTATTCCACTACCATTTTTATAATTTATACACTTATTTAACCTTTTACATATTTATATAAATAAAATCCATAAGTTAGTGGGTTTTTATTTTACATTTTATACAATAAAATGTGAGTGCTTATATAATAATAATAAACATTAATTTCTTAAAATCTGACTTTTATCATCATGTTCACTATTTTTTACCATATCTTGAGTTCTATAATGAATTAGAAGCTCATTTTTGGGTGACATGTTATTCATACTATGTGCTACATTTAACTTAGTTATAGCTACTGCTCATTTTAAGTTTATCTTGCCTTAACAGTCCCTACAAAACTGCTTATTCAGATTAGAACACCCAACTTGTTTTGATCATATCTCACCCATTACAATGATTCCATTGCATGGCCAACTCTCACATGTGTAAAAGACCCATAGCTTACTGTAAATGGATTTTACTTCATCATTTTATCAGTTCATGACATGTTTCTTTACTGTTTTATACAGCCAACAAATTTAAACAAGATTTTAGCCTTGTTTCTTATAGTTTTTCACCTTTTCAAGCATGTTTATCAACACCAAATCCCCACATAACATTTTTAATCATCATTCATCATCATATACATATACATAAGTAAAAGAAATACAAGATTACATAATCAAAAATAACAAGAAGATGAGGCGGACAATCTTTATACCACCAAGTTGATGTAGGTTATGATTTGGACATGGATTTTGATGGAGAAACTTGTGCATAGCCAAGACTATCTTCAAGACCACCAATCTTCATATACTCCTTATGGAAAACCAGCCTCAAGACTCCATGGAAACTCCTCCATGGATGTTATAATCACCTCCAATCAATAGGGTTTCAAAAGGGCTTCACCATGTGCAAGAATAACATAGGATTTCATGGTTGATTTTTGATCAAAATGGTGTTTGATGGTGGAGTATGGACGACACAATGAGAGAGAGAGATGAGAGAGTTGTAAGTTGTTTGCATGAGTGGAAATGTGAGTTAGCTAGTTTTAGTTAGTGGTTTTTGTTGGTGTAATGCTTACATTGTAAGCTAAGACATGTGTAAGTTACTAACTAAAAACTTGCCACCAAGTTGGTGTGGTAGCTTCCTTTAGGCCGGTTTGAATGGGGGTGGGGCAAGTGTCCCACTTGTCTCATCCCTATTTATTTACGGGTACTCCTCAGTTTTAGTTTCCTCTATTTGCGTGCCCTCGGGTTGTTTTACGAAAAACTTTTTTATAAATTATGAGTCAACGGCACAAAACGAATCTAATAAAAATTGTCTCATCAAAAACGGAGTTCGAAAACGTAAATACGTAATCCTAGGGTTTCTGGTTTAGTCGTAAAGGACGTTAAAATAAAATCGTAAGTCCTAATCTCTTCTCGTAAATTTGTGAGTTTATGAACCAACACAAATTTAAAACTCCAAAATAATATTCACGGATAAATTTATTTTCTGAAAGGTCGGACTGTCACCAAGGACGGTGTATGTAAACGTAAGCACGTAACGTAGAATCCTCCGGTTTAAACGTAGTCGATGCTACTTCAAGACGTAAATCCAAATTTCTTCCCAAAAATAAGTGAGCTCAAAAAAATAATATTTTCAAATAAATATTGAGAATAAAATATCAATCGTAAATTTACGTATTGTCACATCCAGGCTGGGGGAAACTCCTGTTTATGATATTTGTTTAAAGTTCCCTCATCAGGGAAAGGATAACCCAAAGCCCTTAGTCCTTGTTCTATTTCATGAATGGAAGGGTGGTTAGACCATCTGCATCATCAAGATGCAAAGCTTGGTGAACCAAGGCTTCAGTAACCACCCATGTGTGCCCATGAACAATAGATGATAATGTAGTCACATTATTAATTGTTGAGGAACTAACATTGTTCCAAAACTGCTTAATATGTGTGACAGAGATGAGAGGAGCATGAGAAAGAGCATACCTAATGGGGGATGCATTCAAATACGCCACCATCTGGGTGTATTGGGGAAACAGAGTATCATCAACGTCCAAATATGCTATCATGTTGTGTTGACTCCTGAATCCCAATACCAAATCACTTGGTTTAAATTTTGTTGCCATTGTTGAAAGCTGTTTGAATAATTGATAAAGATGAAGTATATGAGAAAATTTGTTAGACAAGAATGATAGATACCTTGTTTAAAAATAGGAGCCAAATATATAGGATAGAAATATGCATGTGATTGGTCAAAAATGAGGCAACTATTTTCAAAATACAATCATGAAAATATTGAAAAGAAAATAAGTTATCTCATGCATTAATTGAAAGTTATCTGCTCCCAAAATTACGGCCCAAAAATTCGTCAAAAAGTAACAACTGGGTAGGTCCCATTGAGTGTCAACGATCAAAAGTAACCCATTAACGCCCAACGGCTATATTCTTGTCAACGTTTTCCAAAGCCATGTCAGCGTCTAAATTGGTCACAACAACGCTTGGAAAAATACTTGTCAGCGTTCAAAAATAAAAATATTAAAAATGAAAAAGGACCTTAACAAAGTAATTTATCCTAGTGAAGATAACCTATAAGTTGATAATTATTATAGGGCGGCAAGCACTGTCCAGTTATGCACACTTGCTTATGCAAGATATACATAACAGTCCTCTAGTGTCCCTTGCTAACCAAAACTCTTAACAACTAAGTTATCTCATAAAAATCCTTGTTACTCCCAGATAAAACCCATGATAAAATTTTTCCCAAGTCTCCAAACAGACCACAACGAATTGTAGGCCAAAAATGTCTTGGCAGCATGCATAGTATATCAACTTTGCATGCTACAGTGCCTCATGATTTAGTAAAACTAACTCATACTCACCTGTGGACACAATATAGAATTGTGATAAGAGTATCATAAGGATACCCAAAAGTCCTAAAGGTTCCTAAAACCTCCACTTTAATTGTCATACATATGTTGCCAAAAAATATGCATGAACATAAAAAATTTATTGTCAAGATAGGAATAGAAAATTCCAACCATCATCCATAAATAAAAACATGCTCAAATGATTCTCTAAGGATCCATAAGCAACTCTATATCCAATGGTATAATGCTAACACCACCTGCACATTTAGATTAAAAACCACAAAACTAACATTGTTGCTGACAACGTCCCGATAACACTTGTCAGCGTTAAGGAAACCTTTGTCAGCGTTAGACAAATATATTGCTGACAACGTCACAATAACACTTATCAACGTTAAGGCAACCTTTGTCAGTGTTAGAAAAATATAGTGGAAAATCTAAATTCTCAAAAAGACCAATAACAATGCATTATCCTGTACATACTTTAACAAAAAGACCCCAAAACACATATTATGTGAGATTGATCATTCCAATACTTGTTACCAAGTATTGAAACCTTCCAGCATCAAAAGGTTTAGTTAATAAATCAGACACATTTTCTTCTGTGTCAACCCTATCTGGTTGTATTAAACCCTTTTCAAAACAATCCCTTATAAAATGGTGTCTAATTTCTATGTGTTTTGTTTTAGAATGATGTACAGGATTCTTAATAATGCATAAAGTGCTGTTATTATCAACAAATATCTTGGTATGCATGAAATTATACCCACAATCCAACAGCTGGTTCTGAATCCATAAGACTTGTCCACAACAAGCAGCTGCTGCAACATACTCTCCTTCAGTTGTAGAATTGGCCACCACTGTTTGTTTCTTGTATTGCCTAGATATTAACCTACTCCCAAGAAACTGACATCCACCAGTTGTGGATTTTCTATCAAACTTATCACCTCCATAGTCACTGTCTGAATATGCAATAAGCTCCAATGGTGAATCTTTAGGGTACCACAAGCCAAGATTAGGATAACATCTTAGGTACCTAAAGATTCTCTTGATAGCATAAAGGTGACATTCTTTGGGAGTCACTTGATGGCGTGCACATGCACACACAGCAAACATGATATCAGGTCTTGAGGCTGTGAGATACATCAATGAACCAATCATTGATCTATAGTGCCTGACATCCACATCTTTTCCATCTCCAATATTTCCCCAAGGGTGTTATCTATCCATAGGAGTAGTAGCCCTCTTTTCATGTGGAGAAAAGCCAAACTTCTTCAATATCTCTACTACATACTTATCCTGAGAGATGAAGATACCATCTTTTTTATGCTGAACTTGTAACCCTAGAAAGAAGTTCATCTCCCCCATTGCACTCATCTTGAATTTGTCTGTCATAAGCTTGGATAAATCTTCACTCATCTTTGGATTGGTAGATCCAAAGATGATATCATCAACATAAACCTGAACAAGCAAGACATCTGTACCAGCCTTCTTGGTAAATAATGTCTGGTCTATGGTGCCCCTCTTGAATCCATTTTCCACCAAATAAGTGGACAATGTGCCATACCATGCTCTTGGGGCTTGATGAAGTCCATACATAGTCTTCTTGACTCTATACACCTTTTCTGGATTCTCTGGATCTTCAAAACCAGGAGGCTGCATCACATACACCTTCTCAACAATTGTTCCATAGAGGAAGGCACTCTTCACATCCATTTAATAGACAGTGAAGCCCATGCAGGAAGCATAGGCTAGAAATATTCTTATAGCTTCAATCCTTGCAACTGGTGCAAAGACCTCCTCATAGTCTATCCCTTCCTCTTGTGTATATCCCTGAGCCACTAAACGTGCCTTGTTTCTGACCACAATGCCTCTTTCATCTCTCTTGTTTCTTAGAACCCATCTTGTCCCAATAGGTTTGACATATCTGGGACAATCAACCAGCTCCTAAACATCTTGAATTGCAAATTGGTGAAGCTCATCCTGCATTTCTTTTACCCAACTTGGTTCTTTGAGAGCATCAAAGATCTTCTTGGGTTCATGTTGTGACAAAAAACAGGCAAACAAGCATGATTGAACAAGAGGGGTATCAACCTTCTTGTGTATATTGGCAATGAATCCACCAAGATTCTGATGAGATATTCTAGTCTGAACAGGAGTCATGACATCACCAATAATTTGTGATGGGGGATGATTCTTCATAGTAGAAGTGAGAACTCCTCCTTCGAAAAGTCTGTTGTCTTCAATCTCATTCTCTAAGTTGCCAATATCTTCTATTTCAGACTCTCTTCCATCAATATTAGGATGAACCTCTTCATGTTAATTGGAAGGTTCACTGTGACAATCCGTCAATTTATGGTTGATATTTTATTCTCAAGTGTTATTTAAAAATATTATTTTAATGTTATAATATGAACTCACTTATTTTTGGGAACAAATTTGGATTTACGTCTTGAAGTAGCATCGACTACGTCTAAACCGGAGGATTCTACGTTACGTGCTTACGTTTACATACACCGTTTTGGCGACAGTCCGACATTTCAGGAAATAAATTTATCCATGAATATTATTTTGGAATTTTATATTTGTGTTGGTTCATAAACTCACAAATTTAAGAGAAGAGATTAGGACTTACGATTATAATTTAACGTCCTTTACGACTAAACCGGAAACCTTAGGATTACGTATTTACGTTTTCGAACTTCATTTTTGATGAGATAATTTTTATTAGATTCGTTTTGTGCCATTGATTCATAATTTATAAAAACGTTTTTCGTAAAACGACCCGAGGGCACGCAAATCGAGGAAACTAGAATCGAGAAGTACCCGTAAATTAATAGGGATGGGACAAGTTTACAGTTGCCCACCCCCATAACAAGTTGCTCCACCACATCCTTAGGTGTCAACACTTAACAACAAGTGTTACACTTGTTGCTTAAAGCTTACAATGTAAGCTAACTTTTCATCAAACCATTCAAACTACTTCACACATACCATTTACACTAAACTCTTACATGCAAAACCACTCATCCTCCCTTTCCTCTCTCTAAAAATTCGTCCCATCTCCACCAAGAACACCCTCATTTGACCAATTTTAACCATGAAATCATGTGTTATTCACACATATGATGGAAACCTCTTCAAGCTCTATTGATTGGAGGTGATCTTAACATGTAAAAAGGAGTTTTCAAGGGAGTTTGGGGCTGATTTCTCAAGGAGTTTTCATGAAGAACAAGGGCTGATTTTTGGAGGAATCTACAAATACTTGGTGATCCTAGAAGTGGTGTTGATATCACATAAGATTGGTTACCCAAAACCAAGTCTTGTTCATCCAAAAACTCATTATTTCATCACCTTGGTGGTATAAAGATTGTTCTTCCCATCCTCTTGTTATTTTGATTATGTAATCATGTATTTTCTTTCTTATTTTATATGTATATGATGAATATATGATGATAAAAATGTTGTGTGGGGATAAAGTGTTGATAAATATGATTAAAAAGATGAAAAACCATAAGAAACAAGGCTAAAATCTTGCTTAAATTGTTGGCTGTATAAAAACAGTAAGTAACCAATTTATAAACTGATAAAATTGCATGGTGGAATCCATTTACAGTAATTTTTAGATGTCATACACATGTGAGAGTTGGCCATGCAATGGAATCATCAAAATGAGTGAGATATGATCAAAACAAGATGAGTGTACCAATCTGAATAGTCTGTTTTGTAGGGACTGTTAAGGATAGTTAGACATGGAATGAGCAGTATCTATAACTAACTTATTTGTAGCACATAATATGAAGTTTATGTCATCCAAAAATGAGCTTCTATCTCCTTATAGAACTCAAGATATGATAAAAATGGTGAAGATGAAACTAAAAATCAGATTTTGAAGAATTAATGTTTAATAATATTATATAAGCACTCAAACTAATATAGTATAAAATGTGAATTAAAACCCACTAACTTATAAATTTCATTTATATAAATATGTATAAGGTTAAATAAATGTACACTTTATAAAAATGGTAGTTGAATAAGATTTATAAGTTATAAAAACTATAAACATGATTTTTACGTCTTTTCGGCTATTACCGTAAAATTAACGTTTTTCGCCAATTAAAACTTAGACGATCAAACCCGTCTAATGTAAAGTTTTTAAAAGTTATATACTGATATATAATTACCTAATACAGGTAAAAACCGATAAAACCCTAACTATATAACATACGGACATTAACGGACTAAGTTAACGTTATTGGACTAATAATACAACAAAATGGGCTAAAACACTTATAAACTTATTTATTGGGCTTAACCTATTTAGGCCCAACATATAAAGTATAAATACTGATAATACAAGTATGAAATGGATTAATACAAGTTAATGAACTTATAATAGGCTTATTGGACCTAAAACATGTAAATAGGTAAAACTAGTAAACTAGTAAGAAGTTACCAATACATAAACACTAAAATGAGTAAATGAGAATATGTAAACCCACTTGATCATCATATATATATAAAATCATCATATGTATACATAATTGTTATTTTTATAAAGTCATTGGACTTGAGTCTAAGACGAGTATTATTTGTCTAGGTTTCCGTGATTGAAGCACGTACCGTACATCCAAATCGCCGATAATCGTCCTCCCACATCAACGTGAGTTCATAGCCTCGCACTCTTTTAAATGTTTTTATGAAATGTTCTATAAACCCGCGAGGGAGATAACATGTTAGTTTTTATAAAATAGGACACCATTTGTCCCGATTATTTGTTTATTGGTTTGGACCCGAATGATTGTATGACCCGATTGTATAACCCGATTATATGACCCGATAAATGATTAAATGACCCGATAGATGAAATTAAATGGATTATTAAAGTTAGGTTATGTCACTAAAAGTCCCATTAGCATGAATTGTGAACTACCGGGATTTGGTAGACGCTTATGCATATAATAGTACTATTTGGGGACGATCACCCCAGTTCGCGCCTTGACGGTTGATCCCCGTCGTGCCACGTTGATTGGTAAGCGAATTTATGTATGAGAAGATTTCCATAGCGTGACCTTTGTGACGACACGCTACTTTAGATGGGCAAATTGAGTATCGGGTTAGCTACCCGTTGTTGGTTTAGTAAGGTAACAATGTCATGCGGCTTATAATAATCCAAAACTAACGAAATACTATTAGACGCTCCGAATTACGATGTATTGCCTGACTAGCAATACAGGGTCATACTATTGATATTATGTTCGTGTTTTGGTTTTCATAACCATATTCATATAACGGTTTTTATTTTCATACAACGTCATAAGACGTATTGTATGATGTTTTTACGACTTTGGCTCGTATAATGATTTTTAAGGCAAATCCCTATATTATGATTTTCGATAAGGATTTGTATAAAAATGACTTTGGCTATTTTAAGGCCTATTACAATGATTTGTACGAAATGATTTTTGGTAATAATTTTATACCAAAGTTATATTGATGGATTTTATTAAACTCTATGAATTCACTCGGCGTTATCGCTGACCTTTTCTTTTAAAATGTTTTATCTCAGGTACTTGAAGGTAATTCTCGGGAAGACGACAAGAATTCATGGCCCGCACTTAAACAATATTTTCCATTCAAATACTTTGTAAAACTTTGTATGAAATATAATGACTTGGTACCGATGTAACTTTGATGTTTATGAATGGAAATGCTTTTATTATAAAACGACGCGATTCTTATGCGTTGTCTATGATGTGAGTAATGTGCTATCCCGTAACACCAACTAGTCTTCCGCTGTATTGAGTTGTATAAATTTGGGGGTGTTACAGTTTGGTACCAGAGCTCTCGTTATAGAGAACGAAAGATTTTTAAAACCAAGGTTTTGAATAAAACATTTCAAAATCTTTTAACTATAAACATTTTTCTAAAAATGTCTAAAAATCTTTTGACTATAACGGTGCCGAAGAATTCCTGAGTTACCGACAAGGCCAGCTGAGAAGTGTTATTTTAATATATATATATATATATATATATAACTTGGATTATATATATGATGTAATTTTATTACATGATTGTTTGATGATTATTTTGATTTTTATACGAGGTATTTATACGACGTAGATTGTCACAAGTAACCCTAAATCCCCTAGTAAATTAATCAAAGCTATTCTCGTAGGAATTCTAGCTATCCTAGATTTAAACCAAGTTGTGGATATTTATGATCCCAACAAATGGTTGATATTCGTAGAAATGTTGATATTAGTTGATTGTGATATTAAAGAAGAATTGGCGAGATTAAATCTGATATCGATGTCATGACGATCTTTCCTTATAGAGTGGAGTTTGACAAAACGTTACCACCTAGAAAGATGTCATCTGATTCGCTGTCACCCAATTCTTAAATTTGAGAATCGAAAGGGTGAATGTTGCACTTGAGGCTGTCATTGGAACCATTACCCAAAAGCCTCATGCCACTAGTACCTTTCCGAGAAGTCTAGTTGAATGATCAAGTCATTTCATACTAGTGACTCATTTGATAACTATTGATGAAGAAGTTATAGAATCGGAAATTAACTGTTGTTTATATCGAGCTTTTATTGCCCTATTAAGGTTTATGAATAAAGGTTGAAAGTATGGGAGAATAAGGTAGGATATCGAATTGAGTATAAAATTGGTTAAAACTTGAACAAAGTAAAATTTAACCCGTATGAAATATGAGATTGTTAAGAGGAAATCGTTAAGTTCTTTGATGGAATTATAAGGTTTTAATTGATTGTTGATTCGTGTTAAGGGTTGTTTCTAGGCCATTGTCCACTAATGAGGATGCCCAGTGTCCAATAAATAAATTGAAGAATTCTTCTTCTGAATTGGGACCGATGGATCTTCCGGGACAGGCAGGACACCTAATGACTCTTGTAGGATAGTATTCATTGTGGTATCTTTTAAAAATCCCTAACTTAACTGAGATATCAGTTGGTAGGATGAGTTCTGAGAATTGTATGACATAGTGACACGTAATGTGTTACGGTACAATTTTGACTTATTTGTGATTAATGAAAAGACTACCTTTGATTGCTAAATTCTACATGTATCGATGTTATCTATCTTTTCTTGCTTCTTCCTAATGCTAGCATTAGTGATGCAACCATTGAACAAGTACTCATCTTGATTTGAGTTACGTTGTGGATTATTCTTTTGAGTGCCATCGAGATCATGAACCTCATGATTATTTGGCTAAGCTCATTTCCCATTAGATTGTTGTTAGTTCTTGGTGAACAACTCCTCATCACTCTTTTGCAGATCACTCATTGTTTTTATAAAGATAAAACAGTATCCTTTGAGGAAATTGAATTTTCATCACTATAAGGATTATTCAAAGTGATATTTATAAGTGATCGTTATCAAAAAGAAGTTGTTTATAAAACATCTCCGAAAACTTAATTGTTTTGATAACAAAGAAAATATTTGTAAATTTATTTTTGATTCTTATTTAAGAATTAAGCATGTAAATGTTTTTATTATAAACATGATCATAAAATTTTGACGAACTGAGTATTGCATCGTTAATCTTGAAATTGTATATAGTTGCGCGCCTACATACAATTTGGAATAGACCATGCAAGGCTGATTAGTAGTCGCCATAAAACTGATTAATAAACACTGAATTTTCTTTGAAGATTGTGAAAGATTAAATTTTATGAGATCTGCAATAAGTGAAAAATAGGGACATAGTGTTAGGGACACCTACATATGTGCCTGTAGCATCTATTCTTCTGAGTTGAATTTACTCATCTGTGGAAATTGTCTTATTTGACAATTGACAATTCTTTCTTGTCCAATTCTCCCGTAGCGAGATTCTTAGGAAAAGTATTTGATTATCAAGTGTTGATACCCGAATGGATGCATTGACGTTCTTATAATTTCTTTTGATTTGATTTCATTTGAATGACCTGGGTAACGATCCGAGGAGCTTTCGAATGCGTACTCAAATTATGAAAACATGGAATATATTCATATTCGTTAAATGTTTTCGTCTGTATCTGATTTGAAATTCTCTCGCATAGATTATGCGTTGACCTTACTCTTTAGATGGTAGTTGTGTCTCTATATATCCTTGAATTGGTGAAGGATTATGAGTTATTATTAGTCTTTTGAGAAGTTCACATCTTATCGACGGCAATGAAACTGAAAAGTTGATAATGCCGGTAGAATGGATTGATTGATTATGACATGACGACATTGTCTGAATTGATGGGAACTCGGGTAGAATTCCCCTAAATGATAAGATGTTGATTATCAAAAGTGATCTAAATAATTCTTGATGGATGCCCGTATCCTGCATTTAGACTTGAGATTATACCGTGAATGGTTGTGAATTAGTCATAGATATTATAATCTAGAAAGAAGTTAATATGAATTTATTAAAAAGATAATTTTGTTATTTGAAACTTTAGTAAGTATTTGTTAATGAATTACCTAAACTTTCGCCATTAAGGCAAGTTAAAATTGGTATTGATTATATTCCCGGTGCTGCACCTATGGCTTGTGCACTGTACGTCAGCACCATTTAAATTAAAGGAATTACCGTACAACTGAGAGAGTTGTCGGAGAATGATTTTATTATACCAAGCCTGTCATCATGAAGAGATATGGTGTTATCATTCCTTATATTTATAGATTACTGTGACTGCGTAAATTGACAATCGAAAACGATATCCATAACTCGAAATGGAAGATTTGTTCGATCATTTACAAGGTTCTAGCGTATGTTTTAAAGATTTGATCCACCGCATGGTTATCATCAACTTCGCATCTGCGAAAAAGATTATCTATTCCAATCACTACATCCGGTACTTGTAATGAACATTATGAGTTTCACGTGATGTCGTTTGGATTGACTAATACACATGTAGCATTCATAAATTGGTGAATCTCGCGTGTAGACTGTAATTTGATAAATTCATGCTTGTGATCATTAAGGATCATTTGTTTGTTTATAAGAATAAGAATGAGTTAATAATTATTTATAGATTGCCCTGAATTGGTCAAACAATGAAAACATGTACCTTAAATATTTAACATAAGACTTAACACTTAATCCTTTACATAAAATGACAGTTGGATTAATAATGGTAAGATGTATGCATATAGACTCTTCAAAAATTAAGAGCCCTTTTAAGACTTTGGATTTTACCAAAAAGAAATGGAAATATGTTTTGACAAATGTTTTAACAAAGGATTTTTTTTAAAGGGATTATTCCCTTATACACAAACCATTTAACTAAACTTCTGTTTAGGGGTAAATGTTTGTGCATATCTCAAGATAACTTAAGAAGGAATGAGTAAAACCATTTATACCATAACCTGAAAACTTAAAACAACAGTTTTTGCTTTTCAAACTAAGAAAACTTTGACCAAAGTATAAACAAAGGTTTTTCGAACATTTACGAATCTTATTAAATATTTTCGATAAATCAACAAAAATCTTGTTAATTAAATCCAAATTTATTTTGAACATTTTATATAATTGGTCGAACTAAGAAATTTAAACTTTTGACGTTTACGTTTAATAAAAATTAAATAATTATTGTTAATTTACATATAATAATTATCGACGCTTTAGATGCCGGATTGAGAAAAAAACTGATAAAAATAATAGTTGAGACGAAACTGAAACTTAGAAAATATGAAGAAAGGTGAACGTAATTACTGACGCATAATATAGCAAGAATATCTGAGTGAATTGTGGACATGATAATTATATCATCATGAGAAGTGAATATAGATACCGACGCATTATGTAGAAAAGATAAAGAACCAATTAGGATTTGTTCCTTAATAATGAAGGTGCAAAATTAATTGCTGAATAATTTAAAATATAGCCGATGTTTATAAGAAGGATAATATAGATAATAAAAAGCGGTTCGCGGCTAATGTGAACCATTAGAATTGAGAAGCCAATAGCATTAAATGTTTTAAAGGCCACTTGTGGTAGCCTAAATATGGAGGATTGTGAGATATAGTATGTTGGAATTTGTAAGTATAAGTATTCTATTTATGTCATTTATGATTAAAAGTATCTTTGTCTGAAGAAGTTGTACTGATGATAATTATGAAGGCAGACATCGCCTCATACATTAGTAAATGTCTAGCTATTGCAAAGATCCTCGCTTCGCATCGAATTTCTAGAGATTTGCTCAGAAATCATTGAGAACGAACCTTGATGAGAGTGCTATATACCACCCCAAATCGAAGGGACGAGGTAAAGTAGCGATACAAAATACTATAAGTGTTGTTTTATGTTTGAATGATTGACCTTTGGTAATAAATCGTATAATCGCTTTCCTTTGGAAAGATTATCATTGATAATCATCGTATTAGGATCGAGATCGAATCTTGTTAGGATCTAAATCTTAGAGCATCTGTAAGCAAGAGTTGAGATGAAGACACCCGACATACACCCACTGTGAGTTGGACATGTCTTTTAGGTTTAAGGTTTCCTATGATGGCAAACCTAACCTTGCAAAATACCCGACCCGCGAGATCTAAAATGATTTTTAAAATTAGGATCTGATTATTGACAGCCGGTAGTGGGCAAGAGGTTATGTGAATGTGAAATGTAGATCTTGAAGTGCCAAATGGGTAGCGAAGTTATGCCACAATTTTTAAACTTGGAAAAATGAATTCATGATCTGACAAATAATGGGATATAAGTCCCCGTTGTATGGGACAATAGAGATGATGTAAGAAGATTGGTTTGAAAGGCATATAAGCTGGATCTAACCTAGGACTTCAAGAACTGCGTGAATTATGTTTCGTATATCGAACTTGATAGAATATATATCAAGTGAAAATCTGATTGTTCCTTAGTAAAGTTTAGATCGGCGAAAAGTTGCATTCATCAGAAACCCGTGAACATCATGGATAGAGAAAGTAAGTCAACATTAAGCCTGATCTTATTCCCGTAGTTATGTTTGATGAAACTCGCGTATTGTAATGAATTACACTTGTGAGAAAAGACCGAATGTGGAGGAAATATCCACATGGCTTTAACTCTATAAGAAGCGAGTAGTAAGATGATCTTTGAGGACAAAGATCCTGTTTAGGGGTAAATGTTGTGACAATCCGTCAATTTATGGTTGATATTTTATTCTCAAGTGTTATTTAAAAATATTATTTTAATGTTATAATATGAACTCACTTATTTTTGGGAACAAATTTGGATTTACGTCTTGAAGTAGCATCGACTACGTCTAAACCGGAGGATTCTACGTTACGTGCTTACGTTTACATACACCGTTTTGGTGACAGTCCGACATTTCAGGAAATAAATTTATCCATGAATATTATTTTGGAATTTTATATTTGTGTTGGTTCATAAACTCACAAATTTAAGAGAAGAGATTAGGACTTACGATTATAATTTAACGTCCTTTACGACTAAACCGGAAACCTTAGGATTACGTATTTACGTTTTCGAACTCCGTTTTTGATGAGACAATTTTTATTAGATACGTTTTGTGCCGTTGATTCATAATTTATAAAAACGTTTTTCGTAAAACGACCCGAGGGCACGCAGATCGAGGAAACTAGAATCGAGAAGTACCCGTAAATTAATAGGGATGGGACAAGTTTACACTTGCCCACCCCCATAACAAGTTGCTCCACCACATCCTTAGGTGTCAACACTTAACAACAAGTGTTACACTTGTTGCTTAAAGCTTACAATGTAAGCTAACTTTTCATCAAACCATTCAAACTACTTCACACATACCATTTACACTAAATTCTTACATGCAAAACCACTCATCCTCCCTTTCCTCTCTCTAAACATTCGTCCCATCTCCACCAAGAACACCCTCATTTGACCAATTTTAACCATGAAATCATGTGTTATTCACACATATGATGGAAACCTCTTCAAGCTCTATTGATTGGAGGTGATCTTAACATGTAAAAAGGAGTTTTCAAGGGAGTTTGGGGCTGATTTCTCAAGGAGTTTTCATGAAGAACAAGGGCTGATTTTTGGAGGAATCTACAAATACTTGGTGATCCTAGAAGTGGTGTTGATATCACATAAGATTGGTTACCCAAAACCAAGTCTTGTTCATCCAAAAACTCATTATTTCATCACCTTGGTGGTATAAAGATTGTTCTTCCCATCCTCTTGTTATTTTGATTATGTAATCATGTATTTTCTTTCTTATTTTATATGTATATGATGAATATATGATGATAAAAATGTTGTGTGGGGATCAAGTGTTGATAAATATGATTAAAAAGATGAAAAACCATAAGAAACAAGGCTAAAATCTTGCTTAAATTGTTGGCTGTATAAAAACAGTAAGTAACCAATTTATAAACTGATAAAATTGCATGGTGGAATCCATTTACAGTAATTTTTAGATGTCATACACATGTGAGAGTTGGCCATGCAATGGAATCATCAAAATGAGTGAGATATGATCAAAACAAGATGAGTGTACCAATCTGAATAGTCTGTTTTGTAGGGACTGTTAAGGATAGTTAGACATGGAATGAGCAGTAGCTATAGCTAACTTATTTGTAGCACATAATATGAAGTTTATGTCATCCAAAAATGAGCTTCTATCTTCTTATAGAACTCAAGATATGATAAAATTGGTGAAGATGAAACTAAAAATCAGATTTTGAAGAATTAATGTTTAATAATATTATATAAGCACTCAAACTAATATAGTATAAAATGTGAATTAAAACTCACTAACTTATAAATTTCATTTATATAAATATGTATAAGGTTAAATAAATGTACACTTTATAAAAATGGTAGTTGAATAAGATTTATAAGTTATAAAAACTATAAACATGATTTTTACGTCTTTTCGGCTATTACCGTAAAATTAACGTTTTTCGCCAATTAAAACTTAGACGATCAAACCCGTCTAATGTAAAGTTTTTAAAAGTTATATACTGATATATAATTACCTAATACAGGTAAAAACCGATAAAACCCTAACTATATAACATACGGACATTAACGGACTAAGTTAACGTTATTGGACTAATAATACAACAAAATGGGCTAAAACACTTATAAACTTATTTATTGGGCTTAACCTATTTAGGCCCAACATATAAAGTATAAATACTGATAATACAAGTATGAAATGGATTAATACAAGTTAATGAACTTATAATAGGCTTATTGGACCTAAAACATGTAAATAGGTAAAACTAGTAAACTAGTAAGAAGTTACCAATACATAAACACTAAAATGAGTAAATGAGAATATGTAAACCCACTTGATCATCATATATATATAAAATCATCATATGTATACATAATTGTTATTTTTATAAAGTCATTGGACTTGAGTCTAAGACGAGTATTATTTGTCTAGGTTTCCGTGATTGAAGCACGTACCGTACATCCAAATCGCCGATAATCGTCCTCCCACATCAACGTGAGTTCATAGCCTCGCACTCTTTTAAATGTTTTTATGAAATGTTCTATAAACCCGCGAGGGAGATAACATGTTAGTTTTTATAAAATAGGACACCATTTGTCCCGATTATTTGTTTATTGGTTTGGACCCGAATGATTGTATGACCCGATTGTATAACCCGATTGTATGACCCGATAAATGATTAAATGACCCGATAGATGAAATTAAATGGATTATTAAAGTTAGGTTATGTCACTAAAAGTCCCATTAGCATGAATTGTGAACTACCGGGATTTGGTAGACGCTTATGCATATAATAGTACTATTTGGGGACGATCACCCCAGTTCGCGCCTTGACGGTTGATCCCCGTCGTGCCACATTGATTGGTAAGCGAATTTATGTATGAGAAGATTTCCATAGCGTGACCTTTGTGACGACACGCTACTTTAGATGGGCAAATTGAGTATCGGGTTAGCTACCCGTTGTTGGTTTAGTAAGGTAACAATGTCATGCGGCTTATAATAATCCAAAACTAAGGAAATACTATTAGACGCTCCGAATTACGATGTATTGCCTGACTAGCAATACAGGGTCATACTATTGATATTATGTTCGTGTTTGGTTTTCATAACCATATTCATATAACGGTTTTTATTTTCATACAACGTCATAAGACGTATTGCATGATGTTTTTACGACATTGGCTCGTATAATGATTTTTAAGGCAAATCCCTATATTATGATTTTCGATAAGGATTTGTATAAAAATGACTTTGGCTATTTTAAGCCCTATTACAATGATTTGTACGAAATGATTTTTGGTAATAATTTTATACCAAAGTTATATTGATGGATTTTATTAAACTCTATGAATTCACTCGGCGTTATCGCTGACCTTTTCTTTTAAAATGTTTTATCTCAGGTACTTGAAGGTAATTCTCGGGAAGACGACAAGAATTCATGGCCCGCACTTAAACAATATTTTCCATTCAAATACTTTGTAAAACTTTGTATGAAATATAATGACTTGGGACCGATGTAACTTTGATGTTTATGAATGGAAATGCATTTATTATAAAACGACGCGATTCTTATGCGTTGTCTATGATGTGAGTAATGTGCTATCCCGTAACACCAACTAGTCTTCCGCTGTATTGAGTTGTATAAATTTGGGGGTGTTACAGTTTGGTACCAGAGCTCTCGTTATAGAGAACGAAAGATTTTTAAAACCAAGGTTTTGAATAAAACATTTCAAAATCTTTTAACTATAAACATTTTTCTAAAAATGTCTAAAAATCTTTTGACTATAACGGTGCCGAAGAATTCCCGAGTTACCGACAAGGCCAGACTGAGAAGTGTTATTTTAATATATATATATATATATATATATAACTTGGATTATATATATGATGTAATTTTATTACATGATTGTTTGATGATTATTTTGATTTTTATACGAGGTATTTATACGACGTAGATTGTCACAAGTAACCCTAAATCCCCTAGTAAATTAATCAAAGCTATTCTCGTAGGAATTCTAGCTATCCTAGATTTAAACCAAGTTGTGGATATTTATGATCCCAACAAATGGTTGATATTCGTAGAAATGTTGATATTAGTTGATTGTGATATTAAAGAAGAATTGGCGAGATTAAATTTGATATCGATGTCATGACGATCTTTCCTTATAGAGTGGAGTTTGACAAAACGTTACCACCTAGAAAGATGTCATCTGATTCGCTGTCACCCAATTCTTAAATTTGAGAATCGAAAGGGTGAATGTTGCACTTGAGGCTGTCATTGGAACCATTACCCAAAAGCCTCATGCCACTAGTACCTTTCCGAGAAGTCTAGTTGAATGATCAAGTCATTTCATACTAGTGACTCATTTGATAACTATTGATGAAGAAGTTATAGAATCGGAAATTAAGTGTTGTTTATATCGAGCTTTTATTGCCCTATTAAGGTTTATAAATAAAGGTTGAAAGTATGGGAGAATAAGGTAGGATATCGAATTGAGTATAAAATTGGTTAAAACTTGAACAAAGTAAAATTTAACCCGTATGAAATATGAGATTGTTAAGAGGAAATCGTTAAGTTCTTTGATGGAATTATAAGGTTTTAATTGATTGTTGATTCGTGTTAAGGGTTGTTTCTAGGCCATTGTCCACTAATGAGGATGCCCAGTGTCCAATAAATAAATTGAAGAATTCTTCTTCTGAATTGGGACCGATGGATCTTCCGGGACAGGCAGGACACCTAATGACTCTTGTAGGATAGTATTCATTGTGGTATCTTTTAAAAATCCCTAACTTAACTGAGATATCAGTTGGTAGGATGAGTTCTGAGAATTGTATGACATAGTGACACGTAATGTGTTACGGTACAATTTTGACTTGTTTGTGATTAATGAAAAGACTACCTTTGATTGCTAAATTCTACATGTATCGATGTTATCTATCTTTTCTTGCTTCTTCCTAATGCTCGCATTAGTGATGCAACCATTGAACAAGTACTCATCTTGATTTGAGTTACGTTGTGGATTATTCTTTTGAGTGCCATCGAGATCATGAACCTCATGATTATTTGGCTAAGCTCATTTCCCATTAGATTGTTGTTAGTTCTTGGTGAACAACTCCTCATCACTCTTTTGCAGATCACTCATTGTTTTTATAAAGGTAAAACAGTATCCTTTGAGGAAATTGAATTTTCATCACTATAAGGATTATTCAAAGTGATATTTATAAGTGATCGTTATCAAAAAGAAGTTGTTTATAAAACATCTCCGAAAACTTAATTGTTTTGATAACAAAGAAAATATTTGTAAATTTATTTTTGATTCTTATTTAAGAATTAAGCATGTAAATGTTTTTATTATAAACATGATCATAAAATTTTGAAGAACTGAGTATTGCATCGTTAATCTTGAAATTGTATATAGTTGCGCGCCTACATACAATTTGGAATAGACCATGCAAGGCTGATTAGTAGTCGCCATAAAACTGATTAATAAACACTGAATTTTCTTTGAAGATTGTGAAAGATTAAATTTTATGAGATCTGCAATAAGTGAAAAATAGGGACATAGTGTTAGGGACACCTACATATGTGCCTGTAGCATCTATTCTTCTGAGTTGAATTTACTCATCTGTGGAAATTGTCTTATTTGACAATTGACAATTCTTTCTTGTCCAATTCTCCCGTAGCGAGATTCTTAGGAAAAGTATTTGATTATCAAGTGTTGATACCCGAATGGATGTATTGACGTTCTTATAATTTCTTTTGATTTGATTTCATTTGAATGACCTGGGTAACGATCCGAGGAGCTTTTGAATGCGTACTCAAATTATGAAAACATGGAATATATTCATATTCGTTAAATGTTTTCGTCTGTATCTGATTTGAAATTCTCTCGCATAGATTATGCGTTGACCTTACTCTTTAGATGGTAGTTGTGTCTCTATATATCCTTGAATTGGTGAAGGATTATGAGTTATTATTAGTCTTTTGAAAAGTTCACATCTTATCGACGGCAATGAAACTGAAAAGTTGATAATGCCGGTAGAATGGATTGATTGATTATGACATGACGACATTGTCTGAATTGATGGGAACTCGGGTAGAATTCCCCTAAATGATAAGATGTTGATTATCAAAAGTGATCTAAATAATTCTTGATGGATGCCCGTATCCTGCATTTAGACTTGAGATTATACCGTGAATGGTTGTGAATTAGTCATAGATATTATAATCTAGAAAGAAGTTAATATGAATTTATTAAAAAGATAATTCTGTTATTTGAAACTTTAGTAAGTATTTGTTAATGAATTACCTAAACTTTCGCCATTAAGGCAAGTTAAAATTGGTATTGATTATATTCCCGGTGCTGCACCTATGGCTTGTGCACTGTACGTCAGCACCATTTAAATTAAAGGAATTACCGTACAACTGAGAGAGTTGTCGGAGAATGATTTTATTATACCAAGCCTGTCATCATGAAGAGCTATGGTGTTATCATTCCTTATATTTATAGATTACTGTGACTGCGTAAATTGACAATCGAAAACAATATCCATAACTCGAAATGGAAAATTTGTTCGATCATTTACAAGGTTCTAGCGTATGTTTTAAAGATTTGATCCACCGCATGGTTATCATCAACTTCGCATCTGCGAAAAAGATTATCTATTCCAATCACTACATCCGGTACTTGTAATGAACATTATGAGTTTCACGTGATGTCGTTTGGATTGACTAATACACATGTAGCATTCATAAATTGGTGAATCTCGCGTGTAGACTGTAATTTGATAAATTCATGCTTGTGATCATTAAGGATCATTTGTTTGTTTATAAGAATAAGAATGAGTTAATAATTATTTATAGATTGCCCTGAATTGGTCAAACAATGAAAACATGTACCTTAAATATTTAACATAAGACTTAACACTTAATCCTTTACATAAAATGACAGTTGGATTAATAATGGTAAGATGTATGCATATAGACTCTTCAAAAATTAAGAGCCCTTTTAAGAATTTGGATTTTACCAAAAATAAATAGAAATATGTTTTGACAAATGTTTTAACAAAGGATTTTTTTTAAAGGGATTATTCCCTTATACACAAACCATTTAACTAAACTTCTGTTTAGGGGTAAATGTTTGTGCATATCTCAAGATAACTTAAGAAGGAATGAGTAAAACCATTTATACCATAACCTGAAAACTTAAAACAACAGTTTTTGCTTTTCAAACTAAGAAAACTTTGACCAAAGTATAAACAAAGGTTTTTTGAACATTTACGAATCTTATTAAATATTTTCGATAAATCAACAAAAATCTTGTTAATTAAATCCAAATTTATTTTGAACATTTTATATAATTGGTCGAACTAAGAAATTTAAACTTTTGACGTTTACGTTTCATAAAAATTAAATAATTATTGTTAATTTACATATAATAATTATCGACGCTTTAGACGCCGGATTGAGAAAAAAACTGATAAAAATAATAGTTGAGACGAAACTGAAACTTAGAAAATATGAAGAAAGGTGAACGTAATTACTGACGCATAATATAGCAAGAATATCTGAGTGAATTGTGGACATGATAATTATATCATCATGAGAAGTGAATATAGATACCGACGCATTATGTAGAAAAGATAAAGAACCAATTAGGATTTGTTCCTTAATAATGAAGGTGCAAAATTAATTGCCGAATAATTTAAAATATAGCCGATGTTTATAAGAAGGATAATATAGATAATAAAAAGCGGTTCGCGGCTAATGTGAACCATTAGAATTGAGAAGCCAATAGCATTAAATGTTTTAAAGGCCACTTGTGGTAGCCTAAATATGGAGGATTGTGAGATATAGTATGTTGGAATTTGTAAGTATAAGTATTCTATTTATGTCATTTATGACTAAAAGTATCTTTGTCTGAAGAAGTTGTACTGATGATAATTATGAAGGCAGACATCGCCTCATACATTAGTAAACGTCTAGCTATTGCAAAGATCCTCGCTTCGCATCGAATTTCTAGAGATTTGCTCAGAAATCATTGAGAACGAACCTTGATGAGAGTGCTATATACCACCCCAAATCGAAGGGACGAGGTAAAGTAGCGATACAAAATACTATAAGTGTTGTTTTATGTTTGAATGATTGACCTTTGGTAATAAATCGTATAATCGCTTTCCTTTGGAAAGATTATCATTGATAATCATCGTATTAGGATCGAGATCGAATCTTGTTAGGATCTAAATCTTAGAGCATCTGTAAGCAAGAGTTGAGATGAAGACACCCGACATACACCCACTGTGAGTTGGACATGTCTTTTAGGTTTAAGGTTTCCTATGATGGCAAACCTAACCTTGCAAAATACCCGACCCGCGAGATCTAAAATGATTGTTAAAATTAGGATCTGATTATTGACAGCCGGTAGTGGGCAAGAGGTTATGTGAATGTGAAATGTAGATCTTGAAGTGCCAAATGGGTAGCGAAGTTATGCCACAATTTTTAAACTTGGAAAAATGAATTCATGATCTGACAAATAATGGGATATAAGTCCCCGTTGTATGGGACAATAGAGATGATGTAAGAAGATTGGTTTGAAAGGCATATAAGCTGGATCTAACCTAGGACTTCAAGAACTGCGTGAATTATGTTTCGTATATCAAACTTGATAGAATATCTATCAAGTGAAAATCTGATTGTTCCTTAGTAAAGTTTAGATCGGCAAAAAGTTGCATTCATCAGAAACCCGTGAACATCATGGATAGAGAAAGTAAGTCAACATTAAGCCTGATCTTATTCCCGTAGTTATGTTTGATGAAACTCGCGTATTGTAATGAATTACACTTGTGAGAAAAGACCAAATGTGGAGGAAATATCCACATGGCTTTAACTCTATAAGAAGCGAGTAGTAAGATGATCTTTGAGGACAAAGATCCTGTTTAGGGGTAAATGTTGTGACAATCCGTCAATTTATGGTTGATATTTTATTCTCAAGTGTTATTTAAAAATATTATTTTAATGTTATAATATGAACTCACTTATTTTTGGGAACAAATTTGGATTTACGTCTTGAAGTAGCATCGACTACGTCTAAACCGGAGGATTCTACGTTACGTGCTTACGTTTACATACACCGTTTTGGTGACAGTCCGACATTTCAGGAAATAAATTTATCCATGAATATTATTTTGGAATTTTATATTTGTGTTGGTTCATAAACTCACAAATTTAAGAGAAGAGATTAGGACTTACGATTATAATTTAACGTCCTTTACGACTAAACCGGAAACCTTAGGATTACGTATTTACGTTTTCGAACTCCGTTTTTGATGAGACAATTTTTATTAGATACGTTTTGTGCCGTTGATTCATAATTTATAAAAACGTTTTTCGTAAAACGACCCGAGGGCACGCAGATCGAGGAAACTAGAATCGAGAAGTACCCGTAAATTAATAGGGATGGGACAAGTTTACACTTGCCCACCCCCATAAAAAGTTGCTCCACCACATCCTTAGGTGTCAACACTTAACAACAAGTGTTACACTTGTTGCTTAAAGCTTACAATGTAAGCTAACTTTTCATCAAACCATTCAAACTACTTCACACATACCATTTACACTAAATTCTTACATGCAAAACCACTCATCCTCCCTTTCCTCTCTCTAAACATTCGTCCCATCTCCACCAAGAACACCCTCATTTGACCAATTTTAACCATGAAATCATGTGTTATTCACACATATGATGGAAACCTCTTCAAGCTCTATTGATTGGAGGTGATCTTAACATGTAAAAAGGAGTTTTCAAGGGAGTTTGGGGCTGATTTCTCAAGGAGTTTTCATGAAGAACAAGGGCTGATTTTTGGAGGAATCTACAAATACTTGGTGATCCTAGAAGTGGTGTTGATATCACATAAGATTGGTTACCCAAAACCAAGTCTTGTTCATCCAAAAACTCATTATTTCATCACCTTGGTGGTATAAAGATTGTTCTTCCCATCCTCTTGTTATTTTGATTATGTAATCATGTATTTTCTTTCTTATTTTATATGTATATGATGAATATATGATGATAAAAATGTTGTGTGGGGATCAAGTGTTGATAAATATGATTAAAAAGATGAAAAACCATAAGAAACAAGGCTAAAATCTTGCTTAAATTGTTGGCTGTATAAAAACAGTAAGTAACCAATTTATAAACTGATAAAATTGCATGGTGGAATCCATTTACAGTAATTTTTAGATGTCATACACATGTGAGAGTTGGCCATGCAATGGAATCATCAAAATGAGTGAGATATGATCAAAACAAGATGAGTGTACCAATCTGAATAGTCTGTTTTGTAGGGACTGTTAAGGATAGTTAGACATGGAATGAGCAGTAGCTATAACTAACTTATTTGTAGCACATAATATGAAGTTTATGTCATCCAAAAATGAGCTTCTATCTCCTTATAGAACTCAAGATATGATAAAAATGGTGAAGATGAAACTAAAAATCAGATTTTGAAGAATTAATGTTTAATAATATTATATAAGCACTCAAACTAATATAGTATAAAATGTGAATTAAAACCCACTAACTTATAAATTTCATTTATATAAATATGTATAAGGTTAAATAAATGTACACTTTATAAAAATGGTAGTTGAATAAGATTTATAAGTTATAAAAACTATAAACATGATTTTTACGTCTTTTCGGCTATTACCGTAAAATTAACGTTTTTCGCCAATTAAAACTTAGACGATCAAACCCGTCTAATGTAAAGTTTTTAAAAGTTATATACTGATATATAATTACCTAATACAGGTAAAAACCGATAAAACCCTAACTATATAACATACGGACATTAACGGACTAAGTTAACGTTATTGGACTAATAATACAACAAAATGGGCTAAAACACTTATAAACTTATTTATTGGGCTTAACCTATTTAGGCCCAACATATAAAGTATAAATACTGATAATACAAGTATGAAATGGATTAATACAAGTTAATGAACTTATAATAGGCTTATTGGACCTAAAACATGTAAATAGGTAAAACTAGTAAACTAGTAAGAAGTTACCAATACATAAACACTAAAATGAGTAAATGAGAATATGTAAACCCACTTGATCATCATATATATATAAAATCATCATATGTATACATAATTGTTATTTTTATAAAGTCATTGGACTTGAGTCTAAGACGAGTATTATTTGTCTAGGTTTCCGTGATTGAAGCACGTACCGTACATCCAAATCGCCGATAATCGTCCTCCCACATCAACGTGAGTTCATAGCCTCGCACTCTTTTAAATGTTTTTATGAAATGTTCTATAAACCCGCGAGGGAGATAACATGTTAGTTTTTATAAAATAGGACACCATTTGTCCCGATTATTTGTTTATTGGTTTGGACCCGAATGATTGTATGACCCGATTGTATAACCCGATTGTATGACCCGATAAATGATTAAATGACCCGATAGATGAAATTAAATGGATTATTAAAGTTAGGTTATGTCACTAAAAGTCCCATTAGCATGAATTGTGAACTACCGGGATTTGGTAGACGCTTATGCATATAATAGTACTATTTGGGGACGATCACCCCAGTTCGCGCCTTGACGGTTGATCCCCGTCGTGCCACATTGATTGGTAAGCGAATTTATGTATGAGAAGATTTCCATAGCGTGACCTTTGTGACGACACGCTACTTTAGATGGGCAAATTGAGTATCGGGTTAGCTACCCGTTGTTGGTTTAGTAAGGTAACAATGTCATGCGGCTTATAATAATCCAAAACTAAGGAAATACTATTAGACGCTCCGAATTACGATGTATTGCCTGACTAGCAATACAGGGTCATACTATTGATATTATGTTCGTGTTTGGTTTTCATAACCATATTCATATAACGGTTTTTATTTTCATACAACGTCATAAGACGTATTGCATGATGTTTTTACGACATTGGCTCGTATAATGATTTTTAAGGCAAATCCCTATATTATGATTTTCGATAAGGATTTGTATAAAAATGACTTTGGCTATTTTAAGCCCTATTACAATGATTTGTACGAAATGATTTTTGGTAATAATTTTATACCAAAGTTATATTGATGGATTTTATTAAACTCTATGAATTCACTCGGCGTTATCGCTGACCTTTTCTTTTAAAATGTTTTATCTCAGGTACTTGAAGGTAATTCTCGGGAAGACGACAAGAATTCATGGCCCGCACTTAAACAATATTTTCCATTCAAATACTTTGTAAAACTTTGTATGAAATATAATGACTTGGGACCGATGTAACTTTGATGTTTATGAATGGAAATGCATTTATTATAAAACGACGCGATTCTTATGCGTTGTCTATGATGTGAGTAATGTGCTATCCCGTAACACCAACTAGTCTTCCGCTGTATTGAGTTGTATAAATTTGGGGGTGTTACAGTTTGGTACCAGAGCTCTCGTTATAGAGAACGAAAGATTTTTAAAACCAAGGTTTTGAATAAAACATTTCAAAATCTTTTAACTATAAACATTTTTCTAAAAATGTCTAAAAATCTTTTGACTATAACTCCAAGAGAAGGAATTCATTCCTCCACCCAGGGTGACTTCCCCAGTTGAAGAATACAAACAGAAACTGACTGACCTAGATGAGTGGAAGAAAGCTAACCACACTTTGTTTGTTAAGGGATGGTTGTTGTGTGAAAGTCCAAATGAGCCCACACCAATCATGAGCCATAATATTGTGGAGTCCAATGATCCTAAACCTATTAAAATCACACACCCTACCACTGGCAAAGCTGTTGACCTTGGCCCACAAACTGTTAGAAAACCTAGTGTTAAGTATGCAGAGATGTATAGGAATACTAGGTCACCAAAGAGCCAAGTTAGTAACCCTGGAACAGGCTTCTTTGCTTCTAGACCTAAGACTATGTCTAGAAAAGCTTGTTACACATGTGGTAGCTTCTCACATTTGGCATACAAATGTGTCACCACTTCCAATGTCAACGCTGATAGGAACCATTTCAGCGCTGACAAAAGTCAAAATAGGTCAAACACTGTCAGACCCAATACCTTTGTGAACAAAAGTTCACAAGTTGTTAGACCAGCCCCATTCTTTTCTAGAGGGTCTAACACACAAGGCCTAAGACCTTTTCAAAAGTCAAACACTTGGTCCAATAGGCAATGGGTTCCTGTAGCAAACCCTAGGTTCAACGCTGATAAAGGCAATCGGGGCGCTGACAAGAGCAATTTTAGCGCTGACAGACACACTGCCAAACCTAGGTATTTGCAACCACAGGGAAATAGGTCTAAAGCTTCTACTAGCTTAACATGGAGACCAAAACAAGACCAAAACTCTAATTCTACTGGTGTTTCTATGACATGCAACAGGTTTCATTATATTTCAAAAGCAATGTCAACACCAACTGGGGTTAACTGGGAATTTCATTCAAGAAGGGATGAAAATGGGGTTGTTATGAGAACCAAGTCTGTTCTTGTTGAACAACCAGATGAATCCAAGTCTTCCAAGGCTTGGGTTCCCAAAGAAAACTAATGTGTTTTCTTTATGTGCAGGGCATTCAGAAGAAGATCAATGATTATGGATATTGGGATAGTGGATGCTCAAGGCACATGACAGGGAAGGAAGACTATCTGACAAATTTCACTCCTATTCAAGATTGTGATAAGGTGTACTTTGGAGGGGGCTATGGCACCATCACTGGAAAAGGAACCCTTGTCACCAATAATCTACGTTTTGATAATGTCTTCCTGATACTGAGTGCTTGGTGTTAAGCAAAGATTACAAGCTCCCTGAGGAGAAATACATAGATCAGACACTATTTACAAAGAAGAAAGGAAAACATGTGTTGCTTGTGCAAGTCTATGTTGATGACATCATTTTTGGGTCTACTGATCCAAAAATGAGTGAGGACTTTTCCAAGCTCATGACAGATAAATTCAAGATGAGTGCAATGGGTGAGATGAACTTCTTTCTAGGTTTACAAGTTCAGCAGAAAGAAGATGGTATCTTCATCTCCCAAGACAAGTATGTAGCTAAAATCTTGAAGAAATATGGTTTTTCTCCACATGAAAAGGATGCTTCCACTCCTATGGATAGGGAACATCCTTGGGGAAAAATTGGAGCTGGAAAGGATGTGGATGTTAGGCACTATAGATCAATGATTGGGTCATTGATGTATCTTACAGCCTCAAGACCTGACATCATGTTTGCTGTGTGTGCTTGTGCACGCCATCAAGTGACTCCCAAAGAATGTCACCTTTTTGCTGTGAAAAGAATTTTTAGGTACCTAAGATGTTATCCAGATCTTGGCTTGTGGTACCCAAAAGATTCTCCATTGGACCTTATTGCATATTCAGACAGTGACTATGGTGGTGACAAGTTTGATAGGAAATCCACAACTGGTGGATGTCAATTTCTTGGGAGCAGATTGATATCTTGGCAATGCAAGAAACAAACAGTGGTGGCAAACTCTACAACTGAAGCAGAATATGTTGCAGCAGCTGCTTGTTGTGGACAAGTCTTATGGATTCAGAACCAGCTGTTGGATTATGGGTATAATTTCATGCATACCAAGATTTTTGTAGACAATAACAGTACTTTATGCATTATTAAAAATCCTGTACATCATTCTAAAACCAAACACATAGAAATTAGACATCATTTTATAAGAGATTGCTTTGAGAAAGGTTTAATACAACCAGATAGGGTAGCCACAGAAGATAATGTGGCTGATTTATTAACTAAACCTTTTGATGCTGGAAGATTTCAATATTTGGTAACAAATATTGGAATGGTTAATCTCACTTGATATGTGTTTTGGAACCTTTTTTTAAAAGTATGTACAGGATAATGCATTGTTATTGGTCTTTGTGATGATTTAGATTTTCCACTTTATTTTTCTAACACTGACAAAGGTAAATGTAACGCTGATAAGTGTTATTTTGCCGTTGTTAGAGATATTATTGTCTAACGCTGACAAGAGTTCCTTCAACGCTGATAAGTGTTGTCGGGGCGCTGTCAGCAACAAATGTTAGTTTTGTGGTTTTCATCTAAATGTGTAGGTAGGTGGTAGCTTTATGCCATTGGATACAGAGTTGCTTATGGATCTTTGAAGAGCTATTTGGACATGTTTTTGTTTATGGATGATGGTTGGAATATTTATATTCCTATCTTGACATAAATTTTTAATGTTCATATATATTTTGAGAACTCATGTATCATAGTTTGAGGGGAGGTTTAAGGAACCTTTAGGACTCTTGGGTATTCTTACAATACTCTCATCACAATTCTAGATTGTGTCCACAGGCGAGTATGGGTTAGTTTTACTAAACCATGAGGCACTGTAGCATGCAAAGTTGACAAACTATGCATGCTGCCAAGACATTTTTGGCCTAGAATTGGTTGTGGTCTGATGGGAGACTTGGGAATAGTTTTGTTATGGGTTTACCTGGGAGTTACAAAGAATTTTATGAAATAACTTTGTTGGTAAGTATTTTGGTTAGCAAGGGACACTAGAGGACATTTGTGTCTATCTTGCTTAAGCAAGTGTGCATAAATGGACAGTGCTTGCCGCCCAGTAATTATTATCAACTTGTAAGATATTTCCCTTAGGATAAATTACTTTGTTAAGGTCTTTTTCTTTTTAAATATTTTTATTTTTAGACGCTGACAAGTTTTTCTCCAAACGCTGTTACGTCCAATCGTGACGCTGACAAGGCTTTACGCAAACGCTGACAAGAAAATATAGCCGTTGGGCGCTGATGGGCTATTTTTGACCGTTGACACCTAGTGGGCCCTACCCAGTTGTTATTTTGGCTAATCTTTGGCCGTAATTTTGGGGAGTTGTTACTTTTAATTAATGCATGAGATAAGTTATATTTGATTCAATATTTTCATCATTGCTCTTTGAATATAACTGCCTCATTTTTGACCAATCCAAATCATGCATCTCTCCTATAAATTTGGCTACACTTTTTATTCTGGGTATTCATATTTTCTTGTCTACCATTTTTCTACTAGATTTTTCCATATCACATAACCTAAACAGCTTTCACCATGGCACCCAAGTTCAACTCAAAGACATTAACATTGGAGTTCAAGAGCCAACATAATATGGTAGCTTACTTGACTGCTGATAATGATTCGTTCCCTCAGTATTCACAAATGGTGGCATTTTTAAATGCATCCTCATTAAGGTATGCACTTTCTCATACACCATTGGTCCCTGTCGCACACATTAGACAGTTTTGGAATAATGTCAGTTCCACAACAGCTAATGGAGTGACCACATTAACATCTACTGTTCATGGAAGAACATGGGTGGTCACTGAAGCCTTGGTTCGCCAAGCTTTGCGTCTTGATGACGCTGATGGTGTGACTACCCTTGCCATTGCAACAATAGAACAAGGTCTTAGGGAATTGGGTTATCCTATTCCTGCTGATGTCACTTTAAATAAATATCATAAGCAGGAATTTCCCTCTGACTGGAAATATTTGATACATGTCTTTTTACAATGCTTAAGTCCAAAATGTACTTCTTTTAATGAAATAAACAGGTCAATTGCAAGTGCTTTGGTTTGTCTAACACGTGGGCTTAAGTATAATTTTTCAAAAATGATTTTTGAAGGGATGTGTAAAAATAAGGGAAGTAAAATGACTTTGGCTTACCCAAGATTTTTGCAAATGGTCTTTGATTTACAAGAATATTGTTCTAGGGATCATGACACTTTTTATGAGATCCCTAAACAACAGAAAACCATTTTTGCTAAAATGAGCTCCACAAACAGATCCATACCTCTCACCCAAGCCATGCTTGAAGTAATTCAGGCTGCTCAACCACAACCAGAACCTGCACCTCAACTTGAACCTATTCATGAACCATTACCTTCACCAGACCGCATGGACATTGACCAACCCAACGCTGACACTCAAAATGTTGGCGCTGACACAGCCAATCCCAACGCTGATACCATCCCTGAACAATCCCAAACACCCCTTAACCAACCAACACCCACACAATCTACTTCATCTTCCACCCCATTACAATCTAGGTTGAATAAACGCCAAAGGACTACTGGAGTGTTCTCCTCTAGTGGTCCTAGCCTTGTAGCAGAGAGAACCACCTCCACAAGTGTGGCTGGTGCCATGGATGAGGCTGGGGCTATTGACACAAGCTTAGATGCTGGTCAAGACAGTCCCAACATCATTAAGACCTCATCCACGCCCTATGATTCTATTTTGGGAGGTCAAATCCCCATTCTAGCTGAGGGCAGATTGGAACCTATGACTTTGACTGAATTGACGGCTGCTGTCATTAGCTTGCAAAAGCAAAATGTCAGCCTTGTACAAATTGTCAACAACCAGGGCCGTGAACTCCAAGTATTGAGGGAGCGGGTAACTGTTTTGGAGAATCCAAGTAGCAGGAGTCTAATGGAGGAATCTTCCAAAGGGGAGGATGAAGAGGATGAAGAGGATGAGCTGATTCATACAGCTAGTGAGAAGAGTTCAGAGAAGAGTTCACAATTTAGTGAATCTTTACAGGTTGCTGAAGCACTCACCAACTTGAAGAAGCACCCAGTTATTGATACATCCAAGGTGACACCATTAAACTTGGAAGGATCTTTCAAAGAAACAAAGGGCGCTGATACAGGTTTGAACGCTGACACATCCAGCGCTGACAAAGGTAATCGTGGCGCTGATAGAGGTAACTTGGACGCTGATAAAGTTGCAGGCGGTGTTGATGTATTCCAGTCATCAACAATCATCAAAGATGTGTCCACACAGGTTTCTTCTTCTACTTTACCTATTATTGATCCAAAAGACAAAGGTAAAGGAAAATTGGTTGAAGAAGAGGTTCCAAAGAAAGATGCAGCACAAATTGCATTTGATGAACAGTTCGCTGCACAACTTTTGGAAAGAGATTTGAAGAGGAGTGGTAGATCACCATTTGTTGCTACTTCTGAGAGTGAGGAAGAAAGTGGTGATGGAAAAGAAGATGATAGCTCAGATTCAAGTGTTCAAATTATTGAAGATCCAGAAAGACTTGAATATGGGGATGAGTTAGCAAAGGAAAGTTTGAGTGATTTGAAGAATCAGATTGATTGGGACCTACCAGAAATCACCAGAATGTACCATGCTTGGGAAGACAAGGTTATGGACAACCCAGGGATGAGTTTGTCAGATCAAATTTGGGGGTTGGAAGTTCTTCTTAGGGTACAAGATGACATAAAGGTGATTATGAGGTTTAATGCACAAGAGGTCAAGACCTGGCTCAAAAGAGATAGAAGGCAGTTGTATTACAAGTTGCTTAGATGCCATCAACCCAGATGGACATACAAGAAGTTGCTGGCTTTATCTTTTGAGGAGCTAGAGTATAGGGCACATCCTATTTGGAGGAAGGTGCAAGAACAAAATGTCTTACAGTTTCTTTCAGAAGAAAGGAAACAAGAGCTTGCTGAGGAAATGCAGATTCAAAAGGAAATGAGGATTGCTCAAAGACCAGTGAAGAAAGGAGATCCTCTCCAATTTCCCAAAGACATGGATGTGTATTATCCAACTGAAGGTGTCATAAGGAAGCATCTCAAGCTTTCTCCATTGGAAGCTTCAGATTTGGTTAATGTAGTACCTCTAGATGACAGAAATCCAATCATCAGTTTTGATGAAGATGAGTGTGGATTTTGGAAGATTGGCAGGTTTGGAAAGGAGGTACATACTTTCACTTCAGTTATTTCTATCTTTGCAAGCATAGACAGAGAAGACTTGGTGCATCTATGGAGATTAATAGAGGCCAAGTATACAGCTGAAGCACCTACTTCAGCAAATGGAATAAGACTTTGGAACACATTTTTGACTTTGTGCGGTCCAAGAGAAGCAGATCCTGCCATATGGAAGGATCTTGAAGATGATCTCAGTAATCTTCATTGGAGGCTTTATTCTACTTGTGGTGTATTTCATTTGAGCTCTACAAAGTTTTCAGAGTATCTACTTGTGGATGCTGACTATTTCTTGTCCAAAGAAGTGTTGGAGAAGATGCTAGAGACACCCTTGGAGATTGATTATACTAGTGACGTGGCCAAGGACTTGATTAGATATGTTTATCACCAACATAAGAAGTTTTTGCAAGATTCCTCCTAAGACTTAAGTTTTTATTCAGAAACTTGATCATTGGAGTAGATATAAAGTTTAGGGGAGGATTGTTGGGAATAAAATATGGGTCAGTTCACTAGACGCTGATAAGAAGAATGTCAACGCTGATAAGAAGACATTGGACGCTGACAGCCAAGCGTTGACACAGAAGAAGTCAACGCTGACAGCCTTGAAGATTGACACTGATGGAATATATCTTCATACGAATCTTTTTGTTTATTTGTTTCTTTATATGTGTATGGTAAAGATAAGCTCGACATTGTATTTTCTATCATTATCTTTACCTAGAATAGTTGATTCGTAGCTTATTGTACAAGACTTCTTAATCTATAAAAGAAGATCTTTTAGGTTAAAGTTAATCATCAGTTTTCATAAGTTTTCACAAGTTAAACCTCTTTCATTGTAATCAAGTTCGTTTATTCTAATACAAGTGAAAGTTTGTTTAACATCTTTGTGTTTTAGATCAAGTGTTAATTCCGCATAACACTTAGTTACTTTACTCATAAGCAAAGGTTTCTCTACGTGTAGTACTTGATCTAATCTCGTATACACAAAGCTTAATCGATCTAAGTTTGGGATCAACAGCATCGACTACGTCTAAACCGGAGGATTCTACGTTACGTGCTTACGTTTACATACACCGTTTTGGTGACAGTCCGACATTTCAGGAAATAAATTTATCCATGAATATTATTTTGGAATTTTATATTTGTGTTGGTTCATAAACTCACAAATTTAAGAGAAGAGATTAGGACTTACGATTATAATTTAACGTCCTTTACGACTAAACCGGAAACCTTAGGATTACGTATTTATGTTTTCGAACTCCGTTTTTGATGAGACAATTTTTATTAGATTCGTTTTGTGCCGTTGATTCATAATTTATAAAAACGTTTTTCGTAAAACGACCCGAGAGCACGCAAATCGAGGAAACTAGAATCGAGAAGTACCCGTAAATTAATAGGGATGGGACAAGTTTACACTTGCCCACCCCCATAACAAGTTGCTCCACCACATCCTTAGGTGTCAACACTTAACAACAAGTGTTACACTTGTTGCTTAAATCTTACAATGTAAGCTAACTTTTCATCAAACCATTCAAACTACTTCACACATACCATTTACACTAAACTCTTACATGCAAAACCACTCATCCTCCCTTTCCTCTCTCTAAAAATTCGTCCCATCTCCACCAAGAACACCCTCATTTGACCAATTTTAACCATGAAATCATGTGTTATTCACACATATGATGGAAACCTCTTCAAGCTCTATTGATTGGAGGTGATCTTAACATGTAAAAAGGAGTTTTCAAGGGAGTTTGGGGCTGATTTCTCAAGGAGTTTTCATGAACAACAAGGGCTGATTTTTGGAGGAATCTACAAATACTTGGTGATCCTAGAAGTGGTGTTGATATCACATAAGATTGGTTACCCAAAACCAAGTCTTGTTCATCCAAAAACTCATTATTTCATCACCTTGGTGGTATAAAGATTGTTCTTCCCATCCTCTTGTTATTTTGATTATGTAATCATGTATTTTCTTCCTTATTGTATATGTATATGATGAATATATGATGATAAAAATGTTGTGTGGGGATCAAGTGTTGATAAATATGATTAAAAAGATGAAAAACCATAAGAAACAAGGCTAAAATCTTGCTTAAATTGTTGGCTGTATAAAAACAGTAAGTAACCAATTTATAAACTGATAAAATTGCATGGTGGAATCCATTTACAGTAATTTTTAGATGTCATACACATGTGAGAGTTGGCCATGCAATGGAATCATCAAAATGAGTGAGATATGATCAAAACAAGATGAGTGTACCAATCTGAATAGTCTGTTTTGTAGGGACTGTTAAGGATAGTTAGACATAGAATGAGCAGTAGCTATAACTAACTTATTTGTAGCACATAATATGAAGTTTATGTCATCCAAAAATGAGCTTCTATCTCCTTATAGAACTCAAGATATGATAAAAATGGTGAAGATGAAACTAAAAATCAGATTTTGAAAAATTAATGTTTAATAATATTATATAAGCACTCAAACTAATATAGTATAAAATGTGAATTAAAACCCACTAACTTATAAATTTCATTTATATAAATATGTATAAGGTTAAATAAATGTACACTTTATAAAAATGGTAGTTGAATAAGATTTATAAGTTATAAAAACTATAAACATGATTTTTACGTCTTTTCGGCTATTACCGTAAAATTAACGTTTTTCGTCAATTAAAACTTAGACGATCAAACCCGTCTAATGTAAAGTTTTTAAAAGTTATATACTGATATATAATTACCTAATACAGGTAAAAACCGATAAAACCCTAACTATATAACATACGGACATTAACGGACTAAGTTAACGTTATTGGACTAATAATACAACAAAATGGGCTAAAACACTTATAAACTTATTTATTGGGCTTAACCTATTTAGGCCCAACATATAAAGTATAAATACTGATAATACAAGTATGAAATAGATTAATACAAGTTAATGAACTTATAATAGGCTTATTGGACCTAAAACATGTAAATAGGTAAAACTAGTAAACTAGTAAGAAGTTACCAATACATAAACACTAAAATGAGTAAATGAGAATATGTAAACCCACTTGATCATCATATATATATAAAATCATCATATGTATACATAATTGTTATTTTTATAAAGTCATTGGACATGAGTCTAAGACGAGTATTATTTGTCTAGGTTTCCGTGATTGAAGCACGTACCGTACATCCAAATCGCCGATAATCGTCCTCCCACATCAACGTGAGTTCATAGCCTCGCACTCTTTTAAATGTTTTTATGAAATGTTCCATAAACCCGCGAGGGAGATAACATGTTAGTTTTTATAAAATAGGACACCATTTGTCCCGATTATTTGTTTATTGGTTTGGACCCGAATGAATGTATGACCCGATTGTATAACCCGATTGTATGACCCGATAAATGATTAAATGACCCGATAGATGAAATTAAATGGATTATTAAAGTTAGGTTATGTCACTAAAAGTCCCATTAGCATGAATTGTGAACTACCGGGATTTGGTAGACGCTTATGCATATAATAGTACTATTTGGGGACGATCACCCCAGTTCGCGCCATGACGGTTGATCTCCGTCGTGCCACATTGATTGGTAAGCGAATTTATGTATGAGAAGATTTCCATAGCGTGACCTTTGTGACGACACGCTTCTTTAGATGGGCAAATTGAGTATCGGGTTAGCTACCCGTTGTTGGTTTAGTAAGGTAACAATGTCATGCGGCTTATAATAATCCAAAACTAACGAAATACTATTAGACGCTCCGAATTACGATGTATTGCCTGACTAGCAATACAGGGTCATACTATTGATATTATGTTCGTGTTTTGGTTTTCATAACCATATTCATATAACGGTTTTTATTTTCATACAACGTCATAAGACGTATTGTATGATGTTTTTACGACATTGGCTCGTATAATGATTTTTAAGGCAAATCCCTATATTATGATTTTCGATAAGGATTTGTATAAAAATGACTTTGGCTATTTTAAGGCCTATTACAATGATTTGTACGAAATGATTTTTGGTAATAATTTTATACCAAAGTTATATTGATGGATTTTATTAAACTCTATGAATTCACTCGGCGTTATCGCTGACCTTTTCTTTTAAAATGTTTTATCTCAGGTACTTGAAGGTAATTCTCGGGAAGACGACAAGAATTCATGGCCCACACTTAAACAATATTTTCCATTCAAATACTTTGTAAAACGTTGTATGAAATATAATGACTTGGGACCGATGTAACTTTGATGTTTATGAATGGAAATGCTTTTATTATAAAACGACGCGATTCTTATGCGTTGTCTATGATGTGAGTAATGTGCTATCCCGTAACACCAACTAGTCTTCCGCTGTATTGAGTTGTATAAATTTGGGGGTGTTACATTCACCTTGTACAAAATTAGAAGAGAAAAGATGCTCAAAAGTGTTGTCAAGGCCTCAAAAGTTGTTGTCAACGTTTGAGCCATCAACGCCTGAATTTGTCTTGTCAGCGCCAGATTTGCCTTTGTCAGCGCCTGAAGGACCATGCATGTTGTTAACTGGTGGTACTTGGGGACCACCATTTCCTGTTCCAGCAGCAGCAAAAGCATCTGTCCATATGGGGATAGTGACATACTCTTGTATGGGAGATGACTTGTCTGCTTGTGATCCAACCTCTTTATTAACTTGTGTACCTGAAACATCAACAACTTGTTCTTCCACAACATTTGAAGTTACCTTCAGAATGTCTGGATTAGTAACAGGCATATAATTTAAAGTCCTAGATAGAGGTTCCAAGTCAAACAACCAATTTGGACCACTTTTAGGATCACTAGGTTTACTCTCTAAAAACCTAACATGTAATCTCTCAAGAATACATTTTTCCTTCTTAAGGTAAACCCTATATCCCTTGCTCTGTACTGAATAACCCATGAAATAGCCTTCACCACCTTTTGCACTAAATTTACCTAAGGCATCACTATTATCAAGTACAACTACATGACAACCAAAAGGTTTAAGAAAACCAATATTAGGTTTCCTTCCCCAAAGTAACTCATAAGGTGTTTTGTTCTGTATCTTGTTGACCAATGCTCTATTCTGAACATAGCATGCTGTATTCACAGCCTCAGCCCAAGAAGCTATAGGAAAATGAGCATAAGCCAACATAGTTCTGGCTGCTTCAATTAGGGTTTTATTCTTCCTCTCAGCAACCCTATTTTGCTGTGTGGTTCTGGCAACACTAAAATGCCCTGTAATCCCTTTCTTGGCATAAAAATCATCTAAAAGCTTATTTCTAAACTCACCACCATTCTCACTTCTAAGCATTTTAACTTCATTACCAGTTTTCTTCTCTATCTGAGTAATAAAGTCATTTATAGTGTCAGCAGTGTCACTTTTCATAGCTAAAAGGAAAGTCCAAGTAAACCTAGAAAAGTCAACTGTGATGACAAAGCAGTATGATTTACCATTCAAACTCTCTATATTAGTTGGACCAAACAATTTCATATGTAGTAAGTGAAGTGGTTTAGTACTAGAGTGCACCTGTTTAGACTTAAATGAGACCTTGTGTTGCTTGCCTTTAAGGCATGCAACACAAGAGTGGTCATTATGGAAAGCCTTTTCAGGCAAACCATCAACCAAGCTAAGTCTCACAAGCCTGTTCATATTCTTAAAGTTTATGTGCCCTAGTCTCCTGTGCCATAGATTACTCTCATCTACTAAAGCTTTAGCATAAAAACATGACATATTATTATTCATCCTAATCTCATTAAGATTCACATTATAGATGTCTTTATGTCTAGGTGTTCTATAGTCAATATATTTCTCATCTGGGATTTTATGATCCTTGCTTAACACCAAGCATTCAGTATAAGTAAACAGAACTTTATTTTTGTTATCACAAACTTGTGATACACTAAAAAGATTGTAATCAAGTTCCTTTACCAGAAACATGTTCTCAAAACACAAGTTCTTGGTGAGAAGAGTTCCTTTGCCTGTGATAGTTCTATATCCGCCTCCAAAGTAAACCTTATCACCATCCTTAATGGGAGTGAAGTTAGTAAGATAATCTTCCTTCCCAGTCATGTGCCTAGAGCATCCACTGTCCCAATATCCATAATCATTGACCTGTTTTTGAATGCCCTGCACATAAAGAAAACAAATTAGTTTTCTTTGGGAACCCAAGCCTTATCAGACTTGGATTCATCTGGTTGTTCAACAAGAACAAACTTGGTTCTCATAACAACCCCTTGTTCATCCCTCTTTGGATGAAATACCCAGTTAACCCCAATAGGTTTTGTAATGACCTTTGAAATGTAATTAAATATGTTGCAGGTCATAGAAATCCCATTATCATTAAGGTTTTGATCTTGCTTAGGTCAACATGTCAAGCTTGAAGAAGCTTTAGACCCCTTACCCTATGGTCGCAAATATTTAGGTCTGGCAACGTTTATGTCAGTGTTGGATTTGGTCTTCTCAACACGGAAATTACCCTTGTCAGCGTTGAACTTAGGGTCTGCTACAGAAACCCATTGCCTATTTGACCAAGTATTGGTCTTTTGAAATGGTCTTTGTCCATGAGTGTTAGACCCTCTAGTGAAGAATGGGGCTGGTCTAATAACTTGTGGACTTTGCTCCACACAAGTTTTGGGTCTGACAACGTTTGACATTTTAACAACGTTGACCTTGGAAGCGTTGACACACTTATATTCTAAATATGAAAAGCTACCACAAGTGTACCAAGCTTTTATAGACACAACCCTAGGTCTAGAAGAGAAGAAGCATGTTCCATCATTACTAACTTGGCTTTTAGGTGACCTAGTATTCCTATACATTTCTGCATACTTAATGCTAGGTTTTCAAACAGTGTTTGAGCCAAGGTCAACAGTCTTACCAGTGATTGGGTTTGTGACCTTAATAGGGGTTGACTCATTTGGACTTTCACATAACAAGCCACCCTTAACAAACAAGGTAGGGTTGGCTTTCTTCCATTCATTCAAGTCAGTCAACTTTTGTCTATACTCTTCAACTGGGTAATGAATCTTGGTGGAGGAATAAATTCCTCCTCTTGGAGTTCTGGTAAACCAGTCCAAGATAAGTCCTTTCTTTGGACAACATAGAAGTCCCCAACTGGTGGTGAAACAACAGTATAGTCTTTCTTCCCAATCCCAGTCATGTCCTTAGGATCCCTTTGTTTATGAACACATTCTCCTAGGGTTTGTGTGGCCTTATCAAATCTCTGAATTTTAAGGTCAACATTATCCTTGTTCTTGATGGCCTCATCTAACTTAGCCTGTATATCAGCATTGACCCTTTCCATGATGTTTCTAATATCATTACTAGCATTTAAATCCTGTTTTAAGATATTAATTTTATCTTTTAGATCAAATTCCATTTTCTTGTACTCCTCAACTGTCTTTTCAGTTTGAGTGAGATCAATTTTGTAGTTATACAACTTGCATTTCTCAGTACTCACATCACTTAACAATCTTAAAACCTCTTTGTTAAGTTTCTCAGTATTTAACCTACAACCCTTACTACAAAAAGCATCATCGTATACCTCATTATCTGATGAAGAGGAGGAGTGTGCCATGAGAGCATATTGAACATGCTCTTCTTCTTCTATCTCAGCAACCAAAGCTTTATCCTCTTCCCCATCCTTAGCCAAATAGCTCCAATCCCATCCTGTACCATCAATTTCTTGCACTACAACCATGGCCTTAGGATCCTGAGCCTTAACAATTTGGCTTGAGGGTTTGCCAGCATCATATCTTCTTGGAGATCTGCATTCCCTCATGAAGTGCCCCATGCGATGACAATTGTAGCACTCAACCTTAGATTTGTCAAATCCAGCAGTGTCCTTTGCATTAAAGGTCGTCTTCTTCTTAAACCTTCTATTCCACCTGTTTGCTCTTATACTAGCAAGAGCCATGTTCCACTTAATATCCATCTCCTCCAAGTGCTCATCACTTATTTGCTCAAGGTCCTCATATGTAATCACTAAACCATTGGGCAAAGAAGCAATGTATGCACACACAATATCCAGATCCAAACCAGCAGGCCTAACTGTAACACCCCCAAATTTATACAATTCAATACAGCGGAAGACTCGTTGGTGTTACGGGATAGCACATTACTCACATCATAGACAACCCTTAAAAATTGCGTCGTTTATTAATAAAGCGTTTCAATACATAAACATCAGATTTACATAGGTCCCAAGTCATATTATTTCATACAGAGTTTTGCAAAGTACTTGAATGGAAATTATTGTTTAAATGCGGGCCATGAATTCTTGTCGTCTTCCCGAGAATTACCTTCAAGTACCTGAGATAAAACATGTTAAAAGAAAAGGTCAGCGATAACGCCGAGTGAATTCATAGAGTTTAATAAGATCCATCAAATTAACATCGGTATAAAATTATTACCGAAAATCATTTTGTACAAATCTTTGTAATAGGCCATAAAATAGCCAAAGTTATTTTATACAGATCCTTATTAAAATCATAATATAGGCATTTGCCTTCAAAATCATTATACGAACCAATGTCGTAAAAATATCATACAATACGTTTTATAACGTTGTATGAAGTCAAATAAAAACCGTTATATGAATATGGTTATGAAAAACCAAAACACGAACATAATATCAACAGTAAGACCCCATATTGCTAGTCAGTCAATATATCGTAATTCGGTGCGTATAGCAGTATTTCGTTAATTGGATTATTATAAGCCGCATGACATTGTTACCTTACTACAACAAACAACGGGTAGCTAGCCCGAAACTAATTTGCCCATCTAAATTAGCGTGTCGTCACAAAGGTCACGCTATGTAAATCTTCTCATACATAAATTCGCTTACCAATCAATGTGGCACGACGGGGATCAACCGTCAAGGCGCGAACTGGGGTGATCGTCCCCAAATAGTACTATTATATGCATAAGTGTCTACCAAATCTCGGTAGTTCACAATTCATGCTAATGGGACTTTTAGTGACATAACCTAACTTTAATAATCCATTTAATTTCATCTATCAGGTCATATAATCATTCATCGGGTCATACAATCATTCGGGTCCAAATCAATAAAAAACAATCAGAACAAATAGTGTCATATTTCATAAAAACTAACATGTTATCTCCCTCGCGGGTTTATAAAGTATTTCATAAAAACATTTAAAAGAGTGCGAGGCTATGAACTCACGTTGATGTGGGAAAACGGGTTATCGGCAATTCGGACGTACGGTACGTGCTTCAATCACGGAAACCTAGACAAATGATACTCGTCTTAGACTCTTGTCCAATGACTTTATAAAAATAACAATTATATATACATATGATGATTTTATATATATGATGATGATCAAGTGGGTTATACATTCTTTTACACATTTTATTACTATGTGTTGGTAACTTTTATACTAGTTTACTAGTTTTACCTATTTACGTGTTTTAAGTCCAATAAGCCTATTATAAGTTCATTAACTTTTATTAATCCATTTCATACTTGTATTATCAGTATTTATACTTTATATGTTGGGCCCAAATGGGTTAAGCCCAATAAATAAGTTTTTAAGTGTTTTAGCCCATTTTGTTGTATTATTAGTCCAATAACGTTAACTTAGCCCGTTAATGTCCGTATGTTATATAGTTTGGGTTTTATCGGTTTTTACTTGTTATATATGTTTATACATCAGTATGTGACTTTTAAAAACTTTACTTTAGACGGGTTTGATCGTCTAAGTTTTATTTGACAAAAACGTTAATTTTTACGGTATTAGCCGAAAAGACGTAAAAATCATGTTTATAGTTTTATAACTTATAAAACTTATTAAACTACCATTTTTATAAAATGTCCAGTTATTTATCCTTATACATATTTATATAAATGTATTATATAAGTTAGTGGGTTTTAATTCATATTTTATAATATTTTTATTTGAGTGCTTATATAATACTATTAAACATTAATTCTTTAAAAATCTGATTTTTAGTTTCATGTTCACCAAAACAGCCATATCTAGAGTTCTTTATGGAGATAGAAGCTCAAATCTTTATGGCATAAACTACATGATAGGTGCTCCATTTAACTCTTCTATGGCTACTGTTGAATCAGCTTCTAAGTATTTGTTAAAAATCGTCCAAAACAGTGTATTCAGATTTGCACTCTAAACTTGTTTTGATCATATCTCACTCATCCTAATGATTCCTTTGCATGGCCAACTCTCACATGTATACAAGACATATTACTTACTGTATATCCATTAATCTATGCCATTTTATCAGTTTCTCACATGGTTCATTACTGTTTTATACAGCCATCATTTTAAACATGATTTTAACCTTTTTACATATAGTTTTTCATCTTTTTACCCATGATTATCAACACCAAATCCCCACACAATATTTTTATCATCATATATCATCATACATATATACATTTAAGAAGAAAATACATGATTACATAATCAAAATTAACAAAAAGGATGGGGAGAACAATCTTTATACCACCATGATGATGTAGGTTAGGATCAAGACATGGATTTTGATGGAGAAACTTGTGATAAATCAAGACCATCTTCAAGACGACCAATCTTCAAGAACTCCTTGTGGAAAATCAGCCCTAAGACTCCATAGAAATTCCTCCTTGGATGTTATAACTTGCACCAATCTTCATCTCTTTGAATGGAGATTAACATATGTTAATTATAACAAATGTTTGTGGTTAAATTTTTGTATGAATGGGGTTTTTAATGGTGGAAATGGGACAACATTATAGAGAGAGTGGGAGAGTTTTTGAGTTGATTTGCATGAATGAGAAATGGTTTTGTTTGTGCTAGTGGTTTTGAAGGAAAGTTGGCTTAAAAATAAGGCTAAGCTTACAAGTGTAAGCGAGTAGCTTACAAGGGTGCCACATCTTTGATGTGGTGTCCCTTTTGGCCGTCCCATGCTAGTGGGGTGGGGCAAGATTTATCTTGTCTCATCACACTAATTTACGGGTATTCCTCGATTCTAGTTTCCTCGATTTGCGTGCCCTCGGGTCGTTTTACGAAAAACGTTTTTATAAATTATGAACTAACGGCACAAAACGAATCTAATAAAAATTGTCTCATAAAAAACGGAGTTCGAAAATGTAAATACGTAATCCTAGGGTTTCCGGTTTAGTCGTAAAGGACGTTAAATTATAATCGTAAGTCCTAATCTCTTCTCGTAAATTTGTGAGTTTATGAACCAGCACAAATTCAAAATCTCAAAATAATATTCACTGACAAATTTATTTTCTGAAATGTCGGACTGTCACCAAAGACGGTGTATGTAAACGTAAGCACGTAACGTTGAATCCTCCGGTTTAGACGTAGTCGATGCTACTTCAAGACGTAAATCCAAATTTCTTCCCAAAAATAAGTGAGTTCATAATATAACATTAAAATAATGTTTTTAAATAATATTTGAGAATAAAAATATCAACCATAAATTGACGGATTGTCACAGCATTTACCCCTAAACAGGATCTTTGTCCTCAAAGATCATCTTACTACTCGCTTCTTATAGAGTTAAAGCCATGTGGGAATTTCCTCCACATTCGGTTTTTTTTTTCTCACAAGTGTAATTCATTACAATACGCGAGTTTTATCAAACATAACTACGGGAATAAGATCAGGCTTAATGTTGACTTACTTTCTCTATCCATGATGTTCACGGGTTTTTGATGAATGCAAATTTTCGCCGATCTTAACTTCATTAAGGAATAGTCAGATTTTCACTTGATAAACATTTCATCAAGTTCGATATACGAAACATAATTCACGCAGCTCTTGAAGTCCTAGGGTAGATCCAGCTTATATGCCTTTCAAACCAATCTTTTACATCATCTCAATGGTCCCATACAACGGGGACTTATATCCTATGATCTTCCAGATCATCAATTCATTTTTCCATGGTTAAATTTTTTGGCATTACGTCGCTACCCATCTGGCACTTCAAGATCTACATTTCATATTCACATAACCTCCTGCCCACTACCGGCAGTCAATAATCAGATCCTAATTTCAACAATCATTTCAGGTCTCGCGGGTCGAGTATTTTGTAAGGTTAGGTTCGCCATCATAGGAAACCTTAAACCTAAAAGACATGTCCAACTCACAATGGGTGTATGTCGGGTGTCTTCATCCCAACTCTTGATTACAAATGCTCTAATATTTAAATCTTAACAAGATTCGATCTCGATCCTAATACGATAATGATAATCTCTCCAAAGGAAAACGATTTTACAGTTTATTACCAAAGGTCAATCATTCAAACATAAAACAAGACTTCTAGTATTTTGTATCGTTACTTTACCTCGTCCCTTCGATTGGGGTGGTACACAGTATTCTCATCAAGATTCGTTCTCAGTGACTTCTGAGCAAATCTCTAGAAATTCGATGCGAAGCGAGGATCTTGATAGAGATGATCGATACAGGCACATCATGTTTACACAACTCCTTTTAAATATAAAGAGTCTATTTCTTCATCAAGAATCTATCATTAACAAGAATGATATTAGCAGATCTGGTCAGTCTGTCGATGATGACCCAAATCGAATCAAATTCAGATGATGACCTTTGCAATAGCTAGACGTTTACTAATGTATGAGGCAATGTCTGCCTTCATAATTTGCCATTAGTACAACTTCTTCAGACAAAGATACTTTTAGTCAGAAATGACATAAATAGAATACTTATATTTACAAGACTCCAACATAACTATATCTCAAAATCTCCGTATTTAAACAACCACAAGTGGCCTTTAAAACATTTAACGCTATTGGCTTCTCAATTTTAATGGTTCACATAAGCCGTGAACCCCTTTTATTATCTATGAAATCTTATTGAAAAACTTATTATCTATGAAATGAAAGTGTTTAACGTATGAAATCTTATTGAAAAACTTATATTGAACAATAACCTAAAGATCTTCTTTTATAGACATAAGAAGCCTTGTACAAGAGTCTACGTATCAACTATTCTAGGTAAAGATAATTATAGAAAATACCATGTTGAACTTATCCTTACTAGAAACAAACTAGAAACAATATACGCGTTGACTAAATCATTCCATCAGTGCTTGTCTTCAATGTATCAACGCTTGACTTCTTCTTGTCAACGCTTGATCTGTCAGCGTTTGTTTTCTTCCTATCAACGCTTGTTTTACTCTTGTCAGCGCTAAAGTGAACTGGCTATATTTTATTCCCAACACTAAAAACATGAATTATTACGTGTTTATCACACCCCTACACTTAAGCGTTGCTTGCCCCAAGCAACTAGTATAACAAATGTTAAATCCAAAAACAATTTTAATCCCCTAAACGAATTACATACCACATCAAACACGAACATATTCTAATCATTCAGGGTATCTAAGTAAAAATCACTTTATTCAAAATCGCTTTATTAATAAAATAAAATAAAAATTCATTGTGACCCGCCATGCACGACTTTTTATTCAAGGTATTAGGATCATAAAACAGGAAGCACGCAATCTGGGTGTCTCCAGAGAATAAAGATCGTCATCCTCTTTTTATTACTCCCAACTAAGCTAATAATCCTTGTGCAAACGTTTTGGCAAAATGCTAAAACTACTTATACTAATAACCTATGTAAATATAACCTTTCACTCCCACAATTATAAAAGACTAGGCAAGTATGTTCATTTTCAAAATTTAGATCGTTCAAATCGACATTTATTATGGTTGCTAATAATCTAAGTGGAATATTAGTAATAACTGAATTTTACTAAGTGAAATATGTTCTCTCGTGCGTCTTATCGAATTGATCTCCGGTTTAAAGTGTGACTCAGTCGTTTTTGGTGAGTAAAAATAAAATTAGTTATCTATATCTACATAAAAAGTAAATGCAAAAAGTATTAAAAATAAACTAAAAACAAAGGACAAATAATAAAGAAATGTAAAACAAGGCAAATATTAAAAACGGGCACTTAATAAAAATTAAAACTAAAACTTTCGGGTAAAATACTAATACTAAAATTTGCGGAAAAATAAAACTAAAAATATCTGACTTTCAGAATAAAATTAAAAACGACTTTCGGATAAAAATAAATCTAATTACGGACTAAATTACTAAATGCTGGAAGATGAGGGAACATGTTGGAGATGGGGGAGCAAGAGAATTGGAGGGAAAACATAATAAGTTAACAATTGCATATTCGGATATTTGTTTTTGTAGACCCCATTATTCCTAGGTTATCTCTTATATTTTATTTTTGTCTTGAATGATCACGAGGATGCATTTTTTACTTATTTAGATAATTTATTTAGGCCGAAAAGAAAGTAGGATGATTTAATCAATAGTTAGCTAAAGGAAAAAATCTTTTAAAACGGCTTCTCGAAATCTAATAAAGTTCATATCTTGGCATAAGTCGTTTCACGATTTGACACCTTTCTAGGACCGATATTTAGCATTTACTTTATCCTTCGAATCTTGAGAGACGTTCTTGAAATAATGGTCTTCTTCATATGTGGAATTTCTTCACTTGAAGTTTTTGAGAGATTCTTCAAACTTGGACCACGACTTCTTCATTTTTCTTCAATCTTTATTTGGGATTTTGATATACAACGATCCGCCTCCTTTTCGGACTGGGATCTATTTATCCTCATACCTTGGTAGGGTCTTTTTGGGTAGACTTCTCCATGATCTTTGTGGGAGTAATTGCTTCTCGTAGTATGTCTCGATCCTTCATATTGATTTTTGATAAATGATTCTTCACATCATCTTGGATCTTTAGCAACAAAATGTAGCCCTCATCCCTTGTTAGGTCCTTTTTGGACTCCCCGATCTTCGCATCCCGCTTCAATAAGTTATGCATTGGCTATGACCTCTAATTAATCCCGAGCAACTTTTGAACGATCTTGGGCTAGAATCTAAGTAGTTTTTCAAATCGTACGACATTATTTATTTCATTTATTTATTAACAAGCGATGGGAGAAAAAGCTCATAATTAACTCACGTAAGTTCATGAAAGAATACAAAACTTATAATTGACTCTATCATCTCTCGTACTCCACAATTTAAAATCCCAAGGAATGAGACTCGTGGATGCTTAGCCTAATAAACCAATTAAGGTCCATATGGTTATGGATACTAGCTAGAGTAAACTCAAATAAGTAAACACGGGATGAGTCAAAATATTCACGATGGGCCTAATATATCAAAGACGTCTAAACTCGTTAAAACCATTTTATTTAATTATTTATTTTGACTTTATTAATGAAATGAAATAAATAGGTACAATGAAAGAAAATAACGATAACAAAGGAAAATACTACTAGGCCAAAATAGATCAAAAATTTTGAAAAACGTCGAAAAATCTATTTTCTGGTTAAAATGAGGACATGTTTATGGAAAAGCCCACTTAACTTAGATAGAAGTCTCCCCTACACTAAATATAAACATTTTCCTCAATTTTTAAGCATGTGGAAGTAAACTCCCCTACACTTAGGACATTGTGCACGTTGTTTAATTCTTGCTATGGAAGAGACAACTAAAGTGATTCCTACTTCAACATATATCACAAAATATTGATTCACAAGAGTTTAGGATAGAACCGGGAAGACGGTTACACAGGATCACGGATCGTCAAAAGTGGATCTTTAAAAGATCCAATCCTTGCACATCATAAAAAATAAAACAACAAACACCTACGTGGCTCCCCTACACTTATTATGACAAACGGATAAAGAAGGATAGATCGTCGGGTTGACTCCCTAGAAGCGCTTGTTTTTGTTAACCGAGTCACGAGCCTGACTCGACCCCGGATACTATGTTGAAAATATGTCGGGGTCAAATACATGGTTCTCATCCAACAAGTAGCATAAGTCTAAGGTGAAGAGCACAAGCCAAAGTAGAGTAGGCCAGGTTCCCTTAACCAAAAGTTGAGCACGGTGATAGAAGGTATGGTAGGGTAAAAGCATAGCTCCGTATTTTTCATAAGTCTTTCCTTTTAATTTATTAGATGGATACTAAGATGGCTCAAAAATTGTGATACCCGGATCGAACACCTTTTCCTTTAGGGGAAAATAAGAATGAGACTCAGTAGATCTTGAAGAAGATTCGCCCATATACCGTATAATCTCATCAGAAGAAGGTGGAAAGAGAGGTGTCAAAACATAAGTACTACGAATGTTGGTGTTGTCCGGTTTCTTCTCCTTTGAAACGGGTATCTTAACATCCGAAGGAGGGTAGAGGCCATAATCAAAATCCAAAGTAGGAGAATCATGCTCGTTAGGAAAGTAAGTATTTAGAAAGGTGGCGAAATCTTCCTCAAAATAATAATCCCCTAAAGTAGTATCAAGCGTTGTTGGTGGAGGATCCTCATAAAGGATAGGAGCAAAATCATCATTAGGAGACACAACACTTGAATAATCATTCGAAAGAGTGTTACATTATCAAAGTCATCATAAATCAGCATGTCTTCATACTCGGAAGTATAATCATCATATTCATCATAGATTGGTGGATCACCCAAATCGGAAAGAGAATAATCATATTCATCGAAAATTGGTGGAGCATCCAAATTAGAAGTATAATCATCCGAATCGTCCACATGTTCTTGGAAAACTGGATTAACATAGAAAGTCTCTAAAAGAGGATTGTTGTGTAGCACAAAATCATTGATATCAATCTTTGTGGTTTCCAAAGGAGTTGTAAAAAGATCGTCATGAAGCACATCAATCATTTTCGCCGATTCTTTTCCATTTGATTTGCTTGTAATCTTCCCCATTTTAAACACTTGTTGATCGTTCCCGACCCTAAGAATTAGCTCACGTTTGGTAACATCGACTAAAGCTTTTCCGGTTCGCAAGAATGGCCGTCCAAGTATTAACGGAATACGAGGATCCATCTCATAATCAACAACAACAAAATCAACCGGAAAAGTGAAGGTACAAACTTCAATAAAAACATCTTCAGCAATACCAACGGGGTAAGCGAGAGTTCAATTTGCTAGCTCAAGGGTCATACGTGTTGGTATAAGATCGGGTAATGTAACACCCCCAATTTCGGGTCATAGCAGCGGAAGGGTCATTGGGTGTTACTATCATGGTTCAATCTCAATATCATATAAAATGGCTCTAAACGAGTCGTTTTAATAAAACATACATCCATTTATTTGTTTAAAGATAAAACAGTTCACACACGGTCCCAAATAGTTTTAAGGTTTACACAACCAACCAAAAGATAAAAGTTTCTTTGAATGAATATAGTTTAAAAAAGCGGGCCAAAACATTTTAATTAAGCAAGCTGCATGAAACCACCTTCCTTTAGTGCCTTCTTCATGGACCTGAGATAAAACATGCTATAAAGTCAACAAAAATGTTGAGTGAATCTATAGAGTTTAAATTTAATAAACGAACACAAGTATTCTGAATAAACCTTCCGTGGTTGACAATCATGTGGATCAGACATAATTATCGATGTTATTTCAGAAGTCTCGTGAAATTGAACGTTAACATATATTATTTCAGCCCAACACACCTAGCCAAGTGCGTATATTTCTCTTATACAATTTCATCCGATGTTTCATTACTGGTGCACCACAGCACCACGCGATAGCTAGTCGCGACCGGACTGGGTGTCACCCCGATAGATCTATCCATAGTATTAGCGTTCCTTTCGATTAACAATTCACGATTCATGGGTCTTTTAAGGCTAGAGAAAACTTTGATAACAACTTTCATCTAAGCATACAATCGGGTCCTTTGTGTTCAATTTTAAAAGAAAGAGGGTTTACCACAACTTCTCGTTGTACCCTTCATTTACAATAAATGCTTTTCTAATAATAAGGGTTTCCACAACCTCTCGTTGTACCCCTTTTATTTTAATAAAACGAGCATGTTATCCCCCTCGCGGGTTTTATAAAAAAATTAAACATGTTCAAGCGAAGCTATAGACTCACCTTGGTACGATAGTAGTAATGTGACGATCGCCGACGATTTGTGATGCCCGTTAAACATGAAGACCGCAACCTACCAAATAAGGCGCGTTCGTTAATAAACGACTCAAGTATAAATAATACTTAAATAATACGAAACACTATTTCATATAACCATGAAAATCCCGAAAAATTAAAAATATAAGTGTACTTCTATACCCTTTTATTCAACACTATCCTTTTAAACACTTGCACTCTCGACATTGACCCGTCATAAAACGCCAAGTCAACGCACGTCAAACCATCATTTTACTTTCCTCGGACCAGTAACTAAGTCATTTATATAATGAATTAACACTTGGGTAATTCACCATGTCCAATAGTGAATACCCAACTCACGCCACACAAGTATTGAACTACGTGTCCAAAATACCAATCAGCATGTACACTCCAAATGTACACACCAATCTAACCTATCTAGACTTGTCCGATTTCGACGGAACTTGGTGACAAACTCACACATAATATGAATAAGACTCAGTTTAAGTTTCATTCAAAAATATTACTTTTAAGACCTTCTGCCCGACACACCTTCGTGTTATAAAAACCGGACAGATTTACGCCTTCAACTCGTAAAACCATTTTGACTTATCTAAACAATTCCGTTTGCAAAACCGACACTCGGGTTTGAAAATAGACTCATGACCTGAGTTTTAGCAACTTACAACAGTCCTTGATCATTTTTAAAACTCATTTTATAGTCCCCGAGATTCGATCCAAATATCGACAACAATTTTCGGATTGTGCCGATACTCGTCTCCCGGTACACGAATACTAAAACTAGCATAACTTTTCGCTCGTAATGAGTTAGAAGCTCTACTTTAGCTCAAATCAAATCTAACAAAATTCTCTACGACCCTCTCTTATTAGTTTAACATGATTTGTTGATCCCAAACTTAGATCGATTTAGCTTTATGTATACGAGATTAGATCAGGTAATACACTTAGAGAAACCGTTGTATATGTATATGATAATCCAAGTGTTATGCGGAATTAACACTTAAACAAGAACACACAAGATATAAACAAACTTTCACTTTGATTAATGATATCAAACTTGCTTACAATGAAAGTAGTTTACGTATGAAAACTTATATTGAACATTAACCTAAAGGTCTTCTTTTATAGACATAAGAAGCCTTGTACAATAATCTACGTATCAACTATTCTAGGTAAAGATAAATATAGAAATACATTGTTGTTCCTATCTTTACTAGAAGTAATCTAGAATACAATAAACGCGTAGAGTATATCTTCCCATCAGTGCTTGTCTTCAATCCATCAACACTTGACTTTGTCTTGTCAACGCTTGAGCTGTCAGCGCTTGTTTTACTCCTGTCAACGCTTGAATTACTCTTGTCAGTGCTCAGGTAGACTGGCCATAATTTATTCCCAACAATCCTCCCCTAAACTTGATATCTACTCCAGTGATAAATTTTATGAATAAACATTAAGGACTAGGAGGAATCTTATAAACCTTCTCATATTGGTAATAAACAAATCTGATCAAGTCTTTTGCCACGACACTTGAATAATCAATTTCTAGCTGAGTGTTCTTCATCTTCTCCAAGACTTCCTTGGACATGAAGTACTAACCATCCACAAGTAGATACTCAGCAAACTTTGTAGAACTCAAATAATAAACACCAGCAGCTGAATAAAATCTCCATTGAAGACCACTGAGATCATCTTCAAGATCCTTCCAAATAGCAGGATCTTCATCAATTGGTGTCATTGAATGTGGACCACAGTTTTATTCCATTGACTGGAGTTGGTGCTTCAGTCACATACTTGGCTTCTAATAACCTACATAGGTCTACCAAGTCTTCTCTGTCAAAACTTGAAAACAAAGATATAAGGGTGGTAAAAGTGTGCACCTCTTTTCCATACCTGCCAATCTTCCAAAACCCACATTCATCTTCTTCATAGCTTACAATTGGGTTTCTGGAATCAAGTGGTAACACTTGTACCATATCTGAAGCTTCTAATGGTGAGAGCTTGAGGCTCTTTCTTATGACAGTTTCACTTGGATGTAATGGATCCATATCTTTGGGAAACTCAAGAGAAATTCCCTTTTTCACTGGTCTGGGAACAAACATTGCTCTATTGAGCTCCATTTCCTCAGCAAGTTCTTCTTTTCTTTCATCAGAAAGAAGTCTTAGAGTGTTTGCTTCCTGCACTCTAACCCAAATGGGATAAGCTCTACATTCCAACTCATCAAATGTCAATGCCATCAACTTCTTATAAGTCCACCCTGTTCCATGACACCTAAGCAACATGCAGTACAACTCCCTTCTATCCCTTCTTAAGTTTGAGAGAACATTGCTTGCTTTGTGTTTCAAAATGACTTTGCAATCCTTTTGTACTCTGAGAAGAATCTCCAAACCCTATATCTAATCTGAAATGGTCAAGTGTGGATTCTCCATACATCTATCTTTCCAAGCATGATACATTTGAACCACCTCTGGCATATCAAAATCAACCTGCAATTTCAACTCTCTCAATTTCTCCTTGGCCAGCTCATCACCATACTCAAGTCTTTCAGGCTGTTCTATGATCATAACACTTGAGTCTGAACTAGCCTCATCACTTCCTTCTTGCTCTTCTGAAGTTACAACAAAAGGTGACACCTCCTTTCTTTCTTGTTCCAAAATTTGTGTAGCCAACTTTCTATCAAACTTAATCTGTGCTGCATTCTTTGGAACAACCTCTTCTACCATAATACCCTTACCCTTATCTAATGGATCAATTGTTGGTAAGGTAGATGGTAATACCTGTGAAGAAACCTCCTTGATGATGGATGATGACTGGGATACATCAACCTCATTTGTAGGTCTGTCAACGCCCAATTATGCTTTGTCAGCGCCCAAGATACTCATGTCAGCGTTCAAATTCCCCTTGTCAACGCTCAAATTTCCTGCCTCAGCGCCTTTTGCAATTTCCTCCAACATGGCTGTAAATGATAAATTTAAGTTTGTAGGAGAGACTAGAGACGTATCAAAACCTGTATGTTTCTTCAAACTTGTTAGGGCCTCAGCAACATCCAAGGATTGACCATCATGGCTGCCCTTATCACTCACATTTATTTGATCATCCTCCCCTTTGGAAGATTCCTCCATCCCTCTCCTTGTACTAGCAGTCTCCAAAATAACAATCCTCTCCCTCAATTGCTTGAGTTCATGGCCTTGTGTGCTGACAACTTGTACCAAGTCTGCATTTTGCTTTTGCAAGCTCATGCAGACTGCCGTCAATTCCATCAAAGTCATTGGTTCTAATCTGCCCTCTTCTAAAATGGGTATTTGACCTCCCAAGTCTGATTCATTGGGCATGGATTCTTAATTATGGTGGGACTGCCTTGGCCAGCTCCTAAGCCAGAACCAATAGTCCCAGCCTCATCCATAGCACCAACCACACTTGTGGTGGTGGTTCTCTCTGCTACATGGCTAGGACCACTAGAGGAGAACACTCCAGTAGTCCTTTGGCGTTTTTGTAACCTATATTGTGTTGGTGGAGATGATGATGTGGATTGGGTGGATGTGGGTTGGTTAAGGGGTGTTTGGGTCTGTGAAGGTTGAGTGTCAACGTTTGAAATAGGCACATCAACGCCAACATTTAACATGTCAGCGTCAAAGGGTTCTTGGTCAATTTGCATATGTTGGGGGTGAAGGTAATGGTTCAGGTATTGGGTCAATTTGGGGTTGGGGGTCTGGTTGGGGTTGAGCTGCTTCAATGACAGCAATCATAGCTGGGGTTAGGGGTAGTTCACGATGTGGGGGTGAGTTCATCTTCATAAAAATTGCTTTCTTTTGCACAGGGATCTCATAAAAATCATTATGATCCCTAGTGCAGTATCCTTGGACATCAAAAACCATTTGTAAAAGTCTGGGATAAGTTAAAGTCATTTTGCTCCCTTTATTTTTACACATGCCCTCAAAAATCATTTTGGAATAATTAAATTTTTGCCCAGTAGCAATACACACAAGAGCACTAGCAATAGATCTATTGATCTCATTGTGTGCAGTGCACTTGGGACTCAAACATTGTAGGGGGACATGTATGAGGTACTTCCAGGCTGGGGGAAACTCCTGTTTATGATATTTATTTAAAGTTCCTTGAGCAGGAAAAGGATAACCCAAAGCCCTTAGCCCTTGTTCTATTTCACTAATGGGAAGGGTGGTTATACCATCAGTATCATCAAGATGCAAAGCTTGGCATACCAAAGCTTCAGTAACCACCCAAGTTCTCCCATGAACAATAGAAGATAATGTAATCACTCTATTAACTGTTGAGGAACTGACATTGTTCCAAAACTGTTTAATATGTGTGACAGGAATGAGTGGTGCATGAGAAAGAGCATACCTAAAAGGAGATGCGTTCAAATACGCCACCATTTGTGTGTATTGGGGAAATAGAGTATCATCAGCCTCAAGATACGCGATCATGTTGTGTTGACTTCTGAACCCCAATTCCAAATCTGATGGTTTAAACTTTGGTGCCATTGTTGAAAGCTGTTAAAAATGATTGATGAAGATAAAGTTGATAAGAGGAAATTGTGTTAGACAAGAATAATAGGTACCCTGTTTAAAAATAGGAGCCAAATATATAGGAGAAGAAAATGCATGTGATTGGCCCAAAAATAGGCAAGTATTTTCAAAATGTAATCATGAAAATATTGAAAAATAATAAGTTTATCTCATGCATTAAATGAATGTTATCAACTCCCAAAATTACGGCCTAAAAATATGTCAAAAAGTAACAACTGGGTAGGTCCCATTGAGTGTCAACGGTCAAAAATAACCTATCAACGCCCAACGGCTATATTCTTGTCAACGTTTTCCATAGCCATGTCAGCGTCTAAATTGGTCACAACAACGCTTGGAAAAATACTTGTCAGCGTCCAAAAATAAAAATGTTTAAAAATGAAAAATGACCTTAACAAAGTAATTTATCCTAGATAAGATAACCAAAAAGCTGATAATTATTATAAGGCGGCAAGCACCGTCCAGTTATGCACACTTGCTTATGCAAGATAGACATAACAGTCCTCTAGTGTCCCTTGCTAACCAAAACTTTTAACAACCAAGTTACCTTATAAAATCCCTTGTTACTCCCAGGTAAATCCCATGACAAAATCATTCTCAAGTCTCCCAACAGACCACAACCAATTCTAGGCCAAAAATGTCTTGGCAGCATGCATAGTATATCAACTTTGCATGCTACAGTGCCTCATGATTTAGGAAAACTAACTCATACTCACCTGTGGACACAATCTAGAATTGTGATAAAAGTATCATATGGATACTCAAACATCCTAAAGGTTCCTAAAACCTCCCCTTAAACTATGATACATAAGTTGCTAAAAATATGCATGAACATAAAAATTTATGTCAAGATAGGAATTAAAAATTCCAACCATCATCCATAAATAAAAACATGCCCAAATGCTTCTCCATTGATCCATAAGCAATCTGTATCCAATGGTATACTGCTAACACCACCTGCACATTTAGATTAAAAACCACAAAACTAACATTGTTGCTGACAACGCCCTGATAACACATAACAACGTTGAGAGAAGCTTTGTCAGCGTTAGACAATTATATGGCTGACAGCGTCAAGAAAACACTTATCAGCATTCAAGCAACCTTTGTCAGTGTTAGAAAAATATAGTGGAAAATCTAAATCTTCAAAAAGACCAATAACAATGCATTATCCTGTACATACTTTTACAAAAAGACTCCAAAACACATATTATGTGAGATTGATCATTCCAATACTTGTTACCAAGTATTGAAACCTCCCAGCATCAAAAGGTTTAGTTAGTAAATCTGAAACATTCTCTTCTGTGTCAACCCTATCTGGTTGTATTAAACCCTTTTCAAAACAATCTCTTATAAAATGGTGTCGAATTTCTATGTGTTTAGTTTTAGAATGATGTACACGATTCTTAATAATGCATAAAGTGCTGTTATTGTCAACAAATATCTTGGTATGCATGAAATTATACCCATAGTCTAACAGCTGGTTCTGAATCCACAAAACTTGTCCACAACAAGCAGCTGCAGCCACATACTCAGCTTTAGTTGTAGAATTAGCCACCAATGTTTGTTTCTTGCATTGCCAAGATATTAATCTGCTCCCAAGAAACTGACATCCACAAGTTGTGAATTTCCTATCAAATTTATCACCTCCATAGTCACTATCTGAATATGCAATCAGCTCCAATGGTGAATCCTTTGGGTACCACAAACCAAGACTAGGATAGCATCTTAGGTACCTAAAAATCCTCTTCACAGCATAAAGGTGACATTCTTTGGGAGTCACTTGATGGCGTGCACAAGCACACACAGCAAACATGATGTCAGGTCTGGAGGCTGTAAGTGTTGGATCGAAAATATAAAGTATTATGAGTTGATGTGTCAAAACTAAAAGACAAGGACTAATTCTGACAAGAGAAGATTCTACAAGCCGGTGGAAAAACTTGTAGAAGATATATTTGCAAGAAAATAGAAGATTTAGTCAATATCTTGTTTCCTTTGTAAAGTCTGTATTTTCTAGTATATAAAGAAAATAACAGACGTAGGTTTTCATATAACAATCATTCACAATGTAACCTACAAGCAATTCGTGTGTCTAGACGTGGGATTCAATGTATACACGTCTAGGTGTTATTTGTGTTTAATAATACAAGTAACGTTTGGGAAAATTCATCTTGTCCACAACACCTTGTTCATGATTATTGTTCTAATTCCGCTATGTTAAATCATATGAATGATAATCATGCCTAGCAGCTTAAAGATCCGAATCTATTAGGTTTTATCAATTGGTATCAGAGCGGGTGGCTCTCGATGCTAGGATCAACAAGGTGTTAGTTCTTAGTGAAAAAGAAGAAAATCCCGTATAGGGTTTTTATGCAGTTTGTGTGCGCAGCAGTAGTACGAAGGGCATAACTTTTTATTGAACCGTTGGATCGCCACGAAATTTTTTGTGTTTGTTCTACACACATATATCTAGATATCCACCGGAGGGATTGTCGAGATCTATCCCCAAGAAAAAGTTATTAACCGTCGAAGTCAGCAGGGGTCATATGCTGTTTTCTGTGAACAGTAATAGTAAAAACTCGATTTCTCCTTCGTTAACCGTTGGATCGTCGTGAAATTCGATCTGTAGGTTCTTGACACTTATTTCTAGGATCTCACCGAAGGGATCTTCGATCTAAGCATTTATGAAGAAGTTATTCGCTGTCGAAGTTCACTGCAGTTTATGAATTTTCACATGAAATAATGATTTAGGGTTTATAAAACCCTAGATCAATTAGCCGCTGATGGGAGTTATTTTGACGCTGATAGATGTTAGTGTCAGTAGATGTCGTTGACGCTGACAAGGCATGGATGAGACGCTGATGGCCAGGCGCTGACAGGTTTAAAGATGGCGCTGACAAGTTATATGTAGGCGCTGACAGAAATTCATGTTTTGTCCGAGATATGGTTTTTCAAACGCTGACAAGTGTTGTCCGATATTGGACAACACACACTGATAAGATCTTGGACAGTGAAGGATATTGGACGACAAAGGATTCGCTGCTGTTTGGTATTTTGGTTACGTTTTTGCACACAAAACGAGGTATTTACACACGAAGGTACATGGGATCTCCGTTTCTATACAAAATATCAAATTGATATTCATGGCTCGGATATTTTTTATAAAGTCGTATATGATTAAGGGGAAGAGTTCTTATGGTAAGTTTGATGTTGAAGTTAGTTTTCACAAATTTGTTTTTCTTATTTAGGTGAGCAATACACCTTGTCTCTGTACTAAATATATTGTTACAGCGTACGACTGGCTCATAGTCGTGAAGGTTACCAGTTCCCATGTAACAAAAACTGTGGTGAGCAATACACCTTGTCATTGGACTAAATATATTGTTATAGCATACGATTGGCTCATAGTCGTGAAGGTTACCAGTACCCATGTAACAAAAACTGATGGGTGAGCAATACACCTTTATCATTGGATCTAAATATATTGTTATAGCTAACAACTGGCTTATAGTTGTGCGGTTTTTGTTGGTTTCAGTTCCCGTTCGTACCAATAAACTGAGCCTCCTTTTGCAGTGAAAGAGTTGCATTTTTCTCTAGTCGTTTCGACAACTAGGGGAAGAGTTTATCAACTAGTGAGCAATTGGGTGAAAGAAATACAAAGTTTGGGTTATTCTGCTTCTACATCAAAATTATTGTACTTATTTTTCTTCAAGATCATTACATAGAGCTACTTTTGGAGAATTTTCAAGATTACATACTTTCACATATTCCCTATTGGTGTGTCAAAAAGGGGAAGAATATGTGCTATACTTAAGGGGAAGCAATTTGAAGATCGTGTACCGTATACAAAGGGTTTTGACATCATCAACTAGGGGAAGATTGTTGGATCGAAAATATAAAGTATTATGAGTTGATGTGTCAAAACTAAAAGACAAGGACTAATTCTGACAAGAGAAGATTCTACAAGACGGTGGACAAACTTGTAGAAGATATATTTGCAAGAAAATAGAAGATTTAGTCAATATCTTGTTTCCTTTGTAAAGTCTGTATTTTCTAGTATATAAAGAAAATAACAGACGTAGGTTTTCATATAACAATCATTCACAATGTAACCTACAAGCAATTCGTGTGTCTAGACGTGGGATTCAATGTATACACGTCTAGGTGTTATTTGTGTTTAATAATACAAGTAACGTTTGGGAAAATTCATCTTGTCCACAACACCTTGTTCATGATTATTGTTCTAATTCCGCTATGTTAAATCATATGAATGATAATCATGCCTAGCAGCTTAAAGATCCGAATCTATTAGGTTTTATCAGTAAGATACATCAATGATCCAATCATGGATCTATAGTGCCTGACATCAACATCTTTCCCATCTCCAATCTTTCCCCAAGGATGTTCTCTATCCATAAGAGTAGTAGCCCTCTTTTCATGTGGAGAAAAGCCAAACTTCTTCAAGATCTCTGCCACATATTTATCCTGGGAGATGAAGATACCATCTTCTTTCTACTGAACTTGTAAACCAAGAAAGAAGTTCATCTCCCCCATAGCACTCATCTTGAATTTGTCTGTCATAAGCTTGGAGAAATCCTCACTCATCTTTGGATCAGTAGACCCAAAAATGATGTCATCAACAAAGACCTGAACAAGCAACACATCCTTACCTTTCTTCTTTTTAAATAGTGTCTGATCTATGGTGCCCCTCTTGAATCCATTGTCCACTAGATAAGTAGACAAAGTACCATACCATGCTCTTGGGGCTTGATGAAGTCCATACTTAGCCTTTTTGACTCTATACACTTTGTCTGGATTCTCTGGATCCTCAAAACCAGGAGGCTGCATCACATATACTTCCTCAACAATTGTTCCATAGAGGAAGGCACTCTTGACATCCATTTAATAGACAGTGAAGCCCATGCAGGATGCATAGGCTAAAAAGATCCTAATAGCTTCAATCCTTGCAACTGGTGCAAAGACCTCCTCATAGTCTATCCCCTCCTCTTGTGTATAACCCTGAGCCACTAACCTTGCCTTGTTTCTGACCACAATACCTCTTTAATCTCTCTTGTTTCTTAGAACCCATCTTGTCCCTATAGGTCTGACATACCTGGGACAATAAACCAGCTCCCAAACATCCTGAATTGCAAATTGGTGAAGCTCATCCTGCATTGCTTCCACCCAACTTGGTTCTTTGAGAGCATCAAATATCTTCTTGGGTTCCTGTTGTGACAGAAAACAGGTAAACAAACATGCTTGCACAAGAAGGGTATCAACCTTCTTGTGAATATTGGCAATAAACCCACCAAGACCTTGATGAGATCTTCTAGTCTGAACAGGAGTCATAATATCACCAATGATTTGAGAAGTGGGGTGATTCTTCATAGTAGAAGTGAGAACTCCTACTTCAAAAAGTCTGGTGTCCTCAACCTCATTCTCCATGTTGCCAATATCTTCTTCTCCAGACTCTCTTTCATCAACATAAGGATGAACCTCTTCATATAAATTGGAAGGTTCACCTTGTTCAAAAGTGGAAGAGAAAAGATGTGCAGAAGTGTTGTCAACGCCTGAAACTTGTTTGTCAGCGTGGGAGCTAACAACGCTTGAACCATTGTTGTCAATGTCTGAGCCATCAACGTCTGAATTGGTCTTGTCAGCGCTAGATTTGCCTTTGTCAGCGCCTGAAGGACCATGCATGTTGTCATCTGGTGGTACTTGGAGACCACCATTATCTTTTCCAGCAGCAGTAGCAGCAAAGGCATCTGTCCATATGGGGATTGTAACATATTCCTGTATAGGAGATGACTTTTCTGCTTGTGATCCAACCTTTTCATGAACTTGTGTACCTGAAACATCAACAACTTGTTCTTCCACAACATTTGATGTTACCTTCACAATGTCTGGATAAAGGTTCCAAGTCAAACAACCAATTTGGACCACTTTTAGGATCACTAGGTTTATTCTCTTAAAACCTAACATGTACTCTTTCAAGAATACGTTTTTCCTCTTTAAGATAAACCCTATATTCCTTGCTCTGCACTGAATACCCCATGAAGTAGCCTTCGTCACCTTTTGCACTAAATTTACCTAAGGCATCACTAGTATCTAAAACTACTACATGACAACCAAAAGGTTTGAGAAAACCAATATTAGGTTTTCTACCCCAAAGTAACTCATAAGGTGTTTTGTTCTGAATTTTGATGACCAATGCTCTATTTTTGAACATAGCAAGCTGTATTAACAGCCTCAGCCCAAAAGGCTATTGGGAAATGAGCATCAACCAACATGGTTCTGGCTGATTCAATTAGGGTTATATTTTTCCTCTCAGCAACCCCATTTTGCTGTGGGGTTCTGGCAACACTAAATTGCCTAGTAATTCCGTTCATGGCACAGAAATCATCTAACTTTTTATTCCTAATTCACCACCATTATCACTCCTAAGCATTTTAACTTCATTTCCAGATTTCTTCTCAATCTGAGTGATAAAATCAATTAAAGTATCAGCTGTGTCACTCTTCATAGCTAGAAAGAAGGTCCAAGTAAACCTAGAAAAGTCATCTATGATGATAAAGCAGTAGGACTTTCCATTCAAACTTTCTATATTGGTTGGACCAAAGAGGTCCATATGAAGCAAATGAAAAGGTCTAGTACTAGAGTGCACCTATTTAGACTTGAATGAGACCTTGTGCTGCTTGCCTTTAAGACATGCAACACAAGAGTGGTCATTGTGGAAGGCCTTCTCAGGCAAACCATCAACCAGGCCAAGTCTCACAAGCTTGTTTATATTCTTAAAATTTATGTGCCCTAGTCTTCTGTGCCACAAATTACTTTCATCTACTGAAGCTTTAGCATAAAAACAAGACATATTGTTATTCATTCTAATCCCATTCAGATTCACATTGTATATGTCTTTATGCCTTGGTGTTCTATAGTCAATATATTTCTCATCGGGGATCTTATAATCCTTGCTTAACACCAAAAATTCAGTATCAGTAAACAGAACTTTATTTTTGTTATCACAAACTTGTGATACAATAAAAAGATTATAGTCAAGTTCCTTTACCAAAAATACGTTCTCAAAACGCAAGTTCTTGGTGAGAAGTGTTCCTTTGCCTGTGATAGTACCATATCCGCCTCCAAAGTAAACCTTATCACCATCCTTAATGGGAGTGAAGTTAGTTAAGTAATCTTCCTTCCCTGTCATGTGCCTTGAGCATCCACTATCCCAATATCCATAATCATTGACCTGTTTTTGAATGCCCTGCACATAAAGAAAACAAGTTAGTTTTCTTTGGGAACCCAAGCCTTAGAAGACTTGGATTCATCTGGTTGTTCAATAAGAACAGACTTAGTTCTCATAACAACCCCATTTTCATCCTGCTTTGGATGAAATACCCAGTTAACCCCAATAGGTTTTGTAATGACCTTTGAAATGTAATTAAATTTGTTGCAGGTCATTGAAATCCCATTATAATTAGGGTTTTGATCTTTCTTTGGTCTCCATGTTAAGCTTGAAGAAGCTTTAGACCCCTTACCCTGTGGTAGCAAATATTTAGGTCTGGTCACGTTTCTGTCAGCGTTGGAATTGGTCTTGTCAACGCTGAAATGACCCTTGTCAGCGTTGAACCTAGGGTTTGCTACAGAAACCCATTGCCTATTAGACCAAGTGTTTGTCTTTTGAAATGGTCTTTGTCCATGAGTGTTAGACCCTCTAGTGAAGAATGGGGCAGGTCTAATCACTTGTGGACTTTGCTGCAGACAAGGTTTGGGTCTGACAACGTTTGACTTTCTAACAACGTTGACTTTGTTCCTGTCAGCGCTGAATTTGTTCCTGTCAGCGCTGACTTTGGGAGCATTGACACACTTATATGCTAAATATGAAAAGCTACCACAAGTGTAACAGGCTTTTCTAGACACAAACCTATGTCTAGAAGAGAAGAAGCCTGTTCCATCATTGCTAACTTGGCTCTTAGGTGACCTAGTATTCCTATACATCTCTGCATACTTAATGCTAGGTTTTCTAACAGTGTTTGAGCCAAGGTCAACAGCTTTACCAGTGATTGGGTTTATAACCTTAATGGGAGTTGACTCATTAGGACTTTCACATAGTAAGCCACTAATAAGTGTGAAAATACTTATCCTTTTACCACTTATTTCCAATAATAACAAGACCAAAATGTGTAATTTATGTCGTAAAAGTCGGAATTATGCGTGGTTTGTGTTTTTATTGTGCTTTAGGACCAAAAGATAAAAAAGGAAGAAAAGACGGGCTTTCACAGGCTTTTATCGAAGAAAACAGGAAAAGACGAAGTCAAAAGATCAAGAGTGCAAAAAGAACGGAAGTCCAAGGTCTATTCTGAAGATTTATCGAAGAAATAGTCTAAAGACGGAAGTTTAATGAAGTTGAAGAACTCAAGTCTAAATTAAAGAAGAAAATTAAGACAAGTTCAAATCCCGAGACGACGTCGAGAAAAGACAAAGAATTAAATCGAGTTGAGAAGACGCGAAGAAAGAAAGAAAGAAGAGGCAACACATGCACTCCTTCCCATTTTTCCCTATAAATACCCTCCTAATACACATTAGGAGGGTGGTTAGTTTTTAGAGTTAGTTTTCATTTTCCACTTTTCTTTCTAGTTTTAGAGAGAGAAAGTTCCCAACTTTCTCTCACTAACTTTTCATCTTTTTTTTTCTCTTAATCTTTCAAGATTAAACCTTTGTGTATTGTTGATTTCATTAATCAAGTTTAAGTTTAAGCTTTTAATCTTTCATCTCTTTCTACCTTTCTTTGATTTTTAGATTAATTTTGGTGCGAATTTCAATTGATCCGTGTTGTTCTTAATGATTTCGTGCTTAAAAAGTTAATCTTTTTATGCTTACTAAAGTTTTCATACGATTAAGCTTTAAGATTCTTGTGCTTATTGGCTTATTCGCTTCTTTTAGCTTATTTACTTTTAAAAGTTTTCTTAAAAAGTTCATCTTTTTATATAGTTTGATTTAAAAGTTTGCTTATTTAAGTTTGGAAAAGTTGTTAGTTGTGCTTATTGAGTCCTTTTCATTATAGATTCGTTCTAGTTTTAGTGATACGCTTATCAAAATAGCTTATTGCTTTTGCTTAATTTTCGGATCAAAAGAGTATTCGGAAAGGGTAAACCCCTTTCCGATCAGGCATTCCGACCAGCACCCCTCCGCTCATTCCGATCCATAGATCGGATTAGGGTTTAGTTATTCCGATTTGGGGTTTGTTGAGATTCCGATTGTGGGTATTTCGTTACATTCCGATCTGGATCCTTATTGTTACATTCTGATTGGATTCAATGTTAAGATATTCCGATTGTAGGTACTTTGTTTACATTCCGATTGGGTAATTTACCACATTCCGATCAGCTCCTTTGTCCCATATTCCGATCTTACTTTCCGATAGCATATTCCGACCAGTCTCCCTTTTGCATGTTCCGATGGTCTTAGTTCTTGTTTTTTATAAAGTTTCCAAGTGTTAGTTTTATTAAATGTTCTAGTATTTTTCTAATCTTGTCTTTAAGTTTTCAAGCATTTATTTTTAATTCGTTATTTTTAGTTTTATCTTTAAACTTCTACTTTACACAACGAAATTTACATTTATTTGCTATTAGTTTAAAATAGATAATCAACCAACCAATTATATTTCCACCAAGAACAATTGAGTCGCACTTTGAACCAATAGTCAACTCGAAGAGATTCGGACGATAATATTTTATACGTGGTATAAAAGCCTTGTATTAAATGGCGCCGCTGCCGGCTCTTTTCGTTAAGATTAAAGGTTTTAGTGAGAGACGCGTTGGATTTTGGGATCCGTTCATCTTTGAACGTTATTTTCCTTGCTTTAAAAATTTCAAAAATCCTAAAAAATATAAAATCTTCAACAATACAAAAAAAAAATAAAAATTGAAAACCATAAAAACCAAAAATATTTCCATTCTATTTTTCTAATACTTTTATAGTTGTGCATGCGTACTCGTGCTTGATGAGACTGTAATTATACATAGTCTCATCGTCCAAATCGGGCTTAAAACGCTTAAAATATCATCAAAATACCCAAAAATATGCCTGTGTTTGTTTATTGTGTATTTTAGGTACGGATATCGTGAAATCAACAAAAGATCACAAGAATGAAGCAAAAACGAACACGAGAAACGAAGTCGCACAAAGAACCGGACCCTAACAATGATTTTTCAAAGATGTCCTTGAAGTTTGAAGATTTGCCAAGATTGGTCCCTCAAGAATTAAAAACTTGACACTTTTGGCCCTTGTAAATCTCAAATATACAAGATTGATCCTTTAAGTTTCAAGAATATTCAGATTCAGCCCTTGGAGTTTGAAGGATGTCATAATTAGTCCTTTAATCAAAATTTGTCAACAAAAGGACTATGTTTGCAATTACTCAAGGATTAACGATGCAACAACAAAAGGACCAAGTACGCAAGGCTGCTAAGGATGGAAGTTGAAAGCAAAAAAGGGATGAAACTACCAAAAGTACAAAAATGTTACCCGTTCCATTACTTCAATCCATCACCAGACCCACCATAGCCCAACATATATACAAACCTGGACTTTATTTTGAAGTAAAGAATATATGAAAAAAGGAGTAGCATTTGTTGTTTACCACAGACAAAAAAAAAGAATCAAAAGGTACGGGTTCATAATCTTCATCAGCCACCATCAACTTCTCTAACCCTAATCTCCTAATCTAATCCATCACCCCATCACTATCTCATCCTATCCTCATACCAACATACCCACTTGATTTCTATCATCCACATCAGCTTATGGGACCTCACCAAGCAATGAAAACTCACGGGTTGCCACTAAACAACAAATCCGTTGACTCAATTAATGGTTTTGATCAAGTTCCTTGCTGCCCACAACAAATCAAAGGCTTGGATCAACTCAAGTACCACGAAATCAGCAAGAACCTTCATGAAGATGGCATATCCAAGGTATATTCTTTGAGGGCATTTTTGGAAGATTGAAGATGAAGACCAGCTAGGGTTACCTCACTATAGTTCTATATATAGTTTAGTGTTAGCTAGATAAAATTTGTTCCAATTTTCATTCCTAAATTTGTACTGAAAATACGGTTTTGGTAATAGAATTGAGTTCCACCTTTATTCATTTGCAAATTTACTTTTCATGCACCTTTAAATTCCTGTCCATTTCAATTTTCTTGCACAAGTTACATTTCCAAGTTATGTTTATCAAAGAACAAGTTTTTGTTCTTGAAGTTACTGTAGATGAAGTTTAAAAGCTGCTTATTGACAACAACCAGTTTATAAAGCTTATTTACTTCTGGTTTCTGTTGGTTACAAGTATTCAAGAGTTGGTTCTCGGGTTTCACTGTACAAGTTCAGTTGGTTTGTGAAATTGAGATTTTGCTAGGTTAAAAGTTCGTTTTCTCGGTGTCTAATCGAATTGATTTCCGGTTAAATGTGTGACTCAATTGTTTTTGGTTAAGAAAAAGTGAAGTTGATTTTCTATAACTAATTAAAAAGTAAATGCGAAGAGTATTTAAAAAAAACAAACTAAAGACAAGTACAAATAATAGAAGTAAAACAAGGTGAATATTAAAAACTAAAAGTTAAAACGATATTAAAACGAAAATTAAAACAAATAATAAAACGTAATTTAAAGCGAAAAAATTAATAAAAATAAATCTAAAAGAAGAAATTAACTATCGACTCGAAAATAAAGTTTACTAAATGAAAAAGGAGAGAATAAAACTAAAATGGTACTTTGAAGCCAAACAAGGAAAAACCTAAAGCGGGTACTAAATAAAAGATAAAACTTGAACTTTATGTAAAAATATTAATTTTAAAATTGGAAGAAAAATTCAACTAAAAATACGTAACTTTCAAAAATAAAATCGGAACAACTTTCAGATAAAACTAAACAATTACGGAAAAATAGTATTAAATAAACAAGCAGGCAGGCTAGCTGCTGGAAGCAGCCAGCCTGGCTGCTCATTTTGGCGCCATGCATGTCTGCCCATCGTACTTCATTTAACACAATCCATCGTATTCATTTAGTACATTCCATCGTAATGTTGAAATGTAAATATTCCATCGCACTTGTTGTAATAAATATTCCATCGCACTTTTGTAATAAATATTGCATCGCACTGTTGGATCGTAGTCACGGATCGTACCCACGGATCGCACCCACGATCGTACCCACGATCGCAACAAGTGATCGTGGTGAGGATTATGGAGTGTGATCGTGGTGAACGATCGTACTAAGGATCGCAGTAATGGATCGCAAGTAGAAACCCTCGGGGTTTATGCGATCACACTTACTCGATCGTACTAGTAAAACCCTTAAACATTACGATGGCAACAATAAGCAAATAAGCAAATACCAAATAAGCACTTATCTAAAACTTAACCAAATCAAATTTAAGAAAAAGCTAATAGACCAAAATTTAAAAACTTTTAAGAATACTAAATAATAAAAATATTTAAAAACAACTTTTTATAAAAATTAACTAAAAAGCACTTGATCAAAAATAAAAAAATTAACACAATAAGCACTAAAACACTTTAAGCTATAAAAATCAAACATTAAAAGATCAATAAGCATAAATTTGAAAACTTTTAAAATACGAAATAAGCAAACTTCAAAAAGACTAACTTTTTATGAAAACTAAAAAGCAAATAAGCTAAGTACAAAATAAGCCAATAAGATTGTCAAACTTATAGCTTATTTCATACGAAAACTTATATTGAAGTAAAAAGGTGAACTTTTTAATCAAATAAGCAATATGATTAAGCAAAACCAAAATTTAATCCGAACCAAAATCAAATCAAAAACAAGAAAAGTAGGATGAGAAAGATAAATAAAAGCTTGATAAAAGGGAAATTAAGATTCAACAATCAAATGAACTTACTTGGACTTAAACGGTACGAAATTTAAGACATGAAATTAAAGTGACAATAAATTAAAAGGTACAAGTAATAAAAATGGTGGAAAGACTAATTTTGTTAAAATTAGCTAACAAAAACAAATGAATGAAAATGGGGTGTATTTATAGGAGATTAGGAAGGTGTTAGAGGAAGCTTCCTCCCCTCCTTCCTTTCTTCTTAATTGCGCCATTAAGTCCTTCCTTCTTAATCTTTTTGTTAATCTTGGACTTTGATGACTTTTGGCTCGGGATTTCTTTGGACTCGTCTTTTAATTCTTCGATAAATAAGACTTGAGTTCCTCGGCTTTAAGTAAACTTCCGTCTTTTGACTTTTTCTTCGATAAATCTTCAGACTTGGTCTTGGACTTCCGTTCTTTTTGCACTCTTGACTTCTTGACTTCGTCTTTTCATCTTTTTCTTCAATAAAAGTCCGTAAATGCCCATGAATTCCCGTGTTTTCTCCACTTTTCACTTTTTCGTCCTAAATCACAACAAAATCACAAACCACGCATAATTCCGACATAAAAGACATAAAATACACATTTTGGTCTGGTTATTATTGTAATTAAGTGGTAAAAAGGATGGGTGTTTACACACCTATCAAATCCCCTACACTTGACCATTGCAATGTCCTCATGCAATGCATTAATTAGAAAGCACGTTTACATTTTTCATCATAATCAATCCACGTTGGCCTTTATTAAAGAGATAGAAAATTATAAACATTCAAAGTAAAGAAATCAAAAGCATACCTTGGGTTTTGAAAATGTCATGAATAATCATCATCCTTAAGTTTTCACTTTCTCCAAACCAAGCTTAAAAACGATATCATTGTTATTATAAGTTAGCAAACTAACACGAACTCATGTGGGCCAATTATTCACTTAGACTCCCTTATTCCTAGGTGTATCTCTTATATTTTATTGTTGTCTTTAATGATCACGAGGATGCATTGTTTGACTTATTTCGATAGTTTATTAGGCCGAAAATAAAGTGAACGATTTAATCAATAGTTAGCTAAAGGACAAAATCTTTTAAAACTGCTTCTCGGGACCTCATAAAGTTCATATCTTGGCATAACTCGCTTCGCGATTTGGGACCTCTCTCGGACCGATATTTGGCAGCGACTTCATACTTCGAATCTTTGAGAGACGTTCTTGAAATTATGGTCTTCTCTTCATAATAGGAATTTCTTCACTTGAAGTTTTGAGAGATTCTTCATATTTGGACCACGACTTCTTCATTTTTCTCCAATGTTTATGTTGGACTTTGATATACAACGATCCGCCTCCTTTTTTGGACTTGGCTTCATTTATCCTCATACCTTGTTAGGGTCTTTTCGGATAGACTTCTCCATGACTTTTGGGAAGTTTTTGCATTTCGTCGTGTGTCTCGATCCTTCATATTGATTTTTGATAAATGAATCTTCACATCACTTTTGGATCTTTAGCAACAAAATGTAGCCCTCATGCCTTGTTAGGGCCTTTTTGGACTCGCCAATCTTCGCATCCCGCTTCAATAAGTTATGCCTTGGCTATGAACTCTAATCCATACCTAGCAACTTTTAAACGATCTTGGGCTAGAAGCTAAGTAACTTTTCAAATCGTACAACCTTATTTATTGCAGATAAATTTACTAGCAAGCAATGGGAGAATAGGCTCATAATTAACTCACATAAATTTATGAAAGAATACCAAACTTATAATTGACTCTATCATCTCTCGTCCTCCACAGTTTAAAATCTCAAAGAATGAGACTCGTGGATGCTTAGCCAATTAAATCACAGTTTTGGGTTTTCGAGTCGCCTATAGGATCTTGCAAATTCTTAGACTTTTTCAAGTTTATAAATCACGTTTTAAAGTTCCCTTGATAAACGACTCTCTAGGATCAATTATAGGAACTTGCGAAAATTTCTTGTTCTTAACCCGTGAGAGTTAAGACTCTCGCGTTTTAAAGCTCCCTATATAAAAGCCTAGCAAAACTTGACTTAAACACGTTAAGGATACTAGCTAGAGTAAACTTAGATAAGCAAACTCGGGTTGAGTCAAAAGATTCACAACGTTTGAAAATTAAAACCTCTTTATTAAAATTTATTCTAATAAGGAAATAAAATAACTATACAAAGGGAAAAGCTAATGGGCCAAAATAGATCAAAAATTTTGAAAAATTTCGAAAATATGATTTTCCGGTTAAAATGAGGACAAATACAAGGAAAATGCCACTTAACTTCGATAGAAGTCCCCCCTACACTTAATATAAACATTGTCCTCAATGTTTAAGCATGTGGGAGTAAACTCCCCTACATTTAGGACATTGTGCACTTTGTTTAAATCTCGCTAAGGAAGAGACAACTAGAGAGATTCCTATTTTAATATTGAGAAATATAAAATAGTGAATCAAAGAGAGTTTAGGATAGAACCGGGAAGAAGGGAACACGGAATCACGGTTCGTCAAAAGTCATCAAGAGTGTGTCTTTGAAGCTCTAATCCCTGCACATGATAAGAAAGAAAGCAAGAAACACCACGGGGATCCCCCTACACTTATGGTGAAAATAGATAGATAATTGGGTTGCCTCCCAAAAAGCGCTTGTTTATATTAACCGAGTCACGAGCCTGACTCGTCCCCGAATTAAATGGTCCATGGGGAAGCATCGAATGTAATACCGGGATCAAAGACCTTGTCCTCGTTCCCGGTTGACATCAACAAAGTAGAGGCGAGAGGATAAGTCTTAAATGGTAGAAAGGTTCTTTCAACATACGTATAGTATGTGAAATCATGATCCACGGGAGGTGGGGTGGGTAAAGGAATCACATTTTCATCCCCCAAAGACAATGGATGCTGAGCACTCGGCAAAGCCGTAATGTTATCAGTGATAGCATAATCAATGTCACCTCCCGGGTCAAAGCACTCATCCTCCGTAATAGTGGCTAAAGGGAAGGATGAAAGGTGCTCGGGAGGGGGACTTGGGACAATATCTTCCTGCAGCAAATTATCAAAAAAAATGTCCCCCTCCGTATCATTATCATCAATACCTGGAGGCATGGAGTGAATGTCGATTTCTTCCAGCAATGGGTCATTATCTTCAACGGGAGGAATAGATGGAGGTAAAGACTCGGAAAGAGAAGGAGAAGTCAACTCTTCGATTTGAGCAATAAGAAGATGCACTTTCCGTAATCTATCACGAAGAAGCACGTCTTCAACCTCATCCACAAGATCATGTTCATCGGTTAACTTCTCGTAAGCCGGAGAGAATAAATCGTCATCGCCCGCATCTCCCGGTGGAGATTGAGAAATTTCAAAAGTGAAATTCTCATAGCGGAGAGAAGAATCGTCATCAATAGGATCGATCTCTTCCGTAAGAGCAACGTCGTCCTCAGGCTCCATAGCAGGTAAGTCACAAACCTCATCATCCAATAATTTGTCGAGACCAATATCACTAAGCTCATTTAACGAATCTAGATCCTTAGATGCAGTAGGAACATCGAGAGTAGGAGCAGCAACTTCAGTAGATTGGTTGAAAGTGTAGACATCATCGTCGTCGTCATCATCATAATAGATGGGACGAGTCCAGTTAGGAGTGACGTAGTCGGCTAACTCTTCCTTGATAACCTCCACATCTTTAAGAAGCTCATGCAGCAACTTTTGTTGTTCATCGCCCCGAGTATGTTCAACTTCACCAATTCTATCCCACGCTGTAATTAAACATTTTGGTGTAGAAAAGAAAGGAAAACGACTAAATTGGCTCAAAAAGGTGTCAGTGGTTTTCAAGGTTTCGTCCACATCAAGCAACGGTTGCCTTTCTTGATGCAAGTCAGCTCGGAGTTGAGTTAGACCTTCTAGAATATGGTTCAAAGAAGTGACTTATTGGTCAAGACTAATTTGCTGAGAGGATTAATGATTGAGGGTGTGATGTGGGGGCTCAAAGTGTTGAAAACCTGAATTATAGCATGGTTGTGGCTCATAGTAGTTCATCGGTTGAGAAGAATTAGAAACCGGGTTTGGTTCTTAATAATCCATTGGTGAAGAAAACTGATGACACGGATTTTGCTCATAATAATTCATTGGTTGACAATAAGAAGTATCGTGAGGACCCCCACAGTTGTTGCAAAACGGTTGAGGAGAAAGACTGGGTGCGTTTTGTAGATAGCTATTATCATAGTCATAATTGTACCCCGGTTCTTGCTCATGACTATACGGGTATTGAACCGGGCACGAAACATGCCAATGAGAATCGCTTCCACAATAGATGCACGGGGGAACAGGAGGTGGGTTCAAAAAGGACGAATTAGTCGAGTTGCACAAAGGACAAAATTAGAATTGTGTGTTGTCGATATCGTTTCCGCACCGCTCACATTTACACCATTGACAAGAGTCGTTCCCGTACAATCGTCTCCCACACCCGACGCAATGGACATAAAAATCCATAAAGAAAGATAAATAAACAAGAAGAATATTTTTGGTGCAAAACTTTGAAAAAGAAATGCTTTTTATGATTTTCAAATGTTTTTGTATTTTTGAAAAAATTTGGACACGAAAAATAACGTTCACGAGTGAACGGATCCCAAAAGCCAACGCGTCTCTCACAAAAAACCGTTAATCTTCACGAAAAGAGCCGGCAGCGGCGCCATTTGAAATTGAGATTTTGCTAGGTTAAAAGTTCGTTTTCTCGGTGTCTAATCGAATTGATTTCCGGTTAAATGTGTGACTAAATTGTTTTTGGTTAAGAAAAAGTGAAGTTGATTTTCTATAACTAATTAAAAAGTAAATGCGAAAAGTATTTAAAAAAAACAAACTAAAGACAAGTACAAATAATAAAAGTAAAACAAGGTGAATATTAAAAACTAAAAGTTAAAACGATATTAAAACGAAAATTAAAACAAATAATAAAACGTAATTTAAAGCGAAACAATTAATAAAAATAAATCTAAAAGAAGAAATTAACTATCGACTCGAAAATAAAATTTACTAAATGAAAAAGGAGAGAATAAAACTAAAATGGTACTTTGAAGCCAAACAAGGAAAAACCTAAAGCGGGTACTAAATAAAAGATAAAACTTGAACTTTACGTAAAAATATTAATTTTAAAATTGGAAGAAAAATTCAAGTAAAAATACGTAACTTTCAAAAATAAAATCGGAACAACTTTCAGATAAAACTAAAAAATTACGGTAAAATACTATTAAATAAACAAGCAGGCAGGCTAGCTGCTGGAAGCAGCCAGCCTGGCTGCTCATTTTGGCGCCATGCATGTCTGCCCATCGTACTTCATTCAACACAATCCATCGTATTCATTTAGTACATTCCATCGTAATGTTGAAATGTAAATATTCCATCGCACTTGTTGTAATAAATATTCCATCGCACTTTTGTAATAAATATTGCATCGCACTGTTGGATCGTAGTCACGGATCGTACCCACGGATCGCACCCACGATCGTACCCACGATCGCAACAAGTGATCGTGGTGAGGATTATGGAGTGTGATCGTGGTGAACGATCGTACTAAGGATCGCAGTAATGGATCGCAAGTAGAAACCCTCGGGGTTTATGCGATCACACTTACTCGGTCGTACTAGTAAAACCCTTAAACATTACGATGGCAACAATAAGCAAATAAGCAAATACCAAATAAGCACTTATCTAAAACTTAACCAAATCAAATTTAAGAAAAAGCTAATAGACCAAAATTTAAAAACTTTTAAGAATACTAAATAATAAAAATATTTAAAAACAACTTTTTATAAAAATTAACTAAAAAGCACTTGATCAAAAATAAGAAAATTAACACAATAAGCACTAAAACACTTTAAGCTATAAAAATCAAACATTAAAAGATCAATAAGCATAAATTTGAAAACTTTTAAAATACGAAATAAGCAAACTTCAAAAAGACTAACTTTTTATGAAAACTAAAAAGCAAATAAGCTAAGTACAAAATAAGCCAATAAGATTGTCAAACTTATAGCTTATTTCATACGAAAACTTATATAGAATTAAAAAGGTGAACTTTTTAATCAAATAAGCAATATGATTAAGCAAAACCAAAACTTAATCCGAACCAAAATCAAATCAAAAACAAGAAAAGTAGGATGAGAAAGATAAATAAAAGCTTGATAAAAGGGAAATTAAGATTCAACAATTAAATTAACTTACTTGGAATTAAACGGTACGAAATTTAAGACATGAAATTAAAGTGACAATAAATTAAAAGGTACAAGTAATGAAAATGGTGGAAAGACTAATTTTGTCAAAATTAGCTAACAAAAACAAATGAATGAAAATGGGGTGTATTTATAGGAGATTAGGAAGGTGTTAGAGGAAGCTTCCTCCCCTCCTTCCTTTCTTCTTAATTGCGTCATTAAGTCCTTCCTTCTTAATCTTTTTGTTAATCTTGGACTTTGATGACTTTTGGCTCGGGATTTCTTTGGACTCGTCTTTTAATTCTTCGATAAATAAGACTTGAGTTCCTCGGCTTTAAGTAAACTTCCGTCTTTTGACTTTTTCTTCGATAAATCTTCAGAATTGGTCTTGGACTTCCATTCTTTTTGCACTCTTGACTTCTTGACTTCGTCTTTTCATATTTTTCTTCAATAAAAGTCCGTAAATGCCCATGAATTCCCGTCTTTTCTCCACTTTTCACTTTTTCGTCCTAAATCACAACAAAAACACAAACCACGCATAATTCCGACATAAAAGACATAAAATACACGTTTTGGTCTGGTTATTATTGTAATTAAGTGGTAAAAAGGATGGGTGTTTACACACCTATCAGTTTGATTCAAATTTGAGGTCTCTATGGTGTTTGGCTTATTTGGTAATAAGCTCTTGGATAAACTGGTATTGGATTTGGGACAAGGATAAGGTAAAAAAAAGGAAGGTATAAGTATTCTCATAGTAAGATTGGTTAGACAGCCTAAAGCTCTTGGACCCAATGTGAGTTATATTTCCTCTTTTCTTGTTTTTTTTATCTTCTCAATAATTTGTGCTAGCTTATTGTTGCTTGTTTATGTGCCCATTTATTGTTTAGTTTGCTTATTTTGCTGCTTATTGTTGCTTTAGTTTCATTGTTTTGTTTTTGTGTGCTTTTCTTAGTTCTCTTTAGAACTCATTTTGGTATTTTAAATTTGCTTACTAGACTTTAAGGAGTGTTTGGGACGGTAATGTTTATGGGTAGGTATTGACCCCTAAGCTTGACCTAGCTCTGCACCCTTTTAATAACTTTGTTAAGTTGATTTTTGCAAGAAAATGGTGGTCTTAGTTTAAACAAATCTTGGTTTGCTTGCCCTTGATAGAAATCTGACAATTTCATTAGGAATTTTAGTCTTTTGATAATCTGTGTTCTTCAAGTTGAGTAATGGAGTGATAAATGATACATGTTTGAGTAATGATGCATGATGTGTAAGATTTGTGTGGGTTGCTTTAAGTATGTTTGTATGCATTGCTTGTTTGAAAATTTCACCAAGATCTGTCATTGGATAAGTAGGTTTTTTTTTTCCTTTTATTTTAGTGTTAGCTTGAAAAATATTCAGCTTTTAACTGTGGATTTTAGGCGTGGTCAGTGTGTTTGCGAGTTGCGTTTGAGTATTGTGTTTTGTGTGTGACTGTGTAACCAAACAAAGTAAGCACACCAAGTAAATTAAACCCTCTGCTTGCCCACTGTTCATATTAAGGTATGTTCGGTAATGCTTTAAATTTTGTCTTAAGGCTACGTTAGAGGTTTAAGTTTTGATGCATTACATTCATAAGGTTTAGTTAGCATAAATTCAGCCTTCGATTTTGTTTTGGATGCTTAATATCTAAACTTTGTGGATTTTGAATTTTCTGAGTACTATAGAAAGGTAGGCTCAGATTTCGTATCAATTGATGATATAAGTTAATTCGATTGCCTGGTATGGATTTTGCTTGAAGTATATAAGATATTTGGTGAGTCTTGTAGGCTTAGTATCACTTTGCCTTGAACTACATCTCAATACTTGATACTCTCTTGGTCACTTTCTGTCTGAAACACACCAGCAGCCCTTATAGCTTTGATTTAAGGTTTTAGAGGTTAGGCTTTGGCTAATCAACAATTCATAGGGTAGGTAAAGTGTCTATAATATGGTATTACAAGAAAGTAGGCTTTAGGATTGCATTTGAGGTCATTCTAAGTCACTGTTCGCTTAGCAAACCACCAGCAGCCTTAATTCCCTGAATATGCTCGATATTTCGTGAATTTTGTGGCTTTAATTGTGTTTGTATTTGCATATTTGTGTTTGTGTTAGACTCCCTACAACCAGAAAAACAACCAAAAACGTGCCCAAAACGAGCCGAAAAAACCATACAGCAACTTTTTCTTTGTTGTCCGAGAACGCTGCAGATTTTTTATTTTTTAGTGTTGTCCGATATCGGACAACACTGATCTTGGACAAGTCCTTTGTCTGGTAGGATATTGGACAACACTAAAGTACTCCACCTTGGAGTACTTTGGGGGTACTTTCGTTTTTAGCCAATTTTTTTAGTTTTTTTTAAACTTTTTCATTTTTCCCTTGTTAATTTAGTTAAAAAAAAAGATTTTTAGAAAAATAAAATTTATTTTTAGCATTATTTTATTATTTTTATTATTATTTTAGTTTAAAAAGTGTTTTTAGCCTTTTAAAAATATAAAAATAGTTTTAAAAATTTAGGAAAAATACTTTTTAGTCTTTAAATAATATAAGTGAGTTATTAGTTCAATAAAATAATATTTTGGGCTTTTTCTTAATTATATTTAATTTTAGGGCTTTAATTAGCATTTAAAATTGAATATTTAATTAATAAAAGGTTTTAAAAATTATTTATTGGATTTTTATCCTTATTTATATTATTTTAGACTAGGTTTAATCTTTTAATTAATTTTTAGGTAAAATTTTTTCGTTTGGTCGCGTTTTTACGTTCGTACGTTTAAGCGTTTTCGACCGTTTTTAGCGTAACTCGTCTTCGTTTTTCTTTCTTTCTTTCTTTCCAAAAACGTAATCACTCGATTAAATAACGTCTATAATATTTATCGGCTAAACACTATACCTCCTCGAGAACGAACTTGATTATTCGTCTTTACGTTTTTCCTAAAACGTATTGATTAATACTTACCACGACTTAGCGTTTGCTTACTTTTTCTTAAAGTTAAGTAAGACGACTAAAAACCGCTACATCAGTGCTCGTAAGAAGAGAGTAGCTCAAGCCGAAGTCATTACTCAACCAATTGTCACCATGGACAATCAACCAATGATCGAGCTTTTGCAATCGCATGTAGAAGGCAACACCGATGCAATTGGCATCCCTGAGATTGGAGCCAACAACTTTGAACTCAAATCTGGCTTTATAAAAATGGTCTCTGCTCAACCCTTCTTGGGCCGCTCACTTGATGATCCTCATGACCACATTAAAAGGTTTCTTCAGCTTACCAATACGGTTAAGTACAATGGGGTATCACAAGAAGTGATTCGCTTGCAACTTTTTCCTTTCTCCTTAGAGGGACAAGCCCGTAATTGTCTTGATAAGGAACCGCCACAAAGTATTCTTACGTGGACGGATTTAGAGACCAAGTTTATCAACTACTTTTTCCCACCCTCACGTACTACCGCTTTGCGGAATGAAATTATTACCTTTGAACAAAAGTACGGTGAGTCTTTTAGTGAATCTTGGGACTGTTTTAAGGAAATTTTAAGAAAGTGTCCACAACATGGTTTAACAAAAGTACATCAAATCAATACTTTTTACAATGGTTTAAGCATGAATGACCAAGATTCACTAAACAGTGCCTCGGGGGGTAATATTTTAGTTAAGTCTTCTAATGCTGCTTGGGATATTATTGAGAACAAATCTAGAGTTCAAACCAAGAGTGTTAGAACTAATGTAGCAAGTGTTAGTCCTAGTGATGCCGGCAAAAGAATTGATAAGCTTACTTCGCTTGTGGAATCGCTTGCTTTACAAACTGCCAACAATGTCAAACAATTTAATGCCCAAGCTAATGTTTTGAGCCAATCATGTGATATATGTGGGGGATCTCACTCATACACCGATTGTCCTTCGACTCACGACAATCCGGAAAATGTATATGCCGCCAACGGTACCTATGCTACAGGAAGCTATCAAGCACGTCCTCAAGGTGACCGCAACTTGCTCAGCTATCGCTCAAACAACTTTCTTTCACCTCCCGGTTTTCGCCCACAAAACCCAAACAACCTCAATCGCAACACTCAAAACCAACCGCGTGCTCCAACTCCATATCCAAACCAAAGAAACCCATATCCACCTCAAAGAAACAACCAAGTTTCCCAACAACCTGCTTACCAACCACCCGCCTACCATGCTCCTCCTCTCAACCAACCAACAGCCTTACACCAAGATGTTGAAACCTACATGAGGACGAACGATGTGATCGTGCAAAATCTTCAGCGGGAAATGGCCAACATGAAAGCAGATATGGTTAAGTAAGGGAATGGTCTTCGAGCTAATATGCGAAACACTTTGGCAAGTCAAACGAATGACTTGAGGAATATAATGGCTAGTTTCTTCCCTAGTAATCAAGCCTCTGGATCGGGTTCTCTTCCGAGTAACACCGTTGCTAATCCAAGAGGGGAGATGAAAGCAATCACCACTCGCAGTGGAAAAGGTTTAAAGGAACCCGAGCTTCCTACACCTACACCGGTGATTGTGACAAAGGAAAACGAGTCTCCATCTCCGAATCCTCCATCTTCTATTCCTCCAACTTCTATTTCCCCAATTCCTCCACCTTCTACTTCTACCCCTCCTCCACCCAAGGATGTGAGTGCGAATTATATCCCGAAGCCTTCATCTCAACCCAATATACCTTATCCTTCGAGGTTGAGGAAAGAGAAATTGAAGAACAAGGATGATATTCAGGTTTCGAACTTTCTTAAAATATTCAAACAACTGAATTTCAATATCTCCTTTGCTGAGGCTCTCGCTCACATGCCGAAATACGCTAAAATGTTTAAAGATCTTCTCAGTGATAAGGAGAAACTTCTCGATATTGCTCAGACCCAACTTAATGAGAACTGCTCCGCAGTGCTCTTAAGGAAATTGCCAACCAAGCTTGGTGATCCGGGTCGTTTCTTGATTCCTTGCAACTTCCCGGGAGTAGAGAATTGCATAGCCCTAGCCGATCTAGGTGCCAGTATTAACTTAATGCCATTAAGTGTTTGGAAGCAATTATCTCTCCCCGAGCTAGTCCCCACACGAATGACTTTGGAATTAGCTAACCGTACGGTTTCTTATCCAGTGGGGATAGCCGAAGACGTCTTTGTTGGCATTGACAAATTCACCTTCCCGGCGGATTTTATTGTCGTTGACTACGAGATGGACCCCCGTGTTCCATTAATCGTTGGACGTCCATTCCTGAGGACCGGTCGCACTCTCATCGATGTAGCCGCAGGCGAATTAATCATGAGAGTTGGTGACGATAAAATCGTCTTCAACATGGGTAAACTTTCGAAGCAGCCTTCGGAAAACGAGAGTGTTAATTTAATTGATGTTCTTGATGAGGCTTGTGAAGAACATTTTAAAGACGCTTGTAAAAGTGGTTCTTCTTCTCTACCCAATGTTGAGACCGTTGCCTCAATTGCTCCATCATTGACTCCTTTTGGAGAAAGTGACTTAGATGATTTTGAAGCTAGCTTGGGTCCTCTCGATCTTAAGTATGATGGTTCTCCCACCGATTGGGATGAAGACATTCGTACCATTGAGAAACTTCTCAATGAGGACCAAACTTCTACACCATCTCCTAAGGATATCTCTACCGATGATCCGAAGTTGACTACGCCGTCCATCGAAAATCCTACGGATTTAGAGCTTAAGGATCTTCCGTCTCATCTCGAGTACGTTTTCCTTGAAGACAACAAGACGTTACCGGTCATCATTGCTAAGGACTTGAAAGAAGAAGAAAAATCCCAACTTATCGCCATGCTGAAGAATCATAAGAAAGCGATTGCTTGGAAGATCTTCGATATTCGTGGAATTGATCCTCACTTCTGCAAACACAAAATTCTCATGGAGGACGATTTTAAACCCACTATTCAAAGCCAACGAAGGGTGAATCCTAAGATCCATGACGTATTCAAAAAAGAGGTTATCAAACTTCTTGATGCGGGCATGATCTATCCTATCTCGGATTCACCGTGGGTTAGTCCCGTCCATTGTGTGCCTAAGAAAGGCAGAATCACCGTTGTTCCCAACAAAAACAACGAGTTGATTCCTACTCGTCTCGTTACAGGGTGGAGAGTTTGTATAGACTACCGCAAACTCAATGATGCTACGAGAAAGGATCATTTTCCCCTTCCTTTCATGGACCAAATGCTTGAACGTCTAGCGGGTAATGACTATTACTGCTTTTTAGACGGTTTCTATGGGTATTTTCAAATTCCCATCGATCCCAAAGACCAAGAGAAAACCACATTCACTTGTCCTTATGGAACGTTTGCCTACAAAAGAATGCCTTTCGGCTTGTGCAATGCTCCTGGGACATTCCAAAGGTGTATGATGGCTATCTTCCATGACATGGTTGAAGAAACTATGGAAGTCTTCATGGATGATTTCTCGGTTTATGGTGATTCTTTCTCTGTTTTCCTTGCCAATTTAGAACGTATGCTTAAGCGGTGTGAAGACACTCGCCTTGTTCTAAATTGGGAAAAATGCCATTTCATGGTAAAAGAGGGCATCGTGCTAGGACACAAAATCTCCAAAGCCGATCTTGAAGTGGACCGTGCTAAAGTCGATGTTATTGCTAAGTTGCCTCCACCCTCAACCGTGAAGGGTGTGAGAAGTTTCCTCGGTCATGCGGGCTTCTATCGTCGATTCATTCAAGATTTTTCTAAAATCGCTTGCCCGATGACCCACCTCTTGGAAAAAGATACTCCTTTCATCTTTTCCAAAGTGTGTCTTGAATCCTTCAATCTTCTTAAGGATAAGCTAACTAAGGCACCGGTCTTGGTTACCCCTAATTGGGAGCTACCTTTTGAGTTGATGTGTTATGCTAGCGACTTTGCTATTGGAGCGGTTTTGGGCCAACGAGTGAACAAACACTTCCAACCAATCCACTATGCTAGCAAGACAATGACGGGGGCTCAATTGCATTATACCACTACCGAAAAAGAGCTTTTAGCTGTAGTGTATGCTTTTGAAAAGTTCCGCCCCTATCTTGTCCTTTCTACCACCATCGTGTATACCGATCATTCCGCGTTGAAGTACTTGATGACTAAGCAAGATTCTAAGCCAAGACTTCTTCGTTGGGTTTTGCTCCTCCAAGAATTCAACATTGAAATTCGTGACAAAAAGGGAGCTGAAAACCTAGCCGCGGATCATCTCAGTAGACTTGAGGATCCTCATCAAGGGGATCATCCGAACAAAGAGATCAATGACTCTTTTCCCCTTGAGGCCTTAATGTCTATCAATTCAAATCTCGATGACACCCCGTGGTTTGCGGAAATTGCAAACTACTTAGCGGGTGGGATTCTCAAGGGAGGGCTCACGTCCCAACAAAAGAAAAAGTTCTTTAAATATATTGAACATTATTTCTGGGACGACCCTTACCTTTTCAAACAATGTGCTGATCTGATTATTCGTCGATGTGTGGATGGACCGGCAGCGGTACGAATCCTTGACGCTTTCCATAAAGGACCCACCGGTGGTCACTTTGGTCCCAATTACACCGCGAAGAAAGTTTTCGACTCTGGATTCTATTGGCCCACCATTTATCGTGACGCTCACGATATGGTTAAACATTGTGATGCTTGCCAAAGACAAGGCAAGATCACACATAAAGACGAGATGCCTCAAAATTTCATACAAGAATGTGAAAACTTTGATGTTTGGGGCATCGACTTTATGGGGCCATTTCCATCATCCAAAGGGAACATGTACATCCTCGTCGCCGTTGACTACATTTCTAAATGGGTTGAAGCTAAGGCTCTCCCAACGAACGATGCGAGGGTGGTTGTGAACTTTTTGAAGCAGCTGTTTGCTCGATTCGGCGTTCCTCGTGCTATTATCAGTGACCGCGGGACTCATTTTTGCAATGATCAATTTGCAAGAGTCATGGCTAAGTATGGTGTCAATCACCGTCTTTCCACCGCCTATCATCCCCAAACCAATGGGCAAGCCGAGATTTCCAACCGTGAATTGAAGCGAATTTTGGAGCGTACTGTGGGAGAGCATCGTGTCGCGTGGGCCGATAAGTTAGATGATGCTCTGTGGGCTTTCCGTACTGCTTATAAGACCCCGATTGGTTGTACACATTATCGTCTTGTGTACGGGAAAGCATGTCACCTCCCCATCGAGCTGGAACATAAGGCGTACTGGGCCTTGAAGTGGGCTAACTTCGACATCAACAAAGCCGGTGATCTTCGAAAGATTCAACTCAACGAGCTCATCGAACTAAGGAATGAAGCTTACGAGAACTCACTGATCTACAAGGAGAAGACCAAGATCATTCATGACGCAAGGATTAAGAACCGAGAGTTCTACGTTGGTGATCAAGTCTTACTTTTTAACTCTCGGTTGAAGATCTTCTCTGGCAAGTTGAAGAGCCGCTGGTCTAGTCCATTCACCGTCGCCAAAGTCTTTCCTTATGGGACCATTGAGCTTTCTAAGCCAAATGGTCCCAATTTCAAGGTGAATGGCCAGCGTTTGAAGCTATACTTTGGTGAGGACATCTCTCATGAAATGATTCCATCCCTCACCACGTTCCCCATGAACTAAATTTGGGTCGAGTCAGGCTCGTGACTCGGTGAACAAAAACAAGCGCTTCTCGGGAGGCAACCCGTGTTCTATCCTTTACTGCTTCCATAATAAGTGTAGGGGGAGCCCCGTATGTGTTTGTTGTCTTGTTTCTTGTGCTGTGCAGGGATTACAGCTTCAAAGAGCATCTTGATGACTTTTGCCGAACCGTGATACCGTGTTCCCATCTTCTCGGTTCTATCCTAAACTCTTGTGATTCAATATTTCATATTTTATATGTTCACATTGAAATCACTTTAGTTGTCCTTTCCTTAGCAAGATTTAAACAATGTGCACAATGTCCTAAGTGTAGGGGAGTTTACTCCCACATGCTTAAACATTGAGGACAATGTTTATATCAAGTTTAGGGGGGACTTCTATCGAAGTAAGTGGTCTTTTCCATGAATTTGCCCTCATTTTAACTGGAAAATTTGATTTTTCGACATTTTTCAAAATTTTTAATCTATTTTGGCCTAGTTGTATAGTTGTATTTTCCTTTGTTATGGTTATTTTCCTTCCTTGCTAGAATAAAATGGTTTTAAAAATTATTCAAAGTCGTGAATATTTTGACTAAACCCGAGTTTACTTATCTAAGTTTACTCTAGCTAGTATCCTTAACGTGTTTAAGTCAAGTTTTGCTAGGCTTTTATATAGGGAGCTATAAAACGCGAAAGTCTTAACTCTCACGGGTTAAGAACAAGAACTTTTCGCAAGTTCCTATAATTGATCCTAGAGAGTCGTTTATCAAGGGAACTTTAAAATGCGATTTCTAAAAAAAGTCTAAGAATTTGCAAGATCCTATAGATGACTCGAAAACCCAAAACTTTGATTTAATAGGCTAAGCATCCACGAGTTTCATTCCTTGAGATTTTAAACTGTGGAGGACGAGAGATGATAGAGTCAATTATAAGTTTGGTATTCTTTCGTGAATTTATGTGAGTTAATTATGAGCTTATTCTCCCATCGCTTGTTAATAAATTTATCTGCAATAAATAAGGTTGTACGATTTAAAAGGTTACTTAGCTTCTAGCCCAAGATCGTTTAAAAGTTGCTCGGTACGGATTAGAGTTCATAGCCAAGGCATAACTTACTGAAGCGGGATGCGAAGATTGGCAAGTCCGAAAAGGTCCTAACAAGGCATGAGGGCTACATTTTGTTGCTAAAGATCCAAAAGTGATGTGAAGAATCATTAATCGAAAATCAATATGAAGGATCGAGACACACGACGAAAAGCAAATACTCCCCAAAAGATCATGGAGAAGTCTATCCAAAAAGGCCCTAACAAGGTATGAGGATAAATAGATCCAAGTCCTAAAAGGAGGCGGATCGTTGTATATCAAAGTCCAAAATAAAGATTGGAGAAAAATGAAGAAGTAATGGTCCAAATATGAAGAATCTCTCAAAACCTCAAGTGAAGAAATTCCTATTATGAAGAAATGACCATAATTTCAAGAACGTCTCTCAAAGATTCGAAGTATGAAGTCGCTGCCAAATATCGGTCCGAGAAAGGTCTCAGATCGTGAAGTGAGTTATGCCAAGATATGAACTTTATGAGGTCCCGAGATGCAGTTTTAAAAGATTTTGTCCTTTAGCTAACTATTGATTAAATCGTTCACTTTATTTTCGGCCTATTTAACTATCGAAATAAGTCAAACAATGCATCCTCGTGATCATTCAAGACAAAAATAAAATATAAGAGATACACCTAGGAATAAGGGAGTCTAAGTGAATAATTGGCCCACATGAATTCGTGTTAGTTTGTTAACTTATAATAACAATGATCTTGTTTTTAAGCTTGGTATGGGGAACGTAAAACTTGAGGATGATAAACGTTCATGGCAGCCAAAACCCAATGTAAGTCTTTGATTTCTTTACTTGCTTCTATCTTTTTATGTTTAGTATTTAATAAAGGCCAAGGTGGGTTATTTATGATGGAAAATGTAAACCATGCTTTAAAATTAATGCATTGCATGAGGGCATTGCAATGGTCAAGTGTAGGGGATTTAATAAGTGTTAAAATACTTATCCTTTTACCACTTATTTCCAATAATAACAAGACCAAAACGTGTAATTTATGTCGTAAAAGTCGGAATTATGCGTGGTTTGTGTTTTTATTGTGTTTTAGGACCAAAAGATGAAAAGGGAAGAAAAAACGGGCTTTCACGGGCTTTTATCGAAGAAAACGGGAAAAGACGAAGTCAAAAGATCAAGAGTGCAAAAAGAACAGAAGTCCAAGGTCTATTCTGAAGATTTATCGAAGAAATAGTCTAAAGACGAAAGTTTAATAAAGTCGAAGAACTCAAGTCTAAATTAAAGAAGAAAATTAAGACAAGTTCAAATCCCGAGACGACGTCGAGAAAAGACAAAGAATTAAATCGAGTCGAGAAGACGTGAAGAAAGAAAGAAAGAAGAGGCAACACATGCACTCCTTCCCATTTTTCCCTATAAATACCCTCCTAATACACATTAGGAGGGTGGTTAGTTTTTAGAGTTAGTTTTCATTTTCCACTTTTCTTTCTAGTTTTAGAGAGAGAAAGTTCCCAACTTTCTCTCACTAAGTTTTCATCTTTTCTTTCTCATAATCTTTCAAGATTAAACCTTTGTGTATTGTTGATTTCATTAATCAAGTTTATGTTTAAGCTTTTAATCTTTCATCTCTTTCTACCTTTCTTTGATTTTTAGATTAATTTTGGTGCGAATTTCAATTGATCCGTGTTGTTCTTAATGATTTCATGCTTAAAAATTTAATCTTTTTATGCTTACTAAAGTTTTCATACGATTAAGCTTTAAGATTCTTGTGCTTATTGGCTTATTCGCTTCTTTTAGCTTATTTACTTTTAAAAGTTTTCTTAAAAAGTTCATCTTTTTATATAGTTTGATTTAAACGTTTGCTTATTTAAGTTTGGAAAAGTTGTTAGTTGTGCTTATTGAGTCCTTTTCGTTATAGATTCGTTCTAGTTTTAGTGATAAGCTTATCAAAATAGCTTATTGCTTTTGTTTAATTTTCGGATCAAAAGAGTATTCGGAAAGGGTAAACCCCTTTACGATCAGGCATTCCGACCAGAACCCCCTCCCCTCATTCCGATCCATAGATCGGATTAGGGTTTAGTTATTCCGATTTGGGGTTTGTTGAGATTCTGATTGTGGGTATTTCGTTACATTCCGATCTGGATCCTTATTGTTACATTCCGATTGGATTCAATGTTAAGATATTCCGATTGTAGGTACTTTGTTTACATTCCGATTGGTAATTTACCACATTCCGATCAGCTCCTTTGTCCCATATTCCGATCTTACTTTCCGATAGCATATTCCGATCAGTCTCCCTTTTGCATGTTCCGATGGTTTTAGTTCTTGTTTTTTATAAAGTTTCCAAGTGTTAGTTTTATTAAGTGTTCTAGTATTTTTCTAATCTTGTCTTTAAGTTTTCAAGAATTTATTTTTAATTCGTTATTTTTAGTTTTATCTTTAAACTTCTACATTACACAACGACATTTACATTTATTTGCTATTAGTTTAAAATAGATAATCAACCAACCAATTATATTTCCACCAAGAACAATTGAGTCGCACTTTGAACCAATAGTCAATTCGAAGAGATTCGGACGATAATATTTTTTACGTGGTATAAAAGCCTTGTATTAGCCACCTTTAACAAATAAGGTAGGGTTAGCTTTCTTCCATTCATTTAGGTCAGTCAACTTTTGTTGATACTCTTCAACTAGGGTGACAACTCTTGGTGGAGGAATAAATTCCTCCTCTTGGAGTTCTGGCAAACCAGTCCAAGATAGGTCCTTTTGTTGGACACCATAGAAGTCACCAGCTGGTGGTGGAACCACAGAGTAGTCTTTCATCCCAATCCCAGTCATGTCCTTAGGATCTCTTTGTTTACTCAAACATTCACCTAGGGTTTGTGTGGCTCTATCAAATCTCTGAATTTTAAGGCCAACATTATCTTTATTCTTAATGGCCTCATCTAACATAGTCTGTAGATCACTATTAACTCTTTCCATGATGTTCCTAACATCATTACTAGCATCTAACTCATGTTTTAAGATATTAATTTTATCTTTCAAATGAAATTCCATTTTCTTGTATTCAGAGACTGTCTTCTCAGTTTAAGTGAGAGCTAATTGATAGTTACACAGTTTGCATCTCTTAGTGCTCACATCATCTAATAACCTTAACACCTCTTTGTTAAGTTTCTTATTACTTAACCTACAACCTTTACTACAAAAAGCATCATCGTATACCTCATTATCAGATGAAGAGGAGGAGTGTGCCATGAGAGCATATTCAACATGCTCTTCTTCTTCAATTTCAGCAACCAAAGCTTGTGGAAACCTTTGTTGTGAGAACCCGTACTTTCCAAACATTATTTTATTCTTTTTATTCGTGCTTCTTGAATTTTTCCAACGTATTACGTTTTCTTGTATTGCTATATGTAAATCCTGAGATTTTTAAATTATACTTTTTAAGTATTTTTCTGATCATCAATAAATACTTTGTATGGAACTATAAATTTTCATTTTATTTTTCCATATTTATTTTAAATCAATGTTTTTGATTTAAAATCACCCGTGTGCGTTTTACAACGAGTTTATTCAGATCAATGTACAGCAAGAATTCCTAGTGATCGCGATACCGACGGATGCCCAAAATTTTACGTTACTTATCGATTGTTTCGATAATTAATATTTTCGATGATGTCGTTTTAATTACGTATTAAGTCGTGTCGAGAAATCGTATAATCATTTTTACGATGCATTGTAACTTTTGAAAAGTATTTTTACGAAACCCAAGCCCCGTAAATATTTTTAATATTTACCATTAACCATTTTCTACCCTTTAAAACTATTAATTGTATCTAGATCCACAAGTTTGCAAATTGGAAACTTTGGTCCCTCCACTACCTACCATATATAAACCCATTTCTTCCACTTCCACTCACACATAAACACATTTAAAAAAAAATCACCACTCCTCCCTCCCCTCTCCATTTTACCGCCACTCCACCACCACAATCCACCACCATCCATCATGATTTGACAAAAACTAAAACAAGACCCATTCATAAAATTTAATGGTAATTCTTTTGATACTAAAATCACCTACATGCATCAAGATTTCAAGAACTTTTGATTTCATGATTGTATGATGTTGTAATCATCTTGCATATGTTATATTTGGTAAGATTATCATGTTTTGATCCTTAAAAGTCTTGTTTTTAATCTTCGATTTTTGTTAGATTTTTCATACAAGTGTTTTTAGGAGTGTTTGTTGATGGGTATGATAGTATAGTGCTCCTAGGGGTATGGGAATGATTGGTTTTGAGTGAAAAATAGATTTGTCATGTTTTCTAAAAAGCTAATTTGGGACAGCAGCCTTAAACAGTATGTTTCGTGGGTTTAAGGTCTGTGAAAGACTGAGATTATTTGAAATTGTTGTAGAGTTTTCCGAGACGGTCGTTTTGGTATAAGATAGAGCTTATAACTCATTACGAGTCAAAAGTTATGCTAGTTTTAGTTTTCGTGTACCGGGAGACGCAAGTCGGCACAATCCGAAATTGTGGCTGATTTTGGGTCGACTCTCGGGGACTTTAGGCTTGGTTAGATAGTTGATACTACTGATTTTCAAAGTTTATAAACTGAGTTTGATGAGTCTAGTAGTGGTTTCAAAAGACGGATTGTCGGGTTAGTACTTTTAAAGTGGTCCAAACGGTTTTACAAAACAAGTGTACAAATCTGTCCTAAAATTTGGAGTCGAGTAAAGCGTCGAGCTGATGGATTTTAAAGTGTGTACTTTGGCTCAAATTTTGGTGAGGTCTTATACAGGTTATAAGTGACCTTGACACCAATTTTCATGTAAAACGGACAAGTCTAGATAGGGTAGATCGGTGTGTACATTCGGGGTGTACTAGCTGATTTTTATTTTGGACACGTAGTTCAATGCTTGTGTTGCGTGAGTTTGGGTGTTCACCATCGGACATGGTGACTTACTCAAGTGCTTAGTCATTATATAAATGACTTAGCTACTGGTCCAAATAAGGGTAAAGGATAGTTTGACTTGCGTTGACTTGGCGTCCTATGACGAGTCATTTTCAAGTGTTCAAGTGTTTTAACGAGTAACGTTGGATAAATGGGTAGTATGAATTCATTTGATTCGTGTCAATGGTTTTGAAACGTGTATACTTTGAAAACATTTGAGTCATGTTATATTTGGTATATATATCGATATTGAGTTCGAGTCTTAACGCGCGCCTTATTGTGATAGGTTGCGGTTTTCGTGTTTTCCCCGGGCATCCATATCGTCGGTGATCGTCTCACTACATTGTTTTTACTCAGTTGCTGAGTACCATGATTGACTTAACACGTGGCTAAGGGCCACGAAATTTCTACGGATCAAGGAGGAGGAATTGTTTAATTTGCGTGTTTGGATTAATTCCTACTTGTTATGAAGGTATAGTCACTCCTAGCATTTTAGTTTTGATGTTACTAGTACTTTGATTCTTTTTATTCATGAATTTTGAATTCCTTGGGTGAAACCCACTGAAATTATAGATACTTAGGGCATATTAGGACTTAGGACACTTGCGCGGCGATTTGGTATAGCCTAAGTGTTGCTTGATTGAGGTTAGGTAGCTAAATGGAGTTGTTTTTATAGTATGGAAATCACCACAGAAACAAACAGGTCATGGCAAAATTTTCATAAACATATGACCTTGTTTTTATTTGAGAAATGGATACCCACTGATGTGATTAGTATGTGTTGAGTTGGATGGAAACGAGAAGTGTCCGGATGAGCCCGAAACGGTCGTTTTACTAAACTAGGTCAAATCTTAATGTTATGCTTAAAACATGGGTAAATTGACTTGGGTAAAAAGGATTAATTTATGATTTTATGACTTTTTACAGTAGCTACAAATATAATAAAACTTCTCTTTTTTGTTTCGTGTCAAAATCTTTTACCGATTGGGATTTATGCTTAATCTACCGTAAGGTACGAAAGACGTTTACAACTTTCTGTTTTGATAGTCTGTAGCTAAAAGTGCCTTTCCTGTTGATTGAAAATACTTCTAGGGCTGTTATTTCCCAACTTTTAAAGGTAATAGAAATACCTATACATGTCAAGAAATTTCACCTCCTTTACTATTATATATTTTTAGATATGACCAAATCTTCTCAGCCTTTTTCAAAAAACTGAATGCAGTCCCTTGTTTTGGTTTTTCAAACCGAGTCTTAAACGTGTTCGGAACCCACACATAAATGCTTGTACCATCATACAAGGTTGATATTAGGTTATTACAGTAGGTTCAAGGTGTTGGGTCAAAATTTTAACTTAAGCTTAGGTCTCGCCATCGCACACAAGTTACCTAGTCATACTATGTCCCACCACTTCTAAAACGTTATTGCTTCATTGAACGCATTCTTATTACGCGTCACCATTGCATAGGTCCGTGAAGACTTCTTTTTGCTCAGCCCCTTTTACCTTGTGATTACTTACTAAAGGTGAGTTCATAGCCCCTTTTTACTTGAACAATGTTTCTAATTGCGGGGTGAGATTTTACATGGTGGAACACATCCATTTAAAACTGTATACTACCCAGAACTTGTATGCTATTCAGACTTGTATGCTTTCCAACAGTCTTCATTGATATTATTGCTTATAGTTAATAGCCTTAAGTTTCCTCTCTTGATCATGAACCGTTAATTGTCCCGTATGCTTGCGCTAAGCGCGAATGTTGTGGGTGGATCCATCGGGATTGACAATCCCCGTCCCGATTACCTTGACGCACTTACATTTGTTTATACTTGAGTATTTAGGCTGAATACTCCCTAGAGGAACTTACTTTGAGTTAAGCTTCGGTTCATGAACTAAACAGCAATAATATTGGTTTCAGACTATGGTTAATGATCATAACCATTTTCTCTATTTACTTGTTTTACAAATGAATGCTTGTGTTCCACACCTTTATTGCTAAACCTATGAATTTCACTCAACTTTGTGTTGTCGATTTTACATGTTTAATCTCAGGTATTATTACTTAGCTTTGCTTGGATGGGAGCCCGCAGGATATTATCGCAGCTTGGAGATTTATGTGATGCTTTTAAAAGACAGGTTTTAGTATAAACTGTCAGAAATTTATTATATCTTTTGGGCAACTTTATGTTATAAATCATGATGAAATAATATATCTTTCCGCATATAAAACTCTGGGACCTATGTTTAAAACTCTGATCATTTATGATGTGATATATATGCTTTTATTACGTCAGCTTCGTGTCAACTATAATTCATTGTTTCTTGTACTATGACGTGTTACCCCCTCGTTGCCTAGTTGTTCCATGTCAGATTTTGGGGGTCTCACAGATTGGTATCAGAGCGATGGTTATAGGGAACTGAGTCGTTTTTCAAAACTTAGTCTATAACCGAAAGTTCAAATATTTTATTGTTTCTAAGTGTCAAACACAGAATTTTCCATTGCTGTTCGATATCTTTGCGGGTAACTCTCTAGTCCTTATTATTTACTTTTAATTATCGTTGTAGTATTTCATCTCTTGATTTCATTTTGAAATATTACTTTACGCTAATGACGATAATTACTATGTCTTTTCAAAGCCTATGTGCTTCATGAATTATCATTGAATGTTACTGTGATTACATCTGCCTATATTGTATTTCTTAAATTCTTGTTCTTGTGAATTGATCTTATTGCAATGATATTATATCGTTATGACGTTACATACTTGTATTCAGAGCGCGTATGCTGCCGACTTTTCATACTCATTTTTCTGACTACTATTGCTATTTCATTTATGCGTGATACGACTGACTTTATATGCTCGTTCGGTTTGAACCGTCTGTTTTTCTTGACTCGTTGATACGTGTTGTGCATACTCTCGCGATACCATTGTTCGGGATTGAATAAGTGTTGTTGTCGATGAACTTCTGATTTTCATTCTACTACCGTGTGTGTTGCTTTCATTGTTTATTTCCCTTAAAATATCTACTTAGATACGCAGATTTTCTTTCTGACCATTCATAATTGAATGTCTAGTCTATAGACCATTGTGTAGCTCAATGTGTCTCCCAGAAAGACTAAAGGACATCGTGTGAGTCTCACATCTCGAAGAATTCGTTGAATCAGTGCTGAATAATATTGTGGGTTTTCATAATCTTGATTTACCTTTACGCCACCGTTTTACGCGACACTTGTACATGGATTACATCTTACTTCATTGACCATTCTACGTTTTGATTTCAACTTAGAACATCCGTTGTACCTTGAACACATAATCGTCATTTTATTATGTGATGATTGTTTGGAATACGATCCTACTTGTATCCTCCCTTTTCATTGAACCTCCTCGCTCCAGGAATGCCACTTGTTATTGTCCCGTTTCTTTCTCGATATATCTTGTGATTTTGGAAATCATGCCACCAAGAGACCTTTCTGCATTGCATCTTGTAGCCGAAGACACGGATGATATGCGTCTTTTTTTTATGTCTCCGATTATCGTTGGCATTCTTGAACCATTTAATACTGTGGTTTCTTTACATGACTAATTATACAGTTTACCTTCTTTCGTCTTTTTGGAATCCACAAGTCCTATGTGTACATTAATTTTGAGTTATCATGAAATTTGGATTTAATTTCAAGCTGTGTCGAAAAATATACTTTGTACAGAAACTTTACAGGAAGTTTAACAGTGTCGAGAAAATATTTTTATAACTTTAGACACAAAAATATATATATTTCTACATGTTGAGACGTCCGTTTAGGACATAAAATTTGACCAGTAAACTTTAAAATCGAGTAAGTTACACTCATTTGAGATGGTAAAATCTAAGAAGTTATTTTCTGAATAATGCTAAAATATCATTTTGTTAACAGATTTAATGCAAGGGCATTTTCGTCCATTTTTATTCCATTTCAAGTCTCGGGTAAAACTAGAAAGTTGTTCAAAACATTGTTTTACATCGAAATGCATTAGACTTTGAGTCTTAGAATATCGTTTAGTGAGTTAATTGGTCTAGTCAAACCCAAAGGTCAAAACTAATAAAAGTTAAAAAAAACATGGATTGAAGCGTTTTTGAGTTCGTTTGAGCTCGTAAAACTTTAACTAATGATATTTTGTAAACTAAAACAATGATTGCGTTTGAAAAGAATAGAATAGTAACTTTGAGTTCGGTCATACATGTACCTAGATCTTGAACTTTTGAAATTCGGTAACTTCCTAATATAGAAACTTTTCGAAGTGATTGTACTATTTGTTAACTGATACCCTACTTTCTTAAAAGTGTATTTTGTCAAATAAATCACGCTGTGCACATATGGATTCCTTTATCCTTTCTTTTATCTATGACTTATTTGTCATTCTACATTTTCTTTCATTGCTTCGATCGTACCACTGAATTGGACCGAGATTTGAAGATCTTGCTTTCATATCGTTTGTTATCATCTTGACACGTGTCTCCTGACGATTTCGGCTAAACCTCTTGAAACCTAATCACCTTGTAACAGTTTTATTGGTTGTCTTGAACTACTCCTTATTTCCCTCTTGTAACCCACTCGCTACTTTATAAACTATTGTCATGTTACCATACAACTCAAACTGGTATTGTTTGCGAATCATTTTACATAAGTTCCACTTGGACTTTACAAAATACTTGAAGGTTATCTTATAAAATTAATTTATATTAATTTTACAATGTATTTTCACAAATTGTTCTAATACGGTCTTATAAAGAACCCTTTTAACTATACGAATTGTCGATTTAAAACAGTTAGCCAGTGCTGATATGCGAAAAATTTTCATAAACTATTTTGATTCCTGTTTTACAAATGGCATTATATGCATATTTTAAATCATATGATATGTAATATTGGTTGACGAAGCTGAGCATCGCATTGCTAGTCCTAAATTATGCATGGCCTGATCACCTATGCCTAATTTAGAAGGAGCCATGCAAGGCCAAATAATAGTCACCTTAAATATTTAACCAAGAATCAACTTTTTAATTATGTTTCTTAAAAAGTTAGATAAATATAAAGTTTTGAAAACTTTTACATCTTATGCGAGTAGACACAGTTTGCAACATACACATATGAACCATTATCTTTTCTTGAACTAAGTACATGCCTCGAGCACATATTTCCTTACTCAACGACCTTTGTTTTACCTGTTACCTCATCATCCTCATGATACGATTTTCGTTACCATTTGCCTAAATTCTTACCATTGATACCCGACTTGAAAGTTTCAACGTTGCTATGCTCCTACATCGATTGACCATCTCTATCTATTTTGGTAGACCTTCGAAACGTCTCTGGATGCGATTAGTGATTTATGACTGGACGTGAACGATGATTACGTGTAATTGCCATGATATGTGTTAAGATACTATCGTCTTGAAATTTCATTCGTGTGAATCATGTGTTGATTTCGCCTTTCATTGCTAATGTTGTTCATCTTACTGGAACTTCTCTCAATTGCCTTCTTAAGAATTTTCTTTGATTCGAAAAATCGGTGTGTGGCTTTTCCCTTTCGATCGTATTTCGACCACCGAGAACTTAATAAGCCGTTATTGGTGACGCCAACCGCACTCGTGAATTAATCTTGCTATAATCCTTGTTTCTTATTATTTTCATTATTGACGCGACTATTCTACCATGTTTGTTAATAATTGATACGATTTTTGTTTTATTCCCTTGTGTTATTGCTCGTATACAAATTATTGACCTTTATATGATTCATATTCGTTGCTGTCTTGTCACCTTTTGGAACCAGAAAATGTTACGTGTTTATCATTTGATACCTTAAACACTTTCTTGAATTTCTAAAAAAATTATTATTAATTTTTAAGAACGTTTTATACATTTTACCAAATCTTTAAGTTGTCAAAATACCCATTTCAAGTTTATTTCGAATCTGTACATCCACTTGGGTAAATTTATAACTTATATTTAGACAGTGTCAAGTTGTATCTTTTAAAGTAATTGATTTTATCATACTTTACTGTCAACCTAATGAAATTATTAAATTAATTTATAATTTCTAACAATGATTCTAAATAACCTGGAAAATCTGATTTTCTCTAATGGTAACGTTAAACCTGAGTTTTAACAATAATTTCTAACAGTCACCCGAAAAGCTCTTAAGCTGATCAAAATAACTATTTGAACTGAATTACTTTTACCTTGAAGTCCTGATCAAGAAAAAGATTTAACAACTGTTTAGCCATTCATTTTATATAAAGTTTGATTTTTTAAATCACTACACCTTGTAAAATTTTTTTTTATAATAAAGAAAATATTTGAAACTAAGTTTTAAGTAATACCAAAATCCTAGACGACTGATTTTGACAGCTTGTATTTTAAATGATCATATGTTATTCATTTTCCCTTCTATTTCGCGTGTGACTAGATTCTTACGTTTTAAGACTGTCACGTTTTACAGTTACACGATTTGCGACCCCTTGTTGATTTACAATCTTGGTATATTTTATCGCACTTTGCCTGCTTAAGCGATTCTTGTGTCCATTCTTGTTAGTTTATCGGACGTATTCCAACAACTCTTTCTCTCGATGTATCTCCGTATTGAAAGATCGTTATCCTAATCTAAGACTGAAAAGTTATACGAAAAGGAGTTAAGAAATTGAAGCATAGTGAATTCTAACCGTTAAGATTCGTCATGGTACGGAAGTTTACCTGGGATGCAATGAATTTTGTTCTACACTTTGTACCTCCTCTTGTTTGCATCTTCTACTGTTTTCAAGAGAACTCTGGGGACCAGAGTTCCTTTAGGGGGGAAGACTGTGAGAACCCGTACATTCCCAACATTATTTTATTCTTTCTATTCGTGCTTCTTGAATTTTTCCAACGTATTACGTTTTCTTGTATTGCTATATGTAAATCCTGAGATTTTTAAATTATACTTTTTAAATATTTTTCTGATCATCGAAAATACTTTGTATGGAATTATAAATTTTCATTTTATTTTTCCATATTTATTTTAAATCAATGTTTTTGATTTAAAATCACCCGTGTGCGTTTTACAACGAGTTTATTCAAATCAATGTACAACGAGAATTCCTAGTGATCGCGATACCGACGGATGCCCAAAATTTTACGTTACTTATCGATTGTTTCGATAATTAATATTTTCGATGATGTCGTTCTAATTACGTATTAAGTCGTGTCGAGAAATCGTATAATCATTTTTACGATGCATTGTAACTTTTGAAAAGTATTTTTACGAAACCCGAGCCCCGTAAATATTTTAAATATTTACCAATAACCATTTTCTACCCTTTAAAACTATTAATTGTATTTAGATCCACAAGTTTTCAAATTGGCAACTTTTGTCCCTCCACTACCTACCATATATAAACCCATTTCTTTCACTTCCACTCACACATAAACACATTTAAAAAAAATCACCACTCCTCCCTCCCCTATCCATTTTACCGCCACTCCACCACCACAATCCACCACCATCCATCATGATTTGACAAAAACTAAAACAAGACCCATTCATAAAATTTAATGGTGATTCTTTTGATACTAAAATCACCCACATGCTTCAAGATTTCAAGAACTTTTGATTTCATGATTGTATGATGTTGTAATCATCTTGCATATGTTATATTTGGTAAGATTATCATGTTTTGATCCTTAAAAGTCTTGTTTTTAATCTTCGATTTTTGTTAGATTTTTCATACAAGTGTTTTTAGGAGTGTTTGTTGATGGGTATGATAGTATAGTGATCCTAGGGGTATGGGAATGATTGGTTTTGAGTGAAAAATAGATTTGTCATGTTTTCTAAAAAGCTAATTTGGGACAGCAGCCTTAAACAGTATGTTTCGTGGGTTTAAGGTCTGTGAAAGACTGAGATTATTAATAATTGTTGTAAAGTTTTCCGAGACGGTCGTTTTGGTATAAGATAGAGCTTATAACTCATTACGAGTCAAAAGTTATGCTAGTTTTAGTTTTCGTGTACCGGGAGACGCAAGTCGGCACAATCCGAAATTGTGGCTGATTTTGGGTCGACTCTCGGGGACTTTAGGCTTGGTTAGATAGTTGATACTACTGATTTTCAAAGTTTACAAACTGAGTTTGATGAGTCTAGTAGTGGTTTCAAAAGACGGATTGTCGGGTTAGTACTTTTAAAGTGGTCCAAACGATTTTACAAAACAAGTGTACAAATCTGTCCTAAAATTTGGAGTCAAGTAAAGCGTCGAGCTGATGGATTTTAAAGTGTGAACTTTGGATAAAATTTTGGTGAGGTCTTATACAGGTTATAAGTGACCTTGACACCAATTTTCATGTAAAACGGACAAGTCTAGATAGGGTAGATCGGTGTGTACATTCGGGGTGTATTTGCTGATTTTTATTTTGGACACGTAGTTCAATGCTTGTGTTGCGTGAGTTTGAGTGTTCACCATCGGACATGGTGACTTACTCAAGTGCTTAGTCATTATATAAATGACTTAGCTACTGGTCCAAATAAGGGTAAAGGATAGTTTGACTTGCGTTGACTTGGCGTCGTATGACGAGTCATTTTCAAGTGTTCAAGTGTTTTAACGAGTAACGTTGGATAAATGGGTAGTATGAATTCATTTGATTCATGTCAATGGTTTTGAAACATGTATACTTTGAAAACATTTGAGTCATGTTATATTTGGTATATATATCGATATTGAGTTCGAGTCTTAACGCGCGCCTTATTGTGATAGGTTGCGGTTTTCGTGTTTTCCCCGGGCATTCATATCGTCGGTGATCGTCTCACTACATTGTTTTTACTCAGTTGCTGAGTACCATGATTGACTTAACACGTGGCTAAGGGCCACGAAATTTCTAAGGATCAAGGAGGAGGAATTGTTTAATTTGCGTGTTTGGATAAATTCCTACTTGTTATGAAGGTATAGTCACTCCTAGCATTTTAGTTTTGATGTTACTAGTACTTTGATTCTTTTTATTCATGAATTTTGAATTCCTTGGGTGAAACCCACTGAGATTATAGATACTTAGGGCATATTAGGACTTAGGACACTTGCGTGGAGATTTGGTATAGCCTAAGTGTTGCTTGATTGAGGTTAGGTAGCTAAATGGAGTTGTTTTTGTAGTATGGAAATCACCACAGAAACAAACAGGTCATGGCAAAATTTTTTTAAGCATATGACCTTGTTTTTATTTGAAAAATGGATACCCACTGATGTGATTAGTATGTGTTGAGTTGGATGGAAACGGGAAGTGTCCGGATGAGCCCGAAACGGTCGTTTTACTAAACTAGGTCAAATCTTAATGTTATGCTTAAAACATGGGTAAATTGACTTGGGTAAAAAGGATTAATTTATGATTTTATGACTTTTTACAGTAGCTACAAATATACTAAAACTTCTCTTTTTTGTTTCGTGTCAAAATCTTTTACCGATTGGGATTTATGCTTAATCTACCGTAAGGTACGAAAGACGTTTACAACTTTCTGTTTTGATAGTCTGTCACTAAAAGTGCTTTTACCGTTTATTGAAAATAGTTATAGGGCTTTTCTTTCCCAACTTTTAAAGGTAAGAGAAATACCTATACATGTCAAGAAATTTCACCTCCTGTACTATTATAGATTTTTAGATATGACCAAATCTTCTCAGCCTTTTTCAGAAAACTGAATGCAGTCCCTTGTTTTGGTTTTTCAAACCGAGTCTTAAACGTGTTCGGAACCCACACATAAATGCTTGGACTATCATACAAGATTGATATTAAGTTATTACAGTAGGTTCAAGGTGTTGGGTCAAAATTTTAACTTAAGCTTAGGTCTCGCCATCGCACGCAAGTTACCTAGTCATACTATGTCCCACCACTTCCAAAACGTTATTGCTTCATTGAACGCATTCTTATTACGCGTCACCATTGCATAGGTCCGTGAAGACTTCTTTTTGCTCAGCCCCTTTTACCTTGTGATTACTTACTAAAGGTGAGTTCATAGCCCCTTTTTACTTGAACAATGTTTCTAATTGCGGGGTGAGATTTTACATGGTGGAACACATCCATTTAAAACTGTATACTACCAAGAACTTGTATGCTATTCAGACTTTTATGCTCTCCAACAGTTTTCATTGATATTATTGCTTATAGTTAATAGCCTTAAGTTTCCTCTCTTGATCATGAACCGTTAATTGTCCCGTATGCTTGCGCTAAGCGCGAATGTTGTGGGTGGATCCATCGGGATTGACAATCCCCGTCCCGATTACCTTGACGCACTTACATTTGTTTATACTTGAGTATTTAGGCTGAATACTCCCTAGAGGAACTTACTTTGAGTTAAGCTTCGGTTCATGAACTAAACAACAATAATATTGGTTTCAGACTATGGTTAATGATCATAACCATTTTCTCTATTTACTTGTTTTACAAATGAATGCTTGTGTTCCACACCTTTATTGCTAAACCTATGAATTTCACTCAACTTTGTGTTGACGATTTTACATGTTTAATCTCAGGTATTATTACTTAGCTTTGCTTGGATGGGAGCCCGCAGGATATTATCGCAGCTTGGAGATTTCTGTGATGCTTTTAAAAGACTGGTTTTAGTATAAACTGTCAGAAATTTATTATATCTTTTGGGCAACTTTATGTTATAAATCCTGATGAAATAATATATCTTTCCGCATATAAAACTCTGGGACCTATGTTTAAAACTCTGATCATTTATGATGTGATATATATGCTTTTATTACGTCAGCTTTGTGTCAACTGTAATTCATTGTTTCTTGTACTATGACGTGTTACCCCCTCGTTGCCTAGTTGTTCCATGTCAGATTTTGGGGGTCTCACAGATTGGTATCAGAGCGATGGTTATAGGGAACTGAGTCGTTTTTCAAAACTTAGTCTATAACCGAAAGTTCAAATATTTTATTGTTTCTATGTGTCAAACACAGAATTTGCCATTGCTGTTCGATATCTTCGCGGGTAACTCTCTAATCCTTATTATTTACTTTTAATTATCGTTGTATTATTTCATCTCTTGATTTCATTTTGAAATATTACTTTACGCTAATGACTATAATTACTATGTCTTTTTAAAGCCTATGTGCTTCATGAATTATCATTGAATGTTACTGTGATTACATCTGCCTATATTGTATTTCTTAAATTCTTGTTCTTGTGAATTGATCTTATTGCAATGATATTATATCGTTATGACGTTACATACTTGTATTCAGAGCGCGTATGCTGCCGACTTTTCATACTCATTTTTCTGAGTACTATTGCTATTTCATTTATGCGTGATACGACTGACTTTATATGCTCGTTCGGTTTGAACCGTCTGTTTTTCTTGACTCGTTGATACGTGTTGTGCATACTCTCGTGATATCATTGTTCGGGATTGAATAAGTGTTGTTTTCGATGAACTTCTGATTTTCATTCTACTACCGTGTGTGTTGCTTTCATTGTGGAAACCTTGGTTTCCGGATCTTTGAAGCTACTAGGAATGCATCATGTTCATATGACTGAATAATCAAAGCGGAATTAGAACATAAAACATTAACAAGGTGTTTAGACATATTGAACATGAATTAAAACAAAAGGGTTGCTCATTATATTAATAAACAACCACTAGACGTGTATACATTTAATCCCACGTCTAGTGCACACACGCTTTAGGTTTACATTGTGAAATATGAATTGATATAAAACCTAATAACCCTTGGTTCCTTTTATAGTGTAAGGATTAGGGTTTTACAAGAGATAAGAATGAATAAACATGTGAATCTTCTATTTAAATAACTATATACAGAATAAATCTTGCATATATATCCAAATAGAAGCTTCTAAAGGCTTCTTTCCTACGTTTCTATCAACTCTTGAATTGCATGTGATAATGCTTAGATTGTACACGACAACTCTTGAGCCAACAACGCTTAGTTTGTTATTGCCAACGCCTAAATTGGTCTTGACAACGCTTAGACAATAACTTCATATTTTCTTCGTTTTTGAGTTTCTGCCACATCAACCTTTTGACCCAACAATCTTCCCCTAGTTGATGGTGGTAAAACTCTATATGTATCTCTTGTAAGTTGTACATGATCTTCAAATTGCTTCCCCTCAAGTGTAGCATGTATCTCTTCCCCTTTTTGTCACATCAACAGGAAAGTAAACAATGTATGCAATCTTTGAAGATTCTCCAAATGTAGCTCTATGTAATGATCTTGAAGAAAAATAAATAAGATATTCTTGATGTAGAAGTAGAGTAACCCAAACCTATGTTCCATATCTTGTACGATGATGTGATGAAGTATGTAGCTGATACAAAAATCCTCATCCTTTGTGAGACACTGAGCACGATAATGTAACTCCTTCAAGTGATAGAAAATATGTGCATAGAGAACCATAAGAAAAATCACATATTCCTAGATCTTGTATAACTTCATCAGTAACCATGTAAGCACAAACAAGTTACCTTAAAAGTCAGTGACTGGGAGTGCACGACTTTAATATATGATAGAACATAAACTCGCGAAAATCTTCTTCAATCATCAAACTTACCATAAGAATTCTTCCCCTTAAGCTAACACCTCTTCATGATGAATTTAATGGAATAACATCTTCATACCATATGTAAAAGCCACTTCTCAAGGCTATTACATAGTTTAAAATATCCATCGAATTCTCAGGAATAGTTGCTAACTCGCTTTAAAATCATTATTTCCTTTTAAAAATATCCGAGCCATAAATATCAACATGATATTCTAAATTAAAACGGAGATTCCATGTACCTTCGTGTGTATAATCCTCCTTTTTGTGTGCTCAAAACGTACCAATTTTCTCAAACAGCAGCCTTCATTGTGTTGTCCAATATCATCTTTATCCAAGATCTCTATCAGTTGTATTGTCCGATATCGGACAATACCTATCAGCGCTGGAATTCATATATCGGACGACACTGTCAACTCTATCAGCGTTGACTTATTCTGTCAGCGTCAAAATCCTCTTTGTCAGCGCCTGGATTACAAACGTCAGCGTCAATTTTAAACCTTGTCAGTGTCTTGTCCCAAACGCTGAAGTCATCAAGGACTATGATCTTCAACAATGACCAAATAATACTTAATAGTAGTCATCTTTAGGCTTTAAATATATAACTTAAGCCCAAGAATATTCAGCCCACAAGTCCTTACGTGAATTTCAAGCTGCATGTTTCTTTGGCCCACATTGATCACAAAACCACGTCTGATGATAAAGAAATCTGCATATCTTCTTACGTCTGTTATAAATCAATTTATGGAAATAAAATACCACGTCCAAATCAATAAACGTGAAGTATCGCATGTATTTTCCAAAAACATCTCCATATATTACGCAAGAATCTTTGACTCCAATTTTGTAGCTGCTTCCCACATGTTTTTCTTTTTGATGATATCTCCAAATCAGCAACAATATTATGGGATAAATACAATCTCTATAAATAAGGAAAGTATATAATTGACGTGATGTTTGCACCTTCAAACGTTTAGCACATACGGATGATTTCTGTATGTCCTAAATATCAGCAACGATTACTTCATGAGTATGGGAGATAAAATAGGACTCTTTTTCCACACGTTTTTGAACAGCAGATCCAAACCCAAACGTATGTCATATTATCCTGCTATCTTGACACACCATAAATAATACTCATGACACACGCATGACAGATAAGCACGTTGTGAAAAACACCCATGTTGAATTCTTCATGTTGATCTTATGGATCTAGGGTTTTAAGGAAACCCTAGAAAATAAAACTAAAATTATTAGCTTATGAATATAAAGCATAAACATGATCCGAATAGCACTCTTGAAGCATATATCTCTACGAGGGTTCATCATCAATCCATGGATTGACTCACCAAAGCAAGTAGAGATAGCAAACATCTTCTTTCTCTGTTTAAGAATGATCTAGGGTTTGTTGATACCCTAAATCATTATTTTATGTGAAAACAGAAAACCTGAAAATCATCTCTACAACCAACTTCGACGCTTAATAACTTTTGATTGAGGGCTAATCTGGACGATCCCTCCGGTGGATATTTAGATATATGTATGTAGAACACACATATAAAATTTCGTGACGATCCAACGGTTCAATCAAGAGTTATGACCTTCTGAATACTGCTGCGCACACAAAAACTGTTAGCCGTATTTAAAGTGATGGTCATATAATATACCGTTGCGAAGCTCGTGAAAAATACTATTCAACGGTGTCGAGAGTTCTTAGTTATTAATGTTTATGTAACGGGAATTAGTCCCGAACACACAAATGAGGAAGGCCTCCTAAACACTTAGTACTTAGTATAAAAGGCCTCCTAAGCCTCATTTGTGTGTGTGTTTTCCATTTCATTTGTTTTGTAGAGAGAGAAACGTATGTGTTTCTCTCACTAGGAATTCACAACTTTGTTTTTCTCTTTTCCTTCATCTAATCTAATCTTTCTTTTTTGGTTTAATCTTCATCTACATTTCTATATCATTATAAGTCGTGTGTTACAATCCAACAAGTGGTATCATTCGCCAATGGATTCGTATTGAAGCATTTCGTGTGATTTTGATTGTTTTTCGCCAAAACATCAAAAACAAATTCGTGTTTGTTTGTGTGTCTAAGTCGTATACGTTCTTTAAATCGTGTAGTAGTGATTTAGGCATCTTGGTTTTGGCTTAAACTCAAGTTTTTGGATCAAAAGTTGATAAATTTCTTGTTTGTTCATCTTTCCGAAATTCTTGCAAGTTTCTCCATCGGAAAGTACAAAGCACGTGTGGCCAGATCGCAATAACCTTAGGTTCTACTTTGCGATCTAAACATTTCGATACCTTATTCCGATCTGGACATTCCGATCGTTCTTTGCGATCTGGGATTCCGACGGCTCTTAAGGAACTTTGAGTCGTTACTCTGCCAAATTGATTTTAGCCACATTCTGATCTGAAGTTATTCCGATCTGAAGATTCCGATCTGAAGTTTTTCCGATCTGAACATATTCCGACAGATCATCATTGCGATCTAGCATTCCGACAGATCATCATTGCGATCTAAGATTCCGATAGAAGGACATTCCGATAGAATTTTCCGATGGGCATTCCGATGGAAATTTTGTTTGAGTAATTTTTAGTCTTAGCCACCATCTAGACTAGTTTCAGAACATAGTTTACACGAAGATCAAAAAAAAAAAAATAAAAAAAAAATAAAATAAAATTTTTAGGTCAAGTAAAATCAAATTTTTTCCCTACTAGTTTTTGGCTATCTCGAACTCAATTTCAAAATTTGGCGATACATAATTTTTTCAGCTTACCGTTTTGTCGGACTGAGGAATTTATTGTCGGACTGAGAAAAAAATCGGAAGTTTCGGAATTTCAACATCACCACACGCTTTCTACGAATTGAGATCCTGTTGTTCACACGACTTCTACGATGACGTCTCAACAAGATATCTATGCTGCGGGTACTGAGAATCGTCCACCCATGCTTACCAAGGAGAACTACACTACATGGGCTAGTCGTCTCCTTCGTTATGCAAAATGTAAACCTCTGGGAAAGTTGATTGTCAACTCGATTCAAAAGGGTCCGTATGTTAGAAGAACAATTATTGTGCCTGGGGACCCTACGAATGCTAACCCAGTAGCTGATTCAAGTCATGAGCACACAGATGAAGAATTAACTGAAGCTGAATCCAAACAACTCGACGCTGATCATCAAGCAATTCAAGTCATTCTTATGGGACTTCCTGAAGATGTTTATGCTGCTGTCGATAGTTGTGAAACCGCACACGAGATGTGGCTTAGGATTCAGAAAATGATGAAGGGCAGTGAAATCGGTTTACAAGAAAAGGAAACTAAGTTGCTTCGTGAATGGGAGAAATTTACGTCTACTGAAGGGGAACAAATTGAACCTTATTATCATCGGTTTTCAACCCTCATGAACCATCTTAGAAGAAACAAACATGAACCTGCACAAATTGCTGCCAACATCAAATTTCTTGATAATCTTCCTTCTGAATGGTCACGATATGTCACTCTTGTCAATCAAACCAAGGATCTTCATGTCGTGGACTACACTCAAGTGTATGACTATTTGAAGATGAATCAAGATGAAGCTAACGAAGTTAGGGCAGAAAGACGTGCCAAGACACAAGATCCATTGGCTTTTATGGCAAACTCTCCATCATCTATGTCATATCCCATGGTACCCTACCATCAACCCTCATCAAGTAACTTCATGCCACAACAACAACAACAACAACTCACTGCTTATGGATATCAACATCCTGATGCTATGAATTACTTACAACAACCCATTGCCTGTTTTGATGACATTACCGATCCTACTCATGCTATTAATACTGGTCTTGCCCTTCTTGCAAAGGCATTCAAATTCACCATTAACCCCACCAACAACAATCAGAGAATCTCCTCGAACACTAGAAATAGGCAGATTGCTCAACCTTTCATGAATGCGAATCAAGATCGCCAATTGGTAGTTGCTGGAAACACGGGGACTCAGTTTCAACAATATGGTCAGAATGCTGGGCAGACCGTTGGCAATGCAGGAAATCAGTATGGTCAAAACCATGGTCAAAATCCGGGTGTTCCGAATGCGGGTAATCAGAATGGGTTAATTGTTGTGCCAGCGGTTGGTAACCAGATGGGAAACATTGTGGCTGCAAGGGCTGAGAATACTGGTACGGGAAATGGAAACAACAATCGTCAGGTTCAGTGCTACAACTGCAGGGGATTTGGTCATTATGCTCGTGATTGCACAACCAAAAAGAAGAGGGATGCTGCTTATCTTCAGACTCAGCTTCTCATAGCACAAAAAGAAGAGGCAGGAATCCCACTTCAAGCTGAGGAATTTGATCTTATGGCTTCTGCTGCAGAATATGACGAGGAAGAAGAGGTGAATGCCAACTACATCTTGATGGCAAACTTACAGCAAGCATCAACCTCAGGAATGCATGATGACAGAGCTCCCGTCTATGATGCAGACGGTCCCTCTGAGGTACACCCAAGTTTTGATGATAATGATATATATAATATGTCTAATCAGGAGGAAGAGTATACTGAGATGCTTGAGCCCTACATTGAGACACACGAGGATCAAACGAATACTAGTAATATTATTTCAAATGAGCCTAGTGTGGACCTTAGTGTGGATCAAGTTGCCCAGCCTACAACCCTTCCTGATGAGACACATGCGTATTATAAATCTCTATTTGATAAGCTTGCTAAGGATGTAGATCATGCTACGGTGGTTAATAATAAGTTTAGAGAAACTAATGCCAAATTGACCACTGAGCTTGCGGGATATAAGGAACGGGAGAAGAGTTTTGAGATTCATCATGAAAAAATCAAGGAACTTGAACAAGCTCATGCTACATCGGTTTATCAAGAAAAATGCACCACTAAGAAATTAAATGCCTTACACTTAAGTAGTGCCAAAAAGATAAGCGAATTGAATGATGAAATCACTTTTCTTAATAAACAGCTTTCAACTGAAAAATCTATTGTTTCTGATTTAAAAGAAGAAAGAAAAAAGCTAAAACATGATTTCAAAATTCGAGAAGATGGGCTTCTTGAGGACTTTTGCAAAGCGCAGGATAGGATTAGAGAATTATACAACCTTTTACTAAAACGTGGCCAAACTATGCAGACGATAAATATGCTCGCACCAAAAGTGAATGAGATAAATTACACTCGATACAAAATGGCTTTAGGTTGTCCTCTTCCCCCTAATCCAGGATACCTTAAGCAAGTTCAGGCCACTAATGAAACTTTATATAATGGTAGTGTGCTATTGTCTGATGAGCATGATCCTCCTAGTGTGCATGATTCCGAGGAAACTACTGAACTTGCTGTAGAGTCTCGTTTAAGAATGAAAAAGCTTGATAAAGAAGTGATACCCGTTTATTATCCGAAAGTTAATCCTCCAACTGTTTTTGTTCGGTCTAAAACGAATACTGAAATGCTTTTGCTACCAAGTGAGGAATTATCTGATGACCCTCCTAAACCGAGTATCACTCGCCGATTTCTAAACGAGCTTAAAGATAACTTTGTCATCCTTAAACGTGTCGTTAATTCAAAAATAACTGGAGGTAATTTTACATCACCTGTTCAGATTGAGGTTCAGAAAATTCTTCAAAACGATATTAATCCGATTATTAATCAAGTTGATGCTCGGTTAGGAAATTTAGAAAACGCTTTTCTAAAAGAATTAGCCAACTTTGTTGAAGACTTTAAATCATTGACGAAGGAAGCTGATGAGTCTCTTGATAAAATTAAAGTTTTGGAAAACGATCTTGAACGCCTCTCTAAAGCTCGTGATTGTATTGATAGTAGCCCTGTTGAGTTAGGTACCTCTATGTCGCATAATGAAAACCTCCAAACTGAGCTTGATCTTATGAAAGAGAAGATGGAATCTTATGTCATTAAAAAGGATAAAGAATTCACCGATCTTTGGAATAAATTTGTCAAAAAATGTGATGAATGCAAATATGACAAGATTTCGTATGAAAAAGCTCACAATGAAATGCAACAAACTATCGCACAGTTGCAGGCTCAGTTAGGAGGGGTTTCGGAAACGAATTTGGCCTCGTCAGGGTTAGAGAGTGCTAGTGGTGGTAATGTTCAGAAGCTTAAGGCTAAAATTGCAGATTTAGAATCTGTTGTTGTTTCATATAAGCGGGCTGTTGAACAAAGTAAGTCTGTCTATCAGAAACTTATTGATAAAATCTGTGAGAACTGTAAGTTAAAGGCCTTGTTAAAAGATAAGACTTCTGAACATAGCTCGATTGTGGATACGATGATCCAGAAACCAGCAACCTCGGGACCCACTCGTATTGATGTGACACCTTTTCCCAAGGTTGCTGGAACGAAAACTGCTGTGATTGCCCCAGGAATGTTTCGTGTTAGTTCTCCCTCAGTGCCTAGCAAACAACGTACAGCAAGCGTTAGGACAAAACCGATCACTATAACTCAACCACAAGTTATTGATTTAAAAAGTGCTAATTCTAATAGACGCGTGTCTTCTTCTACAGGCATAAACAACTACACTAAGAGCAGAAGGCCACAGCCTACGAGCAATACAAGGAATGATAGGGTCCTTTTTGCCTCTAGAAGTAGTCGCCCCAAGATCAATAATGTGGAAGTAGAAGAACACCCTAGGAATTTACCGCTTTTTAATCATAATCAGAAACCTAATTCATCTGAATGTAATGACTTTAAGCTTGCTATTCGGAATGAAAAATCTGAAGTTATTTGTGCTAAATGTAATAAATGTTTCTTTACTTTTAGTCATGATGCTTGTGGTTTGACTATGAATGGTTTGAATTATGGTGGTTACACTCGAATTGACAAGCTGTCAGTCAGTGAACAACAACACACTCCTAAGGCTAAGGTGTATGTTCCAAAAAGTACGCATGTAGGGTCCACAGAAAGTCTTGCTAAGCCTAGTAGCCCTAGACTCACCTCTAAATGGTTGCCTACTGGTAGAAATTTTGACTGTAGTGGCAAAATTATCGACACTAGTAGATCTCTTACTGACAGTGAAACGTCGGTATGTGATACGGCTTAATTATCTTCTAACCCTACAGGAACCTATTTCATCGGTTGCCAAAATATCTGTTTCTCTTATCATTGGCAGGCTGTTGAAATTTGTCTCTGGTGCGTGGACTCGGGCTGTTCCAAACATATGACTGGGAATCGAAGCCTTCTCAAGAACTTTGTATGGCGTTTCATGGGAACTGTTCGATTTGGAAATGATCATGTTGCAGCAATTCTAGGCTATGGTGATCTTCATTGGGGAAATATAATCATCACCAGAGTCTCTTTTGTTGATGGCTTGGGACATAACTTGTTCTCGGTTGGGCAATTTTGTGATTCAGACTTGGAGGTCGCTTTCAGACGTCATACATGTTTTGTAAGAGATCTTGAAGGAATTGATCTATTGAAAGGAAATCGTACCACCAACCTTTATACCATTGATCTTTTTCAAATGTCTGCTGCTTCTCCAATTTGTCTCATGGCCCGAGCCACATCAACAAAGTCGTGGTTATGGCATCAAAGGTTATCTCATCTCAATTTTGATGCCATCACCCATCTCGCGAAAGATGATCTCGTTACCGGTCTTCCAAAGTTCAAATATACAAAAGACCATCTATGTCCTTCATGTGAGCAAGGTAAAAGTAAGAAGAAGCCTCACAAACCCAAACCTGTTCCCAACTCAACGAATAGGTTACATCTCCTACATATGGATTTGTGTGGCCCAATGAGAATCAAAAGTATTAATGGAAAGCGGTATGTCCTTGTCATTGTGGATGACTATTCTCGCTACACATGGGTTCATTTTCTTGCTTCAAAAGATGAAACCCCTGATGTAATTATTAACTTCTTGAAGAAAACATCAGTTCTACTGCAAGCCCCTGTCATTATTGTGAGAACGGATAACGGTACAGAAGTCACAAATCAGAAATTGAAAGCTTATTTTGACGAAGTTGGGATTTCTCATCAAACTTCGGCTGTAAGAACTCCAGAGCAGAATGGAGTTGTGGAACGGAGGAATCGTACGTTAGTTGAAGCTGCTCGAACGATGCTTCTCTCCTCTAGTGCACCGTTATTCCTTTGGGCCGACGCTATAGCAACTGCATGTTATACTCAAAACCGCTCCATTATTCACACTCGTTTCAACAAAACACCTTATGAGATCATTAATGGAAGAAAACCGGATATTTCATTTTTACATGTCTTCGGTGCATTATGTTATCCGAAGAATGATCGTGAAGATATCGGTAAACTTGAACCTAAAGGTGATATTGGCTTTTTCATTGGTTATTCTTCAACTGCTTGTGCTTACAGGGTTTATAATCGAAGGACAAGAAAGGTAATGGAGACTATGAACGTTACCTTTGATGAACTCTCGGGTATGGCCTCTCAGCATAGAAGCTCACATCCCGAGCTTCAAGGTCAGACTTCTGGACACGTAAGTTCAGGACTCGCGCTTCAATTTGCGCCGTCAGCAATCTCATCGTTACAACCTTCGGAACGTGACTTGGAAGTTTTATTTGTGCCTATTTATGATGAATATATGGAGGGTCCTTCGTCATTTGGTGTTCCTCAAAATGCCCCGGCTGCACCTGCTACGGTAGTTCAAGAACCTCCGACTGCATCTACACCATCGGCATCTACTTCTGCACCATCTACGTCAACCTCATCCATAGTGACTCAAAACATTCCAACCACTTCTCCGATTGCTGACGCAACTCAACAACATTCTCAGCAAATTCCTACTCATGTTCAACTTCAGAATGAAATAGTTGCTGAAAATGCAAACAATGCGATGCTCAACGAACACGAGTTTGTTAATCCATTTGCGGCTTCCACAAGCACTACTCAGCCTTCAGCATCATATGTGGATCCGTCGAGCTCGCATCAAGTTTCTCATACACTTCCACATGAACACAAATGGACTAAGAATCATCCTTTGGTTCAAGTGATTGGCAATCTCTCACGACCGGTCTCAACACGAAATCAGCTGCGTACCGATGGTGATATGTGTATCTATGCACTATCAGCCAGCACAATGGAACCAGCAAGTGTGAAAGAAGCAATGACCGATGCTTCATGGATTGAGTCTATGCAAGAAGAACTCAATCAGTTCACCCGACTCGATGTATGGGAGTTAGTACCTCGACGGGACAATATCGATCCGCTTACCCTGAAATGGTTATTCAAAAACAAGATGGATGAGGAGCAAACGGTCATTAGGAACAAAACTCGGTTAGTTGTGAGAGGTTATAAACAAAAGGAGGGAATTGACTTCGCAGAATCCTTTGCCCCGGTTGCTCGGATGGAAGCTATTAGGATTTTCTTGGCATACGCTGCACACAAATCATTCACAGTGTATCAAATGGATGTGAAGACGGCTTTCTTGCATGGGCCGTCAAAAGAAGATGTGTATGTATGTCAACCTGAAGGTTTCATTATAAGTCGTGTGTTACAATCCAACAAAAACGTCCAGAAAAACCCTAGACGGATTTTTCTTCTTTTCACCATACACGAACACCTTGTTGGTCCTAGCATCACGAGCCACGAGGCTCTGATACCAATTGTGGAAACCTTGTTTTCCGGATCTTTGAAGCTACTAGGAATGCATCATGTTCATATGATTGAATAATCAAAGCGGAATTAGAACATAACACATTAACAAGGTGTTTAGACACATTGAACATGAATTAAAACAAAAGGGTTGCTCATTATATTAATAAACAACCACTAGACGTGTATACATTTAATCCCACGTCTAGTGCACACACGCTTTAGGTTTACATTGTGAAATATGAATTGATATAAAACCTAATAACCCTTGGTTCCTTTCATAGTGTAAGGATTAGGGTTTTACAAGAGATAAGAATGAATAAACATGTGAATCTTCTATTTAAATAAGTATATACAGAATAAATCCTGCATATATATCCAAATAGAAGCTGTTAGAAATACGTTTTTACGTATTTAGAAAGGATCGGTCACTCCAACGATATTGGGCTCGTGATCCAATATAGCCCATATAGCCCACATGTAGGGTGGGCTATATAAACCCCCCTCCTAGCATGTTAGGAGGGGTTGTTGGTCATTCACTTTTGACACACTTAATGTAAAACCCGCATGCTTTTACCATGAATAGTGCCCTTAAGATCGTACGTCCTAGATTAAAACTTACCTCAGTTAGTATTGATCACATTCATGTGCTAATAATCAAGCAAGTGCATACGTGTATGACATGACAAGTATCGATTACGTACGAACTCATGATAAACAGTTAATAATATATCACGTGAACATAATTAAATCATGATCACCATTTAATATACTAACTAAAATAATTACGTAAATACTTATAATATATTTACGAGCGTTAAGTTTATGATAAACGACACGATAGATTAAACAGAAACACTTTAAACACGAGCACGTTTAACCACGAGCGAACACGAAACATTGGGACACGAGAAAGGTACGGGTACCCCATGTGGGGCCCCCATACCCACGGCACACATGGAAGAAATGGGCTTAGCCCATGGACTTTACAAGTTAAGGGGGGTAAAGAGTAAAACATGTTTTCACTTTTCATTTTACAAGAAAATAAACAAAAACCCTAAAAGAGTTTTTCTCCTCTCCTTTTTGCTCTCTTTGTGCCGCCACCTATACACCACCATTGGAGGGTGTTTGTTTGATTTTGATCTTAAAAACAAGTGTTAGAATACGTGTTTGTTCATCCTTTTTCCAAGCTACATAGTGGTATAACTTTCTAACCCTTCTTTTTAATTCTTTTTAATTCTATTAATCTTTGATTATTTTCATGAACATGTTATTAGTTTTATTATTAAAACAAGGTAATTAATCATTGATCTAACATGTTTTGGTATTAATTAAAATCAAAGAAGGATTTTTAAGGGTGTTTGTTTTTGGCCGCCTAGCAAACAAACCCGAGGGGGGGTTTGGTTTGCTATTGCCGCCACCACCAAGACCACAATTGGTCTTGGTTGGCTCATGTGGGACCCACGGCAGCAAGGGGACACGTGTGCCCCGGGTTTGGCCCGGGGTACGGTGTCGAATTCATGCCCGATTCATGGTTCGTTGGTTAAAATCATGATCTATGTTACATGTAATTTTATGAATCATGAACTTAGGATATAACTAATTAATAACATGAAATATTAATTAAATCATGACTTAGGTTATTTTAATTATTAGTTTATCATGACATTAATTTAACCTAAGTATTTTATGTTATAAGTTATAATTAATTAATTATTAAAACATGCCTATAATTAATTAATTTAGACATGACTTAGGTTATATTATTATTAATAATAATACACATTTTAACCTAAGTATTTTCATTTCATTTTAATTATACATGTTATACTTTAATTAAAATGCTTAACCTATAGTTTAATTAAAATACATGAAATAATAATTAAACTATACACTATATCATATGACTTAAGAAATAAGCTTAACACTTAGACTTATATGTTAGCTTATGTAATCAGCTTAATTCTAATTATGGAAACTTCTATTTATAGAAACTTAATTAAATAAGGCAACTAATCTAATTATGGAAACCTTCTATATATGGAAATCAATCTATTTCAGGCAGCTAATCTAATCATGGAAACTTTCTATATATGGAAACTTATTTAATTAAGGCAGCTGATCTATTTTTGGAAACTTTCTATTTTTAGAAACTAATCTATTTTAGGCAGTAAATTCTATTTTTGGAAACTTTCTATTTTTGGAAACTTTCTATTTTTGGAAACTTTCTATTTTTGGAAACTTTCTATTTTTGGTAACTTTCTATTTTTGGAAACTTTCTATTTTTGGAAACTTTCTATTTTTGGAAACCTGCTATTTTTGGAAAGTTACTTATTATTACACAGTAAGTATAATAATACATGAAACAACAGTAATACTTAATCAGATTAATCAGAATACAAGATAAACACAGTTTAAGGCTTTAAACAGTGAACCATGACCTAAAACATACCAAATCAGCTATAACAAGACACAGAACCCAGTACGTAATCAGTGAATCGATACTTATACACGTGTGTATTCATGTAGCGTTAGTGATCCAGAAGTAGGAGTCTTTCTTCCGTTCATTCACTGGACTTGAGGTACGGATTCCCGTCCTTTCAGTATGGACATTCTTTCCTTATTAGGATTTCCCCGTATGCAGCCAACTGTTTTCCCCAGCATTTATTTTATTGTTTTGAACTGCTTATGTTAATTTAGCATAAACTATAGCCATATACAAGCATGACCAGTTTCACCTAGTTATGGATGTACCATAACCATAGCATTGGAGGCACCGATGTTATGACTTCCCCACGGCGGAGTGATTGCTCGTGGCGTCCCTTTTCAGTTTGGCCATATTATTATATCAGGTGGGGAGTATGGGTGCATCCTAGTTACATGTTTTATTCAGTTTATCATGGTGAATGTGGTGTGTGCCTTGCACCCTTCACAAGGAGTTGATCCCTCCTACCCAAATCAGTATATTGATTAGAGGCATCCCCTCTAATCAGCATGATGAGGTCACCCCTCCAAGTATTCATGCACGTGACCTTTTCATGACCTATATGGGCTATGGTATATATATATGTTAAAACAGTTTTCACAAGATAAACATAAGGCTTTTCAAACTATAAAACCAGTTTTCTTGATACTTAACCAGTTTACTCAGTACTTAGTCTTCCGCTGTTATATGTTACATGTTTACTCTATTCCATGCTATATTGTACATCCGTGCACTGAGCGTCTTGCTCAGCCGTTTTCCTTTTCATGTTCCCAAAACGGCAGGTACTCAGGGACGCTCGTAGATCTCAAACGTAGGTGCATATGGACTGGAAGCCTTACTGTCTTTCTTTACTTTATGCATTTCCTTTACTTTGATACAGTTGCTATGGACATTGTTTCGTCCTTTCCTTTTTACAGTATTTATGTTTGTGTGTGATGAGCTTTACTTTGGGGTACCGATGTTTGATTCCGGTATTTCCCTTTTATGGTTGAATAATGCTTAGACATTTATCCTTGTATGCTTTGATGACACGCCATGATTATGCGTAATATTCCATTTCCAAAATGGGGTGTTACAATTATGGTATCAGAGCCAAGGCTTCGACCTGTAGGCTCTCAAATATGACCTGTGATTAGTGGGTAGTCACTACGGTCTTCCTAGAACTGACAGTTATTTTCATGCATTCATCATTTTTAAGCATACATATACATGTCATTGTTACAGGGTTTTTGACTAAGTAATGGTTGGTACAGGACTGGCCCTATTTAGTCGCATGTGTTTTACCGAAACTTTTAGATTTGGGACCGACCCATAGGCGTCCCCTCGATATGTCTTTTATTTTGAGTGAACTGACCTAAGGCGTTCACTCTCGAGCATCAAAAGTTTTCATAAAACTGCATCATGCATTCATACAAAGATTTTCTTGCATAAAATTTTTCTCGTGAAATTTTGGCATAAATTTTTATTTTATTTTATGTTGAACTGTTTATCATATGTTTTATGTTATACTGTCAGATGGCAAACACAGACAAACTCTGGGAGTTATTTGAAAACATGGAGGCAGAAAGGCAAGACGCCGTTCTTCATGAAGACGAATATCCTCCCCCACCTATCGTTTTTCCCATGGAAGGAAGGAATCGACTCATGAGGGAATACTACACCATGAGACAGAGACCCGACGAGAATTGTGGACGGTTCATGCAAAGGTTCCTCGGGTACACAGCTGTACTGAGGGCATCCGCAGGCACCACTGAAGAGCAAGCACTACATTTTCGTTGGGGCCTTAACCCAAGGATTGCCAATGATTTATCGGGTTCCCCGTTGGATACTGTGGCACAAATGGCTTACGCAGCAAGAAAGCTTGAGATGTTGCAGGAACGCGATAAGTTCGGGGAAGCTGAAAGACCCGACAAGAGGTAAAACATTTCATGTTCTAGCGCTAACCAGACCGCATCCTATCGTTATATGTTCTATAATCATCTCTTAAACTGTATCTTCCAGGCAGAAAACTGGGGACCGGTCTCAGCCGGCTACTCAGCAGCAACCCAATCAGCCCAAAGGAAACGGTCACTCTAACGACCGTTCTGTTGTGGAAAGGCGCAGCGGTAATGATAATTACCGTAACAATGCGGGACAATCCAACAACAGCAGGTCCTACTATTTACGCATCTTCTTATGATTTCATGTTATATCTCTCATGCTGACACTATATTAATCTCTACCAGGAACCACGGTAACGGAAGGGACCAGAACCACAGGGGTTCTCAGCCCAACCGTTCAGCTAACACTGGTAAACATCTTATGACGCTTACGTCCTATACTCGTGCATATACTTTATTCTTAACACGTATTGTCATCAGCAGGCCCTCAGCAAGCAAGGACTCCTGCTGGAGGATTCACTCATCCTCTTTGCAGCACTTGCCATCGCAGACACCCTGGCCCATGTCGTCGTGACTCCGACGCGTGCTACAAGTGCGGCCTCCCTGGCCATCGTATGAGAGATTGCCGTAAGGGTGAAATGGAGGGTACTTCGGGTCATGCTGATACTAAACCGCCTCCTACCACTGGGCGTGTCTACACGACATCGCGCGATCAGGCAAACAAATCTACAGGTACCATTACTGGAATTTTGTATATGTACGGCCAGGCTGCATGTGTTCTTTTTGACACGGGTGCCACTCATTCAGTTGTTTCCACTACTTATGCTAAGAACATCAGGACACTTCCCTTGCCATTAGAAAATAAGCTTACCATTTCCACGCCTCTGAGGGACTCTGTGTTAATAACTCATGTATACAAGAGTCTTCCTCTAGAGTTTGACGATAAGGTTCGTGCAGTAGACGCACTTCCTCTAGACATGATTGAGTTCGATATGATTCTCGGCATGGATTGGCTATCCAAGCACCATGCTACCATAGACTGCCACTCATATCGGGTGATCTTCGGCGACATTAATGCACCAGAGTACATCCACAACGGGTTCATACCCGGACGGTCTGTACAGGTCATATCTACCTTGCAAGCACGTGCATTACTGTCACATGGCTGCGAAGGTTATCTAGCTACGGTTCATGACATGGATGCTGAATCCCCATCGATTCAGGATCAACCAGTAGTTTCGGAATTTCAGGACGTCTTCCCAGATGAACTTCCAGGCATACCACCTGCAAGAGAAGTGGAGTTCAACATCGACCTTGTTCCAGGAGCTGAGCCAATCTCTAAGGCTCCGTATCGTATGGCTCCCATAGAACTAAAAGAACTGAAGGACCAATTGCAGGAACTTCTTGAACGAGGGTTCATTTGACCGAGCGCATCTCCATGGGGCGCACCGGTCTTGTTCGTTAAGAAGAAGGACGGCAGCATGCGACTTTGCATTGACTACCGTGAACTTAATAAGATTACCATCCGCAATAGATATCCACTGCCACGTATAGACGATCTGTTTGACCAACTTCAAGGAGCCAAACACTTCTCAAAGATCGATCTAAGGTCAGGCTACCATCAGCTAAGGGTTAAAGAGCAGGATATTGCCAAGACTGCTTTTCGTACCCGCTATGGCCATTATGAGTTCGTGGTCATGCCATTCGGCCTGACTAACGCTCCAGCAGTATTCATGGATCTGATGAACAGAATCTTTCATGAATTCCTTGATAAATTTGTCATTGTATTCATCGATGACATCTTGATATTCTCAAAGTCCACGGAGGAACACGAAGATCATCTCCGTACTGTACTACAGATTCTTCGTCAGAAGCAGCTGTATGCGAAATTCTCCAAGTGTGAGTTCTGGTTAAACAAGGTGGCATTCTTAGGTCACATTGTATCAGCAGAAGGGATCACTATGGACCCAGCGAAGGTTGAGGCTATCACTAAATGGCCAAGACCAACATCAGTGACAGAAGTCCGCAGTTTCTTAGGCTTAGCTGGATATTATCGAAGATTCGTGGAGAACTTTTCCCGCCTGGCATTGCCTCTCACCAAACTGATGCGAAAAGGAGAGAAATTCGTCTGGACGGAAGATCGAGAGAAGAGCTTCGAAGACCTAAAGCAGAAGTTAGTATCTGCACCTATTCTTACTCTCCCATCTGGTACAGGTGGATTTCAGATCTATAGCGATGCATCGGGGAAGGGACTGGGCTGTGTTCTCATGCAACATGGGAAAGTGATCGCGTATGCTTCACGGCAGCTTAAGCCCTATGAAGAAAACTACCCTACACATGACCTGGAACTTTCTGCAGTGGTGTTCGCATTGAAGATATGGAGGCATTACTTATACGGAGAATCATGCGACATTTTCACGGATCACAAGAGCTTGAAGTATATCTTCACACAGCGAGAATTGAACATGAGACAAAGGAGATGGTTGGAACTGTTGAAGGATTATGATATTAACCTACAGTATCATCCCGGGAAAGCTAATGTAGTGGCAGATGCACTCAGCAGAAAGTCCGGAATGATAAACGGCATTGAGATCAAGGAACAAAACATAAGAGACTTGGAGCGGCTAGACATCGAAATCATGGTACGTGGGCAGCACGGATACTGGGCGAATCTTACAATAGAACCTGAGTTACTGACTAGGATTAAGGAAGCGCAGAAGGATGATGGAGAGATTTCGGCGATAATACAGAATTTGGAGAAGCAGACAGAATTCAGAATGGACGCAGACGGTATCATGTGGCAGGGCACGAGACTTTGTGTTCCTGACAATCAAGAACTCCGGGAAGCATTGTTAGCTGAAGCTCACAGCTCCCCATTTTCTATACATCCTGGGTCGACAAAAATGTACCATGACATCAGACAGCACTTTTGGTGGAGTGGTATGAAACAGGATGTAGCCACGTATGTCTCCAAATGTCTTACCTGCCAGCAGGTTAAGATTGAACATCAGCGATCTGGCGGTCTTCTTCAACCGTTGGATATTCCAGAGTGGAAGTGGGACAAAATCACCATGGATTTTGTTACCGGTCTTCCGCCTACCAAGAAGAAGCACGATGCTATTTGGGTCATTGTTGATCGACTCACCAAATCAGCTCATTTCTTACCGATACGCAAGGAAGATCCGGTAAGTAAACTCGCAGATACGTACAGAAGGGAGATCATGAGACTCCACGGCACTCCCTCCAGCATCGTCTCAGACAGAGATCCTCGTTTCACGTCGCGATTCTGGAAAGGTCTGCAAAAAGCTTGGGGTACACAACTTAAGCTGAGCACAGCCTTTCATCCTCAAACGGACGGACAATCGGAGCGAACAATTCAGACATTGGAAGATATGTTAAGGTCGTGTGCGTTGGAATGGACAGGTGATTGGGACGATTACATCTGTTTAGTCGAGTTTGCATACAACAACAGCTGGCACGCAAGTATCAAATGTGCTCCTTTCGAAATGTTGTATGGCAGAAAGTGTCGCGCTCCAACTTGCTGGGATCAAGTGGGAGAGCGAACACTCGAAGGACCAGAAATTATAGAAATGACCAATGAGAAGATTGAGGTAGCTAAACAGAAGTTGCAAGAAGCACGGTCACGTCAGAAGAGTTACGCCGATAAGCATCGTAGGGACATACATTTTAATGTGGGAGATCACGTCTTCCTCAAGGTTTCGCCGGCACGTGGTGTTAAACGCTTCGGGATCAAAGGAAAACTCAGTCCTCGGTTCATCGGACCATTTGATATCGTTGAACGAATCGGCGAAGTATCTTACCGATTGGCGTTACCTCCTCAGCTTTCGCACGTGCATAACGTGTTCCATGTGTCCTTACTCAGAGGGTACAATTATCATCCCCTTCACATGGTTCAGTATCCACTGGAACAGATACGTGAAGATCTCACTTTTATAGAAGAACCCGAACGAGTACTCGACAGGCAAGAACGAGTCATGAGAAGGAAGACGATTCCATTCGTCAAAATTCTTTGGAGGGACCATACCGAGCGGGAAGCCACTTGGGAAACAGAGGAGTCTATCCGGGCTTCTTACCCTCACTTCATATTTTGAGTTCGGGTATGTCACTTCTTTTCAGCTTACTTTATCTATAATTCGGGGACGAATTATTCTTTTTAGGGGGGAAGAATAGTAAAACCCGCATGCTTTTACCATGAATAGTGCCCTTAAGATCGTACGTCCTAGATTAAAACTTACCTCAGTTAGTATTGATCACATTCATGTGCTAATAATCAAGCAAGTGCATACGTGTATGACATGACAAGTATCGATTACGTACGAACTCATGATAAACAGTTAATAATATATCACGTGAACATAATTAAATCATGATCACCATTTAATATACTAACTAAAATAATTACGTAAATACTTATAATATATTTACGAGCGTTAAGTTTATGATAAACGACACGATAGATTAAACAGAAACACTTTAAACACGAGCACGTTTAACCACGAACGAACACGAAACATTGGGACACGAGAAAGGTACGGGTACCCCATGTGGGGCCCCCATACCCACGGCACACATGCAAGAAATGGTCTTAGCCCATGGACTTTACAAGTTAAGGGGGGTAAAGAGTAAAACATGTTTTCACTTTTCATTTTACAAGAAAATAAACAAAAACCCTAAAAGAGTTTTTCTCCTCTCCTTTTTGCTCTCTTTGTGCCGCCACCTATACACCACCATTGGAGGGTGTTTGTTTGATTTTGATCTTAAAAACAAGTGTTAGAATACGTGTTTGTTCATCCTTTTTCCAAGCTACATAGTGGTATAACTTTCTAACCCTTCTTTTTAATTCTTTTTAATTCTATTAATCTTTGATTATTTTCATGAACATGTTATTAGTTTTATTATTAAAACAAGGTAATTAATCATTGATCTAACATGTTTTGGTATTAATTAAAATCAAAGAAGGATTTTTAAGGGTGTTTGTTTTTGGCCGCCTAGCAAACAAACCCGAGGGGGGGTTTGGTTTGCTATTGCCGCCACCACCAAGACCACAATTGGTCTTGGTTGGCTCATGTGGGACCCACGGCAGCAAGGGGACACGTGTGCCCCGGGTTTGGCCCGGGGTACGGTGTCGAATTCATGCCCGATTCATGGTTCGTTGGTTAAAATCATGATCTATGTTACATGTAATTTTATGAATCATGAACTTAGGATATAATTAATTAATAACATGAAATATTAATTAAATCATGACTTAGGTTATTTTAATTATTAGTTTATCATGACATTAATTTAACCTAAGTATTTTATGTTATAAGTTATAATTAATTAATTATTAAAACATGCCTATAATTAATTAATTTAGACATGACTTAGGTTATATTATTATTAATAATAATACACATTTTAACCTAAGTATTTTCATTTCATTTTAATTATACATGTTATACTTTAATTAAAATGCTTAACCTATAGTTTAATTAAAATACATGAAATAATAATTAAACTATACACTATATCATATGACTTAAGAAATAAGCTTAACACTTAGACTTATATGTTAGCTTATGTAATCAGCTTAATTCTAATTATAGAAACTTCTATTTATAGAAACTTAATTAAATAAGGCAACTAATCTAATTATGGAAACCTTCTATATATGGAAATCAATCTATTTCAGGCAGCTAATCTAATCATGGAAACTTTCTATATATGGAAACTTATTTAATTAAGGCAGCTGATCTATTTTTGGAAACTTTCTATTTTTAGAAACTAATCTATTTTAGGCAGTAAATTCTATTTTTGGAAACTTTCTATTTTTGGAAACTTTCTATTTTTGGAAACTTTCTATTTTTGGAAACTTTCTATTTTTGGTAACTTTCTATTTTTGGAAACTTTCTATTTTTGGAAACTTTCTATTTTTGGAAACCTGCTATTTTTGGAAAGTTACTTATTATTACACAGTAAGTATAATAATACATGAAACAACAGTAATACTTAATCAGATTAATCAGAATACAAGATAAACACAGTTTAAGGCTTTAAACAGTGAACCATGACCTAAAACATACCAAATCAGCTATAACAAGACACAGAACCCAGTACGTAATCAGTGAATCGATACTTATACACGTGTGTATTCATGTAGCGTTAGTGATCCAGAAGTAGGAGTCTTTCTTCCGTTCATTCACTGGACTTGAGGTACGGATTCCCGTCCTTTCAGTATGGACATTCTTTCCTTATTAGGATTTCCCCGTATGCAGCCAACTGTTTTCCCCAGCATTTGTTTTATTGTTTTGAACTGCTTATGTTAATTTAGCATAAACTATAGCCATATACAAGCATGACCAGTTTCACCTAGTTATGGAGGTACCATAACCATAGCATTGGAGGCACCGATGTTATGACTTCCCCACGGCGGAGTGATTGCTCGTGGCGTCCCTTTTCAGTTTGGCCATATTATTATATCAGGTGGGGCGTATGGGTGCATCCTAGTTACATGTTTTATTCAGTTTATCATGGTGAATGTGGTGTGTGCCTTGCACCCTTCACAATGAGTTGATCCCTCCTACCCAAATCAGTATATTGATTAGAGGCATCCCCTCTAATCAGCATGATGAGGTCACCCCTCCAAGTATTCATGCACGTGACCTTTTCATGACCTATATGGGCTATGGTATATATATATGTTAAAACAGTTTTCACAAGATAAACATAAGGCTTTTCAAACTATAAAACCAGTTTTCTTGATACTTAACCAGTTTACTCAGTACTTAGTCTTCCGCTGTTATATGTTACATGTTTACTCTATTCCATGCTATATTGTACATCCGTGCACTGAGCGTCTTGCTCAGCCGTTTTCCTTTTCATGTTCCCAAAACGGCAGGTACTCAGGGACGCTCGTAGATCTCAAACGTAGGTGCATATGGACTGGAAGCCTTACTGTCTTTCTTTACTTTATGCATTTCCTTTACTTTGATACAGTTGCTATGGACATTGTTTCGTCCTTTCCTTTTTACAGTATTTATGTTTGTGTGTGATGAGCTTTACTTTGGGGTACCGATGTTTGATTCCGGTATTTCCCTTTTATGGTTGAATAATGCTTAGACATTTATCCTTGTATGCTTTGATGACACGCCATGATTATGCGTAATATTCCATTTCCAAAATGGGGTGTTACACTTAATCTAATCTTTCATTTTTCTCTCCAACCTCTCTCTAGTTTCTCTCTCTACATCTTCATCTATCTCTCTCTCTAATAATCATCTCCATAGTTAGATAATCCAAGGATTACGATAAACTAACAAATGGTATCAAGAGCCATGGGATGATTGCTTGGTTTTTGTGTTTGTGTTCTTGATTTACACGCCTATTTTGATCCTTATTACACACGTCCAAAATTTTTTTTGTGTTTTTGATGGTTTTTTCTTGATACAAATCTTCTACATAGTTGTGGTAGGGATTTGGTATAGTTACTTTGGCTAAAAACACAAAATTTTTGGGTGTTTTGATCATTTTTTGGCTTAAAATCACGAATTGGTTGAGTTTTGTCCTTCCGATCTGGTCATCGGAAAGGGGTTTATAGTACATTCCGATCAGTGTAATCGGAATAGGGTTTTGGTATTCAGATTGGGTATTCCGATCACGGCATTCCGATTGGTTGGTATTCAGATTAGGTAAATTCCGATTGGTATTCAGATTGGGTATTCCGATCACGCATTCCGATTGGTATTCATATTTGGTATTCCGATCACAACATTCCGATTGGTATTCAGATTGGGTATTCCGATCACGGCATTCCGATTGGTTGGTATTCAAATTAGGTACATTTCGATTGGTATTCAGATTGGGTATTCCAATCACGCATTCCGATTGGTATTCAGATTTGGTATTCCGATCACAGCATTCCGATTGGTATTCAGATTGGTATTCCGATCACAGAATTCCGATTGGTATTCAGATTGGTATTCCGATTAGGTTTTCCGATAACTCATACCGATCATCATTCCGATCACTATTCCGATCAATATTCCGATCATCAAAATTTTTCCATAAAAAATTTCGAGAACAATTATTAGGGGATTTTAACATTATTTCTCGACTTCTACTCACAACAACAAACACAATTACTTTCTTTCATTGTTCGATCGATACGTAATCCTTAACTTCATTTATCATCGATTTTCAATGGATTCGTCGAATTCGACATCTCAAGAGGGAGACTTGCATCTCATGCAAAATACAGCTAGAGAAAGTGGTATAACATTCTTTCGACTACTCCAGCCTCATCTAGTGACCATTTCTTGGTTTCAAGGAGGAAGCGAATTTCTGACACTCTTCGGTCAAGATCGCTATATATTCATCGATTCCATATTCCTCAACTTGAACCAACTAGCTGAGCAACTTCACAAGGAAGACTTTAATCACTCTGCATCAGCATCTGCATATCAAGCTCTAGTGACACAACTTACGCATTTCTTCAAATTCAACATTCTTAAGTCTGACAATTCAGGGATATGTCAATCATTTCTTCAGTACACACAAACAGAGGTTAAAGAGTTTCGTGGTACATTGTTGAAATTAATGACATCGGTCTCGTCTTCAATTTATGAAAGATCCCGACTTCAGCAAACGTATAATAATGGAGTGCAAGAATCTACGATGCAGATGCAAGAGGCGAATGATCATACGGTTGACAACTTGGTGCCTAATAATTGCAAGAGCAAGGATTCGGGAGGAAAGCATGATACAAGCAGCATGTCAGGGATTGATGACACCATACCCGTATCTGACGAAGAGTATACCAATACGGTACAAAGGAATGTAGTATATGATGTCTATGCCGAAGAACTACCGCATGTTGCGCATTCCGAACCTAATTAAGACAAACATGGGATGGAAAAGGGTGATAGTTTTACCACTTCAGATTCATCCGATGTGAGTCAAAATAGGGGAGAAATTGTTCAGAATGCTATAGTTCATCATGATAAATGCTTTATGACTGCTTCTCTAACCGATTCTGATTCCAAGATTAAAGAGCTTGAAATGATTTTAGCTCAGCAATCTAAAGCTCTTGAGGATGCCAAAATTGAATTTTCAAAGAAAACGGATAAATTTGAAAAGTATTTTGAAAAACTTGAAAATTCAAACGTTGTTCTTGAAAGAAAATTAAATCAAAAAATTCAAGATTCTAAAGCTGAAAAAGATAATTTTGTGAAACAAATTACTTTGCTAGAATCTAAGTTGGCATCCCAAGAAAAATTGCTTAAAGATAATGAGAAGTTAAAGGCCCAGGTTCAGGAAAAGGTTTTTGCTATAGCTGCGTTGAAAAACGAATTAAGGAAAACTAAAGGAACTAGTGTGGACACTAAGCTTGAAAAACCATCAATCTTGGGGAAACCGCCTCAAATTCAGTCTGTTAGGCAACCGACTGCATTTAGATCCGAGCGACCAAAATCCTCGAGACCGCGGTTTGCCTCCCAGGTTGATATGGTTCATCTTTCTAGACCAGTCACTCTACCATCTAGGCCCAATGTGACTAAAACAGCTTTTGCAAGACCTAATCACATGATTGCATCTAGTCTCCCTAGAGATAGTCCAAAGAATAAGTCTCGAACTAGTTCAAATGACGTTCGCCATACATTTGGTCTAAGGGAAGCTAAGCAAAAGACACAAGTAAGAGATAGGAATTTCAAACCTAGTCAGATGCCTTCTAGTTTACCCAACACTGCTAACCGAAGCATGTCCCATCCTAGGAGCATCAATCAATCATCTAGGAATTCTAGATCTTACACGGACATTAAATATGCTACTTGTAAAACATGTAGGAGATGTGTCTTTAAAGCCAATCATGATTCTTGTGTCAAGAAATTACTTAATGAGGTGAACTCCCGTGCTAGACTTAAAACCCAGTGGATAGCTAAAATCAAACCCATTGGCAAAATGTGGCGCCCCACTGGTAGAACTTTCACTCTTGTAGGAAACGAGTGCCCTTTAACTAGGATAGTCTCTGATTCTACTAAGACTACTAGGGAGGAAATTAAAAAGGAGGATACATCACTTAAGCCTGAACTTAAGGTTTTCTATAAAAGGAAACGTTTGTCAGCTAAGACAAGTGAATCATCTCCTCAGGTCACCTCTAACACAAGAAAAGAAAATTGTGAGCCCCCACTTGTTTCTAAGATAGATATCGGTAACCCATATCAAAGCATGCAAATTCCAAATGAAAATGCAGGTACGAAAGAGGATGTTCCAAAAGAAGGAAGCGGTCCAATCATTGTATACCACTCAATTAAGGACACTCTCGGAGTTTGGTTGCTAAAGAAGCTGATATCTAAGAAACAAGTGTCTCAGGGGATTTCCAGTTAAGCTTACAGTGCATCAGGACTTATAGTCACATCACAGACTATAACTCGATCTTCAAAGAAAGGAAAGTTCATCCCGATGATGACTTATCCTCAAAACGAGAAATTAAGTTTTCTCGGTCACGAGCTTATATTAAAACTATTCAACGGTTTTAAGCTCGTGTAAAAGGCTCATCATTAAATAACAGATGATGACCAGTTCTTCAAATAAAGGAAAGTTTATCGCCGATGATAAACTTATCCTTATAACGAGAAATTAATTTTTCTCGGGCATGAGCTAATAATAAAAACATTCGAAGTTTTTAAGCTCATGCACAATGACTTACAGTTAAATGTCAGACTGTATCTCGAACTTCAAATAAAGGAAAGATTATCTTTTATGATAGCTTATCCTCGTAACGGGAAATTAAATTTTCTCGGTCATGAGCTTGTATTAAAACATTCCAGGTTTTAAGCTCAGAAAGGAAAGTGAATCTTTTAAATAAGAGAACTTTTCCTCATAACGAGAAATTCACCTTTCTCGGTCATGAGCTTTACGTTAAAACATTCAAAGTTTTTTCAAGCTCATGAAAACGACTTCTAAGTAAATGTCAACTTAGGACTCGTTCTTCAGTTAAAAGGAAAGTTTATCGCCGATGATAAACTTATCCTTAACAACGGGAAGTTTAAAATTTCTCGGACGTGAGCTCGATTTGTAAGATATTCAACATCTTAAGCTCAAGTAATTGGTTTTTCAAAACAACGAACACAATTTTTCGAGAATTTCTCAAAAGGTTTTTCTAAATCTTTCAAAATTGTGTGTTCAAAAATGTTTTGATAAAAAGAGCATGTCTTCTGGAATCGATAATATTTACGATACTAGAAATGTCATTCAATAATGACACGGGGTTGTAAATAAAGTTCGAGCAGAAGTTTAAATGTTTTAAAACATGCTCAAAATGGTTTGCTATTATTTCGTATAGTAACCCGCTTTTCATAATCAAGTCAAGCATTTCACCGGAAAGCTTTGACTCAACAACGGGAATTAATTTTCTCGGGCATGGTTTACTTTATAACCATGTAAGGGATTATGTTTACGTTATAACACAATCTAACACGAATATATGTACGATTCAGTGCATTTATTTGTTAAAACAAGAGAAGTCTTGTTTTTATGAAGTTATCATCTCCACCAACCGTAGCAACTTACAATTGATATCTACATACCCGACGATGCGACTACTCAAACGGTGACTACAGCTCTTTCAATAGAACACGGGTCAACAATTGAGGGGGAGTAATTGTCCCGCATTCAGAATCCTTGATGCCGAAAGTGCCAAGTTCACATGTTGGTGTCAAGAGAAAGATATCAATCGTACACATGGAGTAAAGAGATAACTTCAGACATGATGAGGCGACCAACATTCGTGAACAAGAACCATGTGCTTCTTTCATATGATGTTCTCCATCATTCAGGTACAACCTCATAAATTGCTAATCTTGTGAATTCATTATCATATATGATCTTTGCACGTGATAAATACCTTACACTTGTGTTTAAGAGGTATTTAATTTACGTTTCAAGTACACCCTCATTAATTTGAGGGGGAGCTTGTGTAATTCATGAAGATAATTGGATTTGCATTTTTCTTCCCAAATTTTCTTAAAATGCTATTAAATCAATTGATATTAAAAAAAATCGATTGGGTTAATATTTTTAATATGGGGGAGAAAATGTGATTTAATATGGGATATTATCACAAATGGTTTGACTTAATGTGCTGGCTCATCCTGACATGTGCAAAATATTTTCGAATATCGTGGCATATGTTAAGGGGGAGCAAAATGGATTTGCATATCAAAAATGGATTTCATGGTGATTTATACTTACCCAAAACCCATTTATTTCACGACGATGAAGATTGTGGTGACATAAGGATGGTAGGATAGGTTAAGTCCTATGATTCTTCCAGAACCGGAGGAATCTTCCCAAGGACATTCCATAGCTAGAAATAGTCGTCCTTAGGAAAGTTTGAGAAAGATTGTGAACGTAGCTGAATGCCGACCAAGTACTTAAGTTAGCACTGGAACAATCACAACAAGGTGCTAGTTATGACGTATTGGTAAGCATTGAAGGGGTTGAAGAATGAAAAAGAATTGTAAAGATAAAGGGTGTAAAGAAAGAAGCCCTCCTTACAACTTTAGGCAGAAACCGGGTCAACACATATGCTATTGAGATCATTCTAATGATGCTCAATATTGAAGATAGACATCATGGACCCAGTGATGCAATGCACAACCCATCCCAGCTAACTCAGATATATCTTAAAAGGTATTTGTTTTAATCACACGGAGACAACAAGTTATCTATCGATTTATTCACTCCGAATAAATTGGTATTGAAATGGTGGCACTCCTCTCCAGCCTCCGATCACTAAAATCCAAAGTGCACGATCGAGTCTAGAGCCATTTGAGATCATCAAATATCTCATTAGGATTCATATTTCCTTGCTTCTTCACACACTGTGAAAAGTAAGACAAATCTTAAGGGTCCTACGCAAAATCTTCATGATCTTGCCTGAACATCCGAGTAATACGAAAGTATTTACAATGAAGATGGAAATACTTCTTGAGCGAATATCAAAAAGCTCATGGTAGGTGACTTGTGCGATTCTTTATGAATCAAACTTGTGATAACTGGAAAGCGACAGTTGTTTAATTCTTAACTGAATTTAAACACGTTCCAGGCCTCTACGCAATATCTTAGTGATCTTGCCAGAACACTCAGAGTGATACCTTAGTGTTCACAGTGATGAGTGGAAATCCTTCTAGTGTTAACCTCAAACAGCACTTGGGAGGTAACTTGCAAGATTCTATACGAATCAAGCTCGTGATAACCGGAAAGCAACGATGGTGCGGTTCTTAATTGAATTTCACTTGTTCCAGGAACATGAATTGACGGCTTCAAATCATGAGGATATTATTATCCAAATGATTCACTCTTTATGTTCGCAGTCAGCTTTGGACGGTCGAATAAAGAGAACGGGTTTACCCGCGAAATCCTGTCAGGAAGTTACTTAATTGAAACTATCCGTCACGGGTACGATATCTAATATTGTCCAACGGTCTTCACCGACCGGAGGTAAAATGCTACCGATTTAGAATGAAATGTTCAAAGCCATTTCGTTCGTGTCTACTTATGTTGCGGCATTTGAAGACGGTGGCGTTGCGGAATCCAAGAAGAAGTCGTCCCCACATGCTTATACTTTATGCACTTAATATCTCATTTAAATTCTAGAAAGCCTAAAAGTTAAGTCTTCCGCTGTATCAAACTCAGAAGCTTTCAAGAATTATACAGGTATAAGTATGTGGAACATGAAGTCACGAAGAGGCGAATATCACAAGTGATGAATGCACAAGGTCAAGGCAAGAGAACATGCTCAAGACTAAAGTCAAAGATCTCATCAGCATATTCACAAGAACAAGATCGAAGACTCAAGCATAGTATGCTAGGTTTAAGATTTTGTAAAATGGTGTGACCTCCCTTTGGGGGAGATTGTTGGAAATGCGTTTTCCCAAGGAAAGTCTCGGTCACATCATTATTAGCATAGATCACGAGCTATAGACTATTTAGCACATTGTAACTTGGAGTGACCTCCCTTTGGGGGAGATTGTTAGAAATACGTTTTTACGTATTTAGAAAGGATCGGTCACTCCAACGATATTGGGCTCGTGATACAATATAGCCCATATAGCCCACATGTAGGGTGGGCTATATAAACCCCCCTCCTAGCATGTTGGGAGGGGTTGTTGGTCATTCACTTTTGACACACTTAATCTAATCTTTCATTTTTCTCTCTAACCTCTCTCTAGTTTCTCTCTCTACATCTTCATCTATCTCTCTCTCTAATAATCATCTCCATAGTTAGATAATCCAAGGATTACGATAAACTAACAGAAGCTTCTAAAGGCTTCTTGCCTACGTTTCTATCAACTCTTGAATTGCATGTGACAATGCTTAGATTGTACACGACAACTCTTGAGCCAACAACGCTTAGTTTGTTCTTGTCAACGCCTAAATTGGTCTTGACAATGCTTAGACAATAACTTCATGTTTTCTTCGTTTTTGAGTTTCTGCCACATCAACTTTTTGACCCAACAAAGCTTTATCCTCTTCCACATCCTTAGCCAGATAGCTCCAATCCCATCCCATACCATCAATTCCTTGAACTACAACCATGGCTTTAGGATCCTGAGCTTTAACAACTTGACTTGAGGGTTTACCAGCATCAGATCTTCTAGGAGATCTGCATTCCCTCATGAAGTGCCCCATACGATGATAGTTGTAGCATTCAACTTTGGATTTATCAAATCTAGCTGTGTCCTTTGCATTGAAGGTCATCTTTTTCTTAAACCTTCTGTTCCACCTGTTTGCTCTTATACTAGCAAGAGCCATGTTCCACTTAATGTCCATCTCTTCCAAGTGCTCATCACTTATCTACTCAAGATCCTCATATGTAATCACTGAACCATTGGGCAAAGAAGCAATATAAGCACATACAGTATCCAGATCCAAACCAGCAGGTTTAACTCTTGGTGAGTCACTTGTGAATGTGTCAGTGTCTGAAAAGGAGACGTTGACAGGACATGTTCCAGCGCTGACACATGATGATCCAGTAACTAGATGCATGTCAGAGTCCTTATGTTCAAATTTACCTTCACTATGTGAGAAGAAAGCCAGGTTGCTATTAGTAGACTTACTTCCATGCTCCAGAAGGGTTTCATTCTCTAACAGTCTTAGTTTGTTGTAGATATCATCAAAAGTGGAACTTTTGTGAGTGTTGTTGGCAAGTATAGATCTTGCCTCAATCTTCCACTCTTCACCAAGACTTTTAAGAAAAGTAGCATTAATGTCAATATCACCAAGTTGTGTCCCCATAAAGGACAACTTTCTTGTAATATCAAGCAATCTGCTTCTCACACTACTAAGCTTCTCATTGGGTTGAGCTTTGAAAACAACATAATCATGCATGAGTTGTTTCTTCTTTTCTTCCCTAGTATCTTCATTGCCACCATATGCAACTTCAAGAGCTGCCCAAAGGTCTTTAGCAGAATCATAACCTCTGTATTTATGCGGGTTCTCTTGTCCCAAAGAGACTTTCAGAATATTTAGGGTTTTCATATCAACCCTTCTCTTAGCTATATCTTCAGCAGACACAGCTCTACCATCACCAGGTTTTCTTTCTTATCTGCTTCTGGACATCCAGCAACAGCAGTTCTTGTAGCAATAGCAGCAGCAACCTTTCAGCTCTATTGTATGTGTTCCCATATTCAATGATCTCCCAGAGAGTGTAGTCATAGATCCCCAAATATTGCTCAAAGTTGAATTTCCACAATTCAAAGTTGGTTGCATCAAGCATGGAAATCTTGATGTTTGGAAAAGTTTGGGAGGAAGAGGTTATTTCTTGAGTTGACATGATGTTGTTCAGGGTTTTGAGAAAATTAGGGTTTTGGTGTTTTTAGGGTTCTTGTGTTCTTTAAGATCAAAAGTTCCTCAACAAGCTCTGATACCACTTGTTGATCCCAAACTTAGATCGATTTAGCTTTATGTATTCGAGATTAGATCAAGTAATACACTTAGAGAAACCTTTGTATATGTATATGATAATCTAATTGTTATGCGGATTTAACACTTAAACAAGAACACACAAGATATAAACAAACTTTCACTTTGATTAATGATATCAAACTTGCTTACAGTGAAAGTAGTTTACGTATGAAAACTTATATTGAACATTAACCTAAAGGTCTTCTTTTATAGACATAAGAAGCCTTGTACAATAATCTACGTGTCAACTATTCTAGGTAAAGATAAATATAGAAAATACATTGTTGTTCCTATCTTTACTAGAAGTAATCTAGAATACAATAAACGCGTAGAGTATATCTTCCCATCAGTGCTTGTCTTCAATCCATCAACGCTTGACTTTGTCTTGTCAACGCTTGAGCTGTCAGCGCTTGTTTTACTCCTATCAACGCTTGAATTACTCTTGTCAGCGCTCAAGTAGACTGGCCATAATTTATTCCCAACAAGATTTTTACAGTAAGTAATTGAAAAATAGCCTTAAAGTTACTGCCTAAAATTGACCATGTAAAAATTATACCAAAACAAATTTTCAACTCATTCTAACAATTCCTATGGTCCTAATATCATCCTAATATCATATTAACACATCTAACTAACTCCTAACATCCTCAAATTTAATAAAATAAAAATAAAATATAAAGAAACCATACATGCAACATCACCCCACTATGAATATAATAATATTAACAACATACATAGCCATAGAAATGGATCAAACATGATGTTCTTCATCAAAATTTAAAAATAAAAAATTAGTGGATGCATGTGGGAAAATTTTATACCAATATGAAGCTCTTGAAATTTTTAGGATGGGTCTTCTTTTAGATTTGCTTGATTCAAAGTAGAAAATCAAAATCAAAGGGTTGTATGATGATGGTGGTGGACGGTTTAGAGAGAAAGAAAGAGAGAGATTTATTTTTTTTTGTTAAATGGATTGTTTATTAAAAATTTGTTAGTGGAAAACCTTTATATAGTCCAAGGTTTGGGTGGTTTTTGTCATTTAGGCATAGTTTTGGTCCAAAAATGCAATTAAATAGTTTACATGGTAGAAAATGTAAATTGTAAATTTTGAAAATATTTACGCGGCTCGGGTTTCGTAAAAATACTTCTCGAAAGTTAAAACGCTTCATAAAAATAATAACAAAGCTTCGACACGACTTAAAACGAAATTAAATCGAAAACGTCGAAAATATAAAATATCGAGACATTCGATAGTGAAACGTAAATTTTTGGGCATCCGTCGGTATCGCGATCACTAATAGTTATCGTCATTCGTTAAAACGTAGAACACGAGAAATAAAGATTAAATATAATAAAATCATTCTTATGATTATTTGAGAATATACTATCGATACCTAACATATTCCTTTTCGTTTTCATCTAATCGACATTCTTACGCTAGTTTCAAGTCATAACCTTCTCGGTTAGTCGATAAATTTTAAATTCTCATTAAACTAAACACGTAATACGTAATAGTCGAGATTAAAATAACGACCTGAAATTGACGGATTGTCACAGGTAATGATAAATTCTTCCAAACACTTAGCGGCATTAAATTGATACTAGCCGCGAGACCGGCTAAGGTAGTACATTCCTTGATTTGAGAAAATGAACAAGGTAACACAAAATGACCGGGATCTCCAAGTTTCTCCGGAAGTTCTTTGAGAAGGACTGTAGAACAATTTTCATTTAATCGGGTGTTGACAAACTCAACCATCTTCTCCTTCTTACTAAGCAACTCCTTGAACGCTTTAACAAATTTTGGAATTTGGACAAGTGCTTCAACAAGGCTAATCTTAAAGTTCATTTCTGTGATCATCTTTAAAAAGGAAGTAATTGGAGAATCCTCCTTAGTGAGCACTTTGCACTTGTGTAACCGAGAAGGATAATGTATATTGGGCTTAGGAGGTGTAGGTGGAGAAGGTGATGGTGTAGAAGGTGAAGGTTGAGAGGTTGAAGGTTGAGATGGTAATGGAGAACTAGTACTAGGCGTGGTAGTAGGTGGGATAAATGGGGGTTGAGGAGGTGTAGTTGGAGTAACTGGGAGAGAGATAGTAGTTCCTACTAAGGTTGCTCCACTGCGTGTAGTAATAGCACTCACATTAGCTCTAGGGTTGGTTTCAATTGTTGAAGGAAGAGCACCTTGGGGAAGAAGGGCTTGAAACATTTGAACGAATTTCCTATACGTGGACTCTTGCATTTCCTTTAATTTCTTATCTTGTTTTGAAATCTTTTGAAGAACTAAGTCCATTTGTGGATTAGGTAAATTGAAGCCTTGTTGTTGAAAACCTTGGTTTGGGTATTGGTTTTATGGTGGAAAATCTTGAGGATTAAAACCATGGTTTGGATAGCCTTGATTTTGCACTTGATAAGTTCCTTGATTAGCATTATAGCCCCTTAGATTTGCATTTTGTTGAAATTAGCTTGTGGTGTCCCTTGGGTTTTTTAAGTGGGTGGGGGTGGTCTTTGTTGAAAACCGGGTGGAGCCAAATAATTCGTAGAATTATAGAACAAATAGTTAACATCGACATTCGGCTTGAAATGAACCCTCTCCGTGTTGTTGTAAGCATACACTTCCCCGTGAGATTGGTCATAAGCCTTATCACAATTAGCATAAGAGTGTGGCCCACCACATGTTTCACAAGTCACATTAAGGTCATACACATGTTGACTAGGGGTGTTTTGAACATTTAAGGCAAGTTTAGTAACTATTGAACTAAGTGCTTGAATTTGATTGTTGGTCTCACTATCACTAATACTAGCCATAGTAGCCCTTACACTTTTAGTTTGCACTTTGGCTTTGTTTTCAATAATTGCCTAAGCCTTGTTCATGGATTTCACAAGAATAATACCCCCCAAAGCAATATTGAGTGAGTCTTGGTCTTTAAGAGTTAAACCATTGTAAAACGTATTGATTTGATGTACTTTTGTAAAACCATGTTATGGACATTTTCGTAAAAGCTCTTTAAAACGGTCCCAAGACTCACTAAACGTCTCACCATACTTTTGCTCAAAATTAATGATATCATTTCGCAAAGCGGTAGTACGTGAGGGTGGAAAAAAGTAATTGATGAATTTGGTCTCTAAGTCCGCCAATATGGCAATACTTTGGGGTGGTTCCTTATCAAGCCAAGTCCGGGCTTGTCCCTAAAGAGAGAAAGGAAAGAGGAGCAAATGAATTGCCTCTTGTGAGACCCCATTGTATTTGAAAGTATTAGTTAAGTGGACAAACCTCTTGATATGACCGTCAGGATCATCATGAGTGCGGCCCAAGAAAGGTGTGGCCGAAACCATTAGAATAAAACCGGTTTTGAGCTCAAAGTTGTTTACGTCAATAGCCGACACCACAATTGCATCGTCATTGCCTTCAACGTGTGATTGCAAGAGCTCGATTATTGGAAAGTTATCCATGGTTTTAATAACACGAGTCTCGATGATAGCGGCTTGAATGGATTTCCTCTTGCGCGAACGGGTACGCATACACCTACAAAAGAAAAAGATAGAAAAGAAATAGTAGAAGAAACACAGTAAACATAAAAAGAAAATATTTTTGGTGCAAAACTTTTGAAAAGAAATGCTTTTTATGATTTTTAAAATGTTTTTGGATTTTTTAAATATTTTTTTTTTTGAATTTTTGAAATTTTTTGAAATTTTTGCAAGAAAAATAACGTTCACGAGTGAACGGATCCCAAAATACAACGCCTCTCTCACTAAAAACGGTTAATCTTTACGAAAAGAGTCGGCAGCTGCGCCATTTTAATAACTGAATTTTACTAAGTGAAATATGTTATCTCGTGTGTCTTATCGAATTGATCTGCGGTTTAATGTGTGACTCAGTCGTTTTTGGTGAGTAAAAAGAAAATTGGTTATCTATATCGACTTAAAAAGTAAATGCAAAAAGTATTAAAAATAAACTAAAGACAAAGGACAAATAATAAAGAAAAGTAAAACAAGGCAAATATTAAACGGGCACTTAATAAAAATAAAAACTAAAACTTTCGGGTAAAATACTAATACTAAAATTTGCGGAAAAAACTAAATCTAATTACGGAATTACTAAATGCTGGAGGATGAGGGAACATGTTGTAGATGGGGGAGCAAGAGAATTGGAGGCAAAACATAATAAGTTAACAATTGCATATTCGGATATTGTTTTTGTAGACATCTTCAGATTTTTTATGGTTACCACATTTTCGGATGTTTTTGGTTACCACATTTTCGGATAAAATGGTTACCACATTTTCGGATGTTTTTGGTTACCACATTTTCGGATAAAACAATAACTAAGATTTTCAGATAAATTTGTTATGCACATTTTCGGATAAAGTTGTTATGCACATTTTCGGATAAATTTGATCAACTTATTCGGATAAAAAATAGAAATCTACGGATAAATTGCAATCTTCAGATAAAATAAAACTAAAAGGTTTTCGGATAAATGGCTAAGCTATATTCAAATAAAACACTATTTTTCGGATAAAACACAGGCATGTCCGATCTAGATCTAAAATAAGAGGGAACCAAAAATAAGCCAAAAATAAGCAAAATTAATCTAGAAAATAAACCAAACTAAACAAAAATTAAAATATAACAAACATCAAATCAACCAAATCAAAAAGATCTAAATTAAAAACTATAACTATTAAAACCACTTAATCTAATAAGCAAATCAATCAAATAAGCATTAATCCAATAAACTATAAAAATTAAATCAAACAAGAAAGGAAGGATGAGATTAATTAAAAATTTAATTAAAATATAAAGATTTAAGATTCAACAACAAGATTAAGAAGAAATTAAGATCTGGAGAATATTAAGCTACACCTACTCCTATTCCTAAACTACTCCTAAAACTAATTTCTAATAATGATTGAAAAAAAAAGTCTTTATATAGTGGAGGAGTGTTTGGTGTGATGCTTTCTTCTCTCTTCTTGTCTTCTCGTCTTTATAATTAATTCTACGTTCTCGACTTTGGCCCGGGATTTGTCGATAAATAAAATGAACTCGTCTTCTAATTTATTCTTTTATTAAATATGTTCCTTCGACTTGTTAAACTTCCGTCTTTGGTCCTTTTCTTTAATAAATATTCAAAATAGGCCCCTTGACTTTCGTTCTTTTTTCACTTTTAATCTTTTGACTTCGTCTGTCGTTTTTTCTTCGATAAAAGCCCGTGAAATTCCGTGTTATCTTCCTTTTTCATCTTTTGGTCCTAAAACACAAACCACGCATAATTCTGACATTTACGACGTCAAATAGACGTTTTGGTATCGTTTAAATTAGTTTTAAGTGGTAAAAGGATAAGTGTTTTCTCACTTATTAATTAGACTCACCGAAAATCACGAGATCTAAGATTTAAAAATGGCCTTTCCCATGTAGCGGCTTTCTTCTCGAAACGTCCCAACCTCATCGGTTAAGTGCCCGGGATTTTGACACCCCACGGAGAATAGTATCGAGATTGGCGGGATTTTGAAATCAAAGATCTTGAAATCACCGCTAACCTAATACAAGATACTTAGATGAAAAAACAACGACGGTAATTCAGAGATTGATGACTCAAAGGAGAGATCACTCTATGTGACGACTTTGTTCTCATCTTGTACTTTTAGCAAAGCTTAGTAGGCTAGGTTTTTACACCCTCGAAAATAGTATCAGAGCTCACGGGACCTTTGACTTCTACACTCTCTATTACCGTCTAAACTCTTAAAAAAAATTACGAATTCTAGTTCAAGTTCGGATTTAAATTTAAGAAAAAGCAAGTTTCGCACAATAATTTTTAAAACAACATAAACACTTATTCATTTATTCTCTAACTCTATTGAACATTTTTTTTCTTTTTCTTTTTCTTCTTTTTTCAAATATTTTTTTTCTTTTTATTTATTTTTTTGCTTTTTTTTTTCAATTCCTTTTTTTTCTTCCTTTCTTTTTCTTTTTTTTCTACATATTTATTCACGCAACATTATTTCATTTTAAAGAAAGTATGCTTTAACTAAACTTTAAATAAAAAGTTGAACCATGACTATATATCAAAATTGGATAAAAATTTATTTTTGCATAACAAACCGATTTTTAACGTTCAAAAGCTTGAAAAAACACACTTATTTAGTCTATTTATCTTACAGGAGGAAAAGCCACATGTTATTCATATAAGCTCTAAAGAGAACCACCTACTCCACGTTTAGCATTTTCATTTGCACAATACATAGAAGCTTAGTCTAAAAGTTAAGGGAGTAGCCAGATCAACACATTGGCAGAGTCAGGATCCCCTTTGTTCAAACCTACGGGACAAGTCAATCACGCACGGTCAAAAATGTTTTATTATTTTTTAGTCTTTTTTTTCTTTTTTTTGAAAAAAAACAAACATATATTTGTTCAAAATAGGATGCATGAGGGCAAATAAGTAGGCATTAATATGATCAGTATGATATAAACCCCCTACACTTAGAACCGAACATTGACCTCAATGTTCAAAAGTCATAAGGTGCCACCCCTACACTTAAGAATGTAAAAGGCTAATACTAGAATTCCAAGTGTAAGAGGGAGAACAACATCATATATATATATATATATATATATATATATATATATATATATATATATATATATATATATATATATATATATATATATATATATATATATATATATATATATATATATATAGATAAAGATGAGAATTGAGTACTCCCCTAGTATAAACGTGAGGCTCGATCGGAGATTGAATGAAGAAGATGATGAAAAGCAACAACATTAACCTGAAAGTTTTCTAGATCAAAGGGGAACCTGCAACCAAAAACAATACCACCAAGCACACATGGAAAGAAGCACGCCCATACACTTATTTTAGAAATTAGATAAAGAAGGATAGATCCTCGGGTTGCCTCCCGAGTAGAGCTTGTCTTTGTTAACCGGGTCACGAGCCTGACTCGACTCCGAATTAAATGGTCCATGGGGGAGCAAGAGAATCACCACTGGCTTAAAACACATATGCTAGGGTCAAAAATCATATCCTCATTACTGGATGAGAATAAAGAAGAAGAATCCACAGTATAAGTCATGAAAAGCAGAAGGATTCTTATAACATACGAGAAGTAGGTATAAAGGGGATCCTTAAGAATACTCGTCTTCGCCAAAGGTGGGAGGGTAGGAGAAAAAGATATCAAAGTGTCACCAGATGACACTTGATAGAAACTCAAAGCAAGAGTCGATGGGATAACCAGTAAAACATCACAAGAAATAGCAACATCAACGTCTCCTCCAGGATCAAAACTGTGACAATCAGTCAATTTATCGCTGATATTTTATTCTCAAGTATTATTTAAAAACATTATTTTAATGTTATATTATGAACACACTCATTTTTGGGAAGAAATTTGGGTTTACGTCTTGAAGTAGCATCGACTACGTTTAAACCGGAGGACTCTACGTTACGTGCTTACGTTTACATACACCGTTTTGGTGACAGTCTGAAATTTCAGGAAATAAATTTATTCGTGAATATTATTTGGAATTTAAATTTGTGTTGGTTCATAAACTCACAAATTTACGAGAAGAGATTAGGACTTACGAGCATAATTTAACGTCCTTTACGACTAAACCGGAAACCCTAGGTTTACGTATTTACGTTTTTGAACTCCGTTTTTTATGAGACAATTTTTATTAGATTCATTTTGTGCCGTTGATTCATAATTTATAAAAACGTTTTCGTAAAACGACCCGAGGGCACGCAAATCAAGGAAACTAGAATCGTGTAGTACCCATAAATTAGTGGAGATGAGACAATTGGGACACTTGTCCCACCCCCACTAAATAAAATGGCAAGACAAAGCTTCACCAACACACATTTGAGGTGTCCATTTTCTAGTAAAAACTAGGACACGTGTCTTAGTTTTTCAAGAAAACCACTAAACCTCAAAAACTAGCTAACATAAACAACCAAATCACTTTGTTACATGCAAAACTCACACACTCTCTCCTTTCTCTCTCTATGTGAACATCCCATATCACCCAAAAACACCCCATTTCATCAAAAATTTAACCATGAACTTAAGCTATAACCAACTTATGTTGATAGTTACTTAAAAAGATGAAGATTGGAGGTGATCTTAACATGTGAAAAGGAGTTTTCAAGGGAGTTTTGGGCTGATTTCTCAAGGAGTTTTCATGAAGATCAAGGTCTGATTTTTCAAGGAGTCTACAAATACTTGGCGATCCTAGAAGTGGTGTTGATATCTCATAATATTGGTTACCCAAAACCATGTCTTGTTTATCATCAACCCCATCTTTTCATCCTTTTGTTATTTTGAATATATAATCTTGTATTTTATTTATTTATATATATGTGAATGATGATGAATGATGATAAAAATATAGTGTGGGGATCATGTGTTGATAAACATGGATAAAAAGATGAAAAACTACATGTAAAAGTGGTAAATCTTACTTAAATTAGTAGGCTGTATAAATACAGTAAAAAACCATATGTTAAACTGATAAAATGGCATATTTGAATCAATATACATTAAGTATTAAGTCTTGTACACGTGTGAGAGTTGGCCATGCAATGGAATCATTATAATGAGTGAGATATGATCAAAACAAAATTGATGTACCAATCTGAATAGTCTGTTTTGTGAGGACTGTTAGGGACACTTAAAGTTAGATTGAGAAGTAGCTAAAACTAAGTTAATTTTAGCACATAATATGAAGTTTATGTCATCCAAAAATGAGCTTCTATCTCTTTGTATACCTCAAGATATGATAAAAATGGTGAAGGTGAAAGTAAAAATCAGATTTGTGAAATTAAAGTATATAGTATTATATTAGCACTCAAGTAAATAATATATTAAATGTAAACTTAAAACCCACTGACTTATATATTACATTTCATTAATAAATAAATGAGGCATTTTATAAAAATGGCAATTTGATAAGTTTTATAAGTTATAAAACTATAAACATGATTTTTACGTCTTTTCGGCTAAAACCGTAAAATTAACATTTTTGTCAAATAAAACTTAGACGGTTGGAACCGTCTAACGTAAACTTTCATAAACTCACATACTGATGTGTAAACTTATATAACAAGTAACAACTGATAAAACTCGAGCTTTATAACATATGGATATTAACGGGCCAAAATAGCCTTATTGGACTATTAACCCGACAAGTTTGGTTAAACACTAATGAACTTGCTTATTGCGCTTAACCCACTTGGGCCCAACATGTAAGCATAGGAATGATGTTAAAAGTATAAGATGGACTAATAAAATTTAATGGGCTTATCATGGGCTTATTGGGCCTTAACATGTGAAGAAGTTAAACTAGTGAAACTAGTATAAAAATTTACCAACACTTGACACTATAATGAGTAAATAAAGATGTACAATCCCACTTGATCATCATCATATTTATAAAATCATCATATGTATACATAGTTATTAATTTTATAAAGTCATTGGAAAAGAGTCTAAGACGAGTGTTATTTGTCTAGGTTTCCGTGATTGAGGCACGTACCGTACATCCAAATCGCCGATGACCGCCTTTCCCAATCAACGTGAGTTCATAGCCTCGCACTCTTTTAAATATTTTTATGAAATGTTTTATAAACCCGCGAGGGAGATAACATGTTAGTTTTAATAAAATAGGACACCAGTTGTCCCGATTGTTTGTTTCTTGATTTGGACCCGAATGATTATATGACCCGACGAATGATTATACGACCCGATAAATGAAATGAAATGGATTATTAAAGTTAGGTTATGTCACCAAAGTCCAATTAGCATGAATTGTGAACTACCGGGGTTTGGTAGAAGCTTATGCATATAATAGTACTATTTGGGGATGATCACCCCAGTTCGCGCCTTGTCGTTTGATCCCCGTCGTGCCACACTGATTGGTAAGCGAATTATGTATGAGAAGATTTCCATAGCGTGATTTTTGTGACGACACGCTAATTTAGATGGGAAAATTGAGTTTCGGGTTAGTTACCCGTTGTTTGTTATAGTAAGGTAGCAATGTCATGCGGCTTATAATAATCCAAATAACGAAAATACAGCTATACGCATTGAATTACGATATATTGCTTGACTAGCAATACGGGGTCTTATTATTGATATTATGTTCGTGTTTTGGTTTTATATAACGACACTCATATGACGGTTTTTATTTAACTTTATACAACGTTATAAAACGTATTGTATGATGTTTTTACGACAATGGTTCGTATAATGGTTTGGAAGGCAAAAGCCTATATTATGATTTTGACAAGGATTTGTATAAAATGTTTTTGGCCTATTTTATGGCCTACTATAAAGATTTATACAAAAATGATTTTCGGTAATAATTTTATATCGATGATATATTGATGGATTTTATTAAACTCTATAAATTCACTCAGCGTTTTCGTTGACCTTTTCTTTTAACATGTTTTATCTCAGGTACTTGAAGGTAGTTCTCGGGAAGACGACAAGAATTTATGGCCCACACTTAAATAACAATTTCCATTCAAATATTTTGTAAATTTGTATGAAATATTATGACTTGGGACCTATGTAATTTGATATTTATGAATGGAAAATGCTTTATTATTAAACAACGCGATTTTTAAGCGTTGTCTATGATGTGAGTAATGTGCTATCCCGTAACACGAACGACTCTTCCGCTGAACTAAAGTATGAATATTTGGGGGTGTTACAGTTTGGTACCAGAGCTCTCATTATAGAGAACGAAAGATTTTTAAAACCCAGGGTTTTGAATAAAACATTTCAAAGTCTTTTAACTATAAACATTTTTCTCAAAATGTCTAAAAATCTTTTGACTATAACGGTGCCGAAGAATTCTCGAGTTACCGACAAGGCCAGATTGAGAAGTGTTGTTTTAATATATATGTATAACTTGGATTATATATATATATATATATATATATATATATATATATATATATATATATATATATATATATATATATATATATATATATATATATATATATATATATATATATATAGAGTTAGGATCAAATAAGAAGATTAAGTAAAATGAGAAGAATGAGAAGAAATCATAGCCACACATTTCAGATGCACCTACAAAGTCAGATGCATATCCCCTTGAAATTCTCCTTCCTGTGTGGAATTTGTGGTCAGAATTTCTTCTTACTCTTCTCATTTTAATTTTTCTTCTTACTGGATCCCTACTCTCTCTCTCTCTATATATATATATATATATATATATATATATATATATATATATATATATATATATATATATATATATATATATATATATATATATATATATATATATATATATATATATATATGTTGTAATTTGATTACATGATTGTTTAATGATTATTTTAATATTTATACGCGGTATTTATACGATGTAGATTGTCACAAGAAACCCTAACTCCCCTAGCAAAACAATCGAAGCTATTCCTGTAGGAAATCTAGCTATCCTAGATCTAAACCAAGTTGTGGATGTTTATGATCCCAACAAAATGTTTGATATTCGTAGGAATGTTGATAGCAGTTGACTATGATCTTGAAAAAGAATTGGCGAGATTAAATCTGATGTCGATGTCATGACGATCTTTCCTTATAAAGTGGAGTTTGACAAGATGTCATCTGATTCGGTGTCACCCAATTCTTAAATATGAAATCGAAAGGGTGAATGTTGCACTTTAGGCTGTCATTGGAACCATTACCCAAAAGCCTCATGCCACTAGTATCTTCATAATAATTCTAATTGAATGTGTGAATCATTTCATATTAGTGACCCATTTGATAACTATTGTTGTAAGAGCTATAGGATTGGAAATTAAGTGTTGTTCATATCGAACTTTTATTTCCCTTTTAAGGTCTAAGAATAAGGTTGAAGTATTAAAGAATGAGGTAGGATATCGAAGTGAGTATAAGTTGGTTGAAACTTGAATGAAGTAAAAATTTAACTTGTATGGAATAAGAAATTGTTAAGACGAAGTTGTTGAGTCCTGTGATTGAATTATAAGGTTTTAAATGATTGTTGGTTCGTCTTAAGGGTTGTTCCTAGGCCATTGTCCAATGACGAGGAACCCAGTGTCCAAGAAATAAATTTATTAAATCTTCTTCTGAATTGGGACCGATGGATCTTCTGGGACAGGTGGAACACCTAATGACTCTTGTAGATTAGTATTCATTGTGGTATCTTTTAAAATCCCTAAAGTAATTGAGACATTAGTTGGTAGGATGATTTCTTGGAATTGTATGACATAGTGACATGTAATGTGTTACGGTACAATTTTGACTTGTTTGTGATTAATGAAAAGACTACCTTTGATTTCTAAATGCTACATGTATCGATGTTATCTATCCTTTATTTATTCATCCTAATGTTCTCATTAGTGATGCAACCGTTGAACAAGTACTCATCTCGATTTGAGTTACGTTGTGGACTATTCTTTTTTAGCGCCATCGAGGTCATGAACCTCATGACTATTTGGCTAAAGCTCATTTCCTATCATATTGTAGTTAGTTCTTGGTGAACAACTATTCATCACTCTTTTGCAGATCACTCATTGTTTTTATAAAGTTAAAACAATATCCTTTGAGAAAATTGAATTTTCATCATAATATGGATTATTAAAAGTGAGACTTATAAGTAATCGTTATTGAAATAAAGTTCTTTATGAAACACTTTGAAAAACCTAATTGATTTCATAACAAAGAACATCTCTGTAAATTCAATTTGATTTTTATTTCATGATTAAGCATGAATATATATATATTTTAAACATGATGACAAAAAGTTTTGACGAACTGAGTATTGCATCGTTAATCCTAAAATTGTATATAGTTGCGCGCCTACATACAATTTGGAAGGGACCATGCAAGGCTGATTAGTAGTCACCATGAAATTGTTAATAAACATTACATTTTCCTTGAAATTGTGAAAGATTGAAATTTTATGAGATCTGCAAGAAGTGCAAAAATAAGGACATATTGTTAAAGACACCTACATATGTGCCCGTACTATTTATTCTTTTGAATCGAATTTAATCATCTGTGAAAATTTTCTTATTTGACAATTGATATTCCCTTCTTGTCCAATTCTCTCATGGTAAGATTCATTGGGAAAGTATCTGATTACCGAGTGTTGATACCCGACTGGATCTATTAACGTTCCTATCATTTCTTTTGATTAGATTTCATTTGAATGACCTGGGTAACGATCCGAGGAGCTTTCGAATGCGTACTCAATTCATGAAAACATGGGATAGACTCATATTCGTTAATGTTTTCGTCTATATCTGATTTGAAATTCTCTCGCGTAGATTTTGCCTGACCTTACTCTTTTAAGGTTAGTTATGTCTTCTGATATCCTTGAATTTGTGAAAGGATTATGATTTATTATTAGTCATTTGAGAAGTTCACATCTTATCAACGGTAATGAAACTGGAAAGTTGAGTGCCAGTAGAATGGATTGATTGATTATGACATGACGACATTGTCTTAATTTATGGGAACTCGAGTAGAATTCCCCTAAAAGATAAGATGTTGAATATCAAAAGTGATCTAAATAATTCTTGATGGATGACCATATCCTGAATTTAGACATGAAAGTATACCGTGAATAGTTATAAATTAGTCATAGACCTTATAATCTAGGAATAACTTAAAGTAATTTTATTAAAAGATGTTTCTGTTATCTGAAACTTTAGGAGGTATTTGCTGGTAAATTACCTAGACTTTCACCATTAAGGCAAGCTGAATTTGGGATTGATTATATTACCGGTGCTGCACCTGTGGCATGTGCATTGTACGTCAGCACCATCTGAATTAAAAGAATTACCATACAACTGGGAGAGTTGTCTAAGAAAGCTTTTATTTTACCAAGCTCGTCATTGTGAAGAGCTATGGTGTTATTATTCCTTATATTTGTTGAATTACCGTGAACTAGGTTAATTGATGATCAAAATCTATATCCACTACCCAAGATGATAGATTTGTTCGATCATTTACAAGGTTCTAGCGTATGTTATAAAGATTTGATCCACAGCATGGTTATCATCAACTTCGCGTCCGTGAAGAAGATTATCTATTCCAATCACTACATTCAGGTCTCTTAATGAACATTATGAGTTTCATGTTATGTTGTTTGGATTGACCAATGCACATGTAGCATCCATAAATTTGGTGAATCACGTGTGTAGGCTGTAATTTGATAAATTCATGCGTGTGATCTTTAAGGACCATCTGTTTGTTTCTAAGAATAGAGAGGAGTTAATAAACATTTATAGACTGCCCTGAGTTGGTCGAGCAATGAAAACCTGTACCTTGAGTATTTAACATATGATTTAAGGCTTAATCCTTTACATTATTTGACCGTGTGATTAATAGATAGTAGAATCTATATTGACTTTTCAAATATTAGAGCCATTAAGGCTTTGGGTTATACCAAAAAGAAAAGTGCAAAAATATTTTGACAAATGTTTTATCAAAGGAAATTTTAAGGAATCATTCCCTTATACCCAAATCATTTAACTAAACTCCTTTAGGGGTAAATGTTTGTGTATACCTCAAGACAACCTAAGAGGGATTGAGAAAACCATTTAAACCATGACTTGGAATTTGAAACGACAATTTTTTCTTTTCATCTAAGAAAATTTTGACCAAAGTATAAACAAGGATTTTTTTTTCGAACATTTACGAATCTTATTAATTTGTTTCGATAAACCAACAAAAATCGTGTTAATTAAATTCAAATTATTTTGAACATTTTTCTATAATTGGACAAACTAAGAAATTAAAAAAAATTCACGTTTACGTTTCGAAAAATTAAATATTTATTACTTAATTACTTGTAATATTTATCGACACTTTAAACGTCGGAATGAGCAAAACTAATAAAGATAATAGCTGAGACGAAACTAAAACTTAGAAAATGTGAAGAAAGAATCTCTGAATGAATTGTGGTCATGATAATTATTTCATCAGGGAAGGTGAATGTAGATACTGACACATTATATAGAAAGGATATAGAATCAACTAGGATGTGTTCCTTAGTAATGATTGTGCAAAATAAATTGCCCGAGCAATTTAAAAATAGTTGATGCTTGTAAGAAGGACATTATAGATAATAAGAGGGGGTTCGCGGCTAATGTGAACCATTAGAAATAAGAGCCGATGGCATTAATTGTATAAAAGGCCACACGTGGTTGCCTAAAAATGGAGGTTTGTGAGATGTAGTCATGTTGGAATCTCGTAAGTATAAGTATTTTATTCATGTCATTTATGATTAAATGTATCTTTATCTGAAGAAGTTGTACTGATGCCAAATTATGAAGGCAGACATTGCCTCATCCATTAGTAAACGTCTAAATATTGCAAAGGTCATAATCTGAATCTGATTCGATTTGGGTCATCATCGACAGACTGACCAAATCTGCTAATATCATTCCTGTTAATGATAGATTCTTGATGAAGAAATTGACTCTTTTGTATTTAAAGGAGTTGTGTAAACATAGTGTGCCTGTATCGATAATCTCTATCAAGATCCTCGCTTCGCATCGAATTTCTAGAGATTTCCTCAGAAGTCATTAGGAACGAACCTTGATGATAGTACTGTTTACCACCCCAAATCGAAGGGACGAGGTAAAGTAACGATACAAAACACTTGAAGTCTTGTTTTATGATTGAATGATTGACCTTTGGTAATGAACGGGATAATCGTTTTCCTTTGGAAATATTATCATTGATAATTATCGTATTAGGATCAAGATCGAATCTTGTTAGGATCTAAATATAAGAGCATATGTAAGCAGGAGTTGGGATGAAGACATCCGACATACACCTATCGTGAGTTGGACATGTCTTTTAGGTTTAAGGTTGCCTATGATGACAAACCTGACCTTACAAAATACCCGACCCGCGAGACCTGAAATGATTGTTGAAATTAGGATCTGATTATTGATTGCCAGGAGTGGGAAGGAGGTTATGTGAACATGAAATGTAGATCTTGAAGTGTAGGATGGGTAGCGAAGTTATGCCAAAAATTTTCACCTTGGAAAAATGAATTGAGGATCTGAGAGATCATGGTAAATAAGTCCCCGTTGTATGGGACCATTGAGATAATGTAAAAAGTTGGTTTGAAAGGCATATAAGCTGGATCTATCCTAGGACTTCAAGGGCTGTGTGAATTATGTTTCGTATGTCGAACTTGATAGAACATCTATCAAGTGAGAATCTGATTACTTCTTGATGAGGTTTAGATCGGCGAAAAGTTGCATTCATCAAAAACCTGTGAACATCAAGGATAGAGAAAGTAAGTCAACATTAAGCCTGATCGTATTCCCGTAGTTATGTTTGATTAAACTCGCGAATTGTAATGAATTACACTTGTGAGAAAAGACCGAATGTGGAGGAAATACCCACATGGCTTACACTCAATAAGAAGCGAGTAGTAAGATAAATCGATCTTGAGGACAAAAATCTTGTTTAGGGGTAAATGCTGTGACAATCCATCAATTTTGGTTGATATTTTATTCTCAAGTATTATTTAAAAATATTATTTTAATGTTATATTATGAACACACTAATTTTTGGGAAGAAATTTGGGTTTACGTCTTGAAGTAGCATCGACTACGTTTAAACCGGAGGACTGTACGTTACGTGCTTACGTTTACATACACCGTTTTGGTGACAGTCTGAAATTTCAGGAAATAAATTTATTCGTGAATATTATTTTGGAATTTAATTTTGTGTTGGTTCATAAACTCACAAATTTACGAGAAGAGATTAGGACTTACGAGCATAATTTAACGTCCTTTACGACTAAACCGGAAACCCTAGGTTTATGTATTTATGTTTTTGAACTCCGTTTTTTATGAGACAATTTTTATTAGATTCATTTTGTGCCGTTTATTCATAATTTATAAAAACGTTTTTCGTAAAACGACCCGAGGGCACGCAAATCGAGGAAACTAGAATCGAGGAGTATCCGTAAATTAGTGGAGATGAGACAAGTGGGACACTTGTCCCACCCCCACTAAATAAAATGGCAAGACAAAGCTTCACCAACACACATTTGAGGTGTCCATTTTCTAGTAAAAACTAGGACACATGTCTTAGTTTTTCAAGAAAACCACTAAACCTCAAAAACTAGCTAACATAAACAACCAACTCACTTTGTTACATGCAAAACTCACACACTCTCTCCTTTCTCTCTCTATGTGAACGTCCCATGTCACCCAAAAACACCCCATTTCATCAAAAATTTAATCATGCACTTAAGCTATAATCAACATATGTTGATAGTTACATAAAAAGATGAAGATTGGAGGTGATATTAACATGTGAAAAAGGAGTTTTCAAGGGAGTTTGGGGCTAATTTCTCAAGGAGTTTTCATGAAGATCAAGGGCTGATTTTTCAAGGAGTCTAAAAATACTTGGCGATCCTAGAAGTGGTGTTGATATCTCATAAGATTGGTTACCCAAAACCAAGTCTTGTTCATCATCAACCCCATCTTTTCATCATTTTGGTGGTATAGAGATTGTTCTTCCTATCCTTTTGTTATTTTGAATATGTAATCTTGTATTTTCTTTATTTATGTATATGTGTATGATGATGAATGATGATAAAAATATGGTGTGGGGATCATGTGTTGATAAACATGGATAAAAAGATGAAAAACTACATATAAAAGTGGAAAATCTTACTTAAATTAGTAGGTTGTACCAATATGAATAGTCTGTTTTTTGAGGACTGTTAGGGACACATAGAATTAGATTGAGAAGTATCTAAAGCTAAGTTAATTTTAGCACATAATATGAAGTTTATGTCATCCAAAAATGAGCTTCTATCTCCTAGTAGAACTCAATATATGATAAAAATGGTGAAAGTGAAAGTAAAAATCAGATTTGTGAAATTAAAGTATATAGTATTATATTAGCACTCAAGTAAATAATATATAAAATGTTAACTTAAAACCCACTGACTTATATATTACATTTCATTAGTAAATAAATGAGGAAATTTATAAAAATGGCAATTTGATAAGTTTTATAAGTTATAAAACTATAAACATGATTTTTACGTCTTTTCGGCTAAAACCGTAAAATTAACATTTTTGTCAAATAAAACTTAGACGGTTGGAACCGTCTAATATAAACTTTCATAAACTCACATACTGATGTATAAACTTATATAACAAGTAAAAACCGATAAAACCCGAGCTTTATAACATATGGACATTAACGGGCCAAAATAGCCTTATTGGACTATTAACCCGACAAGTTTGGTTAAACACTAATGAACTTGATTATTGGGCTTAACCCACTTGGGCCCAACATGTAAGCATAGGACTGATGTTAAAAGTAAAAGATGGACTAATAAAATTTAATGGGCTTATCATGGGCTTATTAGGCCTTAACATGTGAAGAAGTTAAACTAGTGAAACTAGTATAAAAATTTACCAACACTTAACACTATAACGAGTAAATAAAGATGTACAATCCCACTTGATCATCATCATATTTATAAAATCATCATATGTATACATAGTTATTAATTTTATAAAGTCATTTGACAAGAGTTTAAGACGAGTATTATTTATCTAGGTTTCCGTGATTGAAGCACGTACCATACATCCAAATCCCCGATGACCGCTTTTCCCAATCAACGTGAGTTCATAGCCTCGCACTCTTTTAAATGTTTTTATGAAATGTTTTATAAACCCGCGAGGGAGATAACATGTTAGTTTTAATAAAAAAGGACACCAGTTGTCCCGATTGTTTGTTTCTTGATTGGGCCCGAATGATTATATGACCCGATGAATGATTATATGACCCGATAAATGAAATGAAATGGATTATTAAAGTTAGGTTATGTCACTAAAAGTCCCATTAGCATGAATTATGAACTACCGGGATTCGGTAGACGCTTATGCATATAATAGTACTATTTGGGGACGATCACCCCAGTTCGCGCCTTGACGATTGACCCCCGTCGTGCCACATTGATTGGTAAGCGAATTTATGTATGAGAAGATTTCCATAGCGTGAATTTTGTGACGACACGCTAATTTAGATGGGCAAATTGAGTTTCGGGTTAGCTACCCGTTGTTTGTTATAGTAAGGTAGCAATGTCATGCGGCTTATAATAATCCAAATAACGAAAATACTGTTATACGCATTGAATTACGATATATTGCTTGACTTGCAATACGGGGTCTTATTATTGATATTATGTTCGTGTTTTCGTTTTATATAACCACACTCATATGACGGTTTTTATTTAACTTTATACAACGTTATAAAACGCATTGTATGATGTTTTTACGACAGTGGTTCGTATAATGCTTTTGAAGGCAAAATCCTATATTATAGTTTTTACAAGGATTTGTATAAAATGTTTTTGGCCTATTTTATGGCCTACTATAAAGATTTATACAAAAATGATTTTCGGTAATAATTTTATACTGATGATATATTGATGGATTTTATTAAACTCAGTGAATTCATTCGGCGTTTTCGCTGACCTTTTCTTTTAACATGTTTTATCTCAGGTACTTGAAGGTAATTCTCGGGAAGACGACAAGAATTTATGGCCCGCAATTAAATAACAATTTCCATTCAAATATTTTGTAAAATTGTATGAAATACTATGACTTGGGACCTATGTAGTTTGATATTTATGAATGGAAAATGCTTTATTATTAAACAACGCAATTTTTAAGCGTTGTCTATGATGTGAGTAATGTGCTATCCCGTAACACCAACGACTCTTCCCCTGAACTAAAGTATGAATATTTGGGGGTGTTACAAAAACACTCATACTCATTCCCCGGTATGAAATGACAAGAGTAAAAGCGATACTTCACCTCCTTAGGTGTGCACGCGGTAGTACGGGGTGGCAACATAATATGAGAAATATAAGAAGAAATATCTACCACCCGCGTCACCTCTCCAGACCGAATCAAACGAAAGGTAGGGTCAAATCTCTCCACCTCCTCTACGATGGGAGGTGGCATGGCTAACAAATAACGCTCATCAATAGGAAGAGAGTCAGGACTATCAATGTCCTCAATCCCCTCTTCAAAGGGAGGATTCACCTTACTAGAGATGTAGGTGTCATCAATATCAAATAAAGGGTTCGAATAAATCTTAAAATTTTCCTTCAGAACGTCTTCATCACTAGAAGTAAAATCATCATCGAAATCAAAAAGTGGATTAGAGAACGCCAAAGAATCATCTCCCAAGATGTCGGAGGGAGGTAATAAATCATCACTAGAAAGAGATTCACACTCCATATCACTATCAAAATCAACCGTAGGCTCACTTTAGATTGGAATAAGAATCTCGGCACAAGGAATAGTGTTAAGACCCTCATCCCCCATGATGAGAGAGGCATCGGTCTCTATAGTGGAAGAATCAAGAATAGGAGTGGTAGTCTCACATGATGGATTGAGATCGCAATTATAATCCTCGTCATCATCACAAAAATAAGGAATCATAAGAGGCGTGGAGGTATAAGCACTAGATACTAGCTTCATCAAATCGTGGAGAACGTAGGTGGCACTTTCAAGCTTTGAGTTCAACATGGAAATTGATAGCCTCAACAAGACGAATCCAATGATACAAGTTTCAGTCATTTTCGTTCACTGTATCAAGAACACCCAAATTAATTTCATGAAACCACCCAAACCCTAACCCACATGTTAAGCGCTAATTGGCTCAATTGAGCTATCAACATGGAAATTGACCGCCTCAACAAGACGAATCCAATGATACAAGTTTCATCATTTTCGTTCACTATGTCAAGAACACCCAAATTAATTTCATGAAACCACCCAAACCCTAACCCACGTGATAAGCGCTAATTGGCTCAATTGAGCTATCACCACTGACACCCTGGCATTCTAGAATCTCTCTCTCACTCCCACGCACCTCAACACACCTCACCAACCACATCACACCTCCTATAAATGCGCCCACCCTCACACATGGCTCGTGTAACCTTTTCTAGATTATTATTAGCTTAAATTTCAAGCAAAATAGTTTAGTATATTTTAGTTTAAGCTTATGTAACTTTCCATTCCTATTGTACTTCAAATTTCATCATCAATAAAATAAAAAATCAAAAATAAAATAAAATGTCATATTCGTATATGAATTCTGCTACTATTATATTTATTCGTGTTATAGAGCTTAGATATAAGCTCTAGGAACTTGTTCGGTGTGATTTGGTTAAGAATTGAAGCTGTTGAATATTTTGGAGGGAGATTTGTAGATTTGAATTCATAAGCTTAGATCTGTTGATTCTGGTGGTTCTTGTTGGTGTTTATGTTGCTGAGGTGATGTTTTATGCCATTGAACTTACTTCTCAATCAACGGTGGTCTGGATGTAAGGTAAACTCATATTTACATTTTTAGGCAAAAACTAGGCTATGTGCTAAACTGTTTGTGTTCATGTGTATAAGTTGATTTTAGTTGCTAAATCTATTTATTCTTAGTTTTTTGATTGTTTCTGATACTTGTTTTGGTTTGGTAATTACTAGATCTGTCATTCTCTTTGACAAATTTTCATAAATCAACCTTAACCGTTGTTTGGATTGAGATTGTTTGATCTTGTGTTTGAGGTTTGGTGTTTGATCTTTGTAACATCTAGTTAGCTTCATATTTGCAGTCTTAAAACAGTCAAACTTATAGTCTAAACATAGGTCAAACAGGTTTTTACTTGCAAATTTGTTTATGTTTTCAGTCATAAAACATTGCTCATCAGTCATCTTTCAATCATCATAAGTTCTTCACAAATCAGTGTTAGGGTTTAAAATTTTGTTTTCTAGATAGCTTATAGCACCAATTATAAGTTCTTAGTTTACATAATAGTTTAATTTCCACTAGATAATCCTAGATCTGTTCATGAAATCAGCTGTTCATTCACTTTTCCATCTATTTGCTTATTGCTTATTCATAAGTGCTTATTGGTTGTCGCCTAGTTAACTTGCTTCACAAAAGTTGCATAAACATAGTTAAATAGTAGATCTGGAGCTTTTGAAGCTTATTGGAGAAAGTAAAAAATTCAACATAGCTTAAAAATAAGCTAGGTTGGATTTAATGTTTTAATTGCTTATGTATTGTGCCTAAAAGGATTCTAAGTAACATTCCATAAGTTTTGTCTCTTGATAAGTATATCTGGAGCTTATTAGGTCATAAGCTTTAGTGAATAAGCTGTTTGAACTTTTTGTGCTTATTGAATAATCAAATCTAGAGTTTTAGCTTATCTTGGGAGCTTAAATTAATATTGGCTAGCTTAATTTGGATTTAAAAGGTTTTGCAACTGGTTTGAGTTAATTTGGTTAAGATTTGAGATTATTCTTGCTTATTTTACATTAAGCCCGTTTTTGGTTTTATTAGTTTTGATTATTGCATTTAGGTCCTTGTTCTTTCCTTTGTTTCTGTTTATTGCACGAAGATTAAATTGCATATTAGTCTATTTAGTTTTAGTTTTATTTTTGATTGGCCTAAAAAGGTTTTGAGCTGGGTAACCTTGTTGGGCAGGTTTGGACTTGGGTTGGTTTGGTTTGTTTAACAATCTGGGCTGGGCTAGTTAGTTTAAAAAAAAACCACGTTTAATTTTAATTTCATTTTCAAACTTAAAATTTTCATTTTAATTAATTGAAAAAAGTTTTAATAAAATAAAAATACTAAAAATTTTAAAAAATATAAAAATATATATTTAATCTTTTGCCATTTTTACCTTTTAAATTTTGGGAATTTTTAGATTTTGAATTTCAATTAGTTTAATATTTTCATATTATTTTTCCATTCTGTACTTTGATTACTTGTACTTTGTGTTTAAATCGTGGTACGTGCAATTTGTTTTTAGAATAGTGATAAAGACATAATTATTCTTGTTTTAGTGGTAATATCCCTTCATTTATGGAATAATAAATAGCAAAAAATGTATTTTTAGTGCATATAACGTTTATATTTGTTATTTATTTTTGTAGTTACGGATGATAAACTATGATTTTACAATCCTAATTAAATCAATTAATTGTTCGTTTTTCCTCGACTCGACTCGAATTTGATTACCGATTAACGTTTCGACTTAACTTTGTTTTTGGTAAATAAAACTTGGAATTTTAAATCTAAGTAAAACTATTATATAATTAAAATCTATTTAATAAAAACTTTTAATCTAATTAATTTTAAACTAAAACATTTTAAATAAAAACTATTTTTAAATGAAACTAAAAACTTTTTAATCTAATTTAAATAAATCTATTTTAAACTAATTTTAATAAAACTATTTTTTATTTTTTATTTTTTTATAAAAACTGAGTTAAAATATAAAATTTTAAATAAAACAATTGATTAAAATCTAATTTAAACTAAACTTGTATTAAAAATAAACTGCCAGAAATTAGATCCCTACATTAATTAAACTATGCGTATGTTTACACAAAAGAAAGACAGAAGAGTTGGTTATGCTGTTGGACTGTGATGCGAGAAGTCTGTGGATCGAATCCCACGACATACAAATTTTTCTATGTATTTTTATTTTTGGAATTTTGTTACTCAGACAGCAAACCAAACAAATCTATAACAGTTAAAACATGAAAGTAATAAGCCAAACAAGCAGTACTGAACTTAAATCAATAAGCTGAAAAGGAAAATAAGCAATAATCAAATGACAAGTACCAAATAAGCTGATCTAAACAGACGACAAAAAAAAATTAATAAGCAGAAAAGTAAATATATCTAAGATAATCAAATCTCCAACTCAAATAATCAAAATCAGAAATTATATTTAAAACTGAGAATAAGCAATTAAAGCAAAATAATCAAACCATAAGCAAATCCTAAACTAGTAACTAAGCAGTAATCAAAATAGCAAATCCAAACATTCAAAAGCATTACCAAATTAGTAACTTAACAGTAACATCTATCCACACATAAGCAAATCTAAAAGAACATCAAATAAAAAAAAGAAGCAGATTAAATAATCATCCAATAACACAACATTAATTTTAAATTAAAATTAACATAAAATTAAAAAGAAGAATAAGAACCTAGTGATGAATCCTTTGAGCCGAAGGTGGGTGCTGAACCCCCTTTTGTCACCGAATCAACAAACACCATCTTCGAATCATCAAACATCATTATCAGCTCGGTCCACCATTGAAGCTATTCGAACCGAACAGTAACTTTTTCTTCTTCCTTTTTTTTAAATAATAATAAACAAACCGAACAGTAACTAAAACACATAGGATTTAAAATAAACTGAGAAGGAAATTAATTACCATATTAATTAGAGCAAACAGTAAATTCAAAAAGGTAACAAACGAAACTGATTGACAAAAAATAAATTGAGAAGGAAATTAATTAAAAGCAAATTTTCATTAATAATAATAAAATTACATTAACTGGAAAAAAAAAATACAAGAACCCTAATCTAATTTGCAAAAATGTAAATCTAAATTAACCTACTCCTAAATTAATTAAAAAAACTGAAAAATAAAGAAAAAGCTATCCCAATTACATGTGAAAGGGGGTTTTATAGGAGAAACCCTCAAAAACCTTCTTGGTTCTCCTTGGTGCCCAAGGATTAAATCTTGGCTGTTGATTTTCTTCTCTCTCTTTTCTTCACTTGATCAACGGTTGTAATCAATTCTTGTGCCAAGGATTGCCCTCGTGGCATGTGTGATTTGTTTAATCCAATGAAAACAAGGGATTTGGCCACGTCGTGATGAATTGAGGACCACCAGTGGTGTTTTGCTGCGAAAATTGGGGGAATTAATTCCTTATTGATTGAATTAGCAAATAAAGGTAAAACCTCTAATTTTTTTTTATGGGTAAAATTTGTGATGTAAATTAGGGTTCTTTTGGGGGCTGCGTTTTTGGAGGAGAGAAAAAGCAGATGGTTAGAAAAACAGTAAAGGCTTTGTTATTAGCGAAAAAATAAAGAGAGTGTGTGGGGTAAAATGCTTTTATCAAAAACGTGTGGGTAAGGTTCGGATGTGGGGGAGGTTGGGTAAATATTAAAAATGTGAATGGGTTAAGTGGAGTACACGTGGGATGTGAGGGGATGGGATAAAAGTGTGGGCTTAAATTATGTGAGGTGAGGTGTATGTTAAAAACTCTTCATTTTATTTAAACCGTGTGTGGATGAGTGTGTTGACCGAGGCTTTGACCATCATCTGAGAAGTAAATAATTCGTTCCAAGTTTGTTATGTAATTGGGCTTTAGCCCACATATCCATCCGTCCCTCAATTGGGCTTGAACTGTCCTTTAAATCTCCATATATGGGCCTTCAATTGGACTTGTGGTAAAAAGTTAAGTAACCCTTTTTACCTTAAATGGGCTTTTGAGTCCATTTATCCAATGTGGGACCCACTTGGCTCGAATATCTTCACAATTGATTAATTCCACTAAAACGAGCTCGATTTCGGCTTTGTCGATCTTATCTTCAAAACCGTGTTGATTTTTCCGGTTTTCGTGATCTTCGGCACACTTTTGGTCTTTTGACTTTGTCTTCGTCTCTTTTTTTGACTTTTCTTCAATATTTGACCGTGAAATCCCGTATTTTCTCTTCTTTTGATCATTTGTACCTATTTAAACACAAGAACACAAAACCACGCGTAATTCTGACTTTTACGACATTAAACACATGATTAGGTCTAGTTTTTCCTTGATTTTAGTGGCAAAAGGATAAGTGTTTACACACTTATTAAATCCCCTACACTTGACCATTGCAATGACCCCATGCAATGCATTATTTTAAAGCATAAAGTTACATTTTTCTCATTATTAACCCATCTTGGCCTTTATTACTAATACTACTATTATTATGATGAAAAGATAAAAACTTAAAACGAAACAAAAGTTATAACAATTTATTAACTAGAAATTATTTGATGGTAGAAACTCGTAAAGAAATCTAAGACTTTAATTAGGGCTTTGGTGTCATGAATATTAATCACCCTCAAGTTTCACGTTCCCCATACCAAGCTTAAAAAAAACGAGATCATTGTTACTACAAGTTAGCACAACTAACACTTACTCATGTGGTTTAAATAATCACTTAGACCCCTTATTCCTACGGTGTATCTCTTGTATTTTATTTTTGTCTTGAGTGATCACGAGGATGCATTTTTGACTGATTTCGATAATTTATTAAGGCCGAAAATAAAGTGGGACGATTTAATCAATAGTTAGCTAAAGGACAAAATATTTTAAAACTGCTTCTCGAAACCTCATAAAGTTAATATCTTGGCATAACTCGTTTCACGATTTGAGACCTTTCTCGGACCGATATTTTGCTTGTACTTCAAACTTCAAATCTTGAGAGACGATCTTGAAATTATGATCTTCTCTTCATTTTGGTATACATCTTCATTAGGAGTGAAAGATGCTTCAATCGTTGACCACGACTTCTTCATTTATCCTCTTCTTTATTTAGGATTTTGATATACAACGATCCTCCTCGTTTCGGACTGGGATCTATTTATCCTCATACCTTGTTAGGGTCTTTTTGGATAGACTTCTCCATGATCTTTAGGGGAGTAATTGCTTCTCGTCGTGTGTCTTGATCCATGATATTGATTTGGATTATTGATCTTCACAATCTCTTAGGATCTTTAGCAAAAAAAGTGAAACCTCATGCCTTGTGAGGGCCTTTTTGGACTCGGGTATCCTCATGCCTTGTTAGGGCCTTTTTGGATATGCCAATCTTTGCGTCCCGCTTCAATAAGTTATGCCTTGGCTATGAACTCTAATTAATACCGAGCAACTATTAAAAGATCGTTTGCTAGAAGCTAAGTAACTCTTCAAATCGTACAACCTTATTTATTGTAAATATATCTATTAACAAGCGATGGGAGAAAAAGCTCATAACTAACTCACATAAGTAAAAGAAAGAATACCAAACTTATAATTAACTCTATCATCTCTCGTTCTCCACAATTTAAAATCTCAAGTAATGAGACTCATGGATGCTTAGCCTAATAAACCAATTAAGGTCCATATGGTTAAGGATACTATCTAGAGTAAACTTGGATAAGTAAACTCGGGTTAAGTCAAAATATTCACTACGGGCCTAATATATCAAAGATATCTAAACTTGTTAAAACCATTTTATTTATTTATTTATTTTTGACTTTATTCTTTAAATGGAAAATATAATTATGATGCGATGACAAAAAGAAGGAAAATAAATAAAAATACTACCAGGCCAAAATAGATCAAAAATTTGAAAAACGTTGAAATTTTTTTTAAAATTTTCCGGTTAAAATGGGGTCAAATGCATGGAAAAGGCCACTAAAATTTCGATAGAAATCCCCCCTACACTTAATATAAACATTGTCCTCAATGTTTAAGCATGTGTGAGAATAAACTCCCCTACACTTAGGACATTGAGTACGTTGTTTAAAATCGAGCTAAGGAAAGGACAACTAAAGTGATTACATTTATTCGTTTCATTTATATACAAGATTGAATCACAATAGCAAAAACGTATCGAAGGAACCGGGTACACGGGAAACACAGGAACACGGGTCTCGTCAAAAGTACCAAAAGTGGATCATTAAGCACATGTCCCTGCACAATCACAACACACAAAACAAACAACCTACACGGCTCCCCCCCCACACTTATTGTAAAATATAGATAATCGGGTTGCCTCCCGAGAAGCGCTTGTTTTTGTTAACCGAGTCACGAGCCTGACTCGACCCCGAATTAAATGGTCCATGGGGAAGCCTCGAATATAATACAAGGATCAAAGATCTTGTCCTCGGTCCCGGATGAACATAATAATTGAGAGGCAGGAGGATAAGTCATCAAAGGTAAAAAGGTCCTCTCAACATACGAAAAGTATGTGAGGTCGTGATCCACGGGAGGTGGGGTGGGTAAAGGAGACAAATTGTCATCCCCCAAAGACAATGGATGGTCACTATTCGGCAAAGCCGTAAAGGTATCAATCATAGAATGGTCAATGTCACCTCCCAGGTCAAAGCATTCATCCTCATGAACGTGAATCTCTTCGATTTCTTCATCATAGATAGGCTCGTCAAACAAAGGTTTGTCGTTCCCTTCATTGAGGATTTTAGAAATTCTCTCGAAGAGATCACGATCAAGTATGAAACCATCAGTCATTTGTGGGATTTGTTGATAAGTTAAATCCTCACGAATGTGGTAAACGTAGTTCTCATTAGAGGAGTGTTTATTAGGTAACTCCTCGAGAATTGGAAGAGAATCAATGGTAGAATCAAAAGTAATTGGCGAAGAGGCAAATGTGAATTTATCAAAATCCGAGTTCTCAAAGTCAATATCAATATCAAGTTTTAAAACTCCATTTGCCTTCTCATCAATACCATGATCATAATTAAGCTCATGTGAGAAATCCAATAACACGTGATCATAAAAAGCATCCTCGTGATGGAATTTCTCTATACTCGGGGTATAAAAGTCATCACTAAGGAGTAAAGAATCCGATAAATCATTAGTATCATGGTTTTCAAAAGTCGGTCTTGGTAAATAGGCGAATCATCCTCATCCGATCCCGAGGAATAATTAAAAATATAGTCGGAATCACAAGATAACTCATCCCTATCTACAAACTCCTTAGGTGTAGGACAACTTATGGGTTCTTCTTCTATGCACTCATTATAAAGTTCTTCACACTCCTCAAAAATTGGTTTCTCAAAACATGTTTCGCTAAGAGGATTTGAAGAAAGCATAAAGTCATTTGAAGGAGTAGGTGAAGGAGTCATAAAAGGAATGAGGTCTTCAATGGGTAATGAAGGCTCAAGAATAATCTCGGGAATTTCCTCAATAGTTGAGGAAAGAGGAGAGCTAATAGTATCCGTGGGTGTCAACACCGGAGGGTGAGTAAAACTCATGATAGTCTCCGGGCCTTGTCTCTCCTTTATTGGCGGAGAGATGGAAGGATCCACAGTGGGAACATCACTACTAGTAGTGGTGTTAGCCTCAATATCAACTCTCAAAGACGACTCAATATCACATTGAGCTTGATAGGTTTCTAAAATGAGCATGAATTTCCTATCGGTTTCCTCTTGCATTTCTCTTAAGAATCTATCATGTTCCTCAAGTTTATTAAGAATTAAATCCATTTGAGGTTGTGAAATACTCCCTTGATTATAGTTTTGAAAATTGCCTTCATTTGGAAAACCTTCATTATTTAAAAACCCTTGATTTTGAAATTCCCCATAGAACCGTTGATCATATTGTGGTGGGTCACTAGTTGTGGGAAAACTAGGGGAGCCAAAATAAGTATTAGTATCATAAAACATACTTTCCTCATTATAATAAACCTCCTCATAAGTTTTGTTACAATTAATATAAGCATGAGGCCCACCACAAGTCGAACACTCCACGGACATAATCTTATAACGCTCCTCTTGCAATATTTCCCAAATCGGACGATTATCCATGGTAGTGTCGAAATAAATCGAAATAACAATAATTATTATGCTACGTAATATATAAAAAAAATCTTTTTGTATTTTTTAGAAAAATATATATTCACAAGAAAAATCGAAAGAAATTGAATTAAGAAAAATAACACTAATACGTAATATTTTTGGTGTAATACTTTTAGGAAAAAGTATTACGTTTGGATTTTTTTAATTTTTTTTGGTGCAAATCATAGGAAAGAATTTGCTTTTGTGATTTGTTAATTTTTTTGTATTTTTAATCTTTTTGATTTTTTTGTATTTTTTATTTTTTGTGCAAGAAAATTAACGTTCAAAGCGAACGGATCCCAAAATCCAAACGTCTTCACGAAAAATCGTCAATCGTACGAGCGAAGCGGCAGCGGTGCCATTTGATAAACTATGATTTTATAATCCTAATTAAATCAATTAATTGTTCGTGTTTCCTCGAATCGACTCGAATTTGATTACCGATTAACGTTTCGACTTAACTTTGTTTTTGGTAAATAAAACTTGGAATTTTAAATCTAAGTAAAACTATTATATAATTAAAATCTATTTAATAAAAACTTTGAATCTAACTAATTTTAAACTAAAACATTTTAAATAAAAACTATTTTTAAATGAAACTAAAAACTTTTTAATCTAATTTAAAAAAATCTATTTTAAACTAATTTTAATAAAACTATTTTTTATTTTTTATTTTTTTATAAAAACTGAGTTAAAATAAAAAACTTTAAATAAAACTATTGATTAAAATCTAATTTAAACTAAACTTGTATTAAAAATAAACTGCCAGAAATTAGATCCCTACATTAATTAAACTATGCGTATGTTTACACAAAAGAAAGACAGATGAGTTGGTTATGCTGTTGGACTGTGATGCGAGAAGTTTGGGGATCGAATCCCAGGACATACAAATTTTGCTATGTATTTTTATTTTTATAATTTTGTTACTCAGACAGCAAACAAAACAAATCTATAACAATTAAAACATGAAAGTAATAAGCCAAACAAGCACTACTGAACTTAAATCAATAAGCTGAAAAGGAAAATAAGAAATAATCAAATGACAAGTACCAAATAAGCTGATCTAAACAGACGACAAAAAAAATTAATAAGCAGAAAAGTAAATATATCTAAGATAATCAAATCTCCAACTCAAATAATCAAAATCAGCAATTATATTTAAAACTGAGAATAAGCAATTAAAGCAAAATAAGCAAACCATAAGCAAATCCTAAACCAGTAACTAAGCAGTAATCAAAATAGCAAATCCAAACATTCAAAATCAATACCAAACCAGTAACTTAACAGTAACATCTATCCACACATAACCAAATCCAAAAGAACATCAAATAAAAAAAAGAAGCAGATTAAATAATTATCCAATAACACAACATTAATTTTAAATTAAAATTAACATAAAATTAAAAAGAAGAATAAGAACCTAGTGATGAATCCTTTGAGCCGAAGGTGGGTGCTGAACCCCCTTTTGTCACCGAATCAACAAACACCATCTTCAAATCATCAAACATCATTATCAGCTCGGTCCACCATTCAAGCTATTCGAACCGAACAGTAACTTTTTCTTCTTCCTTTTTTTTAAATAATAATAAACAAACCGAACAGTAACTAAAACACACAGGATTTTAAATAAGCTTAGAAGGAAATTAATTACCATATTAATTAGAGCAAACAGTAACTTCAAAAAGGTAACAAACGAAATTGAATGACAGAAAATAAACTGAGAAGGAAATTAATTAAAAGCAAATTTTCATTAATAATAATAAAATTACATTAACTGGAAAAATTAAAAAAAATACAAGAACCCTAATCTAATTTGCAAAAATTTAAATCTAAATTAACCTACTCCTAAATTAATTAAAAAAACTGAAAAATAAAGAAAAAGCTATCCCAATTACATGTGAAAGGGGGTTTTATAGGAGAAACCTCAAAAACATTCTTGGTTCTCCTTGGTGCCCAAGGATTAAATCTTGGCTGTTGATTTTCTTCTCTCTCTTTTCTTCACTTGATCAACGGTTGTAATCAATTCTTGTGCCAAGGATTGCCCTCGTGGCATGTGTGATTTGTTTAATCCAATGAAAACAAGGGATTTGGCCACGTCATGATGAATTGAGGACCACCAGTGGTGTTTTGCTGCGAAAATTGGGGGAATTAATTCCTTATTGATTGAATTAGCAAATAAAGGTAAAACCCCTAATTTTTTTTATGGGTAAAATTTGTGATGTAAATTTGGGTTCTTTTGGGGGCTGCGTTTTTGGAGGAGAGAAAAAGGAGATGGTGTGAAAAACAGTAAATGCTTTGTTATTAACGAAAAAATAAAGAGAGTGTGTGGGGTAAAATGCTTTTATCAAAAACGTGTGGGTAAGGTTCGGATGTGGTGGAGGTTGGGTAAATATTAAAAATGTGAATGGGATAAGTGGAGTACACGTGGGATGTGAGGGGATGGGATAAAAGTGTGGGCTTAAATTGTGTGAGGTGAGGTGCATGTTAAAAACTCTTCATTTTATTTAAACCGTGTGTGGATGAGTGTGTTGACCGAGGCTTTGACCATCATTTGAGAAGTAAATAATTCGTTCCAAGTTTGTTATGTAATTGGGCTTTAGCCCACATATCCATCCGTCCCTCAATTGGGCTTAAACCGTCCTTTAAATCTCCATATATGGGCCTTCAATTGGACTTGTGGTAAAAAGTTAAGTAACCCTTTTTACCTTAAATGGGCTTTTGAGTCCATTTATCCAATGTGGGACCCACTTGGCTCGAATATCTTCACAATTGATTAATTCCACTAAAACGAGCTCGATTTCGGCTTTGTCGATCTTATATTCAAAACCGTGTTGATTTTTCCGGTTTTCGTGATCTTCGGCACACTTTTGGTCTTTTGACTTTGTCTTCGTCTCTTTTTTGGACTTTTCTTCAATATTTGACCGTGAAATCCCGTGTTTTCTCTTCTTTTGATCATTTGTACCTATTTAAACACAAGAACACAAAACCACGCGTAATTCCGACTTTTACGACATTAAACACATGATTAGGTCTAGTTTTTCCTTGATTTTAGTGGCAAAAGGATAAGTGTTTACACACTTATTAACGGATATCAAATAAATTACAACAACGGAAGTCAAAGAGCCAAAACGAACACTAGAAATGGAACGAGCAAGAAAGATCGAGTCCGACGGTGCTTTTGTGTTTTATTGGACTGGCCCGATACCATTTAAATAGGTCGGACAGATCCATTCTAAACTAAATGGACTATACTATCAGTGGCCCGTTACGGAATTGCTCCATCCCGTCCAATTAGGCCTAGTTTGCAAATGAATGAAATAGAATGAAGAAAAGGGAGGCCCGATTACAAGAAAACCCCAAGAGCCCAATATCCAAAATCTTATCCCTTTCACATAGATGAGATCTACGATATATCAGGGAGGGCTCTTTCTTTTTCATTGCATATTTCCTGCGTATCATTTAGAGTAGATTAGGTAGATTTAAGTTTTTTTAGTTCCCTTGTTATTTCCGGTTACCAATTTTAGACTCATAAAAGCATTTTCACAATTATATTCATTTTTCGTTTGATGAAGTTTTGTTCAATGAAGTTTTGGGATTCGATTTTAGAATCGGTTTCTTATTTCTGAAGTTCGTGTTTCTGGATTCGGATTATGTTGTTGTTTGGAAGTTTTTGGTTTGATGTTGTTGAAAGTGTGTTAATGCTTGCGGTTAACGATGGTTGAGAGTGATAATAAGCTCTCGTTAGCTTATGAGCTTATTTAAATAAGCTATTATTTTAGAGCCTACGTTTCTTCTTTTCCCTTCTTATTGTTGCTTTATCAGCTTATTCGTATTAGTAGTTTGTGAGTGATATAGTATTCACTACAACAGATTTTGAATAAAGCCCCCTTAATAAATCCATGTTTAAGAGAAAACATGGCTCTATGAAACTTTTAGTCAAATACAACCCGGTCATAAAGTAAGAGAACAGGGCTCTATTAGAAAGAAAATATAGAGCCATGTTTCTTTTGGAAATACCAGGCTTTATTTGTTTGATTTTCATTTTAGAGTAGAGCGGGATATCTCCCTCCCATATTTTCATTTTAATATTATTTGGGCCTGGCGCTCTTTTATTTCTCCCCTTATCTCTTTTAACTTTATAATTAGATTTGGATCTGAAACAAACAGTTTTTTTTACCTATCACGCTTCTACCGCCGCTCCTCCCATATCACAACTACTACCCATCTCGTTCTATTGGCATTTACACATTGTAAGTCTTCTCCTTATCCTCCTATTTTTGCAGTTGGTTATGTCTAATATATTAAGAATATTGTGTTAATTTGTCGTTTTTTTCTAAAATTAAACTTGGGTCTTTTTTATGTTGTGCTGCTTTTATCTCAATTGATCTTTTTTCTTAATAAACTTAATGTTATTAGTCTATTGTTAATTAAATGATGATTTGGTTTGGTATGATGATGTCTTGAAGGTATCGCACTTGATTCCGAGCACAAGAAACGTGTGACTGGTGGCAAGAAGAAGAACTGGAGAAAGAAGCAAAGTATGTCTTCTTTATAAAGAATTTAAAGCTTTTTTGATAATAAATGTGTATTTTTGTATTTGTTTAAAATGAGATATGTTTTTCAATGTAGCATCTTCATGTTCCTCTGTGTTTGTTTTTCATTTTATGTTATCTTTTGGTGTTGCGATTAGTTTCTTTAAGATTGTTACTTCGTATGTTTCAAAGATTGGTTTGTTAAAAGTGTGTTCTTTTAATTTGTGGTGTGCTCCCTGTTTAGGTTGTTATGAATTGTTTGATTATTGTGTTGTTTTGTGGCTTTAAAAGGTTGAAGTTAAGGTTATTAGAAATAGTAGATATCATTATCTGTAATTACATAAATTTTGGTGTATTGTTAGCTTTAGTTTGTAATCAACACATTCTCTGTTTTGTTTTGGTTTTAGAAGTCTTAAAGCTATGACATGTTTGAGAATTATTGTATTCGACAATAACAATTTTGTGTCACCTACATATTTTGATGTTCTAGTACTGGTGTTAAACTAAAGCTGCCTAAATAAGACACCATTGCTGTCTTTCCATCATTTCTATGTTTTGCATTCAGTCATTTATATGTGAGAATGATATTACTCATATACTTTAAGTGATCACTTTAACTTTCCGACCGAAGTTAATGTAACTTTTTCTAGGTATGAGCTCGGAAGTCTGCCAACCAACCAAAAATTGACCAACAAAAAGACTGTTAGAAGGGTTCGTGTTCATGTTGGCATGCACTAAGGCTAAATACCGGTACTCGCTTGAATAAAGCCAGCGGTCATCAGCTCTTCCACTTGTTTCTCTATATCCTTTTTTTAGTAAGGGTACAGGTGTGGACGGATGTTACTATGTTAGGTGAGCACTCATCAGCTCTTCCACTTGTCTCTCTATCTCACTGCTACTATTATCACAGGCTTTATGGGTGAGCTACACTTTGATAGGAACACAGATAGCAAGGACATGCTATTTACAAATATCAGGTTCACAACCTTTCGTATGTATATTAATTGGTATAACGATATTTATTGTTACTTGCTTTATAACATTGTTTCTAATTGTGCAGACCATTCATCTTAATATCACTCAAGATGCGTCTCTTGGTGTGGTTTCTTGTGTTGGTCTTCTTTGTCTTGGCGGCTCACGAGAGTGTGGTTTTGGTAAGATGTAGTTTATTTGAGTCCATAGGTCATATAATCTAATGTAAAGTATAGTAAGGGAACACAAATAACTAGTTCACTACTTATTCTGCTAAATTTGTTCCTTGTTTCGCTTATCTGACTTGTATTTTCTCGTTTACTAGTATATTTTACGAAATATTATTATTATAAAACCATGTATTACATCTTTGTATCTGAGCTAGCTATAAACGGTGTCGTTCCTATCGTTATGCAAGTGACATTATTGAATATATGAATTTACACGCTAGCCAACAGGACATTCCTTGATTGTGATTTACTTCTGAACTTGTAGGTTTACGACTCAAATACGAGCAAAAAGAAGCTATTGTATGTTATTAAACTTATAATAAAAACTGTATGAAAATATGAAAACTCATTTCGGTTTGTTATTTGGACAGTTTTCAGTATGCAGTTTACACTAGAGGACATTGAAACCATCAAAGTCATTGCAGCGGGACATGTTTATGTAGCAAGAGGTTGCATTAGCTTTTGAACTAGAAGAACGCCCATTGTTGCTTGTCAAGTAAAATCTTGAATTATTATTTCTAACACTATCAAATGCAGGTAACTAATTTTAATTGTTTACACTTCTACAATGCTCATAGATGAACGTGGATACACTTGTGTAATGCTCATACATGAGGTTGAGCCTTCTTGTTTTCTTATATGTACTAAGGTATTTACTGGTACATGAGTATATACTACTGATTAGTACTTATATATGCAGGATCGGAACAAAACCTCATTATTAGGATACCTCAAAGAGGCTCTATAGGTATTTCATCGTAGTAGTCGACGTTCCTTTAAATCTGCTAAAAAACTTAGAGTTTTGATTTTGGTATTTGATTTATAGTAGTTGCACTTGGAATTATATGAAGTCTAAAAGCAAAGAAGATGTTGATCTGGTTTGTTTCAACTCAAAGATTGACATAACAACCAGAAATATAACATTACAAAATTTTATTTTTATTTTTATTTTTCACATAGAGCCATGTTCTTAATAGAAAACCGGGCACTATAAGCACCAATAGAGCCCGTTTACAAAACAGGGCTCTATTTGGGTTTCACATAGAGTCTCTCCCCTTTTAAGCCCTCATGGAAAAATGGGCTTTAAGACCATTCTGGACAGGGCTCTATTTTCTTTTTTATAGTAGTGATTTGTCACTTGGTATATATTTTTGTTATCTTGGATTGGTGTTTTCAAAAACAAAACCGTTATGAGATATTTGGCTTAATTATTTTGAATATGTAGAAAAGAATAAAAAAAAGAAATGAATAGTAAAAATCAACGTGCAGGTTTCGAATCCTGTACATTTTGGTTGTAAGTCTAGAGCTTTTACCACTATGCTACACCTTCTTAGTTGTAATGATTTGCTATTTATTGGTTAATATAGGATTTTAGAGTTAGTTATAATCCTATATCTTTTTAATAAATAATGTTTCTGAACGTTTATTTAATTTTTTTCTTATAATCTCATTTGATCTCTAAAATAGTTTTTATAAACTTTAAAAATGTTGTTTAATTTAATTGTCATTAACATTTGTTGTCTTGTGATCTCGGTGTATCGATTTATCACTTTTGGCGAGGAGCTTTATATGGGTCCTTTAGCTAAATTAGCATTTGATGTTTAAAGCTCGATTTATTTTTATCTCAGTAGTTACTTGATAAAGTTGACAACTTTATCCACTAATTAGTTTGATAATAACTCTGAAAGTTTTAAACTTTAGATTTAATTTAGTTATTTGATCGGGTGGTTAATTTTTCGTCTACGATTCGTCATACAAGTTTTTTTCTCTGGTCTATTTCTTTATCTTTATATCATTAGCTTAAATATGATTGTTATTGTTTCCTTGTTAATTGATTAGATTTAGTGTGATGATTAGAGTAGGTTTATTTATGCTTGTTTAGTATAGAATCTTTATTATTGTTAGTTAGCACCTTTAGCTTAATATTCATAGTATAATTGTCGCTTTTATATCGTTTCATATTTTTATTCTTTTCAAATTAGTTGATTCAAATATTAAAATCAAAACCTTTTCTATTTGAGCATCAAACTTGAGTCATAAACGCATATTTCCATTCACACCTCGCTGGAACTACGATAATCTTCAGGGTATACGAAAACGACTCAATTAAAATGGCGTCGCTGCTGGGGAAGTGTGTTGCGATATTTGCGTTGTGTTTTTAGTTAGTGTCTTGAAGATCCTTTCACTTTGAAAGTTTATTTTCCGTATTTGTATATATATAAAAAAATTAAAAAAAATTAAAAAAACAATATTTAAAATCAATATATATATATATTTATATATATATATATATATATATATATATATATATATATATATATATATATATATATATATATATATATATATATATATATATATATATTCTTATTTTATCTTCTTTTCTTTATTACTATATATATCATTTAGAAAAATCCAAACATATTTTTCTTTTCGATTTTATTTTTCTTTAGCTATATATTATATATCATAGATAGCTTTATATAGTATATTATATTATAATATCTTCTTTTTATTATTACTTTATATATATAACAAAAAAAGTTTCAAAAATATTCTTATTTATCTTATATCGTGTTTAGTTCTTTTCTCCTCGCCCTCTTATCGTTTAATTCTTATATTCTCCTCCTATATCATAGTTCTCTTCTTTACCCCTCTTATTTCTAAATCTTCATGGATTCATATTTCTATTACGTAGGGTGTGGGAGACCATTTTATGGTTTTGAATCATGTCAATTGTGTTCATGCGAGCGGTGCGGAAGAGATCTCCACAATTCACAATTTGGACATTGTCCATCATGTAATTCGATCAATTCGTACTTCACCTCTAATGAAATTATCTCCCCCTCTTGCATATATGGGGATACTTATCCGTATGATGCACCGGGTTTTTTCTATACCCGTGTTGCAACAATTGTGGGGGCCTTCACGGCACATTTTCTTGTCAATCGATAAATTATTATGAGCCCGGTCCGTGCTATAATTCTGGTTTTTATAATTTTGAGCCCCCACATTACACCCTTGATCATCATTCTTTTGGAATGAGTGAAGACCAACGAGCCACTTTTTCGAATCAACTTCTAAAAGTTCATGAAGGTTTAATTAGACTTAGCGAAAAGTTGTTGCTGATGTGATTCTGATAAAGTGGAATTATGTAGTTATCCGTGTGAGGGGCATTTCTTGTCTCTGATTCGTCCACATGTTTTCCACTCAGCTTTTATTTTCTCTTTTGGCAAAACTGGTCCTCATGGTTGCAAGACTATGACAGTTTGTTATAAATACTTTCCAAACTTTAATAATGCATATAAAACTTTCATTTAAGCCATTGAACTTTGGAGAATGGAAACTTCAGTCCCTCAATTTTGTAAATTCTTGATCTTTAATCTTTATCTTCCATAAATCTTCATTTCTAGTCCTTGAACTTTGATACTTTTGCACTTTTAGTCCTTGTCTTCAATAAATCTTTCATATAGGTCCTTTAACTTTCATTATTTTGAACTTTTGGTCCCTTGAGCATATCTTTTGTCTTTTTCTTCAATTAAAGACCATCAAAATCCCATGTTTTCTTCATATTTGTCCTTTTGTACCTATTTTAACAAAAACACAAAACCACGCGTAATTCCAACTTTTACGATATTAAATACACATTTAGGTCTTGTTTTTAATTGTCTTAAGTGGTAAAAGGATAAGTGTTTTCAAACTTATTTAATTCCCCTACACTTGATCATTGCAATGTCCCCATGCAATGCACGCTCTTAAATTACAAATTTACATTTTTCATCATAATTAACTCATCTTGGCCTTTATTACGTTATACTATTACTACTACAATAAAAGAAACATAACAATGATGAAAATTTCAAATCTTTGTAAAAGATAAAACAACTTCCATTTAACTTATTTGAAATTGTGTGATGGTAGAAACTCGTAAAGAAATCTAAGACCTAAATTAGGGCTTGGTGTCATGAATATTTATCAGTCTCAAGTTTCACGTTCCCAATACCAAGCATAAAAACCAGATCATTCTAATTATAAGATAGTAAAGCTAACACTTACTCATGTGATTTAATTATTCACTTAGACCCCCTTCTTCCTATGGTGTATATCTTGTATTTTATTATTGTCTTGAATGATCACCAGGATGCATTTTTTACTTATTTTGATAATTTATTAAGGCCGAAAATAAAGAAGGACGATTTAATCAATAGTTAGCTAAAGGAAAAAATCTTTTAAAACGGCTTCTCGAAATCTCATAATGTTCATATCTTGGCGTAACTCGTTTCACGATTTGAGACCTTTCTCTAACCGCTATTTGGCATGTACTTCAAACTTCAAATCTTGAGAGACGATCTTGAAATTACGATCTTCTGTTCATATATGGTATACATCTTCATTTGGAGTGAGAGATGCTTCAAACGTTGACCATGACTTCTTCATTTATCCTTGTCTTTATTTAGGATTTTGATATACAATGATCCGCCTCCTTTTCGGACTTAGATCTATTTATCCTCATGCCTTGTGAGGGCCTTTTTGGATAGACTTTTCCGCAACCTTATTGGGAGTAAATTGCTTCTCTTTGTGTGTCTTGATTCTTCGTACTGACTTGGATTAATGATCTTCACATCATCTCAGGATATTTTGAGAAAAAGATGAATCCTCATGCCTTGTGAGGGCCTTTTTGGACTCGGATATCCTCATGCATTGTTAGGGTCTTTTTGGATACGCCAATCTTCGCGTCCCGCTTCAATAAGTTATGCCTTGGCTATGAACTCTAATTAATCCCTAGAAACTTTTAAAAGATTTTGGGCTAGAAGCTTAGTAATTTTTCAAATCTTACGACCTTATTTATTGCACTTATTTATTTACATGTGTTGGGAGAAAAAGATTATAATTAACTCACATAAGTTCATGAAAGAATATGTAACTTATAAATGACTCTATCATTTCTCGTTCTCCACATTTAAAATATCAAGTAATGACACTCGTGGATTCTTAGCCTAATAAACCAATTAAGGTCCATATGGTTAAGTTAATGATGTTTGTAAATTTACACTTGTTTAGGAAAACAAGGTAATTAGGGTAAGTATTAACAAGTGATTTAGGAAAACCACGAGTTATGACCCAAAGTGGGGATCGTTCTCAAGGAGGCTTGGTGTGCGTGTTAAGAAATGATTAATTATGTGATTATATGATTATCAGAAAAGAAAATAGAAAAGAGATAACAAGAGAATGACGGTTACGATGACGAATTACCCTAAGACGAAAAGGTCGTACACGTAAAACCATAAAAAATACCAAATTTAAAAATTTACTCTAAAAATTCCTAAAAAATTGCAATAAATTATAAATAATGTAATTAGAGTTTACAAAGAATCTAAAATCACCCATACCTTTTATTTAATTAAATAATAATTTTTTTAATGCTAATTAAAGCCCTAAAAACCAATTTAATTAACAAAAAGCCCAAAATGAGTTTTATCACTTTGTAAACCTCTAAAATGACCTTACTTAATTTAAAACTATTTTTGAAAATTTTAAAATAAATTAAAACTATTTAAAAACAATTAAAAACTCTTAAAAACTCTTAAAACTTAAAATAATTACAAAAATTAATCTAAGGACAATAAAAATATTCTAAAAGTTGTAAAATTCCTAACTTAATGTGTTTAACCTAAGAAAAATATAAAAACTTGAAAAATCTAAATTTTAATTTTTAATAATAAAATAATATTAAAGATCCGAAATTTATAAAAAAATTATAAAAACTTGCAAACTAGCTTAATTTAACCTAAATAAACAGATAATGAAGTTGAAAGTACAAAAATACCCCAAATGGGCCTAGAAATGGGCTAAAATTCAAAACAGACCCCTTAATGGGCTCAAATAGGACCAATAAGAAAAATGTTGTCCAATTAAGCCCAAAAACTCCTATCTGACTCAAAGTTTGATTTTAAACACAACTTTCAAAGGCCCAAAAGCTGAAAATGTGAAATAAGCTGACTTATACCAAACAACTTATTCTTAATGGGCTTTTTGGCCCATTAAGCTATAAGTTGATGCCATAAGATCAAATTAGACACACAAGCTTCATTTGAGTTGCTTAAGACTTTTGTGAAAAGAAATTTGAAAAAAGTCTAAGGAATAAGCCTGAAAATGCAATAAGCAATCTACAGAAAACGACAAAATACTCGTTTTTTAGTTCTAGGCTATCCCAAGAGCTGATTCAAATTGCAAAAGCTTTTAAATGACTTAACTAAGCTTAATCAACAAAAAGTTTTCAAATAATTTCACTCAATAAGCTGGAATAAGCAAATAATCACTTATGTAAAAGTCAAATGAGTTGGTTTTCTAGCAAAAAGTCAAAGTCAAAGTCTAATAAGCTCTAGTTCAAACAAATGGGTCAAATGATGAAGATCTAACACAAAAAATAAGTTGTTGCAGGTCTGGATAAGCCAAAATGGCTTATTGATAAGCTGAATGCAAAATTACACTAGCAGGGGCTAGTGTTGGGTGTTGAGCAGTGGAAACTTTTTCCACTGCTTGACATCTTGACTTTTTTGTCTTTAGTGACTTTTTTGGAGATTCAGGTTACACAAAGGCACCCAGATGATCAGTGGATCAAGAGGAGTCAATCACAACAAAGAAATCACAATCATAATCAGCCAATTAGTACAAGTTAATCAATCAATCACCAGATATGCACCAGACATGAACACATAAGCAGTTATGAATTTATAAGCTGTTTTAGCAAATTTCAGCCAACCAAATGGCACCAAAAGCATACACAAGCTATTATAAACTTAAATGAACAAGTTTAAACAGTTTTCATGCAATGGCTCAAAGCCTAAATCAAGATTCAAGCAGATGAAGGTTACTGATGAACACTAACACAAGCAGATTTTACTTTTGCTGATGCAATTGACCAACAAGCCAAATTCAATCACATATGTTATATTAATGATGTTTTAACAACTTTTATCCCTAAGCATGCATAAATTCTAGATTTTACCAAAATCTTAGGTCAAAACGTGTTAAACTCAATGAGATATAGCACAATGTTTGATTTGAGGTTTTAAACCCAAAAACTTGCAGCAATATGCACTCAACCAAGTAGTTAACATATACAAAGAAAATACAAAAACTTCCAACCACAAAATAACACAATATGATTCAGGACAGAATCCCAAGCACCCTTTTAACTTTTCAAATCAAGATTTTCAAATCAAAAATGCATTCCAATGTTACCCAAGCCCAAATCAACACAACAACAGATGAGATATATAGATTAGAACAAGATTAAGCCACAAAATCAGCAAGAACACAAGTCACACACAAATATCACAAATATATAATATTTTATCAGATTTTGGGATTAAGTATGCAAACCTCATGGATGTACATCCACACCCATGAATTTTGAGCTTATTTACTAGCAAGAACAAGTACAAGCTTCCACAACAAAGCCTGCTAAGAATCAACAAAGTTAGAAGCACAATATGAAAATCGAGAAAATGGAAAATTCTTGATTAATGCTACCTTAGTTCCCCACACTTGATTATCCCCAAGTTATAAGCTTCACCACACCTTGATAACTCAATATCAGGATACTATGATCAGCCTTATAGCCCAAGAATTCCAAGGTTTGAACTAGACTTAGCAAAATATCAAGAAAAGTGGAAAATGTGCAAACTTTTGCACACTCCTTTTGAAAATAGGTTTTTGATTCAAGAACAAGTAAACATTAACAACAATAAACAGATATTAAGAGTGACACTTGAGCTTTTTCACCAAATTCAAACACATTTCATTAATATGAATATGAGATTTACAGATTTGTGAACAAAGAAAAATTCAAGAGCAAAGTAAAAATGAAGCACCCTAAGGCCTTTATATAGGCATACAAGTTATCTAGGAAAACTGAAAACGAAACCCTAATGGTTGGTGAAGTCCCAATTATGCCCTTGTGAAGTTTGAACTCTTTGAAGATCATGTAACTGATTTTGGATTGTTGTGGAGCTGGCAAGATATAAGTGAATCCAATGGCTTGTAATGAGCTTAGAAAGTAAGCTAGAATCACACACGTTGGATTGCTGTCCAAATTTTGGCAGTATGCACAAGAGTGTAGCAGGGAAATCTTGTGTGGGACTGAGGAGTGATGTGGCATGAGTTTTTAAGGTTGGGTTATGACTAAATCATCATTAATCATTAATCTGGACAATATGGAGGTTTAATTTTTGCTAAAACACAAATACCCAATTTGTGTTCTTGGTGAATAGTTGTTGTGTTTAATCCGTTTTTGGTTTGGATTATGTTTAAAATTGTGTTAATGGCGCCAAGATTAATAAATATTAATCTGGTGAAGTGGAGTGTGACATGGCAGCAGGATGAGTTGTGATTGGTGGGTTTGGTTGAGCGGGGCACGTGTCACCATGACACTGGTCTAGGTAACAATCCTTGTCTGCGAGCTTTAGTCCCTTTTCTTCTTTCTTTCTTTCATTTTGTAAATAAACACAACATAATCCGTTTTCTTTGTTAATGAAGTTTCAAACTTCATACTTTTGCCCCAAAAAGTTTTGTAAAATGAATTCAGGGGTATTTCTTGCCAAATCTTGATTCTTGAAGGACTGGTTTGGTATTTTCTTCAAGGATTATGGTCTTGACTTGTATGATTGACATTTTGGCGGACTGAAAATGACAAGTCTTCATTTTTGAGGGACCATTCTTGCCAAGTCTGCAAAGTTAAGGGTCCTTTTGGTAATTTTGATATTTTCAAAGGACCAAATTTGTAATTTCTTGTAACTTGGAGTCCTTCTTGGTATGTTTGACTTTGGGGAGGATAAATATTGACATTTTAGTTTTGTTGAGGGACTAAAATTGCCAATTCATCAAAGTGGAGGGCCCTTTTTGCAATTTTCTCAAACTTTAGGGACCAATCTTGTAATTATGAGGATACATGGGTATAAAGTGTCAATTCTTCAATATTGGAGGACCCTTCTTCATAAATCTTCAAATCTTTAAGGGTTTTCTTGGAAAATTCTTCATTAGGGTTTGGTTCAATGTGCGGCTTCGTTTCCCGTGTTCGTTTTTGCATGATTCTTGTGATCTTTTGTCATTTTCTCAATATCCGTACATAAAATACAAATGCAACAAACAAAAGCATATATTTGGGTATTTCCATGATATTTAATGCATTTTAAGCCCTTTTTGGACGATGAGACTATGTATAAAAGCAGTCTCATCACTCCCCCATGCTAAACTATTGTCGTGCCCTCACGCAATGCTAGAATAAAGTATCGTAGCATCTACAAAATTTATTTTTATTCACTTTTATTAAACGATAAACTAGCTACACTACTACTTGCGTTCTAGACATAATGTATGATTTTCATCGCAAAATGGGACGTTTAGGTTCATAGAATAAGAACACGTGAATGCTTCGTTAGAAATAATTTCGTCGTCCTCGATTTTCACCCCAATTCCATGCCAAGCGTGCAACGAGATCATTGTCATTATAAGTTATTAATGCTAACACTACTCATATGCCCTAATCATGTACTTATCCTCCCAATATCCTAAGTTGTATCTTTTATATTTTATTTTGTCTTGAATGTTTCACGAGGATACATTGTTTGACTTATGTGATAATAGAGATTTAGGTCTAAAAATAGAGTCCTAACGGTGTAATCAAGACCATCAAATCAATAACCCCTCCTAATAGACAACGATGTCATAAAATTAAGTCAACAAGAAGGATCGATAAACACGATTTTATAACGGTTTTGAATATGAGACTTATTACCAAGACTTTTATACGCCCCCGAATGGAAGGGCCTTATTATCTTTGGTTTACCTCCATCTTTTATTCAACTTCGCCATGAAGCTTTTATTATGACTTCGGTCTTGCCTTGCCTTTTATTATCCACCTCATCGGTAGTTTTATTAGCCAAAGGCGTATATCCTCACGCTAAGGCGAATTTTGGATCTTTAAAGCTTCAAAGATTAAGGCTTGATTCACTTTCAATTTAACATAGATTTTTCGTCCTTGTGGGCTTCAAATTGTTTGCTTGATTTAGGTGAGCACTTGAAATCTTATTATTAGGTGAAGCTTTTGATTATTCGGGTTCCAATACTAAAAAACCGTGACGCTGGCGATACCTTAATGTCTTCCCAATTTAATTACACGGAAGCTACTAGAAAATACTAGAAACCCAACAATCAAGACTAGACCGTTAAGTCAATATTTATTAAGAAAAAAATATTTACAAGCGAAGGGAGAATAAGAAAACAACGAGAACACATGAGTTTTTGAAAGAATACGAGTACTCTACGTTTAGCATAGTAACTCATAATTAACCCTATCATTTCTCGTCCTCATTTAAGAGACTTAGCCTAATGTGAAGTTAAAGAATCAAAGCTAAGTGCTCAACACACACGTTCGAGTCAAAAATTACTCTTATTCTGGCCATCGGAAAACCTACATTCGTGTCTTCAAGCACTTATAAAACATGAGAAAAAAATTTAAAATTTGGCCATTTTTAGCCTTATTTTGCAACAAAAAGATAAACTTTGGAAACCGTGAAGGTTTGGCAAGGCAAGTATCAATTCACCCCCCCATACTAAAGTTAAACATTGTCCTCAATGTTTCGAGTCTAGGGGTGCAAACACCCCCATACTAGAGACGTAGTCAAATGCCTAATCTAGCATGGAAAGGGTGTAACCATTAAATTTAAAGTCGTTTGTGAAGTGTGATATAAACCTAAGGTTAGAACATCAAAGGATATATCATGGATATTGAGAAAGTCCTCAAAGCAAACGATCGAGTGCTCCTATAACACGAACACGAGAGGCTCCAATCTTGAAGTTCATGATCATCTAAAATCCACAATTCACAAACAACTATGGAACAAAGGTTGGAAGGGTACAAATCCCCACACGTTACTACATTAGAAAGCGATAATATATACATAGCATAAGCATGGGACTCCCCAACGAGGCACCTCATTTTTGATTACCGAGTCATGAGCTCGACTCGATCCCCTCAATACTAATTATCATTGGGGAAGGTGATTTGGTCGAGGTAGTTCAAGGATGGAACTTCCCCGCCAAAGTAGTGCTTCAACCTATGTCCATTCACCTTGAAATTGGGGCCATCATTTTGAGCTAGCTCGATTGTCCCATAAGGAAAAACTTGAGTCACGGTGAATGGACCGGCCTAACGGGATTTCAACTTACCAGAAAAGATTTTCAAACGAAAATTAAAAAGCAAAACTTGATCCCCAATGTAAAAAACCCGGTTTTTAATTTTTGAATCATGCAACTTTTTAGTCTTTTCTTTATAAATCAATGAATTTCATAAGCAATATCCCTTAATTCATCCAATTCATTCAATTACATTTTCCGGTGTTTTCCTGTGGTCTCCATGTCATCATTACAATGCTTTAGGGCCCAATAAGCCTTGTGTTCCAATTCAATTGGCAAGTGACAATTTTTCTCATACACAAGCTAATAAGGAGTGCACCCAATGGGCGTCTTATGAGCGGTCCTAAAGGCCCATAAAGCATTGTCCAACTTATCCGACCAAGATTGTCGGTTTTCCCCAACGGATCTCTCCAAGATCCTCTTCAACGCTCGGTTTGAAACCTCGACTTGCCCACTCGTTTGTGGGTGATAATCCGTAGAAAGCCGATGTGTAACCCCATATTTCCTTAGGACCCTTTCGAATTGGTCGTTACAAAAATGGGTTCCACGGTCGCTTATAATCGCACGAGGGGTTCCAAACCGAGAAAACAAGCTTTTCAAAAACTTGACTACCACACGAGCATCATTGGTGGGCAATGCCTTTGCTTCCACCCACTTAGATAGGTAGTCAACCGCAACAACGATGTACTTATTACCACGAGATGATGGGAACGGCCCCATAAAGTCAATGCCCCAAACGTCAAAGATCTCACAAACTTGGATGATATTTTGTGGTATTTCATCTTTTTGTGAGGCTTTTCCTTGTCGTTGGCATGAGTCACACGACTTCACAAGCTCATGTGCATCTCGGTAAATAGTAGGCCAAAAGAAGCCGGCATCAAAAACCTTCTTAGCCTTGAGGTTAGCACCATGGTGACCACCCGTGGGTCCCTCGTGACAAGATCTAATGATATTAGAAGCTTCGGTTCCAAAGACACAACGTCGGATGATTTGATCCGCACAAGTTCGAAACAAGTAAGGGTCGTTCCAAAAGTAGAACTTGACGTCACGAAAGAATTTTCGTTTTTCTTGAGTCGTCATACCCTTGATGATGAAGTTGCCCGCATGGTAATTTGCGATGTCCGCAAAGCATGGGGTGGAAGAATCAAGCTTAGACTTCACTACACCAAGTGTCTCGAGCGGAAATGTTTCGGTGATTTCCTTGGGCTCGTAAACACTTTGGAGAGGATCTTCCAAACGAGAAAGATGATCGGCCGCTAGATTCTCAGCTCCTTTTTTGTCAACAATTTTGTGATCAAATTCTTGAAGGAGGAGAATCCAACGAAGTAATTTCAGCTTTGCATCTTGTTTAGCCATAAGATACTTGATAGCCAAATGATCCGTATACACTATGCATTTCGTCAAGACGAGATAAGGTCGAAATTTCTCAAATGCATACACCACGGCAAGGAACTCCTTCTCCGTTGTAGTGTATTTTAGTTTAGCCTCGGTCATTGTCTTGCTAGCATAGTGAATAGGCAAGAAGTGTTTTTCATGACGTTTCCCCAATACGGCCCCAATAGCGTAGTCACTAGCATCACACATGAGCTCAAAGGGGAGGTTCCAATTGGGAGCAACAAGAATGGGAGCTTCGGTAAGTTTCCTCTTAAGGATTTCAAAGGCTCGTACACAATCTTCGTCAAAGACAAAACGTGCCTCTTTTTCAAGAAGATGTGTAATAGGTCGAGAGATCTTTGAAAAATCCTTGATGAATCGACGATAAAAGCCCGCGTGTCCTAGAAAACTCCTAACTCCCTTAACGGTTTTGGGATGAGTTAATTTGGCGATGACGTCTACCTTAGCTTGATCTACCTCAATCCCCGCTTTTGAGACCTTGTGCCCTAAGACGATTCCACTTTTAACCATAAAATGACTCTTTTCCCAATTAAGCATAAGGTTGGTTTCCTCACAACGCTTCAACATTCTCTCAAGATTTGACAAACACAAAGTTAACGAATTACCAAACATGGAAAAGTCATCCATGAAGACTTCCATCGTCTTCTCGATTATATCATGAAAAATAGCCATCATGCACCTTTGAAAGGTTCCTGGTGCATTACAAAGTCCGAATGTCATTCTACGATAGGCAAACGTTCCATATGGACACGTAAACGTAGTTTTTTCTTGATCACGAGGATCGATGGGGATTTGGAAGTAACCGGAAAAACCATCTAAAAAGCAATAGAAAACGTTTCCCGTAAGACGCTCCAACATTTGGTCTATGAAGGGCAAGGGTAAATGGTCTTTACGAGTGGCTTCATTCAACTTACGATAGTCAATGCACACTCTCCATCCGGTCACGAGTCTAGTGGGAATTAACTCGTTGTCATCGTTTGGCACAACGGTCATTCCTCCCTTCTTAGGGACACAATGAATAGGACTCACCCAAGGGCTATCAGAAATAGGGTAAATCATTCCCGCGTCAAGGAGTTTAAGGACTTCCTTTTTGATGACGTCGTGAATTTTGGGGTTCACCCTTCTTTGACATTAGATTGCGGGCTTGTAATCCTCCTCCATTAAGATTTTGTGGGTACAAAATTTGGGATCAATCCCTTTAATGCCGGATAACATCCATGCAATTGCCCCTTTGTGATCCTTTAGAACATCGACCAGTGCAGTTTTTCATCATCCGAAAGTTCCTTCGAAATAATAACTGGCAACTTATCGCCCTCCTCCAAATAGACATATTCGAGATGAGGAGGTAAATCTTTCAACTCGAGGATAGGTGGCTCATCAATTGAAGATTTGGGCTCGATACTTATAACCTCCTTGGGTGGAGGAAATGGGAAATCGTTAAGAAAATCCTTGATAATCGAGAAGTCCTCATCATTGTCGAGGTCTTCGTTACAAGTACGTGGAACATCGAATTCTTCCAACGTAAAATCACCACCTTCAAATGGAGTGAAGGTTGGTGTTGAGTTATCAAGGATAGGATCTAACATAGTGGGGTTGCCACTATTTTCATCATCACCAAAACCTAGAACTTCTTGTGAAAATTCCTCGCAAACCACGTCAATCATATCAACGAGGTTTATGGTTGCAACGGAATAAACATGAGAAATTTGAGACTTTTGAGTTGCGTTTATAACAAGTTCCTTGTCGTTGAAACGTAAGGTGATCTTTCTAGCATGGACATCGATCAAATCCATAGATGTATCTAAAAACGAACGACCTAGAATGAGAGGAACTTGAGGATCCGTGGGAATATCGACAACGATAAAGTCTACCGGATAATAGAACTTTCCCACTTTCACAAAAACATCTTCCGCCAATACACATGCGGGAATCGTGGAATGATCGGCCAACCTGATAGACATTAGTGAAGGAGTAAGATTAGGAAGATTGAGCGACTTGAAGATTGAAAGTGGCATCAAGTTAATGCTAGCACCAAGATCGGCCAAGCCATAGCATTCTTCCATATCTTGGATTGCACAAGGGATAAAAAATTTACCGGGATCATCGACTTTTTGAGGTATGCGATTAAGATAAACCGATGAACAACTAGACAATTGATGCAATTTCTCCTTGTTGTTCAACATACTCTTAAAGTTAGCGGCAAATTGAGGCATCATGCCCAAAGCATCGGTGAAACTCACATTAAAGTGCAAATCATGAAACATTTTCATAAAAATCTCAAATTGGTAATTGTCGCGCTCTTGACGTTTCTCCTTTCTAAGTCTCGATGGATAGGGCCAAGGTGGTGTGGGTTGAGGCATAGGCATAGCCTTTGGAATCTCAGGTTCCAATGTTGGTAATGGGTCAACCATAGGTGTGGCATGATCGGTACTTCGTGGTAGACATGCTCCTTTCCGACCACCACCTCGGGTTCTTCCTCAATTGCATCCTCAGTAGGAGCAATTGGTTGAGGAGTCGGTTCCTTAAGTGTCTTACCACTACGTGTGGTAATCATTTTCATCTCACCCTTAGGGTTTGATACGGTGTTGCTAGGAAGACTACTCGAAGACGGTTTGCACATAATTTCCTCAAACATAGATGAAATTTTATCTTCAAACATGGATTGCCTCTTCTCGGCTTTAATCATCTCTTGCTTTATTTCATGTTGCCATTGTTCCATTTTTTGTTGGTTTTGTTGTAACCTAGTTACATTTCATTCCATCTGTTTGTATGGATTTTAAGCTCATTTGCTAACTCATTTTTCAACTCTTTCTTCAAGTCGTTCTTAAACTCGGATCTTACGCTAATGATTTCTCTTTGAATGTTGTCAAACCTAGCATCGTTCCCATTAGCGTATTCAACAAATTCATTTGGAAGATCTTTCAACGTTTGCAAACTTTTGTTGTTGTTTTGAAAATCATTTTGATTTTTGTTTGAAACTTGATTATTAGCCCCTTGATTACCATAGTTTCCCTTGTTGTAATTGTTTTTGAAACCAACTTGATTGTTGCGATAGTTGTTGTTAGCATTTTGATTTGAACCAAAACCCGGTGGAGTCAATTGATTAGAGCGGGTAACTTGACCGTTTTGGTTGTAAGTTCTCGTGGTCGCGTAGGCACTCGAAGTGTTACCACCATTGGTAATGCACTCGGAGAAATCATGACCTCCACCACAATACATACATGAAACCTCAACCGCTTTAGCCGTAGCGGGAGCACTTGGTTCTCCAACTTTGAACACAATCAAAAGACCTTTAAGCTTATCAAAGATTTTGTTTTCCATGTTCGCCTCAATTTGGCAAGCATCGATGGTAGTAGACAAAGAAGGTGAAGCCGAAGACGAAGCCTTACGAACACTAGACGTGCTCCGAGGACTATACACCTTAGATCTATTCTCAATTATCACCAAAGCTTCCTCAACCGTTTTACACAAAAAATTACCACCCGCGGCGGCATTAAGATAATCCCTTTCATGATCATTAAGTCCATTGTAAAACGTTTCAATTTGATGCAAATCAGAAAAACCGTGATGAGGACACTCATATAACATTTCCTTAAACCTATTCCAAGCCGTTGAAAAACTCTCATTAAATTCTTGTGAAAATTTTGAAATCTCATTTTTCAAATGCGTAGTCTTAGAGGGCGAGAAAAATTGGTTCACAAATTTAGACACGAGATCCTTCCACGTCAATATAGAATTGGGTCGCTCTTTCTCTAACCAAATTTTAGCGGGCCCCACTAAGGAATATGGAAAAAGAATCATCTTAATCGAGTCATTAGCAACATCCTTAAATTTGCAAGTGGCGGTAAGACGATTGAATTGGCGGATATGGTTGTGCGGGTTGTCCTTCTCATCACCACGGAATTTGTTGTTTTGGATCATCGACAACAAACCCGTTTTCACATCAAAATTCTCCGCAAGGATAGCGGGAATCACAATAGCCTCTCCATAACCCTCGTTGGGTGCTTGAAGTAACTCCATCATAGTTCGATTCGCCATGGTTGGTTCTTCTCTTACAATGGGTTCGTCGATAGGAGACTCCTCACTAGAAAGATTAGGAGTAGGTGTTGACTCCTTTCGGTTTTTTCGTTTACGTGCACGTCTTGCTTGATTACGAGTAAGCATAAACGTCGCGTATAACGTGGGGGTGAGCAAAGAAGATTCTTTTTGGTGTTTTGTATTTTTCCAATTTTTTTTGTGGTTTTTGATTGTTTTTACTTTTTTTTTATTTTTGTGATTGTATTAAGTAGACCAAAATCTACAAATCTCCTCCTTAATCAAATCTCTTGATTAAAGAAGCCTCAAGGAATGAAAACAATCACGTGAAGTGAACGCCTTCGATTACTTTTGAACGTTGGTGGAACACCAAAACGTTCAAGAGGGTTTAATCAAATGAAACCAAGAAAGTATATATGATACTTAATAATACTTTGGGCGGCAAAACCCTCGATTAGCTCTCAAATCAAATACTCACAAGCAAGAGGGGAAACGAGGCGGCGCGAAGCACTTAAGAGCCTTTTTCCTTAGGGTATTTTATAATACCCGCCTTTTACCCACCTTATAGTTTGTATTTTTCAAAATCGAGCCTCGCGAAAGTATTTATCTATTTTTGCCTTTTCTTTCTTGTTTGAGATTCGAATACAATGATTGGGTAATGACCTCCCAAGTCAAGGTTTTGTTTTCACACTTTTGGAGTACTTGTGAATTTATTGTTCTACGTATACAATATAGTAATAATATTCACCCAAAAAACAAAAAACCGATAATACGTATTAGTAGAGTGCTACTAATACAAATAGATATTATGTCTATATATAAAAACAACAATTGCCAAATCAAAACACAACACGCCTCCTCGGCAGCGGCACCAAAATTGATGTTTGTAAATTTACAGTTGTTTAGGAAAACAAGGTAATTAGGGTAAGTATTAACAAGTGATTTATGAAAACCACGAGTTATGACCCAAAGTGGGGATCGTTCTCAAGGAGGCTTGGTGTGTGTGTTAAGAAATGATTAAGTATGTGATTATATGATTATGAGAAAAGAAAATAGAAAAGAGATAAGAAGAGAATGACGGTTACGATGACGAATTACCCTAAGACGAAAAGGTCGTACACGTAAAACCGTAAAAAGTACCAAATTTAAAAATTTAACCTAAAAATTCCTAAAAAATTGCAATAAATTCTAAATAATGTAATTAGAGTTTACAAAGAATCAAAAATCACCCAAACCTTTTATTTAATTAAATAATGATTTTTTAATGCTAATTAAAGCCCTAAAAATCAATTTAACTAACAAAAAGCCCAAAATGAGTTTTATCACTTTGTAAACCTCTAAAATGACCTAACTTAATTTAAAACTATTTTTGAAAATTTTAAAATTAATTAAAACTAATTGAAAACAATTAAAAACTCTTAAAACGTAAAATAATTATAAAAGTCAATCTAAGGACAATAAAAATATTCTAAAATTTGTATAATTCCTAACTTAATGTGTTTAACCTAAGAAAAAGATAAAAACTTGAAAAATCTAAATTTTAATTTTTAATAATAACATAATAATAAAATAATATTAAAAACCTAAAATTTATAAAAAATTCTAAAAACATGCAAACTAGCTTAATTTAACCTAAATAAACAGAAAATGAAGTTGAAATTACAAAAATACCCCTAATGGGCCTAGAAATGGGCTAAAAGTCAAAACAGACCCCTTAATGGGCTCAAATAGGACCAATAAGAAAAATGTTGTCCAATTAAGCCCAAAAACTCCTATATGACTCAAAGTTTGATTTTAAACACAACTTTTCAAAGGCCCAAAAGCTGAAAATGTGAAATAAGCTGACTTATACCAAACAGCTTATTCTTAATGGGCTTTTTGGCCCATTAAGCTATAAGTTGATGCCATAAGCTCAAATTAGACACACAAGCTTCTTTTGAGTTGCTTAAGACTTCTGTAAAAATAAATTTGAAAAGAGTCCAAGGCATAAGCCTGAAAATGCAATAAGCAATCTACAGAAAACGACAAAATAGTCGTTTTTGAGTACTAGGCTATCCCAAGAGCTGATTCAAATTGGAAAAGCTTTTAAATGACTTAACTAAGCTTAATCAGCAAAAAGTTTTCAAATGAGTTCACTCAATAATATGGAATAAGCAAATAAGCACTTATGTAAAAGTCAAATGAGTTGGTTTTCTAGCAAAAAGTCAAAGTCAAAGTCTAATAAGCTCCAGTTCAAACAAATGGGTCAAATGATGAAGATCTATCACAAAAAATAAGTTGTTGCAGGTCTGGATAAGCCAAAATGGCTTTATGATAAGCTGAATGCAAAATTACACTAGCAGGGGCTAGTTTTGGGTGTTGAGCAGTGGAAACTTTGTCCACTGCTTGACTTCTTGACTTTTTTGTCTTTATTGACTTTTTTGGAGATTCAGGTTACACAAAGGCACCCAAATGATCAGTGGATCAAGAGGAGTAAATCACAACAAAGAAATCACAATCACAAGCAGCCAATTAGTACAGTTTAATCAATCAATCACCAGATATGCACCAGACATGAACACATAAGCAGTTATGAACTTATAAGTTGTTTTAGCAAATTTCAGCCAACCAAATTGCACCAAAAGCATACACAAGCTATTATAAACTTAAATGAACAAGTTTGAACAGTTTTCATGCAATGGCTCAAAGCCTAAATCAAGATTCAAGCAAATGAAAGTTACTGATGAACACTAACACAAGCAGATTTTACTTTTGCTGATGGTATTGACCAACAAGCCAAATTCAATCACTTAGATCTATCAAATATGTTATATTAATGATGTTTTAACAACTTTTAACCCTAAGCATGCATAAATTCTAGATTTTACCAAAATCTTAGGTCAAAAACAGTTAAACTCAATGAGATATAACACAATGTTTGATTTGAGGTTTCAAACCCAAAAACTTGCAGCAATATGCACTCAACCAAGTAGTTAACAGATACAAAGCAAATACACAAACTTCCAACCACAAAATAACACAATATGATTCAAGACAGGTAATCCCAAACACTCTTTTAACTTTTCAAATCAAGATTTTCAAATCAAAAATGCATTCCAAGGTTACTTAAGCCCAAATCAACACAACAACAGATGAGGTATACATATTAGAACAAGATTAAGCCATAAAATCAGCAAGAACACAAGTCACACACAAATATCACAAATATCCAATATTTTATTAGATTTTGGGATTAAGTATGCAAACCTCATGGATGTACATCCACACCCACGAATTTTGAGCTTATGTACTAGCAAGAACAAGTACAAGCTTCCACAACAAAGCCTGCTAAGAATCAACAAAGTTAGAAGCACAATATGAAAATCAAGAAAATGGAAAATTCTTGATTAATGCAACCTTAGTTCCCCACACTTGATTATCCCCAAGTTATAAGCTTCACCACACCTTGATAACTCAATATCAGGATGCTATGATCAGCCTTTTAGCCCAAGAATTCCAAGGTTTGAACTAGACTTAACAAAATATCAAGAAAACTGGAAAATGTGCAAACTTTTGCACACTCCTTTTGAAAATAGGTTTTTGATTCAAGAACAAGTAAACATTAACAACAATAAACAGATATTAAGAGTGGCACTTGAGCTTTCTTCACCAAATTCAAACACATTTCATTAATATGAATATGAGATTTACAGATTTGTGAACCAAGGAAAATTCAAGAGCAAAGTTAAAATGAAGCACCCTAAGGCCTGTATATAGGCATACAAGTTATCTAGGAAAACTAAAAACGAAACCCTAATGTTTGGTGAAGTCCCCAGTATGCCCTTGTGAAGTTTGAACTCTTTGATGATTATGTGACTGATTTTGGATTGTTGTGGAGCTGGCAAGATAAAAGTGAATCCAATGGCTTGTAATGAGCTTATAAAGTAGGCTAGAATCACACACGTTGGATTGCTGTCCAAATTTTGGTAGTATGCACAAGAGTGTAGCAGGGGAATCTTGTTGGGTCAAAAAGTTGATGTGGTAGAAACTCAAAAACGAAGAAAACATGAAGATTTTTCTAATCGTTGTCAAGAGCAATCTAAGCGTTGACAAGAGCAAATCCAAGGTTGACAAATCAAGCATTGTCATGTACAATCCAAGCATTGTCATGTACAATGTAAGCATTGTTAGAAACATAGACAAGAAGCCTTTAGAAGCTTCTATTTGGATATATATGCAGGATATATTCTGTATATGTTTATCTAAATAGAAGATTTACGTGTTTATTCATTATTATCTCTTGTAAAACCTAAGTCCTTATACTATAAAAGGAACCAAGGGTTATTAGGTTTTATATAACTTTCATATACAATGTAAACCTAAAGCGTGTGTCAACTAGGTGTGGGATTCAATGTACACGCACCTAGTGATTGTTTGTTATTAATATAATGAACAATCCATTTGTCTTAATTCATGTTCTTTGTGCCCAAACACCTTGTTAATATGTCGTGTTCTAATTCCGCTTTGATTATCTAATCATATGAACATGATGCATTCCTAGTAGCTTAAAAGATCAGGAATCTTAGGATTCCTCAATTGGTATCAGAGCCTCATGGCTCGTGATGCTAGGACCAACAAGGTGTTCGTGTATGGTGAAAATAATAAAAATCGGTCTAGGGTTTTTCTGGACGTTTTTGTTTGCGCAGCAGTATTTAGAAGGTCATAACTTTTGATTGAACCGTTGGATCGTCACAAAATTTCTTGTGTATGTTCTATACACATATATCTAGACATCCACCGGAGGGAATGTCGAGTTTTATCCCCAGGAGAAAGTTATTAAGTGTCGAAATAGGCAGCTGAGGTGATTTTCAGATTTTTGTATTCACATGAAATCATGATTTAGGGTTTTTGAAAACCCGAGATCGTTGCATATCACATAAAATTGGATGTTTTGGAGCAAATTGATACTAGGAAGCATGGTTGAGGCTATGTAAATATTAGGGTTTATGAAAAACCCTAGATCTATTATGAAACATAGCAGCCTTGTTTAAATCTGACTTCATAATTGACGTAACAGAAACAGATCATGGGTATGCATCATGAAGTACAATCTAAGAAGAATTGTTGGCTGAAACGTGACAGTATATCATTGTTACGTGATATGTGGAGTATATTATTGCTATTCAATACCGTCACATGTATAAAAGTACTGTTTTCCCTGATGTACGTGGGAGGTTCTTATATTATCTCACCATTTCAGCAACAATTAAAGACATCACGTGTGAAAGCAAAGAGTGTTCGCTGATTGGTTATTGTTGCAAGATTCAAAAAGCATACATATCAAGATGTGAAAAAGACGTGAGGTATTTGCTGTCGATCCATTTATATTGGATAAAATAAGAAGTGTATTTTGGTTCACGTGTAGACAAGGAATCATATTCTTTGTGGTCCCCATATGTTGCTGCGTGATTCAAGGTGGATATTTGTGACGTGATTTGTGTTAATTCCTATTTAATAGGGATATGCACATATTCCTCCACAGAATGAGGCAGTTATGATTATACGTGATCCAGATTGAAGATAATGGTACTTCTTAATACACGTGAAGACAGTATTATGGTCCAAGGTTGTTTTGTTTTTTGGTCCAACATGTATTGCAGTATTGAAAGAGTTGGCTGCCAAAAGAGACAAAAGACGAGTCAGTTGATCTCTGTTCACACGAAGAGTAGAAACGAATGTGATGATTTTGACTTGCTGATTTTTAGGAATTAAAAGACGTGTGATATTTAATGAGTCCTACTTTGTAGGGAGAATATTTTAAATATGGCACTGGTGGTTTGAAGATTTCAACAAGAAAAGATCGTGTCTAGCATTTTAAAGACGTGGGCTGGCTAATGTGAATTTAGACAAGATTTATTCCTAATTTTGAAGATTAGACGCTGACAAGTTTTATTTTAACGCTGAAAGAATAAGTCAAACGCTGACAGCGTTGACAGTGTTGTCCGAGAAATGGTTAAACGTTGACAAGTATTGTCCGATATTGGACAATACACATTCCAGATTTGTTGGATAAAGGAGGATCTCGGATAATACAAGGATTGCCGCTGTTGAGAAAATTAGTACGTTTTTAGCACACAAAAAGGAGGAAATTACACACGAAGGTACATGGAATCTCCGTTTTATTTAGAATATCATGTTGATATTTATGGCTCGGATATTTTTAAAGGGATTAATGATTTTAAATCGAGTTAGCAACAATTCGTGAGATTGAGATTCGTCATGAAGAAGTGTTGGCTTAAGGGGAAGAATTCTTATGGTAAGTTTGATAATTGAAGAAGATTTTCACGAGTTTGTGTTCTATCATATCTTTAAAGATGGTGCCAAGTCAACATTATTCTTTAAAGGTAACTTGTTCGTGCTTTACATGATTGGTGATGAAGACTTGTCATAACACTTGAAGGAGTTACATTATCGTGCTCAGTGTCTCACAAAGGATGAGAATATTGACAAGGGATCGAGGTCTACTTATATTTTTCAATCTGGTATAAGTTCTTCATCACATGGATAGTACAAGACATGGAACACAAGGTTGGGTTATTCTACTTCTACTTCAAGAATACTTTATTTATTTTTCTTCAAGATCATTACATAGAGCCTACATTTGGAGAATCTTCAAGATTGCGTACATTGTTTACTTTCCTGTTGATGTGACAAAAAGGGTAAGATATACATGCTACACTTGAGGGGAAGAAATTTGAAGATCATGTACAACTTACAAGAGATACACAAAGAGTTTTGCCGACATCAACTAGGGGAATATTGTTGGGTCAAAAAGTTGATGTGGCAGAATATCAAAAACGAAGAAAACATGAAGATTTTGTCTAAGCGTTGTCAAGAGCAATCTAAGCGTTGACAAGAGCAAATCCAAGGTTGACAAAGCAAGCATTGTCATGTACAATGTAAGCATTGTTAGAAACATAGACAAGAAGCCCTTAGAAGCTTCTATTTGGATATATATGCAGGATATATTCTGTATATGTTTATCTAAATAGAAGATTTACTTGTTTATTCATTATTATCTCTTGTAAAACCCTAGTCCTTATACTATAAAAGGAACCAATGGTTATTAGGTTTTATATAACTTTCATATACAATGTAAACCTAAAGCGTGTGTCGACTAGGTGTGGGATTCAATGTACACACACCTAGTGATTGTTTGTTATTAATATAATGAACAATCTATTTGTCTTAATTCATGTTCTTTGTGCCCAAACACCTTGTTAATGTGTCGTGTTCTAATTCCGCTTTGATTATCTAATCATATGAACATGATGCATTCCTAGTAGCTTAAAAGATCCGGAATCTTAAGATTCCTCAAATCTTGTGTGGGACTAAGGAGTGATGTGGCATGAGTTTTTAAGGTTGGGTTATGACTAAATCATCATTAATCATTAATCTTGACAATATGGAGGTTTAATTTTTGCTAAAACACAAATACCCAATTTGTGTTCTTGGTGATACTTGCTGTGTGTAATCCGTTTTTGGTTTGGATTAAGTTTAAAATTGTGTTAATGGCGCCAAGATTAATAAATATTAATCTGGTGAAGTAGAGTGTGACATGGCAGTAGGATGAGTTGTGATTGGTGGGTTTGGTTGAGTGGGGCACGTGTCACCATGACACTGGTCTAGGAAACGATCCTTGTCTGTCAGCTTTAGTCCCTTTTCTTCTTTCTTTCTTTCATTCTGGAAATAAACACAACATAATCCATTTTCTTTGTTAATGAAGTTTCCAACTTCATACTTTTGCCCCAAAAAGTTTTGTAAAATGAATTCAGGGGTATTTCTTGCCAAATCTTGATTCTTGAAGGACTGGTTTGGTATTTTCTTCAAGGATTATGGTCTTGATTTGTATGATTGACATTTTGGAGGACTGAAAATGACAGGTCTTCATTTTTGAGGGACCATTCTTGCCAAGTCTGCAAAGTCAAGGGTCCTTTTGGTAATTTTGATATTTTTAAAGGACCAAATTTGTAATTTCTTGTAACTTGGAGTCCTTCTTCGTATGTTTGACTTTGGGGAGGATAAATATTGACATTTTAGTTTTGTTGAGGGACTAAAATTGCAAATTCTTCAAAGTAGAGGGCCCTTTTTGCAATTTTGACAAACTTTAGGGACCAATCTTGTAATTATGAGGATACAAGGGTATAAAGTGTCAATTCTTCAATATTGGAGGACCCTTCTTCATAAATCTTCAAATCTTCAATGGTTTTCTTGGAAAATTCTTCATTAGGGTTTGGTTCAATGTGCGGCTTCGTTTCCCGTGTTCGTTTTTGCATGATTCTTGTGATCTTTTGTCATTTTCTCAATATCCGTACCTAAAATACACAAGAAACAAACACAAGCATATATTTGGGTATTTCCATGATATTTAATGCATTTTAAGCCCTTTTTGGACGATGAGACTATGTATAAAAGCAGTCTCATCAGTATACTAGCTAGAGTAAACTCAAATAAGTAAACTCGGGTTGAGTCAAAATATTCACAACAGGCCTAATATATCAAAGACGTCTAAACTTGTTAAAACCATTTTATTTATTTATTTCCTTTTTGACTTTATTCATGAAATGGAATTGTAACACCCCATTTTGATAAATGGAATTTCACGCGTAATTATGACGTGTTATCAAAACATGCAAGGTAATATGTAGTAAAAGATACATGACCATAGGGTAAACCGGAATCAAACATCGGTCCCCTAAAAATAAGCCCAAAACATAATAATGTAAATGAAATGAATGAAAGACTTACACAAGCATAAGTATATGAAGGCAAAAGGAGAAGAAGTCTATGGCAGCTTCCATCCTATGAATGTCCTCCAAAATGCTCGAGTCTGTCCTTGGGTACCTGCCGTTTTGGGACATGGAAAGGAAAGTTACGGCTGAGCAAAACGCTCAGTGCACGGATGTACAAATAAAGCATGAATAATATAAGCATATAAGCATATAACAGCGGAAGAAACTAAGTCCTGGATAACCCGGTTAAGTCTTAATAAAACTCGTTTTATAGTTTGAAAAGCCTTATATTTATCTTGTAAAAAATGTTGAACATATTTTACCATTAGCCAATATAGGTCATGAAAATCCACCGTGCATGAATAATTAGAGGGGTGACCTCATCATGCAAATTAGAGGGGCTGCCTCTAATTTAATATACTAGTTTGGGTAGGAGGGATCAACTCCTTGTGAAGGATGCAAGGCACACACCACATTCACACTAAGTAATCTACTGAAAAACATGTAACTAGGATGCACCCATACGCCCCACATGATAAATCTAATAGTATGGCCAAAAGCTGAAGGGACGCCAAGAGCAATCACTTCGTCGTGGGGAAGTCATAACACTAGTGCCTCTAGTGTTATGGTTATGGTACCTCCATAACTAGGTGAAACTGGTCATGCATGTATATGGCTTCAGGTATTCTAAATTAAACATAAGCAATCAAACATATAAACTTATACTATAGGAAAATAGTTTGCTGCATACGGGGAATCCTAATAAGGAAATAATGTCCATACCGAAAGGACGGGAATCCGTACCTTATGTCCAGTGAACGAAGAAGACGAACGAAAGAGAGTCCTACTTTGGTATCAATAATACTACATAAATACATACGTATATAAGTATCTGATTACTGAATACGTAACTGGTTTTATGTCATGTCTTAGCTTATTTTATACGTTCATGTCATGTTTTACTGTTTTTAAGCTTTATACTATATTTATCCTATGTTCTGTCTATTCTGATTAAGTATTACTTGTATTTCATGTATTATTATACTTACTGTGTAATAATAAGTAACTTTCTAAAAATAGCAGGTTCCCTAAAATAGAATGTTTCCAAAAATAGAAAGTTACCAAAAGTAGAAAGTTTCCAAAAATAGAAAGTTTCCAAAAATAGAAAGTTTCAAAAAATAGAAAGTTTCCAAAAATAGAATTACTGCTTAAAATAGATAAGTTTCTAAAAATAGAAAGTTTCCATAAATAGATTAGCTGCCTTAATTAAATAAGTTTCTAAGAATAGAAAGTTTCCATAATTAGATATAAGTTGGTTAAATAAGCTAATTATATAAGCCTAAGTGTTTTCTGATTATTTTTCTAAGTCATGTTGTTATAAAGTATAGCTTATTAATTATTACACGTAAATTAAATAAACTATAGGTTAAAAGTATTTAATTAAATATAACATGATTTTAATTAAATAAAAGGCAAAATACTTAGGTTAAAACATGTATTATTAATTATTAATAATATAACCTAAGTTATGTTAATTAATTAATTATAGTCATGGTTTTAATAATTAATTAATTATAAAGTCTAATAAATATAAATACTTAGGTTAAAATTCATGATCTAATAATTAAACTATTAGAATCATAAACCTTAAAATAATCTATGAAACAGACCCGACTAGAAACCATGAACCGGACCCGTAATCAACACCATACCCCGAACCAAGGTCGGGGTTACCCCTTGTTGTTGCTGCCGTGACCATCATCATCACTATACCGAGACCAGATGGTCTCGGTAGTGGATAATAAGGTAAGCCGAGACCCCTTAGGGGTTTGGTTAGGCGTCGGCTAGAACAAACACCCCTAAAAACCCTTGTTTTGATTTACTCCAAGATCATTAACATGTTTTACTAAATGTTTTTAATTAGTTTTTAAAAACATCATGATTTTATGTGACTCACTAAATCAAAACATAAAAGAAAAGGGTTAAAAAGTTATACCGAATACGTGGATCAAATAAGGATGAACACACATGAATCCTTGCACAATATCCAAGATCAAAATCAACCCGAACACCTCTTTTAGTGTTGTAAAAGTGGCGGCCAAAAAGGAGGAGGAAGAAGGAATTAGGGTTTTTCTTATTTTCAATATTTTGTAAATAATGAACATGTTTTACCCCTTTTTCCTAGTTAGTTAGTTTTGCATGGGCTAAGCCCATTTCTTCTTCCTAATTTCGTGGTATGGAGCCCACATGGGTAACCCATACTTTTCTCGAGTCTAAATATTATAGTGTGTTCTCGTGTTTTATCGTGTTCGTGTTTTACGTGTTCTAACTAATTATTGATCGTGACCTAATATATTTATTCGTGTTCGTAATAAATATATATACGTAAATAATATTAGCTCGTGATTAAATTACGTTCATGATTATAATTATTATTGAATAATTATCGTGTGTTCGTACGTAATAAATACTTATCGTGTGCTAACACGTACGTAATACTTAAAATTCTTATACGTAAACGTAAACATGCTATAAAAGGAAAGTTTTAATCTTGTACGTACGATCAAAGGGTACTATTCATGGTAAAAGCATGCGGGTTTTACAGGAATATATACATATGATGGTGATGACAAAAGGAAAGGAAATAAAAGAAAATAAATTAAAAATACTACTAGGCCAAAATAGATCTAAAAATTTGAAAAACCTTGAAAACTATTAATTTCCCGGTTAAAATAAGGTCAAATTCATTGAAAAGCCCACTTTACTTCGATAGAAGTTTCCCCTACACTTAATATAAACATTTTCCTCAATGTTTAAGCATGTGGAAGTAAACTCCCCTACACTTAGGACATATTGCACTTTGTCTAAAATCAAGCTAAGGAAGAGACAACTAAAGTGATTTCAATTTCAACATTTATTTATATAAAAGATTGAATCACAATAGTTTTGGATAGTGTTAGCCTTAAAATATTGAGTCAAACAAGAATGTTCAGTCATAGTTTATTATTATAACATTTATTAGACCGTTGTAATAGTTAGTTAAATAGCCGTGGTTCACGGGCTTGGATTTAAGCTACTTAAAGACCAAAAGACAAGCCCGGTCCAAACAATATAGCCCATTATGGTTACATGTAAGCCCGGCTATATAAGGCCCTTCCTAGCATGTTAGGAAGGGTGGATGATCATTAGTAACTCTCATTATTCTAATCTTATATTCACCAAGTTAATCATCTCTCTCTACTTTCTCTCCTACTTTCTCTCTCTAAATTTCATATCTTTTCCATCTCATTTCTTTATCTATCATCATATTATTAGGGACAACAAATGGTATCAATCGTCATGGGGTAGATTTGTGTTTAGTTTGTGGTTATTATTTTTGATTGCGTGTGATTTTCATCTTAAAATCATCTCGTATTAAAAAAACATTGTGTTTTTTAGCTCAAAATCTTCATACAAATTGCTTACAAAGTTGTGGTAGGAATTTGTGTTCCTCATTTTGGTGATTTCCACGAAAAAGTTGGAATTTCTGGCTTGATTTTTGGGTAAAATCAGTTGGTAAATTTTTTTTGGTTATTCGGGATTATTGTGTTTTAATTCGGGTTACAAGGGTTTTGATTTATTTAGGATTAGGTGAGAAATGAGTATTCAGAACTACGTCAAGGTTGATGTGTCGTGGAATTCCGAACTAGGTCAGATCGTGTTTCTCGAACTAGGTGAGCAATTAGTATTCCGAATAGGGTGTGAAACGTGTGATCCGAATTAGGTAGGAAATGGAGTTATTCCGAACTAGGTAGGATCGTGGGGATTCCGAACTAGGTGAGCAACTCGATTCCGAACTACGTGTGGATCTGCGATTCCGAACTACGTGTTGCATTCAGATTCCGAACTACGTGTTGCCTTCAGATTCTGAACTACGTGTTGTCTTCACATTCCGAACTAGGTCTGCATTTCGCTTATTCCGAAATAGGTCAGCATTCTGTGACAATCCGTCAATTTATGGTTGATATTTTATTCTCAAATATTATTTAAAAACATTATTTTAATGTTATATTATGAACTCACTTATTTTTGGGAAGAAATTTGGATTTACGTCTTGAAGTAGCATCGACTACGTCTAAACCGGAGGATTCTACGTTACGTGCTCACGTTTACATACACCGTCTTTGGTGACAGTCCGACATTTCAGGAAATAAATTTATCCGTGAATATTATTTTGGGATTTTAAATTTGTGTTGGTTCATAAACTCACAAATTTACGAGAAGAGATTAGGACTTACGATTTTAATTTAACGTCCTTTACGACTAAACCGGAAACCTTAGGATTACGTATTTACGTTTTCAAACTCCGTTTTTGATGAGACAATTTTTACTAGATTCGTTTTGTGCCGTTGATTCATAATTTATAAAAACGTTTTTCGTAAAACGACCCGAGGACGCGCAAATCGAGGAAACTAGAATCGAGGAGTACCCGTAAATAATTGGGGATGAGACAAAACCACTTTTGCCCCACCCCCACACATGGGAAGGTTTAAAACTAGCTACTTACACCCTTAGGTGTCAAGCTTACAAAGTAAGCAAGACACATGTCTTGCTTAACTTTGCAAGCTAACTACACACCAAAAAAACCACTAGCACCAAAACCATTTCTCACACACATACATGCAAACCACTCAAAAATCCTCTCACCCTCTCTTATTTTCGTCCCAATCTCACCAAAAACACCATCATTTGATCAATTTTAACCATGAAATCATGTGTTATTCACACAAATGATGAAGCCCTTTTGAAGCTCTATAGATTGGTGGTGATTTTAACATCCAAGGAGAAGATTTGGTGATGTTCAAGGGCTGATTTCTACATGAAGTTTACAAGTATTGGTGGCCATGAAGATTGGTGTTGATCTATCACAAGTTCTTCCATCAAAATCCAAGCCTTGATGAATACCTACACAATCTTGGTGGTATAAAGATTGTTCTTCCTATCCTCTTGTTATTTTTATTATGTAATATTGTAATTTCCTTATTTATGTATATGTATATGATGATGAATGATGATTAAAAATATTATGTGGGGATTTGGTGTTGATTGATTTGATAAACATGGGTAAAAAGATGGACAAACTACATGTAAAAATGGTTAAATCTTGCTTAAATGGTAGGCTGTATAAAAACAGTAACTAACCACATGTTAGACTGATAAAATGACAAAGTGGAATCAATATACAGTAAGTATTAGCTCTTGTACACATGTGAGAGTTGGCCATGCAATGGAATGATTATAATGAGTGAGATATGATCAAAACAAGTTTAGAGTACCAATCTGAATAGTCAGTTTTGGACAGACTGTTAGGAATATTTAGAGTTGGATTGAGTGTTGATCCCAAACTTAGATCGATTAGCTTTGTGTATACGAGATTAGATCAAGTATAACACGTAGAGAAACCTTTGTTATATGCTTTGTGAATCTAAGTATTATGCGGAATTTAATACTTAAACAAGAACACAAGATGTAAACAAAACTTTCACTTTGATTATGAATGTCGAACTTGCTTACAATGAAAGATGTTTACGAATGAAAACTTATGAAAACTTAATACTAAACATTAACCTAAAGGCCTTCTTTTATAGACTAAGAAGCCTTGTACAATAAGCTACGTATCAACTATTCTAGGTAAAGATAAACATAGAAAATACATTGTCATTTCTATCCTTACTAGAAGTATTCTAGAACATAATAAACGTGTAGCTTATATCTTCCATCAGTGCTTGTCTTCAATCTGTCAACGCTTGACATTAACTTGTCAACGCTTGAGCTGTCAGCGCTCACTTTGTTCTTGTCAACGCTTGAGTTGTTCTTGTCAGCGTTCAAGTGATCTGGCCTTAATTTATTCCCAAAAATCCTCCCCTAAACTTGATATCCACTCTTATGATCAAGTTTCTGAATAACCATTAAGAACTTGAAGGAGTCTGACAAACCTTATCATATTGGTAATAAATAAATCTGATCAAATTCTTTGCCACGTCACTTGTATAATCTATCTCCAACTGGGTGTCCTTCATCTTTTCCAAAACAGCCTTGGATATGAAATACTGAGCATCTACAAGTAGATACTCAACAAACTTTGTAGAACTCAAATGGTATACACCAGCAGCTGAATATAGCCTCCATTGAAGACCACTGAGGTCATCTTCAAGATCCTTCCATATTTCAGGATCTTCCTCATTTGTCCCACACATTCTTTTGAATGTGGTCCAAAGTTTTATTCCATTAGCTGAAGTGGGTGCTTCAGCCTCATACTTGGTCTCCAGCAACCTCCAAAGGTCCACCAAGTCTTCTCTATCACAACTTGCAAATAAAGATATGAGAGTGGTAAAAGTGTGTACCTCCTTGCCAAATCTTCCAATATTCCAGAATCCACATTCATCCTCATCATAACTCACAATTGGATTCCTGGAATCTAATGGTAGCACATGCACCATATCTGAAGCTTCTAATGGGGAGAGCTTGAGGCTCTTTCTAATAACTGCTTCACTTGGATATAGTTGATTCATATCTTTTGGAAACTCAAGTGTAAATCCCTTCTTCACTGGTCTGGGAACTATCATAGCTCTCTTGATTTCCATCTCTTCTGCAAGTTGCTCCTTTCTTTCATCTGAAAGAAGTCTGAAAGTGTTTTCTTCCTGCACTTTCACCCAAATAGGATAAGCCCTATGTTCCAACTCATCAAATGTCAAAGCCTTCAACTTCTGATGTGTCCATCCAACTCCATGACATCTGAGCAACATAAAGTAGAGCTTCCTTCTATCCCTTTTCAACTCAGAGAGAATATTGCTTGCCTTGTGCTTCAAAATCACCTTACAATCCTTCTGAACTATAAGAAGAATCTCCAAACCCCATATTTGATCTGAAATGGTCAAGTCTGGATTATCCATACAGCTTTCTTCCCAAGAATTGTACATCTGAACCACCTCTGGCATATCAAAATCAATCTGCAATTTTAAATCTCTCAACTTTTCCCTAGCAAGCTCATTACCATACTCAAGCCTTTCTGGTTCTATAATCATCACACTTGAGTCTGAGCTAGCTCCATCACTTTCTTCTTCAGAAGTCACAACAAATGGTGACTTTTCCTTTTCACCTTGTTCCATCATTTGCTCAGCCAATCTTCTATCAAATTCAACTTGGGCTGCATTCTTTGGAACAATTTCTTCCACCAATTTACCCTTACCCTTATCTGATGGTGCAATGGTTGGTAAGGTAGATGGTAATACCTGAGTAGCAACATCCTTGATGATAGATGATGACTGGAATACATCACCTCCATATGCAGATCTGTCAACGCCCAAATTTCCTCTATCAGCGCCCAAAATACTTCTATCAGCGTCCAAATTTGTCTTGTCAACGCTCAAATATTTTCCCTCAGCGCCTTGTGTAACCTCTCTCAACATAGCTGTAAATGATAAATTTAGATTGGTTGGAGAGATTAAGGACGTATCAAAACCTGTTTGTTCCTTCAAAGTAGTAAGAGCTTCAGCAACATCCAATGATTGACCATCTTGACTGCTCTTATCACTCAGATTTCTTTGATCTTCCTCCCCTTTGGAAGACTCCTCCATACCTCCCCTTGCATGAGCACTCTCCAAAACAACAATCCTCTCCCTCAATTTCTTGAGTTCAAGGCCTTGTGAGCTGACAATTTGTACTAAGTCTGCATTTTGCTTTTGCAAGCTAATGCAGACTGCCGTCAATTCCAAAAGAGTCATTGGTTCCAGTCTGCCCTCTTCTGAAATGGGGATTTGACCTCCCAAGTCAGATTCATTGGGCATGGATGAGGACTTAATTATGGTGGGACTGCCTTGGCCTGCTTCTAAGCCAGAACCAATAGTCCCAGCCTCATCCAGGTCACCAACCACACTTGTGGTGGTGGTTCTCTCTGCTTCATGGCTAGGACCACCAGAGGAGAACTCTCCAGTAGTCCTTTGGCATTTAATCAACCTATATTCAGGTGGTGTGGAAGATGGTGTGGAAGAATGGGTAGATGTGGGTTGGTTAAGGGGTGTTTGGGATTGTGATGGTTGGGTGTCAGCGTTGGAAATAGGCACATCAACGCCAACATTTAATGTGTCAGCGTCAAAGGGTTCTTGGTCTATTTGCATTTGTTCAGGTGAGGGTAAAGGTTCAGGAATAGGTTCAAGTTGTGGATGAGGGTCTATATGAGGTTGGGGGTCTGGTTGGGGTTGTGCTGCTGCAATAACAGCAAGCATGGCTGGGGTTAAAGGTAAGTCTCTATTAGGTGGTGAATTCATCTTGGTAAAAATAGCTTTCTTTTGTTCAGGGATTTTATAAAAATCATTGTGATCCCTTGAACAATATCTTTGATCATCAAAAATCATTTGCAGAAAACGGGGATAAGCTAAAGTCATTTTTGTCGCCTTGTTTTTACACATCCCCTCAAGAATCATTTTAGAATAGTTATATTTTTGCCCTGTTGCAATACACACAATAGCAGTTGCAATGGATCTATTGATCTCATTGTGTGCAGTACATTTGGGACTCAAACATTGAAGGAGAATGTGAATGAGGTACTTCCAGGCTGGGGGAAATTCCTGCTTATGGTACTTATTAAGAGTACCTTCATCAGGAATTGGATATCCCAAAGCCCTAAGCCCTTGTTCTATTTCAGTTATGGGAAGAATGGTTATACCATCAGCATCATCAAGATGCAAGGCCTGGCGTACCAAGGCCTCAGTAACCACCCAAGATCTCCCATGAACAATAGAAGTTAATGTGGTCACTCCATTAACTGTTGAGGAACTGACAGTGTTCCAAAACTGTTTAATGTGTGTGACTGGAATGAGTGGTGCATGAGAAAGAGCATACCTTAATGGGGATGCGTTTAAATACGCCACCATTTGTGTTGAGACTTGAACCCCAAATCCAATTCTGCTGAGTTAAATCTTGGTGCCATTGATGAAAGCTGTTAATTTGAAGTGTAGAAGATGAAGGTTGATAAGAGAAAAGTGTTAGACAAGAATTATAGATACCCTGTTTAAAAATAGGAGCCAAATTTATAAGAGATAAAGAATGCATGTGATTGGCCCAAAAATAGGCAAAGATTTTCAAAAACTAAGCATGAAAATATTGAAAAAGTGATAAGTTATCTCATGCATTTAATGAAAGTAACAACTCCTAAAATTACGGCTTGAAAATATGTCAAAAAGTAACAACTGGGTAGGTCCCATTGAGTGTCAACGGTCAAATATAACCCATCAACGCCCAACGGCTATAATCTTGTCAACGTTCGCCTAAAGCCATGTCAGCGTCCAATTTGGTCACAACAACGCTTGGAAAAATCTTTTCAGCGTCCAAAAATAAAATTGTTTTAAAAAGTGAAAAATGACCTTAACAAGTAATTTATCCTAGAGAAAATAACCAAAAGCTGATAATTATTATAGGGCGGCAAGCACTGTCCAGTTATGCACACTTGCATAAGCAAGATAGACATAACAGTCCTCTAGTGTCCCTTGCTAACCAAAATTCTTAACAACCAAGTTACCTTATAAAATCCTTGTTACTCCCAGGTAAATCCCATATCAAAATCATTCCCAAGTCTCCCAACAGACCACAACCAATTTTAGGCCAAAAATGTCTTGGCAGCATGCAAAGTTGATAGACTATACTCACCTGTGGACACAATCTAGAATTGTGATAAGAGTATCATATGGATACACAAAAATCCTAAAGGTTCCTAAAACCTCCCCTTAAACAAAGATACAAAGAGTTTGCTAAAAAAACATGCATGAACATAAAAAATTTATGTCAAGATAGGAATGAAACATTCCAACCATCATCCATAAATAAAAACTTGTCCAAATGCTTCTCCTTTGATCCATAAGCAACTCTGTATCCAATGGTATACTGCTAACACCATCTGTACATTTAGATTGAAAAACCACAAAACTAACATTGTTGCTGACAACGCCCCGATAACACATAACAGCGTTGAAGGAAGCTTTATCAGCGTTAGACAATTATATTGCTGACAACGTTGCAAAAACACTTATCAGTGTTCAAACAACCTTTGTCAGTGTTAGAAAAATATAGTGGAAAATCTAAATTATCAATAAGACCAATAATAATAATGCATCATCCTGTACATACTTTTACAAAAAGAATCCAAAACACATATTAAGTGAGATTAACCATTCCAATACTTGTTACCAAGTATTGAAATCTTCCAGTATCAAAAGGTTTAGTTAATAAATCTGACACATTTTCTTCAGTGTATTAAACCTTTCTCAAAGCAATCTCTTATAAAATGGTGTCTAATTTCTATGTGTTTAGTTTTAGAATGATGCACAGGATTCTTAATGATGCATAAAGTACTATTATTGTCAACAAATATCTTAGTATGCATGAAATTATACCCATAATCCAACAGCTGGTTCTGAATCCACAACACTTGACCACAACATGCTGCTGCAGCCACATACTCTGCTTCAGTTGTAGAGTTAGCCACCACTGTTTGTTTCTTGCATTGCCAAGATATTAATCTGCTCCCAAGAAATTGACATCCACCAGTTGTGGATTTCCTATCAAACTTGTCACCTCCATAATCACTATCTGAATATGCAATCAGCTCCAATGGTGAATCCTTTGGGTACCACAAACCAAGATTGGGGAAACATCTTAGGTACCTAAAGATCCTCTTCATAGCATAAAGGTGATATTCTTTGGGAGTCACTTGATGGCGTGCACATGCACACACAACAAACATGATATCAGGTCTGGAAGCAGTAAGATACATCAAGGATCCAATCATGGATCTATAATGCCTGACATCAACATCTTTCCCATCTCCAATCTTTCCCCAAGGGTGTTCTCTATCCATAGGAGTAGAAGCCCTCTTTTCATGTGGAGAAAAGCCAAACTTCTTCAAGATTTCAGCAACATATTTGTCCTGGGAGATGAAGATACCATCTTCTTTCTGCTGAACTTGTAAACCAAGAAAGAAGTTTATCTCCCCCATAGCACTCTTCTTGAATTTGTATGTCATAAGCTTGGAGAAATCCTCACTCATCTTTGGATCAGTAGACCCAAAAATGATATCATCAACATAGACCTGCACAAGCAACACATCTTTGCCTTTCTTCTTTGTAAATAGTGTCTGATCTATGGTGCCCCTCTTGAATCCATTGTCCACCAAATATGTAGACAAAGTACCATACCATGCTCTAGGGGCTTGATGAAGGCCATACATAGCCTTTTTGACTCTATACACTTTATCTGGATGCTCTGGATCCTCAAAACCAGGAGGTTGCATGACATAAACTTCCTCAACAATGGTGCCATACAAGAATGCACTTTTCACATCCATTTGATAGACTGTGAAGCCCATGCAAGATGCATAGGCTAGAAAAATCCTAATAGCTTCAATCCTTGCTACTGGTGCAAAGACTTCTTCATAGTCTATCCCCTCCTCTTGTGTATAACCTTGAGCCACTAACCTTGCTTTGTTTCTGACCACAATACCTCTTTCATCTCTTTTGTTCCTGAGAACCCATCTTGTCCCTATAGGTCTGACATATCTAGGACAATCAACCAGCTCCCAAACATCCTGAATAGCAAATTGGTGAAGCTCATCCTGCATTGCTTCCACCCAACTTGGTTCTTTGAGAGCATCAAATATCTTCTTGGGTTCTTCTTGTGACAGAAAACAAGCAAACAAACATGCTTGCACAAGAGGGGTATCAACCTTCTTGTGTATATTGGCAATAAATCCACCAAGTCCTTGATGGGATCTTCTTGTCTGAACTGGAGTCATAATATCACCAATGATCTGAGATGGGGGGTGATTCTTCATTGTGGAAGTGAGAACTCCTCCTTCAAAAAGTCTGGTGTCCTCAACTTCACGCTCCATGTTGCCAATATCTTCTTCATCAGACTCTCTTTGAGCAACAGGAATCTCTTCATGAACATTGGAGGGTCCACCTTGTTCAAAACTGGAAGAGAAAAGATGCCCATAAGTGTTGTCAACGTTTGAATCTTGGTTGTCAGCGTCTGGACTAACAGCGCTTGAAATGTTGTTGTCAAAGTCTGAATTGGTCTTGTCAGCGCTAGATTTGCCTTTGTCAGCGCCTGAAGAACCATGCATGTTTGTATTTGGTGGTATTTGGAAACCACCGTTATCTTGTCCAGCAGCAGCAACAGCAGCAAAAGCATCAGTCCAAATGGGAATTGTGACATATTCAAATGTAGGAGATGCCTTTTCTGCTTGTGATCCAACCCTCTCATTAACCTGTGTACCTGAAACATCAACAATTTGTTCTTCCACAACATTTGAAGTTACCTTCACAATGTCTGGATTAGTGACAGGCATATAATTTAAAGTTCTAGATAAGGGTTCCAAATCAAACAACCAATTAGGACCACTTTCAGGATCACTAGGTTTATTCTCTAAGAACCTAACATGTACTCTCTCAACAATACGTTTGTCCTCCTTAAGATAAACCCTATAACCCTTGCTCTGCACTGAATACCCCATGAAGTAACCTTCATCACCTTTTGCACTAAATTTCCCTAAGGCATCACTAGTGTCTAAGACTACTACATGACATCCAAGAGGTCTGAGAAAACCAATATTATGTTTTCTTCCCCAAAGTAACTCATAAGGTGTTTTGTTCTGAATTTTGTTAACCAATGCTCTATTTTGCACATAGCATGCTGTGTTAACAGCCTCAGCCCAAAAGGCTATGGGAAAGTGAGCATCAACCAACATTGTTCTGGCTGCTTCAATTAGGGTTCTATTTTTCCTTTCAGCAACCCCATTTTGTTGTGGGGTTCTAGCAATACTAAACTGCCTAGTAATTCCTTTCCTGGCACAAAGATCATCTAGCTTCTTGTTCCTAAACTCTCCACCGTTATCACTCCTAAGCATCTTAACCTCATTACCAGACCTTTTCTCAATTTGAGTGATAAATTCAATAAGAACATCAGCTGTGTCACTCTTCATAGCTAGAAAGAATGTCCAAGTAAACCTAGAAAAGTCATCAGTGACAACAAAACAATATGACTTGCCATTCAAACTTTCTATATTAGTTGGACCAAAGAGGTCCATGTGAAGCATATGAAGAGGTCTGGAACTAGTATGCACCTGCTTGGACTTGAATGAGACCTTGTGCTGCTTGCCTTTAAGACATGCAACACAAGAGTGGTCATTGTGGAAGGCCTTCTCAGGCAAACCATCAACTAAACCAAGCCTCACAAGTCTATTTATATTTTTAAAATATATGTGCCCTAGTCTCCTATGCCACAAATTACTTTCATCTACTGAGGCCTTAGCATAAAAACAAGACATATTTGCATTCACTTTAATCCTATTTAAATTCACATTGTATATGTCCTTATGCCTAGGTGTTCTATACTCAATATACTTCTCATCAGGGATATTAAAATCCTTGCTTAACACCAAACACTCAGTATCAGTGAAAAGAACCTTATTTTTGTTATCACACACTTGTGATACACTAAATAGATTATAGTCCAGTTCTTTTACCAGGAAGACGTTCTCAAAACGTAGATTATTGGTGAGAAGGGTTCCTTTGCCTGTGATGGTGCCGTAGCCCCCTCCAAAGTATACCTTATCACCATCTTAAAATTTGGTCATTTTTAGCCTTATTTGCAACAAAACGATAGCAAAAAGATGAATATTGGATAGCGTGTTGACGTGAGCAAGGTGAAGTATCTACTCACCCCCCATACTAAAACTAAACATTGTCCTCAATGTTTCGAGTCTAGGGGTGTAAACACCCCCATACTAGAGACGAAGTCGAATGCTTAATCTCGAGCATGGAAAGGGTAAAACGAATAACCTATAAGCCGTTTATGAATTATGCTAATAAGGTAAACGTTAGAACATAAAAGGATATCATCGGATATCGGAATCTCCAAAGGCAACGATCGAAGCTCGAGTGATCCGTAAAACGAACACGAGAGGCTTCAATGATGACGATGAACCTAATAAATCACAATCACAAACAACCACGGAACAAAGGTTGGAAGAGCACAAGTCCCCTCGTTATATTAACTAAGAAAGCGATAATATTTACAAGGATAAGCATGAGAATCCCCCACGAGGCACCTTGTTTTTGATAACCGAGTCAAAAGCTCGACTCGAATCCCCATAAATGTGATCATTTAGGTATAATCTTGGTAAGGTCATTTTTGGTGGGGCTTACATGATAAACAAGGCCCAAAAGTACGTGGAGTACTTTAAAAACCCGATAAACGTATACCGGGGTCAAAGATAGCGTCCTCGTTTTCGGATGAAAGACGAAACAACGCTACTCCAACACAAACCCCAATGGGGTAGAAGAAAATAGATGAGAAGTAGAAAGGTGGGGCAATGGGTAAGTCACTAAAATGAGCTACTCGAGGTAGACTCACACCAAGCAAATAGATAAGATTTCCATTTATTGCATCGATGGAAGACCGAGATTTCCTTTTACAAGCAATTCCGGGATCGTAAATCTCGTCCTCGGTGGTAAAGTGTGAGGGAACATTTGGGGCTTCCCCCATACTAAGACCACACACACCATCGTCAAAAGGAGTAGACGAGGTGGTAGCACTCATATAACGCGGTGATGACGGAGTTAAACATGTAGAAAAATCTTTTAAAACATTTTTAAAATCCTTTCCTTTTTCATCGTTTAAAAACTCTTTATGAAAACCCGATTGAATAATGTTGAAAATATTTGGCGTGTCAAATTCAAAATTAGTCACGCTAAAAATCCTCACATTTAAGTCATTGGTGGGAGGGGTGGCGGATTATATAAGTTCTCAAAACGTTTGTCAATAAAGAACACCGCCCCCTCGGGGTCTACATACTCGTCATCCTCATGAACGTCGATCTCATCGATTTCTTCATCAAAGATAGGCTTGTCAAACCACGGTTTGTCATTCCCTTCCTTGAGTATCTTAGAAACTCTCTCGAAAAGATCACGATCAAGCACGAAACCATCATTCTTTTGTGGGGATCGTTGATAAGTTAGATCCTCACGAATGTGGTAAACGTCATTCTCAAATGAGGAGTGTTGATTAGGTAACTCCTCGAGAATTGGATTCTTAATGGTCACATGAGTTGGTTCGTCATCGAAAATAAGACGTTCCAACTCATTAAGTTCATCCTCGATCTTGGAAAGGTCGACCTCACTCGTAGGTGGAAGTGAAGGCATAAGAGCTAGCTCTCGTTCAATGATTTCCTCAATCTCGGGATCAAACTCATAATCATCGTACTTCACATGTTTCTTCTTAGGAGAATCAAAAATAGCATGTGGATGTCGAAGTACGTGATCAAGCTCGGCAAAATCGCCATCGTCATCGTTAAAGAAAGAGTCGATGTGAGCACTCACATCCATGGACTTACAAGCACTAGGGCTATGCTTAGGTGACTTTTCTAAAACGAGAGGATCGATGTCGATAAACCCTTTAGCCTCAACGGGTGTTGGGCTAGGCAAAGGAGGCACTTCGATGGAGTTAGAAGTTGAAGCCTCAAAGACGTGGTCCTTCGAAGGTGGTGAAGACGAGCCCATTTTGGTCGTTGTCGTGATGGCATTAACGTCACCCTTCGGAATTGGTGTTTCACTTGTTTCGCTAAAAACATCCCAAAGTGAGTTTTCATCCATGAATTTACACATACCCTTTTGAATTAGGTACACGTATTCTTTATCATTAAAATCATCATCTTTAAAACCGTTTTTCTTAATTCTTTCAAAACATGCATCAAGCTTCATTCTTTCCGCTAAAGTAAACATTTTGAAATCATTAGAATTTGAATCATTAGGTTTTGAAACCTCGGTTTTTTCATTCTCATAAAATCCTTGGGATTTTCTAGCGAAAAAGTCTATTTTCTCATCCCCATATCTCATAGTAAGTCTCCCCTCGTGAACGTCGATTACGGTTCTAGCCGTCGATAAGAATGGTCGGCCTAAAATAATGGGACATTTAGGGTCACACTCGTAATCGGATATAACGAAATCCGCAGGAAAAACAAACTTTCCAATCCTAACATAGACATCCTCGGCTATTCCAATTGGTATTAAAGGTGTACAATTTGCAAGCTCGATTGTCATGTTTGTGGGGGTAAGCGAAGGCAATCTCATCAATTTCCAAAGAGAATGAGGCATGAGATTGATGCTGGCACCTAAGTCGGCAAGGGCTAAACATCCCTCAATCTCCGAAAAATCACAAGGTAGTAGAAATTGGCCCGGATCCTTTTCCATTCTCGGCATACGCCTTTTGGGTTTTTTAAGAAGGATTGAGGCACAAGTTTCTTCAAGGGTTACTTTGGTAAGGTCGACAAAGCTCTCTTTTTGAACCGTGGATGGAAATTGAGGTACACGAGGATGTGTACTCCTTTCCTTGGTCGCCACGTTCACCCCATCGACTTTAGAACAAGAAGACGTCTTAGAAGTCGAGGGTTGAGAGGGATAAACAACACGGAATCCTTTAAGGTTAGGGGTAATCACACGACCCTTCTCACGAGACGAGGCGGCTTTACATTGTTCTTTCGGATTAGCTACGGTGTCACTAGGTAACGAACTCGATGACGAACCCGAGGCTTTGTTCATTATGGCCGAAAACATCTTTTTAATATCAATTTGCCCTTGCTCAATCTTCGTATTTTGCAATTTCAAAGTATTTGTAAAGTCGTTTTTCAAAGTACCAATTTCTCCCTCTAATCGTCTCATATTAGCCTCATTCGTTTTCATGTAATTTTGAAAATCGTTTGACGAACTATTTTGATTAGAATTAAAGTTCCCTTGGTTTTGATTATTTCTTTGAAAATTGTTTTGATTCCCACTTGAAAAATTGTTTCCTTGATTGTTATCTCGATTTTGCCAAGTTATATTACGACCTTGATTATAACCTCCTTGATTTTGATTCGAAAAATTTCCTTGTTGATTGTTTCCTTGAAAATTGTTTCGGTTTTGAAAATTTTTGCCTTGGTTATAATTTCCTTGTTGTGATGGACCGGCGTTATTTTGATTTGAAAAATTGTTGTTTCCATTTAACGCACTCACATTTGACGTTTGGCTATCCGTAGCCGCACACTCGTAATAATTATGAGGTCCACCACAAAACGTACACGAAACCTCAACCGCTTTCACCGTAGCGGGAGCATCTTTCTTTTGCATCTCAATGAGATAAGACGTGAACACATTCGTCAACTTATCAACTTTTGCATCAACTCTCTCAATGTCGCGATTAGAACTACTAACATTGGCGACATTGGCAACACTCGGTGCGTTGCGGAGTTGGTAAACCTTGGATCGGTTCTCGATAATTATCAAAGATTCTCTCGGAGTCTTACACAAAAAGTTGCCACCGGCGGCGGAATTCAACGAGTCTTGTTCGTGAAAATTAAGACCGTTGTAAAACGTATCAATTTGGTGCAACTCGGAAAAACCATGGTGAGGACATTGCCTAAGCAATTCCTTAAAACGATCCCACGCGTCTCTAAAAGATTCATTCGATTTTTGCTCAAATTTCGTAATCTCATTCTTGAAAAATGTTGTCTTAGACGGTGGGAAGAAATAATTAACGAACTTGGAAACGAGATCCTTCCACGTAGTTATCGAATTAGGTGGCTCTTTCTCGTACCAATCCTTGGCGGCACCATCGAGCGAGTATGGAAAAAGCATAAGCTTGACGACATCGGTGTCGACGTTCTTAAACTTGCTCGTGGCCAAAAGACGATCAAAATTCCGAATATGGTCGTGAGGATTATCGGCTTCACGACCTCGAAACTTCGTAGCTTGGATCAATGAAAGCATTCCGCTTTTGATCTCAAAATTCTCCGCCTCGATAGCGGGAATTACGATCGCGTCTCCATAACCCTCGGTGGGCGCTTGGAGCAATTCCATCATAGAACGATTGTCGGCCATCTCCTCTACGGTTTCTTCAACAACGATATTAGGAACGTCGGTTTCTAATTCTCGTCTACGTCGTCGATTCCTTCGATTACGATTGCGTCGATTCGAAGCTTCGCTAGAATTGGAATAATCCTTCGATCGAGTGCGCATGCACTAAGCGTAGAATGGGTGGTAGCAAAGAAGATTCTTTTTGCGGCTTTTCGATTTTTCAATTTTTTTGGTTTTTGATTGGTTTTTTAATTTTTTTGGGTTTTTGGAATGTATTACGTAGACACAAATCTACAAATCTCCCCTCGAATCGATCTTCTCGATTAAAGGAGCCTCAAAGAATGAAAACGATCACGTGGAGTGAACGTTCTCGATGACTTTAGAACGTTGGTGGAACACCAAAACGTTCAAGAGGGTTTAATCTTGAAAACACAAGCAAATATAGTATACGTAGATAATACTTGGGCGGCAAACCCTCGATTAGCCTTCTTTCTCAAAACACGCACAAGCAAGCGGAGGAAACGAGGCGGCGCTAAGCACTTAAGAGCCTTTTTCCTTTAGGTCGTGAAATACAACCGCCTTATACCCACCTTATAGTTTGTGTTAATTGAAATTAAGCCTCACGAAAGTATTTATCTATTTTGCCTTTAAACTTTTTCTTTAGATTCGAATACAATGATCGAGTGATGAAATCCCGAATCAAGGTTGTGATTTCTCACGTATTTGGAGTACTTGTATATTTATTTGTTCTTACGTAGTACAATATAGTAATAATATATTCACAAGAAAAAATGAAAACCAATATATCTAAAATATAGTAAAAGATTGATTTGTGTTTAACTTAGGAAAATTAAACACGGTTTATTTGGATACTATAATATAATAAGGAAAAATAACAAAAATGAGTATGTACGATATTCACGCTTTCCAAAAGATGAAAAGCAAAAACGCACTACTCAAACAAACACGATACTAATAATAATGGCACACTAAACACCTCCCCGGCAGCGGCGCCAAAAATTGATGTAGGTTTTTCGTACACGTTTTAGGAAAAACGCGTATGAGTGGCAAGTATTAAGTTGCACGCTTTAGGAAAAACGCGAAACCGAATAAATGCGGGTTCGTTCTCGAAGGAGGTGTGTGGATTAATGTGCCAATATATAAAATAACAATGTTTGGATTAGTGACGTTTTTGGTTTTGAGAGAGAAAAATAAAAGACGAGCTACGACTACGTTTAAACTACGACGAATTAACGTAAAACGCGAACGTAAATACGTAAAACCTGACGAAATTAAAATTAAAACCTAAAAATTAATTAAATGATTAAACTAAGTCTTAAATAATATAAATAAGAATAAAAATCCAACAAATATATTTTAAAACCTTTTATTAATTAAATATTCAATTTTTAATGCTAATTAAAGCCCAAAAATTAAATATAATTAACAAAATAGCCAAAATATTAATTTATTGAACTAATAAGTCACTTATATTATTTAATGACTAAAAACTATTTTTCTTAAATTTTAAAAACTATTTTTCTATTTTTAAATCACTAAACTATTTTTAAATTAAAATAATCATAAAAAATAATAAAATAATGACAAAATTAATCTAACAATTTTAAAAATCTTAAATTACCCTAATGAACAGTAGAAAATTGAAAAAGTTTGAAAAAAGTAAAAATTTTCACTAAAAGACAAAACTATTTAATAATTAAACCCTAATTAACTAATTTAATTATAAAAAATAATTAAAAAGATGAACAGTAACTAATTTTTAAACTAAAAATCTTAAGTTAATATTCTAAACCTAGGAAAAATTTTAACTCTGAAAAATAACAATTTTCTACACTAAATGCCAAAAACAGTTTAATTAAAAAGTAATTAAAAATGCTATTAATTCTAAAAATTACCAAATGAACAGTGACAAAAAATTAAACTATACTAGAAAATCAGAAATTTGAAAGAAAAGTAATGCAAAAAGAATCAAACCCTAATTCTAAAAAAAGGTCACAAAAGACAAAATTTTATCAAACTGAAAGTGACACTTTTCTTGTTTTGTCTGTTTGCCCAGCAGTGGGAACTTGTAACAAAGGCAGTGGGAACTTTTTCCCACTGCTAGTGTAAAAAAAACGGGTTATGAACTTGATTGATTGGATTTTGCTTGTTTGTTGGATTCTCTTGGAACAAAGGGCACCCCTACACTCAGTGGAGTGTAGGGAGTCAATCAAAAGCAAAAAACACACAGGCACAGTTCAAGAATAACACAAAAAGGGCAATGATAAGTTGCTGTATTGATGTTAAGGTTGCTGTGCTACAGTGACTACTCCCTAGGGGCTTAAAAACGAATTTTAAAAAAGCCACAAGTTACACACAATATCACCAAATCACTTACCAACTATCTGAAACCCTAGATGAACCTATTTCTAACAGATTATGCAATGGAGGTGGGCAAAATTAAGCTAAAACAAGCAGTTGGGAGGCATTTGCTGATTTATCTATGTTTTACCAAGTTAAAGACATGCAAACTTCTATAAATCCTGCCTAATCTAGAAGATAACCAATACCACTACTAACATTCAAATAAGAGCCAAGTATAAACAGGTTTTGGGCCAAAAAACTATCACTAATCTCAGGCTATAACACCTATCCAAACACACCCTTAAATTTGTAATCACAAATTTTGCAAACCAAATCAACTCAAAATCAAATCAAACTGACCTAAACTATTTAATCATGCAAATAAACCTAAATGAAACATAATTAAACAAGAAAAATACCATATAGCATACAAACACAAAAAAAATCACATAAATGTTCTCATAAAGTTCAAAAAATGAAAAAGAGGTTCAAGCCTTACTTGTGGGGGCTGATGCCTTTCTTAAGTCATCTGTTTGAGCTTATGGAGGGCTTATGCAAGCTTGTTGTAAGCTACTGATGTAGAGAAAACGTGTGGGGACCACAGCAGTACCAAACACACTAACAATATGTCTTCAAATTTATAAGACTTGAAAGCTTTGAAGCTTAGTTGTCCTACCAAGGAGAAAACAAGGAAAGTTAACCTGTTCACAAGACTTTAAACTATCAAGCTAGCTTATTAATTAAGCTAGCTTATAGCTTAAAGTTTAAAGATAAATAAAAAAAATTGAAACTGATTTTTTTTTTCTTTTCCAAAACTTTGAAAACAACCAATCATAAAACTTGATTAACTCAACAAAAACTATTGAAAATGTTTTAAATTAATACTGAAAACACCAATTTCAGAAAATCAAATGTCCAAATCCACTATCACTTCCTTGAACTTTTGAAAATTCTAAAAACATGTTTTTAACTACCAAACTGAGAACCTTAGTAAACTTTTTACACTAATTGCAACTTAAATAGAAATTATACTAAGAAACGAAATAAGGGAACTCAGAATTGTATTTTAATTTTTATTTCATTTTCATTAATTTAAAAAGAAAAATTACAAAGACTGGAACCAAAAATAAGGACACAACTCGTCCTTATTTATACAATGAAAAAGAAATATCTAGAAACTAAAACCCTAATCAATGTAATCTCTAAAATGCCCCTTGAATTTTGGTCTTCACTCTTCAAACTTGGTCAATTTGGCAGCTTGTGATGTCCAGCTGGTGTGGATTGATCTTGAACGTTTAATAGGACCCTTAGGGACCAAGTTATTGCTTTGAGCCGTTTGATTTCTGATGAGATTCTTTATTTGCCAAATATGGGTAGACAGGGGAGGACGGGGGGTCCACAAGGAGGTCACGAGTGAGTTGTTTTGTGAGTGGGTTTAGTTTTGGGTGGGATTAATTATGTTTCTGGAAAAGTTGGGTTTGTGAAATCGATTAAATAATTAAACCCAAATTAGGGTTCTTGGCTGAGATTTAGGGGTAATTAGGGGTGTGTAATGAAACAGTGATTGTTAAGCGCCAGTTTTAGAGGTTTAAAAAAAAAGGTTTAATTTAAATAAAACAGGTTTAGTGGGTAGGGTTATGGGTAGGGTCGGGTAAGTGGTGGGTTTGGGTAGTACCCGGGTGACGTGGCAAGCTGTGAGTGGAAGGGGTAAGTTTGTTTGTCTAGCCAGGTTTGCCCCCCATCTTTCTGTCTATTGTTACTTTGCACAAAAACTTTGTCAACGCCCAAAATGCTTATGACAACTTTGGCAAAGTTGTCATTTATGGCACAATCTTGTTACAACTTTTTCCAAGGGCTTTTAATGCACATTATGCATTCTTCAAGGACCAAACTAGCACATAATCAACATTATAAGGACCCAAATGCAATTTATGAGTTTTGCAAGGGTATTAAATGTCAAGTCTTCCAAAGTTGAGGGGCCAATCTTGCCAATTCTTCAAACTTCAAGGACTTCAAAGGAAATTCATGATTTGGGTCCGGTTCTTTGTGTGGCTTCGTTTCCCGTGTTCGTTATTGCTTGATTCCTTTGATCTTTTGGTGAATTCACGATATCCATACCTAAAATACACAATGAACAAACATAGGCACATATATGGTATTTTGACGATATTTTAAGCGTTTTAAGCCCAATTTGGACGATGAGACTATGTATAAATACAGTCTCATCAATAGTCTTCCTTTCCTGTCATGTGCCTTGAGAATCCACTATCCCAATATCCATAATCATTGATCTGCTTTTGAATGCCCTGCACATAAAGAAAACAAATTAGTTTTCTTTGGGAACCCAAGTCTCAGAAGACTTGGATTCATCTGGTTGTTCAATAAGAACATACTTAGTTCTCACAACAACCCCATTCTCATCCCTTTTAGGATGAAATACCCAGTTAACCCCAATTGGTTTTGTAATGACTTTTGAAATGTAATTAAACCTGTTGCAAGTCATTGAAATTCCATTATTATTAGGGTTTTGATCTTTCTTGGGTCTCCATGTTAAGCTTGAAGAAGCTTTAGACCCCTTACCTTGTGGCTGCAAATATTTAGGTCTGGTCACGTTTCTGTCAGCATCGGATTTTGTCCTGTCAACGCTGAAATTACCCTTGTCAGCGTTGAACCTAGGGTTTGCTACAGGAACCCATTGCCTATTTGACCAGGTGTTTGTCTTTTGAAAAGGTCTTTGTCCATGAGTGTTAGACCTTCTAGAGAAGAATGGGGCTGGTCTAATCACTTGTGGACTTTGCTGCACACAAGGTCTGGGTCTGACAACGTTTGACTTCCTAACAACGTTGACTTTCTTCCTATCAGCGCTGAAATTGTTCCTATCAGCGCTGGCTTTGGGAGCGTTGACACACTTGTATGCCAAATGTGAAAAGCTACCACAAGTATAACAGGCTTTCTTAGACACATTCTTAGGTCTAGAAGAGAAGAAACCTGTTCCATGATTGTTAACTTGGCTCTTGGGTGACCTAGTATTCCTATACATCTCTGCATATTTAATGGTAGGTCTTCTAACAGTGTTTGAGCCTAGGTCAACAGCTTTACCAGTAACTGGGTGAGTAACCTTAATGGGTGGTGATTCATTGGGACTTTCACATAGCAAACCTCCCTTAACAAACAAAGTAGGGTCGGCTTTCTTCCACATTTAGGTCAGTCAGTTTTTGTTGATACTCTTCAACTGGAGTGACAACTCTTGGTGGAGGAGTGAATTCCTCTTCTTGGCATTCTGGAATACCAGTCCAAGACAAATCCTTTCTAAGGACACCATAGAAGTCACCAGCTGGTGGTGGAACCAGAGAGTAATCATTCATCCCATTCCCAGTCATGTCCTTAGGATCCCTTTGTTTAGCTACACAGTCTCCTAGGGCTTGGGTGGCTCTATCAAATCTTTGAATCTTGAGGTCAACATTATCTTTATTCTTAATGGCCTCATCTAACTTAGCCTGTAGGTCTCTATTGACCTTTGACATGATATTTCTAATATCCATACTACCCTCTAGCTCATGTTTTAAGATATTTATCTTATCTTTTAAATCAAATTCCATTTTCTTGTATTCAGAAACGGTTTTCTCAGTTTCAGTAAGAGCTAGTTGGTAATTGGATAATTTACACCTTTCAGTGCTCATATCCTCTTTTAGTTTTAACACCTCTTTGTTAAGTCTGTCAGTGTTTAACCTACAACCTTTGCTACAAAAAGCATCATCATATACCTCATTATCAGATGAAGAGGAGGAGTGTGCCATGAGAGCATATTCAACATGCTCTTCTTCTTCAATATCAGCAATCAAAGCTTTGTCCTCTTCAGCATCCTTAGCCAGATAGCTCCAATCCCATCCAGTACCATCAATTCCTTGAACTGCAACCATGGCTTTGGAGTCTTGAGCTTTAACAACCTGACTTGAGGGTTTACCAGCATCAGATCTTCTAGGAGATCTGCATTCCCTCATGAAGTGCCCCATGCGATGACAGTTGTAGCACTCAACTTTGGATTTATCAAATCCAGCAGTGTCTTTAGCATTGAAGGTCATCTTCTTCTTGAACCTTCTATTCCACCTATTTGCTCTTATACTAGCAAGAGCCATGTTCCACTTGATGTCCATCTCTTCCAAGTGTTCATCACTTATCTGCTCAAGGTCCTCATATGTAATCACTGAACCATTGGGCAAAGAAGCAATGTAAGCACAAACAGTATCCAAATCCAAACCAGCAGGTTTAACTCTTGGGGACTCATTCATGAATGTGTCAGCGTCTGAAAAGGAGACGTTGACAGGACTTGTTCCAGCGCTGACAAATGATGATCCAGTAACTGGATGCATAAAAGAGTCCTTTTGATTGAATTGACCTTCACTATGAGAGAAGAAGGCCATGTTGCTGGTGCTAGCTTTGCTTCCATGTTGTGCAAGAGTTTCATCTTCCAACAGTCTTAGTTTGTTGTAGATGTCATCAAACGAGGAGCTCTTGTAAGTATTATTGGTCTTGCCTCAATCTTCCATGCCTCACCAAGACTTTTCAGAAAGGTAGCATTGGTGTCAACATCACCAACTTGTGTCCCCATGAAGGACAACTTGCTTGTGATGTCAAGCAATCTGCTTCTCACACTACTCAGTTTCTCATTGGGCTGAGCTTTGAAGACAGCATAATCATGCAGAAGTTGCTTTTTCTTTTCTTCCTTAGTGTCTGCATTACCACCATATGCAACTTCAATTGCTTCCCAAAGATCCTTAGCAGATTCATAGCCTCTATATTTGTGCTGATTTTCTTGTCCTAAAGAGACTTTTAGAATATTTAGGGCTTTCATGTCAACCCTCTTCTTTGCAATATCTTCAGCACTTACAGCTCTACCATCTCCAGGTTTTTCTTTCTTATCTTCGTCAGGACATCCTTCAACAGCTGATCTTGCTGTAATGGCATCCTGAATCTTTTGAGCTTTATTGAATGAGTTTCCATATTCAATAATATCCCAGAGTGTGTAATCAAAGATCCCCAGATACTGTTCAAAGTTGAACTTCCATAAGTCAAAGTTGGTTGCATCAAGCATGGGAATCTTGATGTTTGGTAAGGGTGAGGAGGAGGAGGTTATTGCTTCAGACATGATGTTTTTAGGGTTTTGAGAAAATTAGGGTTTTGGTGTTCGTATATCGTTCTGATGTTCTTCAAAGATCAAACGTTCCTCAACAGGCTCTGATACCACTTGTTGATCCCAAACTTAGATCGATTAGCTTTGTGTATACGAGATTAGATCAAGTATAACACGTAGAGAAACCTTTGTTATATGCTTTGTGAATCTAAGTATTATGCGGAATTAATACTTAAACAAGAACACAAGATGTAAACAAAACTTTCACTTTGATTATGAATGTCGAACTTGCTTACAATGAAAGATGTTTACGAATGAAAACTTATGAAAACATAATACTAAACATTAACCTAAAGGCCTTCTTTTATAGACTAAGAAGCCTTGTACAATAAGCTACGTATCAACTATTCTAGGTAAAGATAAACATAGAAAATACATTGTCATTTCTATCCTTACTAGAAGTATTCTAGAACATAATAAACGTGTAGCTTATATCTTCCATCAGTGCTTGTCTTTAATCTGTCAACGCTTGACTTTAACTTGTCAACGCTTGAGCTGTCAGCGCTCACTTTGTTCTTGTCAACGCTTGAGTTGTTCTTGTCAGCGTTCAAGTGATCTGGCCTTAATTTATTCCCAACATTGAGCAGTAGCTAAAACTAAGTTAATTGTAGCACATATCATGTAGTTTATGGTGTCCAAATATGAGCTTCTATCTCCTTGTAAAACTCAAGATATGGTAAAAATGGTGAAAGTGACAGTAAAAATTAGATTTTGGGAAATTAAAGTATAATAGTATTATATAAGCACTCAAACTAATATAGTATAAAATGTGAATAAAAACCCACTAACTTATATATTTCATTTATATAAAAATGTATAAGGTCAAATAAATGGACTCTTTATAAAAATGGTAGTTGAATAAGATTTATAAGTTATAAAAAGTATAAACATGATTTTTACGACTTTTTCGGCTATTACCGTAAAATTAACGTTTTTGTTAAATAAAACTTAGACGGTTGGACCCGTCTAATGTAAACTTTTATAAACGCATATACTGATATATAAACATATATAAAAGTAAAAACCGATAAAACCCGAACTATATAACATACGGACATTAACGGGCTAAGTTAACGTTATTGGACTAATAATACAACAAAATGGGCTAAAACACTTATAAACTTATTTATTGGGCTTAACCCATTTGGGCCCAACATGTAAAGTATAAATACTGATAATAAAAGTATGAAATGGATTAATACAAGTTAATGAACTTAAAATAGGCTCATTGGACCTAAAACACGTAAATAGGTAAAACTAGTAAACTAGTAAGAAGTTACCAATACATAAACACTAAAATGAGTAAAAGAGAATATGTAAACCCACTTGATAATCATATATATAAAATTATCATATGTATACATAATTGTTATTTTTATAAAGTCATTGGACAAAAGTCTAAGACGAGTATTATTTGTCTAAGTTACCGTGATTGAAGCGCGTACCGTACGTCCGAATTGCCGATAACCCGCTTTCCCACATCAACGTGAGTTCATAGCCTCTCACTCTTTTAAATGTTTTTATGAAATGTTTTATAAACCCGCGAGGGAGATAACATGTTAGTTTTTATGAAATAGGACACTAGTTGTCCCGATTGTTTGTTTATTGATTTGGACCCGAATGATTGTATGACCCGATGAATGATTAAATGACCCGATAGATGAAATGAAATGGATTATTAAAGTTAGGTTATGTCACTAAAAGTCCCATTAGCATGAATTGTGAACTACCGGGATTTGGTAGACGCTTATGCATATAATAGTACTATTTGGGGACGATCACCCCAGTTCGCGCCTTGACGATTGATCCCCGTCGTGCCACATTGATTGGTAAGCGAATTTATGTATGAGAAGATTTACACAAGCGTGATTATTGTGACGACACGCTAATTTAGATGGGCAAATGATTGTCGGGTTAGCTACCCGTTGTTTGTTGTAGTAAGGTAGCAATGTCATGCGGCTTATAATAATCCAAGTAACGAAATACTGCTATACGCACCGAATTACAATATATTGCCTGACTAGCAATACGAGGTCTTATTATTGATTTTATGTTCGTGTTTTGGTTTAGATAACCATATTCATATAACGGTTTTTATTTAACTTTCTACAACATTATAAAACGTATTGTATGTTGTTTTTACGACATTGGCTCGTATAATGATTTTGAAGGCAAATGCCTATATTATGATTTTTGAGAAGGATTTATATAAAATGACATTGGCTATTTTATGGCCTATTATAAAGATTTGTACAAAATGATTTTCGGTAATAATTTTATACCGATGTTATATTGAAGGATTTTATTAAACACTATGAATTCACTCGGCGTTATCGCTGACCTTTTCTTTTAACATGTTTTATCTCAGGTACTTGAAGGTAATTCTCGGGAAGACAACAAGAATTCCTGGCCCGCACTTAATTAACAAATATCCATTCAAATGCTTTGTAAAATTGTATGAAATAATATGACTTGGGACCTATGTAAACTTGATATTTATGAATGGAAATACTTTATTATTAAATGACGTGATTTTTAAGTGTTGTCTATGATGTGAGTAATGTGCTATCCCGTAACACCAACGAGTCTTCCTCTGTATTGAATTGTATAAATTTGGGGGTGTTACAGTTTGGTACCAGAGCTCTCGTTATAGAGAACGAAATATTTTTAAAACTAAGGTTTTGAATAAAATATTTCAAAATCTTTTAACTATAAACATTTTTCTCAAAATGTATAAAAATCTTTTGACTATAACGGTGCCGAAGAATTCTCGAGTTACCGACAAGGCCAGACTGAGAAGTGTTATTTTAATATATATAGAACTTGGATTATATATATGATGTAAATTTTATTACATGATTGTTTGATGATTATTTTGATATTTATACGAGGTATTTATACGACGTAGATTGTCACAAGGAACTCTAAATCCCCTAGTAAATTAATCGAAGCTATTCTCGTAGGAATTCTAGCTATCCTAGATCTAAACCAAGTTGTGGATATTTATGATCCCAAAAAATGGTTGATATTCTTAGAAATGTAGATATTAGTTGATTGTGAAATTGAAGAAGAATTGGCGAGATTAAAACTGATATCGATGTCATGACGATCTTTCCTTATAGAGTGGAGTTTGACAAAACCTTACCACCTAGAAAGATGTCATCTGACTCGTTGTCATCCAATTCTTAAATTGAAATTGTAAGGGATGAATGTTGCACTTGAGGCTGTCATTGGAACCATTACCCAAAAGCCTCATGCCACTAGTACCTTTCCAAGAAGTCTAGTTGAATGATCAAGTCATTTCATACTAGTGACTCATTTTATAACTATTAATGAAAGAGCTATAGGATTGGAAGTTAAGTGTTGTTCGTATCGAGCTTTTATTGTCCTATTAAGGTCTAAAAATAAAGTTGAAAGTGTTGGAGAATGAGGTAGGATATCGAATTAAGTATAAGTTGGTTGAAAACTTGAATGAAGTAAAATTTAACCCGTATGGAATATGAAATTGTTAAGAGGAAGTCGTTAAGTTCTGTGATTGAATTATAAGGTTTTAATTGATTGTTAGTTCGTGTTAAGGGTTGTTCCTAGACCATTGTTCAATGACGAGGATTCCCAGTGTCCAATAAATAAATTGAAGAAATCTTCTTCTAAATTGGGACCGATGGATCTTCCGGGACAGGTGGGACACCTAATGACTCTCGTAGATTAGTATTCATTGTGGTATCTTTTAAAAATCCCTAACTTAACTGAGAAATCAGTTTGTAGGATGAGTTCTGAGAATTGTATGACATAGTGACACTTAATGTGTTACGGTACAATTTTGACTTGTTTGTGATTAATGAAAAGACTACCTTTGATTGCTAAATTCTACATGTATCGATGTTATCTATCCTTTATTGCTTCATCCTAATGTTCGCATTAGTGATGCAACAATTGAACAAGTACTCATCTCGAATTAAGTTACGTTGTGGATTATTCTTTTTGAGTGCCATCGAGGTCATGAACCTCATGATTATTTGGCTAAGCTCATTTCCTATTATATTGTAGTTAGTTCTTCGTGAACAACTTTTCATCACTCTTTTGCAGATCACTCATTGTTTTTATAAGATAAAACAGTATCCTTTGAGAAAATTTAATTTTCATCACTATATGGATTATTTAAAGTGAGACTTATAAATAATCATTATTGAAATAAAGTTGACTATGAAATACCTTGGAAAGCCTATTTGTTTTCATAACAAAGAAAATCTTTGTAAATTTATTTTTGATTCTTATTTAAGAATTAAGCATGAAAATGTTTTTATTATAAACATGATGATAAAATTTTAAAGAACTGATTATTGCATCGTTAATCTTGAAATTGTATATAGTTGCGCGCCTACATACAATTCGGAATACACCATGCAAGGCTGATTAGTAGTCACCATAAAACTAATGAATAAACACTACATTTTCGTTGAAGATTGTGAAAGATTAAATTTTAAGAGATCTGCAAGAAGTGAAAAATAGGGATATATTGTTAGGGACACCTACATATGTGCCCGTACTATTTATTCTTCTGAGTCGAATTTACTCATCTGTGGAATTTGTCTTATTTGACAAATGATATTCCCTTCTTGTCCAATTCTCCCGTAGTGAGATTCTTAGGAAAAGTATCTGATTACCGAGTGTTGATACCCGATTGGATGTATTGACGTTCCTATCATTTCTTTTGAATTGATTTCATTTGAATGACCTGGGTAACGATCAGAGGAGCTTTCGAATGCGTACTCAAATTCATGAAAACATGGGATATACTCATATTCGTTAATGTTTTTGTCTTTATCTGATTTGAAATTCTCTCGCGTAGATTATGCGTTGACCTTACTCTTTTAATAGTAGTTGTGTCTCCTGATATCCTTGAATATGTGAAGGATTATGAGTTATTACTAGTCTTTTGAGAAGTTCACATCTTATCGACGACAATAAAACTGAAAAGTTGATAGTGCCAGTAGAATGGACTGATCAATTATGACATGACGAGATTGTCTTAATTGATGGGAACTCGAGTAGAATTCCCCTAAAAGATAAGATGTTGATTATCAAAAGTGATCTAAATAATTCTTGATGGATGATTATATCCTGCCTTTAGACTTGAAATTATACCGTGAATGGTTGTTAATTAGTCATAGATACTATAATCTAGAAAGAACTTAAAATAAATGTATAAAAAGATGTTTATGTTATCTGAAACTTTAGGAGGTAATTGCTGGTGAATTACCTAGACTTTCGCCGTTATGGCAAGTTGAATTTGGTATTGATTATATTACTGGTGCTGCACCTGTGGCGTGTGCATTGTACTTCAGCACCATCTGAATTAAAAGAATTACCGGACAACTGAGGGAGTTGTCGGAGAAAGCTTTTATTCTACCAAGCTCGTCATTATGAAGAGCTATGATGTTATTATTTCTTATATTTATTGATTACCGTGAACTAAGTAAATTGACGATTAAAAATCTATATCCACTACCCAAGATGATAGATTTGTTCGATCACTTACAACGTTCTAGCGTATGTTCTAAAGATTTGATCCATGGCATGGTTATCATCAACTTCGCGTCCGCAAAGAAGATTATCTATTCCAATCACTACATCCGGTACTTGTAATGAACATTATGAGTTTCACGTGATGTCGTTTGGATTGACTAATACACATGTAGCATCCATAAATTTGGTGAATCTCGTGTGTAGGCTGTAATTTGATAAATTCATGCTCGTGATCATTAAGGACCATTTGTTTGTTTATAAGAATAAGAAGAAGTTAATAATTATTATAGATTCCCCTGAATTGGCCGAACAATAAAAACCTGTACCTTAAATATTTAACATATGATTAAAGACTTAATCCTTTATATTATTTGACCGTGTGATTAAAAGATAACGGAATCTATATTGACTTTTCAAAGATTAGAGCCATTAAGGCTAGGTTATACCAAAAAGAAAAGCGCAAATATGTTTTGACAAATGTTTTATCAAAAAGAAACTTTTGAGGGATTATTCCCTTATACCTAGAACATTTAACTAAACTCCTGTTTAGGGGTAAATGTTCGTGTATACCTCAAGACAACCTAAGAGGGATTGAGGAAAACATTTAAACCATGACTTGAAATTTGAAGCGACAATTTTTGCTTTTCAACTAAGAAAATTTTGACCAAAGTATAAACAAAGATTTTTCGAATATTTACGAATCTTATTAATTATCTTAATTATTTTCGATAAATAACCAAAAATCTTGTTAATTAAATTCAAATTTATTTGGAATATTTTTATAATTAGTCGAACTAAGAAAATTAAAATTTTTACGTTACGTTTCGTAAAAATTAAATATTTATTATTTAATTAGTTGTAATAATTATCGACGCTTTAAAAGTCGTATTAAGCAAAACTGATAAAAATGATAGCCGAAACGAAACTGAAACTTAGAAAATATGAAGAAAGGTGAACGTAATTACTGACACGTTATATAGAAAGGATAAAGAATCAATTAGGATGTGTTCCTTAATAATGAATGTGCAAAATAAATTGCCGAACAGTTTAAAAATAGCCGATGCTTGTAAAAAGGATAATATAGATAATAAAAGTGGTTCGCGGCTAATGTGAACCAATAGATTTAAGAAGCCTATGGCGCTAAATGTATAAAAGGCCGCTTGTGATTGCCTGATTATGGAGGATTTTGAGATTTAGTCATGTTGGAATCTCATAAGTATAAGTATTCTATTCCTGTCATTTCTGATTGAATGTATCTTTATATGAAGACGTTGTACTGATGGCAAATTATGAAGGCAGACATCGCCTCATACATTAGTAAACATCTAGCTATTGCAAAGGTCATCATCTGAATGTGATTCGATTTGGGTCATCGTCGACAGACTGACCAAATCTGCTAATATCATTCCTGTTAATGATAGATTCTCGATGAAGAAATTGACTCTTTTATATTTAAAGGAGTTGTGTAAACATGGTGTGCCTATATCGATCATGTGACACCCCAGGCAAATCCCACATCGGCTGTGGCCAGGAGAGATCCATGGTTCATAAGATAACAGTCGCCTTCTCATGACACAACGCGTTTTATGGTCTACTGCAAGTGGGGTTCTTAGGAACTGGCAGTTAAGCGTGCTCATGTCAGAGTAGTACTAGGTTGGGTGACCAGCCGGGAAGTACATACAAGAGGGCCACAAAGCAAAGCCGTGAGCCTGCGGGCAAAGCGGACAATATTGTGGTCTGAGTAGGCGGGATGTTACAAGTGGTATCAGAGCCACTCCTGAGCCGTTCGGGATGGTGGGGCAAACCTCATCGAGGACGATGAGTCCCGAGGGGGGGTGATTGTGACACCCCAGGCAAATCCCACATCGGCTGTGGCCAGGAGAGATCCATGGTTCATAAGATAACAGTCGCCTTCTCATGACACAACGCGTTTTATGGTCTACTACAAGTGGGGTTCTTAGGAACTGGCAGTTAAGCGTGCTCATGTCAGAGTAGTACTAGGTTGGGTGACCAGCCGGGAAGTACATACAAGAGGGCCACAAAGCAAAGCCGTGAGCCTGCGGGCAAAGCGGACAATATTGTGGTCTGAGTAGGCGGGATGTTACAGATCATCTCTATCAAGATCCTCGCTTCGCATGGAATTTCTTGAGATTTGCTCAGAATTCATTGAGAACGAATCTTGATGAGAGTACTATGTACCACCCCAATCGAAGGGACGAGGTAAAGTAACGATACAAAATACTATAAGTGTTGTTCTATGTTTGAATGATTGACCTTTGGTAATAAACTGTAAAATCGTTTTCCTTTGGAGAGATTATCATTGATAATTATCATATTAGGATCGAGATCGAATCTTGTGAGGATATATATTAGAGAATCTTTAAGCAGGAGTTAGGATGAAGACACCCGACATACACCCATTGTGAGTTGGACATGTCTTTTAGGTTTAAGGTTTCCTATGATGGCGAACCTAACCTTACAAAATACCCGACCCGCGAGACTTGAAATGATTGTTGAAATTAGGATCTGTTTATTGACTGCCGGTAGTGGGCCGGAGGTTATGTGAATATGAAATGTAGATCTTGAAGTGCCAGATAGGTAGCGAAGTTATGCCAAAAATTTTAACCATGGAAAATGAATTGATGATCTGAAAGATCATGGGATATAAGTCCCCGTTGTATGGGACCACTGAGATGATGTAAAAGATTGGTTTGAAAGGCATATAAGTTGGATCTACCCTAGGACTTCAAGAGCTGCGTGAATTATGTTTCGTATATCGAACTTGATCAAATTCCTATCAAGTGAAAATCTTACTATTCCTTAATAAATTTTAGATCGGCAAAAAGTTGCATTCATCAAAAACCCGTGAACATCATGGATAGAGAAAGTAAGTCAACATTAAGCATGATCTTATTCCCGTAGTTATGTTTGAAGAAACTCGCATATTGTAATGGGTTACACTTGTGAGAAAAGACCGAATGTGGAGGAAATACCAACATTAAGCATGATCTTATTCCTGTAGTTATGTTTGAAGAAACTCGCATATTGTAATGGGTTACACTTGTGAGAAAAGACCGAATGTGGAGGAAATACCCACATGGCTTTAACTCTATAAGAAGCGAGTAGTAAGATGATCTTTGAGGACAAAGATCTTGTTTAGGGGTAAATGTTGTGACAATCCGTCAATTTATGGTTGATATTTTATTCTCAAATATTATTTAAAAACATTATTTTAATGTTATATTATGAACTCACTTATTTTTGGGAAGAAATTTGGATTTACGTCTTGAAGTAGCATCGACTACGTCTAAACCGGAGGATTCTACGTTACGTGCTCACGTTTACATACACCGTCTTTGGTGACAGTCCGACATTTCAGGAAATAAATTTATCCGTGAATATTATTTTGGGATTTTAAATTTGTGTTGGTTCATAAACTCACAAATTTATGAGAAGAGATTAGGACTTACGATTTTAATTTAACGTCCTTTACGACTAAACCGGAAACCTTAGGATTACGTATTTACGTTTTCAAACTCCGTTTTTGATGAGACAATTTTTACTAGATTCGTTTTGTGCCGTTGATTCATAATTTATAAAAACGTTTTTCGTAAAACGACCCGAGGACGCGCAAATCGAGGAAACTAGAATCGAGGAGTACCCGTAAATAATTGGGGATGAGACAAAACCACTTTTGCCCCACCCCCACACATGGGAAGGTTTAAAACTAGCTACTTACACCCTTAGGTGTCAAGCTTACAAAGTAAGCAAGACACATGTCTTGCTTAACTTTGCAAGCTAACTACACACCAAAAAAACCACTAGCACCAAAACCATTTCTCACACACATACATGCAAACCACTCAAAAATCCTCTCAACCTCTCTTATTTTCGTCCCACTCTCACCAAAAACACCATCATTTGATCAATTTTAACCATGAAATCATGTGTTATTCACACAAATGATGAAGCCCTTTTGAAGCTCTATAGATTGGTGGTGATTTTAACATCCAAGGAGAAGATTTGGTGATGTTCAAGGGCTGATTTATACATGAAGTTTACAAGTATTGGTGGCCATGAAGATTGGTGTTGATCTATCACAAGTTCTTCCATCAAAATCCAAGCCATGATGAATACCTACACAATCTTGGTGGTATAAAGATTGTTCTTCCTATCCTCTTGTTATTTTTATTATGTAATCTTGTAATTTCCTTATTTATGTATATGTATATGACGATGAATGATGATTAAAAATATTATGTGGGTATTTGGTGTTGATAGATTTGATAAACATGGGTAAAAAGATGGACAAACTACATGTAAAAATGGTTAAATCTTGCTTAAATGGTAGGCTGTATAAAAACAGTAACTAACCACATGTTAGACTGATAAAATGGAAAAGTGGAATCAATATAAAGTAAGTATTAGCTCTTGTACACATGTGAGAGTCGGCCATGCAATGGAATCATTATAATGAGTGAGATATGATCAAAACAAGTTTAGAGTACCAATCTGAATAGTCAGTTTTGGACAGAATGTTAGGAATATTTTGAGTTGGATTGAGCAGTAGCTAAAACTAAGTTAATTGTATCACATATCATGTAGTTATGGTGTCCAAAAATGTGCTTCTATCTCCTTGTAGAACTCAAGATATGGTAAAAATGGTGAAAGTGAAAGTAAAAATCAGATTTTGGGAAATTAAAGTATAATAGTATTATATAAGCACTCAAACTAATATAGTATAAAATGTGAATAAAAACCCACTAACTTATATATTTCATTTATATAAAAATGTATAAGGTCAAATAAATGGACTCTTTATAAAAATGGTAGTTGAATAAGATTTATAAGTTATAAAAAGTATAAACATGATTTTTACGACTTTTTCGGCTATTACCGTAAAATTAACGTTTTTGTTAAATAAAACTTAGACGGTTGGACCCGTCTAATGTAAACTTATAAACGCATATACTGATATATAAACAAATATAACAAGTAAAAACCGATAAAACCCGAACTATATAACATACAGACATTAACGGGCTAAGTTAACGTTATTGGACTAATAATACAACAAAATGGGCTAAAACACTTATAAACTTATTTATTGGGCTTAATCCATTTGGGCCCAACATGTAAAGTATAAATACTGATAATACAAGTATGAAATGGATTAGTACAAGTTAATGAACTTAAAATAGGCTCATTGGACCTAAAACACGTAAATAGGTAAAACTAGTAAACTAGTAAGAAGTTACCAATACATAAACACTAAAATGAGTAAAAGAGAATATGTAAACCGACTTGATCATCATATATATAAAATCATCATATGTATACATAATTGTTATTTTTATAAAGTCATTGGACAAAAGTCTAAGACGAGTATTATTTGTCTAGGCTACCGTGATTGAAGCGCGTACCGTACGTCCGAATTTCCGATAACCCGCTTTCCCTCATCAACGTGAGTTCATAGCCTCGCACTCTTTTAAATGTTTTTATGATATATTTTATAAACCCGCGAGGGAGATAACATGTTAGTTTTTATGAAATAGGACAATAGTTGTCCCGATTGTTTGTTTATTGATTTGGACCAGAATGATTGTATGACTCGATGAATGATTAAATGACCCGATAGATGAAATGAAATGGATTATTAAACTTAGGTTATGTCACTAAAAGTCCCATTAGCATGAATTGTGAACTACTGGGATTTGGTAGACGCTTATGCATATCATAGTACTATTTGGGGACGATCACCCTAGTTCGCGCCTTGACGGTTGATCCCCGTCGTGCCACATTGATTGACAAGCGAATTTATGTATGAGAAGATTTACACAAGCGTGATTATTGTGACGACACGCTAATTTAGATGGGCAAATGATTGTCGAGTTAGCTACCCGTTGTTTGTTGTAGTAAGGTAACAATGTCATGCGGCTTATAATAATCCAAGTAACGAAATACTGCTATACGCACCGAATTACGATATATTACCTGACTAGCAATACGAGGTCTTATTATTGATTTTATGTTCGTGTTTTGGTTTTACATAACCGTATTCATATAACGGTTTTTATTTAACTTTATACAACATTATAAAACGTATTGTATGATGTTTTTACGACATTGGCTCGTATAATGATTTTGAAGGAAAATGCCTATATTATAATTTTTGAGAAGGATTTATATAAAATGACTTTGGCTATTTTATGGCCTATTATAAAGATTTGTACAAAATGATTTTCGGTAATAATTTTATACCGATGTTATATTGATGGGTTTTATTAAACACTATGAATTCACTCGGCGTTATCGCTGACCTTTTCTTTTAACATGTTTTATCTCAGGTACTTGAAGGTAATTCTCGAGAAGACAACAAGAATTCATGGCCCGCACTTAATTAACAAATTTCCATTCAAATGCTTTTTAAAATTGTATGAAATAATATGACTTGGGACCTATGTAAACTTGATATTTATGAATGGAAATACTTTATTATTAAATGACGCGATTTTTAAGCGTTGTCTATGATGTGAGTAATGTGCTATCCCGTAACACCAACGAGTCTTCCGCTGTATTGAATTGTATAAATTTGGGGGTGTTACAATTTCGTTGATTCCGAATTAGGTCAGCATTTCGTTTATTCCGAATTACGTCAGAACAAGACTATTTCGAACTAGGAACTAGACTATTCTGAATTAGGTCAGAACAAGACTCATTCCGAATTAAGTCATTCTTTAACAGATTCTGAACTAAGTATTTGTTTCACATTCCGAATTACATCAACTATTCTGAATTAGGTCAAGCTTTTTCATTCCAAATTATATATAGGTTCGTGGATTCCGAATTTCGTCTTGAAGATTTATTCCGAGTTAGGTTGAGTTTGTGTGATTTTTTGCTTAAGAAGTTTTGGGTTTCATACGACGACATTGTTTGTGGTTTTCACACCATTTTTTTGAAGTATTCAACCACAATCAATACACAACAACATCTACTTAAGATCCTATTCACTTCACTTCAATTTTGAGATGGATTCTATTGCTGAATATTGTGTTACTAATAACAACATCATGGTGGCTGGTAATAAAAAGAGACCACCAATGCTTGTGCCTGGTCGGTATGCTCAATGGCAATCACGTTTCATACGATACCTTGATAAAAGACCTAATGGTGATGCTTTAAAGAAATTTATTACTCATGGACCATATGTATTCAAGAAGATCTCAATTCTTCCAACACCAGCCACAGATACTATTGATCCAATACCCGCAAGTGAACGTGATGAAACAAGATCCGATTTTACACCTGAAAATTGTGCTTGGCATGATGCGGAGAAGGAAGCCATCTATATGGTTCTAAGTGGGATTGGAGATGATATTTACTCCACGGTTGATGCATGCCCTACAACACATGAAATGTGGACTGCTATTGAACGCTTGGAACAAGGAGAATCACTCAACAAACAAGATGTCAAAACAAACTTGTTTTGGAATTTTGGCAAGTTTACTTCAAGTGATGGAGAATCAACTGACTCATACTACTCTAGGTTTTATAAAATGATGAATGACATGACAACAAATAATCTGCAAGTCTCCACCATGCAAGTCAATGTTCAATTTCTTCAACAACTTTAACCCGAGTGGACACGGTTTGTCACTTTAGTGAAACAACAAGGAAAATTAGACGAGATCTCATATCATCGACTCTTCAGAATGAAACAAATGAGATTCGAGCTAAACGTGTTGCAAAGACGGCTAATCGACTTGCTTTAGTGACTACCACTCAACATGTTCAAGATCATCGCTCACGTGCTCCTATGCCATACTCCACTACATCATCCTCACCACGATACTCCACATCATCTAAGTCTTCATCATCCACAAGATCACGAGGAAAATTGCCAAGAGCACCATCACCACCATCTGAGTCATCATCTGAAGAAGATAGTGATGAAGACCAAGCTCAAAAGAATCGAGAGATGAAACAACAAATTGCTGTCATAATGAAGACTTACAAGAAAATCTACAAACCCACCAACAACAATCTTCGAACATCATCTAACACAAAGAACCAATATGTTGAGAGTCCTCCAAGGTATGACACATGTCAACGTGGTGAAAGTCCTTCAAGGTATGATCGACATAATCCAATGCATGTTGAGGGTTCTGCAAGGTATGATCGACAAACTGCCAAGTATGATACTCGGAGGATTGCAGCTGCTACTGGGAATAGGGAAACTGTTGGAAGTCAAGTGGTTCAACAAAGTGGGATTCAATGTTTTAAATGCCAAGGTTATGGGCATATGGCAAAGGAATGTAGGAAGACAAAAAGGGTTAGAGACTCTGGTTATCATAAGGAGAAGATGCTACTATGCAAGAAGATGGAAGTTGGGGTTAAACTTTCGGCTGAGGAAGGAGCAATGCTTGATGACACTGATGATGAAGACTACGATCAAGAACTCGATGCACATTACTCGTACATGGCAAAGGTTGAAGAAGTTCTCAAAGTCACTGAAGATGACAATGGTCCTATCTTTGACACTGAGCCAATCGATAAGGTACACACTACTGATGAATATAATGTGTTTGGTGATATTCATGAGCATAGTGATCTACCCAATGCCATTAATGACACATGTATGATGGAAACGGTTGATAGTAATACCACACCTACTTCATCAGACATGTGCAATAATGAGTCTGAGGATGATCAACATGCAAATGAGTATGATGAAGAGGAACGTATTGCGCTTGCTAATTAATTGCCACTTTACAAAAAGATGTCACTGAAAATAAAAAGAGTCAAAAGCAATTAAAGAAGGCAAACTCTATGCTCACTCAAATTTTGAAGAATGCAAAGCTGCTCTTATCAAATCGAGTGAGATAACTGAAAGCTATAGAGATGAGCTCCTTTAGAAAACTAAAGAGCTTGAGGGGTACAAGGGTAGTGCGTTAAAAAGTCAAAAGGACGATTTTGAAAACAAATATAATACAACTCTTGAGTTATTAGCCAAAGAGAAGCGTCAATTTAATGTTTTCTAAATGGATGAACGTTAAAAAATGTACCTTGCCAATACCAATGTTAATGAACTTGAACAAAAGCTCTCTATGACCACTACCAATTCTGCTAAAATTCTTGAGGTTAAGAAACAAGAGGTAGATGCGTTAAAACAAGACTTCAAAAGTAGATATGATAAAGAAACCAAAAAAGTAACGAAACTAGAAGAACAAGTCGAATTTTTGAAGAAAGTTGTTTATAACACGCATGATTCTATTCAAACCGTAAGAATGATAGCACCTCTGTCGATGTTTAAGGGCCAAGCTATCTTTGCAAGTCCTGAGTACCTTGCCAAAGCTCAAGCTGCGAACCCGAGTCTTTATCTTGATGAGTCTGAAAGGACCGATCTTTATTGCATGCCTGTTAGTGCCGATAGTGAAGAGACTGCCCTTTTGGATGATGATAGTCGACCACTTGTCAATAAGGAGTTTGTGAAACCATTTAATTATGCTTATGAGAATAGTCTTTATGGTCTTTTCAACAAACAAACTCAGAAAAATCGTGAGGAAGTGTTTTTAGAATGCAAACAAAAGAGAATTTAATGGAAGAAAGCATTTGCCCCTAAGAAATCTAATGTTTACAAATATATGAAGTACCTTCCTCTAGATGAGTCCAAAAGCAATAGTAGGAAAACATTAGGTATTCTTAAACACCACATAGATAATGTTAAATCTATTGTTGAAAGAGATTAGGCAAAACGTGAAAATGCTGAGTGGCAACGCCCGATTCCTCAAGATATTACCTTGCTTGTGAAAGAACTCTTAATTCCAAATACGACGTTGATTAAAGAAATTGTTCTTCAATTTGAGGAGTTCATTCGGACTGAAATGTTTGATGATTTAAAATATGTGGAGTCTATTGAGAAAAACATTGATGATCTTCAAATGGAGAAGTCTGATTTTTCAGATGAATATGATTTACTCTTGCAAGAATACGTTTTAAAGATGTTATGTGTGCTTATTTTACATCTTTTGCTGATATTGATGAATATTCTTATGTTGCATGCAAATATCTTGATAAGATCAAAGAATGTGAACGTCTTGAAATTGAGCTTTCGAAACGTAAAGACAATGTTGATAAAAAGGCTTTTGAGTTACTTCAACACAAAACTGATTTCCTTCAAAAACATTGTCATTCTCTTGAACTTGCTTTTCAAAAAGAAGTTGGTAGTTTTCCACATGATAATAACTTGCAAGAAAAAATTTCCAAAACATTTTGAGAAATGAATGAACAGAATTTGGAAATTAAAGGGTTGAAAGCTCAGTTACAAGACAGGGAAAGAGCGATAGCAGAGTTGTAGAAACTCGTTGCTAAAATGGGTGGGAAAGTTATGGAACCTAGCATTAAGAAACCTGTTGTTAGACAACCCAATGCCTCTAAAGTGAATAGATCCTCTATCTTGGAAAAACCATCTGCTTTATCAAATTCCTCGTTTGCAAAACCTGTGTTTTCCCCCATGATGGATGGAAAGGAAAGGTTACCATAGAATCAACCCATAAGGAATACTATAGCACCAAGCGTTAAGAACAATAATGTGATTAAACCAAGGATGTATAGAATGCTCACTAAGCCCACAAACAAAGTTACTCACTCGCCTCAGACTTCTAGAAACACTAATATTCGTGTGTCTTCTACTATAGGAATAGTCTCCACTACTAGTGTTAGTCGACCTCAGCTTAAGCACACTCAAGTGAATGATAAGTTCTGGAAACACAAGAGTCAAGAGAAGATGAAGGAAGTAGAAGAACATCCTAGGAATTTGAATGTTTTTAAGAATAAAAAGTCTGTAATTGCGTGTAATGACGATTTGAATGTTTTGAATGATTTGAATACTATGAATGTCAAATTCATTTGTGTTAATGTGGAAAATGTGCTAATGCTAATCATTCTATGTGTGCTATGAACACTGTGAAAGGCGTAGATACTAGAACTAAGACGCAAGTTGTGATCCCTATTAGTGCTAGTAAACCCAAACGCAAATTGAACCATTCTGGTGTAAGCCCCACTAAGAAAATTAATGCATCAGACTTCACCACTAAGAACCCTAGAAGCAGAATTAAGGAATTATATGAGTCTACCAGCAAGTCTTGGAAATGGTGGTTTGCGAATCAATGTCCTCCTGGATATAAATGGATGCCTAAAGCTAGGATAGAAAATGTGAAAACAAGTGTTAGTATGCCTTTAAATGTTGATAAGGACACTAATGATTCTACTATCACAACTACTGTGGTATCCAATTTAGCAAATGCTCCATCGTGTTCTAACTCTTCTACAGGTGATACAAATAATTCTCTTCATACTAGACTCCGGATCCACGAAGAACATGACGGGGAATCTCAAGCTTCTAATTAACTTCGTGGAGAAGTTCGTGGGTACGGTCCGATTCGGAAATGATCAATTTCCACCGATCCTAGGATATGGAGATTTGGTTCAGGGGAATATTACGATCAAAAAGGTATACTACGTCGAAGGGCTCAATCACAATCTTTTCTCGGTTGGTCAATTTTGTGATGCAGATTTGGAGGTTTCTTTCAGAAAGAAGACATGTTTTGTTCGTGGTTATGATGGGAATGACTAACTTACCGGTACACGCGGTACTGATCTTTACACAATTTCACTACAAGACACAACTTCATCAACTCCAATTTGCTTCATGGCTGAAGCTTCAACGACTCAGGCATGGTTATGGCATCAACGTCTTTCTCATCTCAACTTTGATACCATCAAATTGCTTTCCAAAAAACATATTGTGAGAGGCCTTCCAAAGTTGAAATTTATCAAAGATCATCTTTGTTCTTCTTGTGAACTTCGTAAAGCTAAACGAAGTAGCTTCAAAACAAAGACCACACCAAGCTCTAAAGGACGGTTAGATCTTCTCCATATGGATCTGTGTGGTCCCATGCGTGTTCATTGTATCAATGGAAAGAAATATATTATGGTAATTGTCGATGATTACTCATGGTACACATGGACTCACTTCTTGAGGTCCAAGGATGAAATACCCGAAGTTCTCATCAGCTTTCTTAAACTGATACAACATGGTCTTCAAGCTCAAGTTAAAGTTGTTCGTACTAACAGAGCTACAGAATTTTTGAATTCAAATCTGAGAAACTATTTTGAAGCCGAAGGAATTGAACATGAAACATATATTGCTCGAACACCCGAACAAAACGGCGTTGTTGAAAGACGAAACCGTACATTAGTTGAGGCTGCTCGAACATTATTATCCGCTTCAAAACTTCCACTATACTTTTGGGCCGAAGCCATGTCCACTGCATGCTACACACAAAACCGAACCTTAATTATCCCAAGACACGAAAAGACACCATATCACATAATTCATGATCAAAAACCTTCAGTCAAACACCTTCATGTTTTTGGATGTACTTGCTACATAATACGAGATGGTGAAAATTTGGATAAGATGAAAGAGAAAGGTGATGCATGTATTCTTGTGTGATATGCAACTCAGTCTAAGGGATATAGAGTATACAACAGGAGACTAAAATTGATTGTCGAGACCATTCACATTTGATTTGATGAATTACAAGAAATGGCACTTGAACAAAATAGTTTCAGTCCCGATCCACAACGACAAACGACTTTCGTTCACAACCGCACATAACTCGAAACTCAAGACAACATCAATGAACCGTCAAGTTCAACGCTGGTTTAAGGAAATGTTCCAAGAGTAGATATGACAGTCAACACGACAATTGAAGAGTTGGAAATGTTATATGGACGAATGTATGATGAATATTTCACGGGGGAGAAACAAGTTGTATCGAAGTCTTCCGCTGTCAATCATGATAAGAATGATGATACTGATCATCGTCAACAAAAGGATACAACTTCATCTACTTCAACACTGGTTGCTGCAGAGTTACTTCCTCAAAATATCACTTCAACAATCGATCCTACAACATCCACAACTACTATCATTGCTCCAGAGAACACAAATCAAACAGACAATGCATTATCTTACGAAGACGAATTTATCAACCCATTCGGTACACCGGTACACTAAACTGGAGAGTCTTCTACTCACCATGTTGATCCGTCAAATATGCATACATTCTACCAACGACATCCTTCAACACATAATTGGACCCGAGATCATCCTTTGGTTCAAGTACTTGGAAACCCTTGACAGCCTGTTCGCACAAGACAACAGATTAACACCGATGGTGATGTTTGTATGTTCGCACTCGCCGTGAGTTCAGCTGAACTGAAAAACATCACAGAAGCCATGGCTGATCATGCTTGGATTGAATCGATGACGGATGAACTTCAACAATTTGAAAGACTTAAAGTCTGGGAACTTGTTGACAGACCATACGATGTAATACCATTAAATCTTCAATGGATCTGGAAAAACAAGATGGATGAAGAAAACACGATCATCAAGAATAAATCTAGGCTAGTGGCTAAAGGTATGGACAGAAAGAGGGTATTGATTTTGTAGAATCATTTGCACCAGTAGCTCGAATGGAAGCGGTCAGGATTTTTCTTGCTTATGCTGCACATAAGGGATTCATTTTCTATCAAATGGACGTAAAGACGGTGTTTCTTAACGGTCCTTTGAAGGAAGAAGTCTACGTCACACAGCCGGAAGGATTCGTCACTCCTTATTATCCTGACAATGTGTATCGTCTCCATAAAGCACTTTATGGACTCAAAAAAGCTCCAAGGGCGTGGTACGACGAGCTCTCGAAATTTCTGGTCTCCAAAGGTTTCTCAAAAGGTTCCACTTATTTAACTTTGTTCACTTATAAATATGGTGATGACATTTTGCTTGTGCAGATTTATGTTGATGACATTATTTTCGGGTCTACAAACCCAAAACTTTCAAAATGGTTTGAAAAAGTAATGCACAACAAATTTGGAATGTCTATGATGGGCGAACTAAAATTCTTTCTAGGAATTCAAGTTCACCAATCCCCAAGTGGTATCTTTATTAACCAAGCTAAGTATTGTCAAGAGATAATCAAAAAGCATGGTATGACTTCATGTGACCCCCTTGGGACACCATTGTCAACCACATCCCTAGATGCTGATTTGGAGGGAGATGCCATAGATCAAACGAGATATCGTTCCATGATCGGCTCCCTCATGTACTTAACAGAAAGCCGACCAGATATATCACATGCTATGTGTTATTGTGCACAATATCAAGCACGACCCACTAAAAAGCACCTCAAAGAGGTTAAACGGATCTTTCGGTACCTTAAGAATACCATTCACATGGGACTCTGGTATCCGAGGGAAATCGGTTTCTTTCTAACGGCCTATTCAGATTCTGATAATGCAGGGTGTCTTGATACACGTAAAAGTACTTCTGGTCGTGCACAATTTCTAGGTCAAGATAAGCTTGTGGGATGGTCTTCCAAGAAGCAGGATTGCACGTCATTGTCATCAGCTGAAGCGGAGTATGTGTCTCTATCTGCGTGTTGTGCTCAAGTTCTTTGGATGAGAAGACAACTCACGTATTATGGCTTCCACTTTGATAAAGTACCTATGTATTGTGACTCAAAGTCTGCCATAGCCATCTCCTACAATCCGGTACAGCATTCCCGCACGAAGCACATTCATGTCAGGTATCACTTCATTAAGGAACAAGTTGAAAAGGGTATTGTTGAATTATACTTGTTGGAATTGATTACCAATTAGCTGACTTGTTTACAAAAGCTCTTTCGAAAAAGAGGTTTGCGTATCTTGTTAGGCAAATTGGTATGAGATGTTTGACTCCAGCAGAACTGGAGATTCTAGCAAAGAAGCCTGCTTGACTCATCTATCAAACATCTATCTGTAAATATTAATGAAAAAGTAAAATACAAAATTAAAAAATCTTTGATAATCCAAAAATATTCTTCTCGACATGTCTTTCAGTATCTATAATATGGACGTACCTAGAAATGTCACTCAATAACGACACGGGTGTGTACATAAAGCTCGAATGAAAGTTGTAAATATTTTTCAAAACATGTCATTTCTATCTTTTCTAAAGGAAATTTTCTATTTTGGACAATATTTCCAACAACGGGTAGAACAATCTATCTTGGGTTGAGCTTGTCACAAAACATTCAACATTTTGAGCTCAACACAATGGTTTGTAATCACTTTCAGATTGCAAACCCGGATCTATATTCAAGGGGGAGTGTACGTTTTAGTGCCCTTACCCTCAGCAAAAGAAGTTAAATCTTCTTACACTTGAGTGGATTCATCAAGACATTCAAAGTCTATGAACTCAAGTTTATGCTTTAGAAAAACCTTTTCGCTAAAAAGAAATCATTTTTCAAAAAGCTTTGAACACAATTTTTTCAAGAATTTCTCAATGATATTCAAAATATTTCAAAAATTGTGTGTTCAACAACTCCTATCCTCAAAAGTTTAATGTGGATCATATCCTCGTAATGACAATTCCATTGGATCAATTTTTGAGGGGGAGCGTTCCAAATTCATGCTAAGTTTAACACATTCTTCTCCCGAAAGGTTTTCAAGACTATTTTTCAAAATATATTTTTATCAAATTTGGTATCTCTAATATCAAAAGATTTTATATATTAGAGATAGGGGAGAAAATGTGATTAAAATGTGATCTAAAGACTCAAGCATTCATGGTTACGATCAAAAACCCACAACATCTTTAATTCACGACGTTATTGGTGTCAAAAGGGTGGTTAGGTTTAAGTCCTATGATCCAACCAGAACCGGAGGGATCTTCGCAGGGACAATCCAATAGATTATTAGAAGTCCTTAGGAAAGATGGAGTAGAATGTGAACGTAGCTGAATGCCGACTAAGTACTGATGCTAGCACTGGAACAATCACAACAAGGTTCTAGTAATGATGTCTTGGTAAGCATTGAAGGGGTTGAAGAATGCAAAAGAAATGTAAGGATAAAGGGTGTAAAGAAAGAAGCCTCCATACAACTTAGGCTGAAACCGGGTCAACACATCATGAAGACAACTCATCATGGACCCAGTGATGTGAAGCACAACCCTTTCCTAGTTGATTGTCACGGAGATCAACATGATTTCTATTGACTTTCTCACTTCGAGATAGTTGATACTGAATAGATGGCATCTGCTCCAGCCTCTGACTACCAAAAGTGCACAAATCGAGTCTAGAGCCAAGATGTAACACCCCATTTTGATAATGGAAATGTCACATGCAATTATGGCGTGTCATCAGAGCATACAAGGAAAAATGTCTAAACATTACTTGACCATAAAAGGAAAATACCAGAATCAAACATCGGTAGTCCAAAAGTAAAGCTCATCACTCACAAACATAGTATAGTAAAGGAAAGGACTAAACAATGTCCATAGCAAATGCATCATAAGAAAGGAAATGCATAAAGTAAAGAAGGCTAGACAGCTTCTAGTCCATATGCACGTACTCTTAGTGTCTACGAGCGTCCCTAAGTACCTGCCGTTTTGGGAACAGAGAAAAGGAAAACGGCTGAGCAAATACGCTCAGTGCACGGATGTACTATAAAGCATGAATAGGATAAGCATATAACATATAACAGCGGAAGAAAACTAAGTCCCGAGTAACCTGGTTAAGTCTTGATAAAACTGGTTTAATAGTTTGAAAGTCTTATGTTTATCTTATAAAAACTGTTTGTCATATTTTACCATTAGCCAATATAGGTCATGAAAATCCACCGTGCATGAATACTTGGAGGGGTGACCTCATCATGCAAATTAGAGGGGCTGCCTCTAATTTAATATACTGGTTTTTGGGTAGGAGTGATCAGCTCCTTGTGAAGGATGCAAGGCACACACCACATTCACCATGAAATCCTGACTAAAAACATGTAACTAGGATGCACCCATACGCCCCACATGATAAATATAATATAAATGGCCAAAAGCTGAAGGGACGCCGCGAGCAATCACTCCGCCGTGGTGAAGTCATAACATCAGTGCCTCTAATGTTATGGTTATGGTACCTCCATAACTAGGTGAAACTGGTCATGCATGTATATGGCTATAGGTAATCTTAATTAAACATAAGCAATCAAACACGTAACTTATACTACAGGAAAACAGTTGGCTGCATACGGGGAATCCTAATAAGGAAAGAATGTCCATACTGAAAGGACGTGAATCCGTACCTTATGTCTAGTGAAAGAAGAAGATGAACTGAGAGGAATCCTACTTCCGAATCACTAGTGCTACATAAATACATACATGAATAAGTATCTGCTTACTAAATACGTAGCTGGTTTTATGTCATGTCTTAGCTTATTTTATGTGTTCTTACCATGTTTTAATGTTTTTAAGTCTTAAACCGTGTTTATCTTATATTCTGTTTAATCTGATTAAGTATTTCTGGTATTTCATGTATTATTATACTTACGGTGTAATAATAAGTAACTTTCCAAAAATAGCAGGTTTCCTAAAATAGAAAGTTTCCAAAAATAGAAAGTTTCCAAAAATAGAAAGTTTTCAAAAATAGAAAGTTTCCAAAAATAGAAAGTTACTAAAAATAGAAAGTTTCTAAAAATATAAAGTTTCCAAAAATAGAAAGTTTCCAAAAATAGAATTACTGCTTAAAATAGATAAGTTTCTAAAAATAGAAAGTTTCCATAAATAGATCAGCTGTCTTAATTAAATAAGTTTCCATAAATAGTTTAGCTGCCTGAAATAAATAAGTTTCTAAAAATAGAAGGTTTCCATAAATAGATTAGCTGCCTTATTTAATTAAGTTTCTAAAAATAGAAAGTTTCCATAATTAGAAATAAGCTGGTTAAATAAGCTAAGTATATAAGCCAAAGTGTTTTCATGATTATTTTCTAAGTCATATGATATAATGTATAGTTTAATAATTATTTCATGTAATTTAATTAAACTATAGGTTAAAATATTTAAATAAAGTATAACATGTTTTTAATTAAATAAAGTTAAATACTTAGGTTAAAACATGTATTATTATATATTAATAATATAACCTAAGTCAAGTAAATTAATTAATTATAATCATGGTTTTTAATAATTAATTAATTATAAGTCTAAAATATAAAATACTTAGGTTAATTAATTTCATGATTAATAATAATTAAAATAACCTAAGTCATGTTATTAAATTAATCATATCATTTTGTTAATTTAATTTTTAACATAAGTTCATAAAACATAAAAAAACTAAACATACACTATGAAACTGATCTAGACTAAAAAGCATGAACCGGACATGAAATCGACACCGTACCCCGAACCAACTCGGGGTACCCCGTGCCTTGATGCTGCCGTGGGACCCACACACACCAACCGAGACCGTAAGGTCTTGGTGGTGGTCGGTTGGCCAAACCGAAACCCACCTTGGGTTCGGTGTAGGCCGCGGCTAAAAACAAACACCCCTTAAAACATACTTTTGATTTTATTAACCCCAAATCATGTTAGATCCATGTTTATTATTAGGTTTTTGAAAAAAACATAACATGTTCTTGATTTATAAAAAGATCAAATCAAAAGAAAAGGTTTAAAAAGGATTTACCGAATTCGTGGATCAAAAGGATGAAGAACAAACACGATCAACAACTAAAATTCCAAGATCCAAGATCACAAACCACCTCCTTGTGGTGGTTGTAGGGTGGCGGCACAAAAAGAACAAGGGAAGAGGGTTTTAGGTTTTTTTTCTAATATCTTCTGTGAATCAAAATGAGTAGTGAAAAATCCCTTTTTCCCTTTTAGTAAAATTTGACAAATGGGCTTGGCCCATTTTTCCTTGTAGCCGTGGGTAGGGGCCCCACTTGGGGTACCCGTACCTTTTTCCGTGTCTCGATGTTAAGTTATACGTTCGTGATTATTTATGTTCGCATTTTAAGTGTTCTCGTTACGTAAATATCGTGATCTAATATATTTAAATACGCTCGTAATAAATATATATACGTAATTAATAATAGTTCGTGTTTTAATTACGTTCATAATTTCATGATCACATGCTCGTGATTAATTATCGTCAACTAATTATTACGTGATCGTGCGTAGTAAATACTTATCGTGTTCTAACACGTACGTAATACGTAAAATCCTAACATGTAATCGTAATCATGCTATATTAGGAAAGTTTTCATCTAGTACGTACGATCTTAAGGGTACTATTTATGGTAAAAGCATGCGGGTTTTACAACTCTTCCCCCCTAAAAAGAATAATTCGTCCCCGAATTATAGATAAAGTAAACTGGAAAAGAAGAACATACCCGAATTCAAAATATGAAATTGAGGGTAAGAAGCCCGGATAGACTCCTCTGTTTCCCAAGTGACTTCCCGCTCGGTATGATCCCTCCATAGAATTTTGACGAATGGAATTGTCTTCTTTCTCATGACGCGTTCTTGTCTGTCAAGAACTCGTTCGGGTTCTTCTATAAAAGTGAGATCTTCATGTATCTGTTCCAGTGGATACTGAACAATGTGAAGGGGATGATACTGGTACCCTCTGAGTAAGGACACATGAAACACATTGTGCACATGCGATAGCTGCGGAGGTAACGCCAATCGGTAAGATACTTCACCGACTCGTTCAATGATATCAAACGGTCCGATGAAACGAGGACTGAGCTTCCTTTTAATCCCGAAGCGTTTAACACCACGTGCCGGTGAAACCTTAAGGAAGACGTGATCTCCTACGTTAAAGTGTATGTCCCTACGATGCTTATCGGCGTAACTCTTCTGACGTGGCCGTGCTTCCTGAATTTTCTGCTTAGCTACTGCGATCTTCTCATTGGTCATCTCTATGATTTCCGGTCCTTCAAGTGTTCGCTCGCCAACCTGATCCCAGCAGATTGGGGCGCGACACTTTCGGCCATACAACATCTCAATTGGAGCACACTTGATACTTGCGTGCCAACTGTTGTTGTATGCAAATTCCACCAAACAAATGTAATCGTCCCAATCACCCGTCCATTCCAATGCACAAGACCTAAACATATCTTCCAATGTCTGAATGGTTCGCTCCGACTGTCCGTCCGTTTGAGGATGAAAAGCGATGCTAATCTTAAGTTGTGTACCCCAAGCTTTCTACAGACTTTTCCAAAAGCGCGAAGTGAATCAAGGATCTCTGTCTGAGAGATGCTGGATGGTGCACCGTGGAGTCTCATGATCTCTCTTCTGTACGTATCTGCGAGTTTACTTACCGGATCTTCCTTGCGAATCGGTAAGAAATGAGCTGATTTGGTAAGTCGATCTACGATAACCCAAATTGCATCGTGCTTCCTCTTGGTAGGCGGAAGACCAGTAACAAAATCCATGGTGATTTTGTCCCACTTCCACTCTGGGAAATCTAACGGTTGAAGGAGACCACCAGATCGCTGATGCTCGATCTTAACCTGCTGGCAGGTAAGACATTTGGAGACGTAAGTGGCTACATCCGGTTTCATACCACTCCACCAAAAGTACTGCTTGATGTCATGGTACATCTTAGTCGAACCAGGATGTATAGAGAATGGGGAGCTATGAGCTTCAGCTAACAAAGCTTCTCGGAGTTCTTGGTCATCAGGAACACAAAGTCTCGTGCCCTGCCATACGATACCATCTGCATCTACTCTGAATTCTGTCTGCTTCTCCAAATTCTGTACTATCGCCCAGATTTCTCCGTCATCCTTTTGAGCTTCCTTGATCTTAGATAGCAACTCGGGTTCTACTCTAAGATTAGGCCAGTAACCGTGCTGTCCACGTACCATGATCTCAATTTCTAGTCGCTCCAAGTCTCTGATGATTTCCTCTTCGATTTTAATTCCGTTGATCATTCCGGACTTCCTGCTAAGAGCATCTGCTACTACATTTGCCTTTCCGGGATGATACTGTAGATTAATGTCATAATCCTTCAACAACTTCAACCATCTCCTCTGCCTCATGTTCTATTCACGCTGAGTGAAGATATACTTCAAGCTCTTGTGGTCCGTGAAAATGTCACATGATTCTCCATATAAGTAGTGCCTCTATATCTTTAATGCAAACACGACTGCAGCAAGTTCCAGGTCGTGCGTGGGGTAATTTTCTTCATAAGGCTTAAGCTGTCGTGAAGCGTACGCGATCACTTTCCCATGTTGCATGAGAACAAAGCCAAGTCCCTTCCCCGATGCATCGCTGTAGATTTGAAATCCACCCGTACCAGATGGTAGAGTAAGAATAGGTGCAGATACTAGCTTCTGCTTCAGGTCTTCAAAGTTCTTCTCTCGATCTTCAGTCCAGACGAATTTCTCCCCTTTCCGCATCAGTTTGGTCAATGGTAGTGCTAGGCGGGAAAAGTTCTCCACGAACCTACGGTAATAGCCAGCTAAGCCTAAGAAACTGCGGACTTTCGTCACTAATGTCGGCCTTGGCCACTTAGTAATGGCCTCAACCTTCGCTTGATCCATAGTGATTCCTTCTGCTGATACAATGTGACCTAAGAATGCCACCTTGTCTAACCAGAACTCACACTTGGAGAATTTAGCATACAGCTGCTTCTGACGAAGAATCTGTAGTATTGTACGAAGATGGTCTTCGTGTTCCTCCTTGGACTTTGAGAAAATCAGGATGTCATCGATGAAGACAATGACGAACTTGTCCAGAAATTCATGGAAGATTCTGTTCATCAAATCCATGAACACTGCTGGAGCATTTGTTAGGCCAAATGGCATAACTACGAACTCGTAGTGGCCATAACGGGTACGAAAGGCAGTCTTAGCGATGTCCTGCTCCTTGACCCGTTGCTGATGATAGCCTGACCTAAGATCAATCTTGGAGAAGTGTTTGGCCCCTTGGAGTTGGTCAAACAGATCGTCAATGCGTGGCAGTGGATATCTATCCTGAATGGTAATCTTGTTGAGCTCGCGATAGTCTATGCAAAGACGCATACTACCGTCCTTCTTCTTAACAAACAAGACCGGTGCGCCCCATGGAGATGCGCTCGGTCGAATGAAACCTCGTTCAAGAAGTTCTTGTATTTGATCCTTCAGCTCCTTCAGCTCTATGGGAGCCATGCGATAAGGAGCCTTGGAGATTGGTTGAGCTCCTGGAACCAGCTCTATACTGAATTCCACTTCTCATGCAAGTGGTATGCCTAGAAGTTCTGCTGGAAAAACATCTTGGAATTCCGACACTATAGGTTGATCCTGAATTGATGGGGATTCAACATCCATGTCGTGAACCGTAGCTAGATAACCCTCGCAGCCATGTGACAGTAGTGCACGCGCTTGCAGGGTGGATATGACTTGTACAGACCGTCCGGGTATGAACCCATTATGAATGTACTCTGATGCATTAACATCACCAAAGATAACTCGATATGAATGGCAGTATATGGTAGCATGATGCTTGGATAGCCAATCCATGCCCAAAATCATGTTTTAGTCATTCATGTCCAGCGGAAGTGCGTCGACAGGTCGAACCTTATCATCAAATTCTAGGGGAAGACTCTTGTATACATGGGTGCTTAATACAGAGTCCCTCAAAGGCGTGGAAATAGTAAGCCTATTTTCTAGTGGCAAGGGAGGCATCCTAATGTTCTTAGCATAAGCAGTAGAAATAACCGAGTGAGTAGCACCCGTATCGAAAAGAACACATGCAGCTTGACCATACATATACAAAATTCCAGTGATGGTACCTATAGACTTGTTGGCCTGGTCTCGAGATGTCGTGTAGACACGCCCGGCAGTAGGAGGCGGCTTGGTATCAGCATGTCCCGATGTACCCTCCATCTCGCCCTTACGGCAATCCTTCATAATATGGCCAGGAAGACCACACTTGAAGCACGCATCAGTATTACGGCGACATGGTCCTGGGTGCCTACGATGGCAAGTAGAGCAAAGAGGATGAGTGTATCCTCCAGCAGGTGCTCTGGCTGGCTGAGAACCTGATGATACATTTTACATAAGACATGGTAATTCGGTAGAAAGGACAAAGCGGATAATCGTAAGATTGAATACCAGTGATAGCTGGACGGCTAGGCTGCGAACCTCTCTGGTTCTGGTCCCTACCGTTTCCATGGTTCCTAGTAGAAGTTTTGCTCAAGTGTTAGAATATGAGTTATAACATGAAAACATAAGGAAATGCGTAAGTATTAGGACCTGCTGTTGTTGGAGTGCCCAACGTTGTTACGGTAATTGTCATTACCGTCACGCCTATCCGTAGCAGAACGGTTGTTAGTCTGACCGTTTCCCTTGGGTTGATGAGGCTGCTGCTGAGTAGCCGGCTAAGACCGGTCCCCAGTTTTCTGCCTGAAAGATACATTTAAAGAGATGAATAATTGACATATGGAAAGTATACGGATTGGTCACCGCTTGAATACGATGGTTTACCTCTTGTCGGGTCTTTCAGCTTCCCCGAACTCATCTCTCTACTGCAGCATCTCTAGTTTTCGTGCTGCATCGGCCACTTGTGCTACAGTGTTGAACGTAGCACACACCAGATTGTTTGCGACCGATGTGCGAAGAGCCCATCTAAAGTGATGTGCCTGCTCTTCCGGAGTACCTGCTGCCGCACCAAGGAAACCAGCTAAGCGAAGAAAGCGCTGCATAAACTCGTTGCTATTCTCCCACCTCTCTGTCGGATCCCATGGTACTCTCTCTTGAGCTTGTCCTACTCAGCCTTGGGAAAGAACTGCTCCATCACCCTGTCCTTGAACTGAGCCCAAGTCAAACCAGCAACCCACTCGTCACCACCTTCAGACTGCATCAATGCTAACCACCAGTTGAGTACATCGCCTTCGAACCAATAGCATGCCAACCTCGCCTTGTATGCGGGGTCACATCCCATAGCTTTGAAAATCTTCTCGATGTGTGCCAACCAGATTTCAGCATCGCTGGGGCTATCTGTCTTCTCAAAAGCTCGAGGGCGGAGCTTGTTAAATCTCTCCAGCCATAATGCTAATGTCACTGGAGGAGGAGGAGGAGGTGCCTGATTATGCTTCTGATTGTTGGTAGCTTGAACTTTAGCCCTGATGTCATCCCTCAGTTGAGGAAGCAAGGCTTGCATGGCAGCCTGAATTACAGCATTGAGCTGCTCCTGTTCGCGTGTGAGAACCATCTGACAGTATAACATAAAGCATATGATTAAACAGATCAAAACATAAAATATATATACATGAAAAAAATTTATACTAAAATTTCACGAGAAAAATTTTATGCAAGAAAATTTTGTGTATGAATGCATGATGCAGTTTTATGAAAAATTTTGTATGCTCGAGAGTAAACGCCTCTGGTCAGTTCACCCAAAACAAAAGACATAGCGAGGGGACGCCTATGGGTCGGTCCCAAATCTAAAAGTTTCGATAAAACACATGCGACTAAATAGGGCCAGTCCTGTACCAACCATTACTTAGTCAAAAATCTGCCACAATGACATGTATATGTATGCTTAAAAATGATGAATGCATGAAAACAACTGTCAGTTCTAGGAAGACCGTAGTGACTACCCACTAATCACAGGTCATAGTTGAGAGCCTACAGGTCGAAGCCTTGGCTCTGATACCATAATTGTAACACCCAATTTTGATAATGGAAATGTCACATGCAATTATGGCGTGTCATCAAAGCATACAAGGAAAAATGTCTAAACATTACTTGACCATAAAAGGAAAATACCGGAATCAAACATCGGTAGTCCAAAAGTAAAGCTCATCACACACAAACATAGTATAGTAAAGGAAAGGACTAAACAATGTCCATAGCAAATGTATCATAAGAAAGGAAATGCATAATGTAAAGAAGGCTAGATAGCTTCCAGTCCATATGCACGTACTCTTAGTGTCTACGAGCGTCCCTAAGTACCTACCGTTTTGGGAACATAGAAAAGGAAAACGGCTGAGCAAATACGCTCAGTGCACAGATGTACAATAAAGCATGAATATGATAAGCATATAACATATAACAGCGGAAGAAAACTAAGTCCCGAGTAACCTGGTTAAGTCTTGATAAAACTGGTTTAATAGTTTGAAAGTCTTATGTTTATCTTATAAAAACAGTTTGTCATATTTTACCATTAGTCAATATAGGTCATGAAAATCCACCGTGCATGAATACTTGGAGGGGTGACCTCATCATGCAAATTAGAGGGGCTGCCTCTAATTTAATATACTGGTTTTTGGGTAGGAGGGATCCGCTCCTTGTGAAGGATGCAAGGCACATACTACATTCACCATGAAATCCTGACTAAAAACATGTAACTAGGATGCACCCATACGCCCCACATGATAAATATAATATAAATGGCCAAAAGCTGAAGGGACGCCACGAGCAATCACTCCGCCGTGGTGAAGTCATAACATCAGTGCCTCTAATGTTATGGTTATGGTACCTCCATAACTAGGTGAAACTGGTCATGCATGTATATGGCTATAGGTAATCTTAATTAAACATAAGAAATCAAACACGTAACTTATACTACGGGAAAACAGTTGGCTGCATACGGGGAATCCTAATAAGGAAAGAATGTCCATACTGAAAGGACGAGAATCCGTACCTTATGTCCAGTGAACGAAGAAGATGAACTGAGAGGAATCCTACTTCCGAATCACTAGTGCTACATAAATACATACATGAATAAGTATCTTCTTACTAAATACGTAGCTGGTTTTATGTCATGTCTTAGCTTATTTTATGTGTTCTTACCATGTTTTACTGTTTTTAAGTCTTAAACCGTGTTTATCTTATATTCTGTTTAATCTGATTAAGTATTTCTGGTATTTCATGTATTATTATACTTACTGTGTAATAATAAGTAACTTTCCAAAAATAGCAGGTTTCCTAAAATAGAAAGTTTCCAAAAATAGAAAGTTTCCAAAAATAGAAAGTTTCCAAAAATAGAAAGTTTCCAAAAATAGAAAGTTACCAAAAATAGAAAGTTTCCAAAAATAGAAAGTTTCCAAAAATAGAATTACTGTTTAAAATAGATAAGTTTCTAAAAATAGAAAGTTTCCATAAATAGATCAGCTGCCTTAATTAAATAAGTTTCCATAAATAGATTAGCTGCCTGAAAGAAATAAGTTTCTAAAAATAGAAGGTTTCCATAAATAGATTAGCAGCCTTATTTATTTAAGTTTCTAAAAATAGAAAGTTTCCATAATTAGAAATAAGCTGGTTAAATAAGCTAAATATATAAGCCTAAGTGTTTTCATGATTATTTTCTAAGTCATATGATATAATGTATAGTTTAATAATTATTTCATGTAATTTAATTAAACTATAGGTTAAAATATTTAGTTAAAGTATAACATGTTTTTAATTAAATAAAGTTAAATACTTAGGTTAAAACATGTATTATTATATATAAATAATATAACCTAAGTCAAGTAAATTAATTAATTATAATCATGGTTTTTAAATAATTAATTAATTATAAGTCTAAAATATAAAATACTTTGGTTAATTAATTTCATGATTAATAATAATTAAAATAACCTAAGTCATGTTATTAAATTAATCATATCATTTTGTTAATTTAATTTTTATCATAAGTTCATAAAACATAAAAAAAACTAAACATACACCATGAACCAGATCTAGACTAAAAAGCACGAACCGGACATGAAATCTATACCGTACCCCAAACCAACTCGGGGTACCCCGTGCCTTGATGTTGCCGTGGGACCCACACACACAAACCGAGACCGTAAGGTCTTGGTGGTGGTCGGTTGGCCAAACCGAAACCCACCTTGGGTTCGATGTAGGCCGCGGCTAAAAACAAACACCCCTTAAAACATACTTTTGATTTTATTAACCCCAAATCATGTTAGATCCATGTTTATTATTAGGTTTTTGAAAAAAACATAACATGTTCTTGATTTATTAAAAGATCAAATCAAAAGAAAAGGTTTAAAAAGGATTTACCGAATTCGTGGATCAAAAGGATGAAGAACAAACACGATCAACAACTAAAATTCCAAGATCCAAGATCACAAACCACCTCCTTGTGGTGGTTGTAGGGTGGCAGCACAAAAAGAACAAGGGAAGAGGGTTTTAGGTTTTTTTCTAAAATCTTCTGTGAATGAAAATGAGTAGTGAAAAATCCCTTTTTCCCTTTTAGTAAAATTTGACAAATGGGCTTGGCCCATTTGTCCTTGTAGCCGCGGGTAGGGGCCCCACTTGTGGTACCCGTACCTTTTTCCGTGTCTCGATGTTAAGTTATACGTTCGTGATTATTTGTGTTCGCGTTTTAAGTGTTCTCGTTACGTAAATATCGTGATCTAATATATTTAAATACGCTCGTAATAAATATATATACGTAATTAATAATAGTTCGTGTTTTAATTACGTTCATGATTTCATGATCACATGCTCGTGATTAATTATCGTCAACTAATTATTACGTGATCGTGCGTAGTAAATACTTATCGTGTTCTAACACGTACGTAATACGTAAAATCCTAACACGTAATCGTAATCATGCTATATTAGGAAAGTTTTCATCTAGTACGTACGATCTTAAGGGTACTATTCATGGTAAAAGCATGCGGGTTTTACAAAAGAGATCAATCAAATCTCGTTAGGACACACGGATGAAGATCAAGAGAGTCCTACGCTATATCCTTGTGATATTGCTAGAACACTTAGAGTGATACCACTTAGTATTCACAATGATGAGTGGAAATCCTTCCAGTGTTAACAACAAACAGCACATCGGTAGGTCATGTGTAAGATTCTTTATGAATTGAACATATGTAAAACTGAAAAGCAACAGTGGTTTGATTCTGAATTGATTCAAACTCGTTTCAGGTTTCTACACAATATCTTTATGGTCTTGTCAAAACATTCAGAGTGATATTTATTAATATTCACAGTGATGAATGGAAATCCTTCAAGCGTCAACATCAAACAGCGCTACGGTAGGTAACTTGCGAGATTCTTATGAATCAAGCTTGTGTCAACTAGAAAGCAACAATGGTAAGATTCTTAATGAATCAAACTTGTTCCAGGAATTTGAATTGACGACTTTAATCAAGCGGATATTTATCCTATTGATTCACTCCTTACGTTCGCAGTCTTGATTTGAGACGGTCGAGTAAAGAGAACGGCTAGTACACCCGCGAAACCCTGTCAAGGAGATTTTTAATTAAATCTACCTAATCACAGGTACGATATTTAATATCGTGTAACTGTCTTCACCGACCGGAGGTAAAACGCTATCGATTTAGGACGAATGTCAAAGCCATTCAGTCCGTGTCTATGTTTTTTTGTCTCAAGAAGGTGACGTTACAATGTACTCAGCAAAGTCGAAGATTCAAAACCACATTCTCATACCCAAAGACATTCAACAATCAAGATAGCTAAAGACTTCCGCAACTCTGATGATCAAAATATTCCTTATCAATTAATTTAGAGGAATGACCTCTCTTTAAAGGAGATTGTTAGCAAGCTTTCAAGATTATGCAAAGTATGAGCATGTGGATAAAGACACAAGATCGCAAGATGGCAAAGACAAGTCAAGGATAATTTGAAGATCTCAAGATAAAAGATAAAGTCAAAAGACAACGACAAAGGCTCAAAGATCACAGCATGAAGGAACAACGCTACTATTACATGTTCAAGACTCATTTATGACGAAATTCATAAATCTCCATTGGACTCCAAATATGAAAGAGGAATGACCTCACATTGTGGGAGATTGTTAGCCTCAAAATATTGAGTCAAACAAGAATGTTTAGTCATAGTTTATTATTGTAACATTTATTAGAATGTTGTAATAGTTATTTAAATAGTCGTGGTTCACGGGCTTGGATTTAAGCTACTTAAATCCCAAAAGACAAGCCCGGTCCAAACAATATAGCCCATTATAGTTACATGTAAGCCCGGCTATATAAGGCCCTTCCTAGCATGTTAGGAAGGGTAGAAGATCATTAGTAACTCTCATTATTCTAATATAATATTCACCAAGTTAATCATATCTCTCTCTACTTTCTCTCACTACTTTCTCTCTCTAAATTTCATATCTTTTCCATCTCATTTCTTTATCTATCATCATATTATTAGGGACAACAGATGGAACCGCTATTCATGAGTATACGGGATCACAGTTTTTCTCAAAGGCGCCACAAGTGGATCTTGATAACATGAATCCCTACACAACACCACAAAACAACAAACTATTTGGCTCCTCCTACATTTATTGGTGGAACAGGTGAAAAGGTGGAAAAGGTAAAATCTAACCTAGTTATACGATGCTTGATTTATTTATCACGAGTCTCTAGCTCGACTCGATTTCCTGAATTAATTCAAGGGAAATGTAGAGAGGGATGGAATAATCTCATGAGAGATGTCCTCTCTAAAGTACGTTGCCCATTCACCTTAAAGTTAGGCCCATTTGGTTGAGCGAGCTCAATGGTGCCATAAAGGAAGATTTGGGCCCGGTGAATGGACCTGACCAACGGCTCTTAAGTTTACCCGAAAAGATTTCAACTGAGATTTAAAGAGTAAAACATGATCACCAATTTTGAATTCTCGGTTCTTAGTCTTAGAATCTTGAATGAGCTTAGAATTCTTCTTATAGATCAACGAATTCTCGTAAGCCTCATTTCTAAGTTTATTAAGTTCATTGAGTTAGATTTTCCTAAGATCATCGACTTTATTTATGTAAAAATTAGCCCATTTAAGAGCCAAATAAGCCTTATGTTTAGACTCAATTGGTAGGTGGCACGCCTTTCTTTACACAAGGCGATAAGAAGGACAACCTATAGGTGTCCTATAAGTGGCATGGAAAGCCCACAAAGGATCATCTAATTTATCGGCCCATGAGGCACGATGCTCTCCCACGGTACGCTCTAAGATTCGCTTAAGTCCACGGTTGGACACCTTGGCTTGACCATTGTTTTGAGTATGATACTAAGTGGAAAGTCGGTGATTAACACCATACTTAGCCATAACTCTTGCGAATTGATCATTGCAAAAGTGGGTACCGCGATCGCTAATGAGAGCACGAGGAGCGCCGAATCTAGCAAACAATTGTTTCAAGCAGTTAATACAACCCTCACATCGTTAGTAGATAAAGCCTTTGCTTCTACCCATTTGGATACGTAGTCAACGGCTACGAGGATGTATTTGTTCCCTTTGGATGATGGAAATGGCCCCATAAAGTTGATGCCCCATTCGTCAAAGATTTCACACTTTTGAATGAAATTTTGAGGCATCTCGTCTTTATGTGTGATCTTGCGTTGTCGTTGGCAAGCATCACAATGCTTAACCATTCTGTGTGCGTCATGATAAATGGTGGGAATCTGGAGTCAAAAACTTTCTTCGTGGTGTAGTTAGGGCAAAAGTGACCACCGATGGGTCCTTTGTGGCAAACCTCAAGGATTTGTAAAGCCGAGGGCCTATCAACACACCTACGAATGGTAACATCCGCACATTACTTAAAGAGACAAGGCTCGTCCCCATAGTAATACTTTATGTCCTCAAATAATTTTTTCTTTTGTTGGGACATTAACACTTCGATAAGAACTACACCCGCCAAATAGTTTGCAATGTCCACAAACCATGGAGTATCATCAAGATTGGAATTGACAGACATTAAGGTCTCAAGGGAAAAATATTCGTTAATCTCTTTATTGGCAAATTCCCCTTATGGATCCTCAAGTCTACTTAAGTGATCCGCGGCTAGGTTTTCGGCTCCCTTTTTATCACGAAATTCAATTTTAAATTCTTATAGGAGCAAAACCCAACGAAGGATTGTCGGTTTAGCATCTTGCTTGGTCAACAAGTATTTCAAGGCGGAATGGTCGATGTAAACAATGGTGGTGGAAAGCACAAGATAGGGGCGGAATTTCTCAAAAGCATACACTACGGGTAAAAGCTCTTTTTCGGGAGTGGTATAATGCAATTGAGCCCCCGTTGTTGTCTTACTTGCATAATGGATAGGTTGGAAATGTTTGTTAACTCATTGACCTAAAACCGATCCTACGGCGAAATCACTAGCATCGCACATGAGCTCGAAAGGTAACTCCCAATTTGGAAAGACTAAGACCGGTGCCTTAGTTAATTTACCTTTAAGAGTTTCGAAAGAGTCGAGACAATCTTGAGAAAAGATGAAAGGAGCATCTTTCTCTAAGAGATGAGTCATCGGTCGAGCGATCTTAGAAAAATATTGAATGAAACGTCGATAGAATCCCGCGTTACCTAAAATACTCCTAAATCCTTTGACGGTGGTAGGTGGAGGCAATTTAGCAATAACGTCAACTTTAGCACGTCGACTTCGATACCGGCTTTTGAAATTTTGTGACCTAGAACGATGCCTTCTTTTACCATGAAATGGCACTTTTCCCAATTAAGAACGAGACGAGTGCCTTCACACCATTAAAGCATACGTTCTCAATTAGGAAGGCAAGAAGAGAAAGAATCTCCATAAACCGAGAAATCGTCCATAAAGACTTCCATAGTTTGTTCAACCATGTCATGGAAAATTGTCACCATACACCTTTGGAAAGTCCTGGGAGCATTGCATAAGCCAAAAAGGCATTCTTTTGTAAGAAAATGTTCCATGAGGACAAGTGAATGTGGTTTTCTCTTGGTCTTTTGGATCGATAGGAATTTGAAAATATCCGGAGAAACCATCTAAGAAGCAATGGTAGTCATTACCTGCTAAACGCTCGAGCATTTGATCCATGAAAGTAAGAGGAAAATGATTCTTACGAGTGACATCATTGAGCTTACGATAGTCTATGCAAACTCGCCAACCCGTAACAAGGCGAGTAGGAATTAACTCGTTGTTTTCATTGGGAAGAACAGTTATTCCGCCTTTCATAGGCACACAATGGACCGGACTAACCCACGGTGAATCCGAAATAGGGTAAATCATGCCGGCATCTAGAAGTTTGATAACTTCTTTCTTAATGACCTCATGAATTTTCGGGTTTACCCTTCTTTGACTTTGGATTGCGGGTTTAAAGTCATCTTCCATGAGAATTTTATGAGTGCAAAAGTTAGGATCAATTCCGCGGATGTCGGAGATTTTACAAGAAATAGCTTTCTTATGTTTGTTAATTACTTCAATAAGTCGAGCTTTTTCATCCTGTTTTACGACCTTAGCAATAATGACGGGTAACTTATCAACTCCTTCAAAGAAAACGTATTCTAAATGAGACGGTAAATCCTTAAACTCTAAATCTGGTGGATTTTCGGTGAAAGGCTTAGTCAAGTTTGGATCATCGTTTGTAACTTCCTTAGGAGTAGGTGGATAAATGTGATCCTCATTGAGAAGTATCTCAATGGTAGGAATGTATTCTTCCAAATCGGTGGGAGAATCGTCATATTTTAGATCCACATCCCCTAAACTTGCTTCGAATTCATGTAAGAGAAAATCACTTTCTCTAAATGGAGTCAATGAAGGAGCAATAGAAGCTACGGTCTCGATATGTGGAAAAGGAGAAATCCCGCTCTTACAAGCCTCGTGAAATTATTCTTTGCATTCTTCGTCAAGCACATCGAATAAATTCACGGATTCGGGCTCATCGGGAAGATTAGAAAGTTTACCCATATTAAAGACGATTTTGTCATCCCTGACCCTCATGATAAGCTCACCTGCGGCTATGATAACCAGATTTTACTCAGGTTAAAAAGACTGGTTGTTGTGTGTCTAATCGAATTGATCTAGGTTCTCTATATGACTCAATTGTTCTTTGGTGAAAACAAATATTTTGGTTGGTTTTTAAATTTAAATGTGTAAAGACTTGAAAGTAAATGTCGTTGAAAGTAAAGTGGCGTGAAAATAAATCTAAGTCTAATTAAAATGAATGTGGTGCAATATTTAAAAACGTGACGGAAAGTAAAATAATTAAATGACTAAAAATTAAATTGTGACAGAAATTAAAATTAGACAAGTATTAAAATGAGAATGTAAAAATTAAACACGTCAAAACATGGAAAATGAATCCAATCGGAATGTATTCCGATCAGTACACCAATCGGAATACTCTTACCACTCTGATCGGAATATGGATCGGAAAATGCCAATCGAAAAGCTGTCACCTTCCCTTGATCGGAATACCCAAACTCTCCTCAGATCGGAACGATGGAAACCTACCTGTCGGAATGATGGGTCGGAATAACCAATCGGAATGTAAAAAGATCTCCAATCGGAATACCTGTCACTCAGCTCCAATCGGAATATCACTAAACTCACCAATCGGAATATTGTGTCCCTTTCGTCAGAATATGTAAACCCTTTTCCGACCAAGCAAGTTACGCTGATCGGAATAATAAAACCCCTTTCCGATTGGTAGATCGGAATACAGTAAAGATGACCAAAAATAAGCTATAACAATAAGCTAAAATCCTAAATAAGCACTAGACGAAATCCTAAGGTAAAACGTGTGAAAATAAGCTACTAAACAGAAATTTGAAGACTTTTAAAACAAGAGATGACAAAGCTTTAAGAAAAACAACTTTTTATATAAAAATAACTTTTGTAAAAAACTATATAAACTTGAAAATAAACCAAATAAGCTATGAAAATAAATGATTTAAAACAATCAAAAGCATAAAAATGAAATCTTTAAACAAGTTAACAAGGTAAAAAGCATAAAAATCAAAGAGTAAAGAAAGGTAGAATGAGATCAACAAGGTAAAGTAAAGGTGCGAGAAAGATAAAAGTAACTTACTTGAAAATTAAATGGTAAATAAAGTGCAAGACATGTAATTAAAGGTGCAAGGTAATTAAATGTGCATAAAAGTAAAGGTGGAAGAACTAGTTTGTCAATCTAGCCAACAAAACTTAATGAAATGAAAATGAGAGGTATATAGGTGATTAGGAGGGTGGTTAGAGGAAGCTTCCTCCCCTCCTTCCTTTCTTCTTAATTGCGCCCTTAAGTCCTTACTTCTTAATCTTTTTTATTAATCTTGGACTTTGATGACTTTTGGCTCGGGATTTCTTTGGACTCGTCTTTTAATTCATCGATAAATAAGACTTGAGTTCCTCGGCTTTAAGTAAACTTCCGTCTTTTGACTTTTTCTTCGATAAATCTTCAGAATTGGTCTTGGACTTCCGTTCTTTTTGCACTCTTGACTTCTTGACTTCGTCTTTCATCTTTTTCTTCAATAGAAGTCCGTAAATGCCTGTGAATTCCCGTGTTTTCTCCACTTTTCACCTTTTCGTCCTAAATCACAACAAAAACACAAACCACGCATAATTCCGACATAAAAGACATAAAATACACGTTTTGGTCTGGTTATTACTGTAATAAAGTGGTAGAAAAGATGTGTGTTTACACACATATCAAATCCCCTACACTTGACCATTGCAATGTCCTCATGCAATGCATTAGTTACAAAGCACGTTTACATTTTTCATCATAATCAATCCACGTTGGCCTTTATTAAAGAGATAGAAAATTATGAACATTAAAAGTAAAGGAATCAAAAGGCATACCTTGGGTTTTGGAAATGTCATGAATAATCATCATCCTCAAGTTTTCACTTTCTCCAAACCAATCTTAAAAACGAGATCATTGTTATTATAAGTTAGTAAACCAACACGAACTCATGTGGGCCAATTACTCACTTAGACTCCCTTATTCCTAGGGGTATCTCTTATATTTTATTGTTGTCTTGAATGATCACGAGGATTCATTTTTGACTTATTTCGATAGTTTATTAGGCATAAAATAAAGTGAACGATTTAATCAATAGTTAGCTAAAGGACAAAATCTTTTAAAACTGTTTCTCGGGACCTCATAAAGTTCATATCTTGGCATAACTCGCTTCGCGATTTGAGACCTTTCTCGGACCGATATTTGGCAGCGACTTTGATACATGCTTTTGCTATGGATTCTTATTAATTCTCGATATCCTCTCGAATTGATCTCGGTCTTAAGTGGAATGATTTGTTCTTGGTTAATAAAAAGTGGTTGGTTTGTTTATCTATTTTAAACTAACTATAAGAAATTAAGTGTCGAAGAGTAAAATTAAAGACTTGAAAGATTAATGTAAAAGACGAACTTAAAATTAAATGCTTGAAAACTTAAAGTTTATATTAGAAAGGTTAAGGAACATTCAATAAAAATTAACACTTGGAGAACTTTGTGAAAATATGACTTGATTGGAAAAGACTAAAAGAAAGTAAGATCGGAACAAAACAAAACAAGTGAATCGGATTAAGGAAAAAAATACACCAATCGGAATATATTCCGATTGGGGGTGATCGGAATGAAACGAAAAGCTAACAATCGGAATGTTGTAAATATGAAGTCAATCGGAATACATGAGAAGTAGGGCACAATCGGAATATACGTTATGAACACACAATCGGAATGTGGGACACAAACAACAATCGTAATACTAGAAATGCTCACCGTCGGAATGTTCAAAATGGAACCAATCGGAAAACAAAACCCTTTTCTGATTGGACTCAATCGGAAAGGGTTGGAAGCTGCTGGTCGAAATAAGCAATCAGAAAGGGGTTTTGCCCTTTCCGAAAATGGTGCTAGTTCGAATCTTAACAAGGGAAATGAGCTTATGGAATAAGCTAACTCCCAAAACAAACTCGAATCCAATGAAATACTGATCAAATAAGCACTTTAGAACAACTTATCTAACTTCAAATAAACAACTTTTAAATCAAATCAATGAAAAGATGAACTTTTCATAAAAATCTTAAAAAGTAAAATAAGCTAAATCAACCAATAAGCCAAAAAGAACAAGGATCTCAAAGCTTATTTATGTAAAAACTTAAGGAAACATAAAAAGTAAACAACTTTTTAAGCACAAATCATAGATGAACAACACGGATCATACGAGATTTGTACCAAAATCAATAAAAGTAAAAGAAAGGAAGGATGAGAATAATGATTAAAAGATAAAAACTTAAACTTGATTAATGAAAAATACTACAAAGTCTTGATCTTGAAATAAAAAAAATTGAAATCTAGTGAGAGAAAGTTTAGAACTTTCTCTCTCTAAAACTAGAGAGAATAAAAACTAAAAACTAAAACTAAGTGTGTATTTTTGTGAAGTAAGGGCCTTTATATAGGCGTGTATATGGTGGTGGGCTTTGTGATTGGGTTTTGATTTGGGCTCCTTTTTCTTCTTTCTTCTTTAGTCTTTATGCGTCTTAAATAAACGTTTCCGACTTGGATTTGAGAAGTGTCGGTGAATAATTCCAACTCGTCTTATAATCTTTTGTTTAATAGATTCGAGTTCTTCGACATAAATGAATCTTCCATATTTGGCTCTATTCTTCGATAAATCTTCAAATAGGCACAACGACTTCAAATCTTTTGCATCTCTTGGACAATAGACTTCGTCTTGAGTCCTTTTCTTCGATAAAACCCGTGCAATCCCATGTTTTCTTCAATATTCATCCGGTCGACTCTGAAAACACAATAAACACAAAAACCACGCATAATTCCAAACAAATGATATTAAATACGTGTTTTGGTCTCGTTTTAGCCCGATTTAAGTGGTAAAAGGATGGGTGTTTTCACACCTATCAAATCCCCTACACTTAACCATTGCCATGCCCTCATGCAATGCTTAGTGACAAAGCACATTTACACTTTTCTCATAATCAATCAACCTTGGCCTTATTAAAATACTACTAAACAAAAATTAAAGTACTAAGAGAAATTAAAATTTTAATGTAAACAAGAGAATAGAAAATAACTTACGTAGAAATAACTTGTAAAGAGATCGAGGACTTACATTAGGGCTTCGGTGCTGCGAAGATTTATCACCCTCAAGTTTCACGTTCCCCAAACTAAGCTTAAAAACGAGATCATTGTTATTATAAGTTAGCAATTCAGACACTTACACACATGGCTTAATTAAATGCTTAGACTCCCTTATTCCTAGGTGTATCTCTTATATTTTATTTTTGTCTTAGAATGATCATGAAGATGCATTTTTGGACTTATTTCGATAGTTTATTCAGGCTGAAAGCAAAGTACGACGATTTGATCAATAGTTAGCTAAAGTACAAAATCTTTTAAAACTGCTTCTCGGGATATCAAAAAGTTCATATCTTGGCATAACTTGGTTCACGATTTGAGACCTTTCTCGGGCCGATATTTGGCATGTACTTCATACTTCATATCTTGAGAGACGTTCTTGAGATAATGGTCTTCTCATCGTAATAGAGTTTCTTATCTTGGAGACTTTTGAGAGGTTCTCCAACTTTGTTGACCACGACTTCATGATTATTCTTCAATCTTTAATTGGGATTTTGAGATACAACGATCCGCCTCCTTTTTGGACTTGGATCTATTTATCCTCATACCTTGTTAGGGTCTTTTCGGATAGACTTCTCCATGATCTTTATGGGAGTTGATTGCTTTTCGTCGTGAGTGTTGATCCTTCATATTGATTTTGGGAATAATGCTTTTCACATCACTTTTGGATCTTCAGCAATAAAATGGAATCCTCATGCCTTGTTAGGGCCTTTTCGGACTCGCCAATCTTCGCGCCCCGCTTCATAAGTTATGACTTGGCTATGAACTCTTATCATTACCGAGCAACTTTTAAACGATCTTGGGCTAGAAGCTAAGTAACTTTTCAAATCGTACGACCTTACTTATTGCAGATAAATTATTAGCAAGTGATGGGAGAATAGGCAAATAATTACACCAAGTGAGCTTGCGCAAGAATACCGACTTATAATTTACTCTATCATTTCTCGTCCTCCACAATTTAAAATCTCAAGTAATGAGATTCATGGATACTTAGCCTAATAAACCAATTAAGGTTTACATGGTTAAGGATACTAGCTAGAATAAACTTGAATAAGTCTATTCGGGTTGAGTCAAAATAAACGCAACGGGCCTAATATGTCAAAGACTTCTAAACTAGCTACACCACTTTATTAAAATTTGACTTTATTGTGGGATATATACATATGAAAGCAACGCTAAAAATTTAAAAATTACGACTAAATGGCCAAAGTTAATAAAAAATTTGAAAAATGTTGAAAAATATGATTTTCCGGTTAATTGAAGGCATTTTCATGGAAAAGTCCACTTAAAACTTCGATAGAAGTCCCCCCTACACTTAAGATAAACATTGTCCTCAATGTTTAAGCATGTGGGAAAAGTTTCCCCTACACTTATGACATTGTGCACGTTGGTTAACTCAAATTAAGGAAGAGACGACTAACGTGATCAATTTCAAATGTGAGTATGAAGAAAATTGAATCACGATAGTTGAGAGATAGAACCGGATTTCGGATAACACGGGAGCACGGTTCGTCAAAGCTTCCAAGAGTGCATTCATCCCTGTAATCACATCACCACGCAACGACAAACACCTATGTAGGTCCCCCTACACTTAGGAGGTTAACACATCAAAAGATAGATACTCGGGCTGCCTCCCGAGGAGCGCTTGTTTTTGATAACCGAGTCACGAGCCTGACTTGGCCCAAAATTAGTTCATGGGGAACGTGGTGAGGGATGGAATCATCTCCTGAGAGATGTCCTCACCAAAGTACAGCTTCAGACGCTGGCCATTCACTTTGAAATTGGGCCCATTTGGCTGAGAAAGCTCAATGGTCCCATATGGAAAGACGTTGGCGACGGTGAATGGACCAGACCAGTGGCTCTTCAACTTGCCAGAGAAGATCTTCAACCGAGAGTTAAAAAGTAAGACTTGATCACCAACGTGGAACTCTCGGTTCTTGATTTTTGCGTCATGAAGGATCTTCGTCTTCTCTTTGTAGATCAGCGAGTTCTCATAAGCTTTATTCCTTAGTTCGTTGAGCTCGTTGAGTTGAATCTTGCGATGATCACCGGCTTTGTTGATGTCGAAGTTAGCCCACTTCAAGGCCCAGTGCGCCTTATGATCTAGCTCTATGGGAAGGTGGCATGCTTTCCCGTACACAAGACGATAAGGTGTACAACCGATCGGGGTCTTGTAAGCAGTACGGAAAGCCCACAGAGCATCATCTAACTTATCGGCCCACGCGACACGATGCTCTCCCACAGTACGCTCCAAAATTCGCTTCAATCCACGGTTGGATATCTCAGCCTGCCCATTGGTTTGGGGATGATAAGCGGTGGAAAGACGGTGATTGACACCATACTTAGCCATGACTCTTGCAAATTGATCGTTGCAAAAATGAGTCCCGCGGTCACTGATAATAGCACGAGGAACGCCAAATCGAGCGAATAGCGATTTCAAAAAGTTACAAACCACCCTTGCATCATTAGTAGGTAAAGCTTTGGCTTCAACCCACTTGGAGACGTAGTCAACAGCAACAAGGATGTATTTGTTTCCTTTAGATGAAAGGAATGGCCCCATAAAGTCGATACCCCAAACATCAAATATTTCACACTCTTGAATGAAATTCTGAGGCATCTCGTCTTTATGTGTGATTGTGCCTTGTTTTTGGCAAGCATCACATCGTTTAACCATCTCGTGAGCATCACGGTAGATGGTGGGCCAATAAAATCCCGAGTCAAACACTTTTTTGGCGGTGCAGTTGGGACCAAAGTGACCACCAGTGGGTCCTTTGTGGCAAGCATCAAGGATTTCGAAAGCTGCCGGTCCATCAACACATCGGCGAATAATCAAGTAGGCACATTTTTTGAAAAGATACGGGTCATTCCAAAAGTAAGTCTTGATGTCTTTGAAGAACTTTTTCTTTTGCTGGGATGTTAACCCGTCAACGAGGATTCCACCCGCCAAGTAGTTTGCAATGTCCGCAAACCACGGGGTTTCATCAGCAGTCGAGTTGATAGACATTAAGGTCTCCAGGGGAAAAGAATCATTGATTTCTTTGTTCGGATGATCCCCCTGGTAAGGATCCTCAAGTCTACTGAGATGATCCGCGGCTAGGTTTTCTGCTCCTTTTTTATCGCGAATTTCGATTTTAAATTCCTGGAGCAGCAAAACCCAGCGAAGAAGTCTTGGTTTGGAGTCTTGCTTTGTCAACAAGTACTTCAATGCGGAATGATCGGTATACATAATCGTGGTGGAAAGGACAAGATAGGGGCGGAATTTTTCAAAGGCATAGACAACAGCTAAAAGCTCTTTTTCGGTTGTCGTGTAATGCAATTGTGCCCCCGTCATTGTCTTGCTAGCGTAATGGATTGGTTGGAAGTGTTTGTTCACTCTTTGTCCCATAACCGCTCCAATAGCAAAATCACTAGCATCGCACATCAACTCAAAGGGAAGCTCCCAATTAGGGGTAACTAAGACGGGTGCCTTAGTTAGCTTATCTTTAAGCGAGTTGAAGGCGTCAAGGCACTCTTTGGAAAAGATAAATGGAGTATCTTTTTCCAAGAGGTGGGTCATCGGGCGAGCGATTTGAGAAAAATCTTTGATGAATCGACGGTAGAAGCCCGCATGACCCAGAAAAATTCTCACACCCTTCACGGTTGAAGGTGGAGGCAACTTTGCGATAACATCGACTTTAGCACGGTCTACTTCAAGACCGGCTTTGGAAATTTTGTGTCCCAGCACGATGCCTTCTTTTACCATAAAATGGCATTTTTCCCAATTCAGAACAAGGCGAGTGTCTTCGCACCGCTTAAGCATACGTTCCAAATTGGCAAGGCAAGAAGAGAAGGAATCCCCGAAGACCGAGAAATCATCCATGAAGACTTCCATGGTGTGTTCAACCATGTCATGGAAGATATCTAACATACACCTTTGGAAAGTCCCGGGCGCATTACATAGGCCAAAAGGCATTCTTTTGTAAGCGAATGTGCCATAGGGGCAAGTGAATGTTGTCTTCTCTTGATCTTGGGGATCGATGGGTATTTGAAAATAACCCGAGAAACCATCAAGAAAGCAGTAATATTCATTACCGGCTAAACGTTCAAGCATTTGGTCCATGAAAGGTAGAGGGAAATGATCCTTTCTCGTGGCATCATTGAGTTTGCGGTAGTCTATACAAACTCTCCACCCAGTAACGAGACGAGTGGAAATTAACTCGTTGTGTTCATTGGGAACAACGGTTATTCCGCCCTTGTTGGGAACACAATGGATTGGACTAACCCATGGTGAATCCGAAATAGGGTAAATCATACCCGCATCAAGAAGTTTGATAACCTCTGTTTTGATGACTTCATGGATTTTTGGATTCACCCTTCGTTGGCTTTGAATTGTGGGCTTAAAGTCGTCCTCCATGAGAATTTTGTGCGTGCAGAAGTGAGGATCAATTCCACGAATATCCGAAATCTTCCAAGCAATAGCATTCTTATGATCTTTCAACACAGCGACAAGTCGGGCTTTCTCTTCATCCTTCAAATCCTTAGCAATGATGACTGGCGACTTCTTCTCTTCGTCAAGGAATACATATTCAAGATGGGGCGGCAACTCCTTAAGCTCTAAATCCGGAGGATTTTCGACGGAAGGCGTTTTCAAAGTCGGAGTATCGATAGCAATGACCGTGGGAGATGGAGGAGAAGGATTGTCTTCAGTGAGAAGATTGTCAAAGAAATTCATGTCTTCACCCCCATCGATAGGAGATTCATTAGTAGCTAAATTCACATCTCCCATGGTATCTTCAAGATTGTTCCAGAATAAATCACTATCTCCAAATAGAGACAACGATGAATCAATAAAGGACACGGTCTCAACATTGGGAAGAGAGGTAGGAATACTTTTGCAAGCATCATTAAAGTGTTCTTCACAAGCCTCATCAAGAACGTCAATACAATTAATGCTCTCATATGAATAAGGCTGTTTAGACAACTTTCCCATGTTGAAGACTACTTAATCGTCACCCACTCTCATGATAAGCTCACCGGCTTCAACATCAATGAGAGTGCGACCGGTCCTAAGGAATGGACGACCAACAATTAGTGGCACTCGGGGGTCCATCTCGTAGTCGACGACAACAAAATCAGCAGGAAACGTGAATTTGTCGACTCCTACAATGACGTCTTCGGCTATCCCCACTGGATAAGCAACCGTACGGTTAGCTAATTCCAAAGTCATTTTGGTGGGGACTAGCTCTGGGAGAGATAATTGCTTCCAAACACTTAGAGGCATGAGATTAATACTGGCAACTAGATCGGCTAGGGCCATGCAATTCTCTACTCCCGGGAAATTGCAAGGGATAAGAAAACGACCCGGATCACCAAGCTTGACTGGCAATTTCCTTAAGAGCACTGCGGAGCAGTTCTCATTAAGTTGGGTGTTGGCAATATCGATGAGTTTTTCCTTGTCGCTCAGAAGATCTTTAAACATTTTGGCGTATTTGGGCATGTGAGCGAGAGCCTCAGCGAAGGAGATATTGAAATTCAGTTGTTTGAACATTTTAAGGAAGTTCGAAACCTGAATATCATCCTTGCTTTTGAGCTTCTCTTTCCTCAACCTAGATGGATAAGGTATATTGGAAGAAGAGGAAGGCTTTGGAAGAATAGGATCACTCACATCCTTTGGTGGAGGAGGGGTAGAAGGAAGAGGTGGAGAAATTGGGGAAGGAGAAGGATGAAGAATAGGAGCAGGTGACTCGTTCTCCTTAGTCACAATCACCGGTGGAGGTATAGGAAGCTCGGGTTCCTTGGTACCTTTGCCACTTCGAGTGGTGATTGCTTTCATCTCCCCTCTTGGGTTCGCAACGGTGTTACTCGGAAGAGTACCCTAAGAAGAGGGTTGATTACCTTGGAAAAAGCTAGCCATCATGTTCCTTAAGTCATTCGTTTGACTATCCATAGTGTGTTTCATATCAGCTCTTAGATCATTCCCTTGTTTCATCAGGTCTGCTTTCAAGTTGCACACTTCCTGTTGGAGATTATTCACGATCACATCGTTAGTCCTCATGTAGGTTCCAATGTCTTGATGTGATGCGGGGGTTTGGTTTGAAGGAGCAGTGTATGCGGGTGGTTGATAAGCAGGTTGCTGGTAAACTTGGGTGTTTCGTTGAGGTGGTTGTTGCTGCTTGTGAGGAGGGATGTATGGTGTACGAGTTTGTTGTTGTTGAGGAGGGCGGTTGAGGTTTTGTTGTTGGTTTTGGTTGTTAGGATTAAAACCATGTGGTGAGAGATAGTTGTTGGAACGGTAGCTAAGCAAGTTGCGGTCACCTTGAGGTTTTGCTTGATAAGCAGGTTGAGTATAGGTGCCATATGCTGCATTCACATTCTCTGCAGGGTAATCTTGGGTGGTGGTACAAGTTGTGTAAGAGTGAGGACCACCGCATATCTCACAAGGTTGGCTGACAGCGTTCACTTGAGCGTTTTTGGCGTTGTTGCTGTTGTTGTTGCTGACGGTGTGGGTGACAAGCGATTCAAGAAGCGTAGTGATTTTGTCTAATCGCTTGTCGCTGTCATTAGTGCTAGCACTAGCAACATTGGTCCGAATACTCTTGGTTTGCACACGAGACTTGTTCTCAATGATGTCCCAAGCAGCATTGGAAGTTTTAGCCAAGAGATTACCCCCCGAGGCACTGTTCAATGAATCTTGGTCACTCATGCTTAAACCATTGTAAAAAGTATTAATTTGATGTACTTTGGTAAAACCATGTTGTGGGCATTTTCTTAAAAGATCTTTAAAACGATCCCAAGATTCACTGAACGACTCATCGTACTTTTGTTCAAAATTTATGATTTCATTCCGCAAAGCGGTAGTACGAGAGGGTGGAAAAAAATAATTGATGAACTTTGTTTCCAAATCCGTCCACGAGAGAATACTCTGTGGCGGTTACTTAGCAAGCCAATGCCGGGCTTGTCCGTCTAAAGAAAAGGGAAAAAGTTGTAACCTTATAACCTCTTGTGGAACGCCATTGAATTTGACCGTGTTGGTGAGTTGCAAGAATCTCTTGATATGGTCGTGTGGATCATCAATGGTTCGTCCCAAGAATGGTTGAGCGGAGACCATCTGGATAAAGCCTGATTTTAGCTCGAAATTGTTGGCGGCAATTGGAGGTATGACAATTGGATCCGTGTTGCCATCTACATGAGCTTGCAGCAATTCAATCATCGGGCGATTATCCAGAAGGGGCTCATTGTGGTTGTTATTGTTCATGTTGTTGAAAGGTGGGTTGTTGTTGTTATTATTGTTTGGAGGTGGTACACCGGCCATGTCTAAGTGATCGAGAGGCTCGGGCTCTTGATATGACGTGGATCGAGTGCGCATACACCTGCAAAAGAACGAACAAAGAAAAACAAAGCACAAATATTTTTGGTTTTTATGTTTTTTTAATTTTTAGGATTTTTGAAAATTTTATATTTTTTTTTTGTGTTTTTGAAAAAATTTTTATGAAAAAGTAACGTTCACGGGGAACGGATCCCAAAATCCAAGTTCTCACAAAAAACTTTTGATCTTAACGAGAAGCCCCGGCAGCGGCGCCATTTGATACATGCTTTTGCTATGGATTCTTATTAATTCTCGATATCCTCTCGAATTGATCTCGGTCTTAAGTGGAATGATTTGTTCTTGGTTAATAAAAAGTGGTTGGTTTGTTTATCTATTTTAAACTAACTATAAGAAATTAAGTGTCGAAGAGTAAAATTAAAGACTTGAAAGATTAAAGTAAAAGACGAACTTAAAAGTAAATGCTTGAAAACTTAAAGTTTATATTAGAAAGGTTAAGGAACATTCAATAAAACTAACACTTGGAGAACTTTGTGAAAATATGACTTGATTGGAAAAGACTAAAAGAAAGTAAGATCGGAACAAAACAAAACAAGTGAATCGGATTAAGGAAAAAAATACACCAATCGGAATATATTCTGATTGGGGGTGATCGGAATGAAACGAAAAGCTAACAATCGGAATGTTGTAAATATGAAGTCAATCGGAATACATGAGAAGTAGGGCACAATCGGAATATACGTTAAGAACACACAATCGGAATGTGGGACACAAACAACAATCGGAGTACTAGAAATGCTCACCGTCGGAATGTTCAAAATGGAACCAATCGGAAAACAAAACCCTTTTCCGATTGGACTCAATCGGAAAGGGTTGGAAGATGCTGGTCGGAATAAGCAATCGGAAAGGGGTTTTGCCCTTTCCGAAAATGGTGCTAGTTCGAATCTTAACAAGGGAAATGAGCTTATGGAATAAGCTAACTCCCAAAACAAACTCGAATCCAATGAAATACTGATCAAATAAGCACTTTAGAACAAATTATCTAACTTCAAATAAACAACTTTTAAATCAAATCAATGAAAAGATGAACTTTTCATAAAAATCTTAAAAAGTAAAATAAGCTAAATCAACCAATAAGCCAAAAAGAACAAGGATCTCAAAGCTTATTTATGTAAAAACTTAAGGAAACATAAAAAGTAAACAACTTTTTAAGCACAAATCATAGATGAACAACACGGATCATACGAGATTTGTACCAAAATCAATAAAAGTAAAAGAAAGGAAGGATGAGAATAATGATTAAAAGATAAAAACTTAAACTTGATTAATGAAAAATAATACAAAGTCTTGATCTTGAAATAAAAAAAATTGAAATCTAGTGAGAGAAAGTTTAGAACTTTCTCTCTCTAAAACTAGAGAGAATAAAAACTAAAAAATAAAACTAAGTGTGTATTTTTGTGAAGTAAGGGCCTTTATATAGGCGTGTATATGGTGTTGGGCTTTGTGATTGGGTTTTGATTTGGGCTCCTTTTTCTTCTTTCTTCTTTAGTCTTTATGCGTCTTAATAAACGTTTCCGACTTGGATTTGAGAAGTGTCGGTGAATAATTCCAACTCGTCTTATAATCTTTTGTTTAATAGATTCGAGTTCTTCGACATAAATGAATCTTCCATCTTTGGCTCTATTCTTCGATAAATCTTCAAATAGGAACAACGACTTCAAATCTTTTGCATCTCTTGGACAATAGACTTCGTCTTGAGTCCTTTTCTTCGATAAAACCCGTGCAATCCCATGTTTTCTTCAATATTCATCCGGTCGACTCTGAAAACACAATAAACACAAAAACCACGCATAATTCCAAACAAATGATATTAAATACGTGTTTTGGTCTCGTTTTAGCCCGATTTAAGTGGTAAAAGGATGGGTGTTTTCACACCTATCAACTTCATACTTCAAACCTTGAGAGACGTTCATGAAATAATGGCCTTCTCTTCATAATAGGAATTTCTTCACTTGAAGTTTTGAGAGATTCATAATAGGAATCTTTATTTTGGACTTTGATATACAACGATCCGCCTCCTTTTATGACTTGGATCTATTTATCCTCATACCTTGTTAGGGTCTTTTCGGATACACTTCTCCATGACTTTTGGGGAGTATTTGCTTTTCGTCGTGTGTCTCGATCCTTCATATTGATTTTCGATAAATGATTCTTCACATCACTTTTGGATCTTTAGCAACAAAATATATCCCTCATGCCTTGTTAGGGCCTTTTCGGACTCACCAATCTTCGCATCCCGCTTCAATAAGTTATGCCTTGGCTATGAACTCTAATCCATACCGAGCAACTTTTAAACGATCTTGGGCTAGAAGCTAAGTAACTTTTCAAATCGTAGAACTTTATTTATTAGCAGATAAATTATTTAGCAAGCGATGGGAGAATAGGCTCATAATTAACTCACATAAATTCACGAAAGAGTACCGGACTTATAATTGGCTCTATCATCTCTCGTTCTCCACAGTTTAAAATCTCAAGGAATGAGACTCGTGGATGCTTAGCCTATTAAATCAAAGTTTTGGGTTTTCAAGTCGCCTATAGGATCTTGCAAATTCTTAGACTCTTTCAAGTTTAGAAATCGCGTTTTAAAGTTCCCTTGATAAACGACTCTCTAGGATCAATTATAGGAACTTGCGAAAAGTTCTTGTTCTTAACCCGTGAGAGTTAAGACTTTCGCGTTTTATAGCTCCCTATATAAAAGCCTAGCAAAACTTGACTTAAACATGTTAAGGATACTAGCTAGAGTAACTTAGATAAGTAAACTCGGGTTAAGTCAAAAGATTCACAACGTTTAAAAATTAAAACCACTTTATTAAACATTTATTCTAATAAGGCAAGAAAATAACTATATAAAAGGAAAAACTAATAGGCCAAAATAGATCAAAAATTTTGAAAAATGTCGAAAAATTGATTTTCCGGTTAAAATGAGGACAAATACAAGGAAAAGACCACTTAACTTCGATAGAAGTCCCCCCTACACTTAATATAAACATTGTCCTCAATGTTTAAGCATGTGGGAGTAAACTCCCCTACACTTAGGACATTGTGCACTTTGTTTAAATCTCGCTAAGGAAGAGACAACTAAATAGATTCCTATTTTAATATTGAGAAAATATAAAATAGTGAATCGAAAAGAGTTTAGGATAGAACCGGGATAATGGAACACGGAATCACGGGTCGTCAAGAATCATCAAGAGTGGATCATTGAAGCTCGAATCCCTGATTAAGAGAGAGGAGAGGAAAGCAAACCAACGGGTCTCCCCTACACTTATGATAAAGAAAGCGAAAAGATAGATGCATGGGTTGCCTCCCAAGAAGCGCTTAATTTTTGTTAACCGAGTCATTAGCCTGACTCGACCTTGATTATCAACGGAAGAAGCATGAAACATATCCACCAGGATCAAAGACATAGTTTTCGTCCACTAAATAGCACGATCTTAAGGCGAACAAGGCAAGCCAAAGAAGAGTAGGCAAGGTTCCCTTAAGTAGTGATGGAGCACGGTGGAAGCAAGGTTGAAGTGGTGCAAGCAGATTTCCATAGGTTCCAAAGATATTTCCTTTTATTTCATCAGGTGGATACTGAGATGGCTTAAAGATTTTAATACCGGGGTCGAACACCTTTTCCTTTAAAGGAAAATAGCACTCAGGCTCGGCAGAGTGTGAAGAAGATCCGCAAAGAAGCACAACCTCGTCCTTAGAAGGGGGACAAAGAGGTGTCAAATCATATGTGCAACGGATATTGGTGTCAACCGGTTTCTTCTCCTTTGACAGAATGTTCTTCAAATCCAAAGTAGGATCAAGACGATAATCTTCAAAGTCATAAGGAGGAGCATCACTCTCATGAGGGAAGTAAGTGTTGAGAAATTCAGAGAAATCTTCCTCAAATGAGTAATCGTCCAAAGTAGGATCGAGTGACGGCGGAGGATCTTCATCGTGAGAAGAATCACTCGAAAGAGTATCGGCCTCATCAAAATCATCATATGTGGGCAGCTCGGGATACTCAGAAGGAATGTCATCATAATCATCCGAGTCTGAGCTAGAATCATCATCATCATTAGCATCAAAGACCGGTGGAGAATCATAAATGGGAGAAGCTTCCAATGTAGGGAGAGAATCATTCACATCATCATGAAAAAGTGGATTATCGATGCAAGAGTCGAATAGAGGATTGTCGTAGACGGTAAAGTCATCGAGCACATTAATCATATTCACTGATTCGCGGCCTCCAAAGGTTGTACTGGTAAGCTTACCCATTTTGAAAACTTGTGCATCATCCCCGACTCGTAAGATTAACTCACCTTCGGCCACATCCACTAAAGCGCGTCCGGTTCTCAAGAATGGCCGACCAAGTATTAAAGGAATACGAGGGTCCATTTCATAATCAACTACGACAAAATCGACCGGGAAAGTGAATGTGCCAACTTTTATGAACACGTCTTCGGCTATACCAACGGGGTAAGCGAGAGTGCGATTTGCAAGTTCGAGAGTCATCTTTGTTTGAGTAAGGTCGGGCAATGATAGTGTTTTCCAAACACTCAATGGCATCAAATTAATACTTGCCCCGAGATCAGCAAGGGCAGTAAATTCTTCAGTTTTGTTGAACACGCAAGGCAACACAAAACGACCAGGATCTCCAAGCTTTTCCGACAGTTCTTTCAGAATAACTGCAGAGCAGTTTTCATTTAATCGCGTGTTGGCGAGTTCAATCAGCTTCTCCTTCTTGTTAAGCAATTACCTAAATGCTTTAACAAATTTGGGCATGTGGACAAGTGCTTCAAGAAAGCTAATGTTGAAGTTCATTTGAGAAATCATCTTCACATAGCGTGACACTTTGGAGTCCTCCTTGGTTAGCATTTTGGACTTGCCTAAACGAGAGGGATAAGGGATATTGTGTTTGGGTGGTGAAGGTGGTGTAGATGATGGTGGTGGGATTGGTGGTCCTACGATGGTGACTCCACTACGGGTAGTAATAGCACTCACATTGGCTCGCGGATTAGTGACGGTGTTTGAAGGAAGAGAACTTGAAGAAGAAGGTTGAGTGGAGGGCAAGAAACTAGCCAACATATTCTTCAAATCATTGGTTTGATTGCTGAAGGAGGATTGAATATTATCTCGAAGCTCGGATCTTATCTCATTTCCTTGCTTGGTAATATCTCCTTTAAGATTGATAATTTGGCTCTGCAGATTCTTGATTTGCTCACCTTGGGTTCTCATGATGGCTTCAACATCCGGGTGAATGGGTGGGTTTGTTGGGCGGGTGGGTGATAAGGGTTAGAAGCTCTTGGTGGGATTTGGTTGCCTCTAGTGTAGTTGTTGGCGGAGTTTTGGTTTTGAGGTGAAAACCGGGTGAAAGGTAGTTGTTGTAACGGTAACTCAGCAGATTTATATCCCCTTGAGGTCGAGCTTGGTAATTTTCCGGTGAATAATTACCATAAGCTGCATACACATTTTCCGGATTTCCTTGAGTAGAAGGACAATCGGTGTATGAGTGAGGACCGCCGCATGTTTCATAAGGATTAGCAACCGCTTTAACTTGTTGTTGTTGTTGTTGGTTTGAAGCGAGAAGCGTAATACTTTTGCTCATTTCAGTCATCATACGGGTGAGTTCGGTCATCTCAGGGTTTGCTGAAGTAGAGGAAACATTGACTCTCGGGTTGTTCCTTGAAGAAGCAGAGGAATCCCAGTTTTTGTGGTGAGTAGTCATGTTCTCTATAAGCTCTCTACACTCCTCGAGTCTCCTTTTCATGAATGTGCCACTGGCGGCGGCATTAATCGTATCACGATCTAGAAAAGTCAAACCGTTATAGAAAGTATCTATTAAGGTCACAGGGAGCATGTTGTGGTTTGGACATCGATCGATCAAGACATTATATCTCTCCCAAGCATCAAAAAGAGATTCATCAGGGTCTTGCATGAAACCGCTGATTTGATTGCGAAGGCTTGTGACCATGGATGATGGAAAGTAGCGCGACAAAAAGCGTTGAGTCATTTCATCCCAAGTGTGAATAGAATTCTTCGGGAGACGATCAAACCATTTATCGGCATGATGTAATAATGTATGTGGAAAGATTTGTAGGCGAAGTTCATCCATTATGGCACCGGCCAACTTCATGCTTTGGGTGATTGTAATGAACTTGTCGAGGTGTTTGTTGGCATCATCATAAGGCAATCCACGGAATGGGTTTGTTTGCACTTGCTGAATCATGTGGTGCTTCAACGAAAACTCAGGAGCGTTGATTTACATCGGCGCAATCGGTCCTCCTCGTCCAAACATGGTTGGTTGACAAAGTTCCTCCATGGTCCGAAGATCGGGCTGTGGAAGAACATTGTTGTTATTATTAGGGTGCGGTGGATTATTGTTGTTTACACCTGACATAGCTAAATCTTCTTGAGTCTCGGGCTCTTGATAATTAGAAGATCTAGTACGCATACACCTGAAAATGCAAAAGAAAAAGAAACCAAACACAAAGACAATATATATACACAAGAAGGATAAAATCTTTTTGGATTTTTGAAATTGTTAATTTTTATATATTTTTATCAATTTTTTAATTTTTATGATTTTTTGAATTTTTTAACAAGAAAAATAACGCTCACAAGTGAACGGATCCCAAAAAGCAACGCGTCTCTCACAGAAAACCGTTAATCCTTACGAAAAGAGCCGGCAGCGGCGCCATTTGATAACTAGATTTTACTCAGGTTAAAAAGATTCGTTGTTTTGTGTCTAATCGAATTGATCTAGGTTCTCTATGTGACTCAATTATTCTTTGGTGAAAACAAATATTTTGGTTGGTTTTTAAATTTAAATGTGCAAAGACTTGAAAGTAAATGTCGTTGAAAGTAAAGTGGCGTGAAAATAAATCTAAGTCTAATTAAAATGAATGTGGTGTAATATTTAAAAACGTGACGGAAAGTAAAATAATTAAATGACTAAAAATTAAAGTGTGACAGAAATTAAAATTAGACAAGTATTAAAATGAGAATGTAAAAATTAAACACGTCAAAACATGGAAAATGAATCCAATCGGAATGTATTCCGATCAGTACACCAATCGGAATACTCTTACCACTCTGATCGAAATATGGGGAAAGCTGTCACCTTCCCTTGATCGGAATACCCAAACTCTCCTCAGATCGGAACGATGGAAACCTACCTGTCGGAATGATGGGTCGGAATAACCAATCGGAATGTAAAGAAGATCTCCAATCGGAATACCTGTCACTCAGCTCCAATCGGAATATCACTAAACACACCAATCGGAATATTGTGTCCCTTTCGTCAGAATATGTAAACCCTTTTCCGACCAAGCAAGTTACGCTGATCGGAATAATAAAACCCCTTTCCGATTGGTAGATCGGAATACAGTAAAGATGACCAAAAATAAGCTAAAATCCTAAATAAGCACTAGACGAAATCCTAAGGTAAAACGTGTGAAAATAAGCTACTAAACAGAAATTTGAAGACTTTTAAAACAAGAGATGACAAAGCTTTAAGAAAAACAACTTTTTATATAAAAATAACTTTTGTAAAAAACTATATAAACTTGAAAATAAACCAAATAAGCTATGAAAATAAATGATTTAAAACAATCAAAAGCATAAAAATGAAATCTTTAAACAAGTTAACAAGGTAAAAAGCATAAAAATCAAAGAGTAAAGAAAGGTAGAATGAGATCAACAAGGTAAAGTAAAGGTGCGAGAAAGATAAAAGTAACTTACTTGAAAATTAAATGGTAAATAAAGTGCAAGGCATGTAATTAAAGGTGCAAGGTAATTAAATGTGCATAAAAGTAAAGGTGGAAGAACTAGTTTGTCAATCTAGCCAACAAAACTTAATGAAATGAAAATGAGAGGTATATATAGGTGATTAGGAGGGTGGTTAGAGGAAGCTTCCTCCCCTCCTTCCTTTCTTCTTAATTGCGCCCTTAAGTCCTTCCTTCTTAATCTTTTTTATTAATCTTGGACTTTGATGACTTTTGGCTCGGGATTTCTTTGGACTCGTCTTTTAATTCATCGATAAATACGACTTGAGTTCCTCGGCTTTAAGTAAACTTCCGTCTTTTGACTTTTTCTTCGATAAATCTTCAGAATTGGTCTTGGACTTCCGTTCTTTTTGCACTCTTGACTTCTTGACTTCGTCTTTCATCTTTTTCTTCAATAAAAGTCCGTAAATGCCTGTGAATTCCCGTGTTTTCTCCACTTTTCACCTTTTCGTCCTAAATCACAACAAAAACACAAACCACGCATAATTCCAACATAAAAGACATAAAATACACGTTTTGGTCCGGTTATTACTGTAATAAAGTGGTAGAAAAGATGTGTGTTTACACACATATCAGGCTACATCAATCAATGTACGCCCAGTCCTCAAGAAGGGTCGTCCCACAATTAAGGGAACACGGGGATCCATATCATAGTCAACGACAATGAAATCGGCGAAGAAAGTAAATTTGTCGACTCCAACGAAAATATCCTCTACTATCCCCACCGGATAAGCAACCGGACGGTTAGCTAATTCTAAAGTCATACGAGTGGGGACTAGCTCGGGTAGAGATAATTGCTTCCACATGGACAATAGAATAAGATTGATACTTGCTCCTAAGTCCGTCAAAGCCATACAATTCTCTACACCGAGGAAATTTCAAGGGATAAAGAATCGACCAGGGTCTCGAGCTTAACCGTTAATTTCCTTAAAAGAACCATGAAACAATTCTAATTCAATTGGGTATTGGCAATATCAAGTAGTTTTTCCTTGTCGGTTAAAAGATCCTTAAACATTTTAGCATACTTAGGCATGTGACCGAGAACCTCGGCAAAGGTGATATTAAATTCAATTGTTTGAACATTTTTAGGATGTTCAAAACTTGAATATCATCCTTGTTCTTCATCTTATCCTTCCTCAACCTTGAAGGGTAAGGTATATTGGGTTGAGATGAATGTTTTGGAGTTGATTGCTCACTCACATCCTTGGGTGGAGGAGGGGTGGAAGGTGAAGAAATTGGGGTGGGAACTGAAGAGATAGGGTCACTCAATGGAGGAATGTCACAATAAGTGGGTGCGGAAGTAGGAGAAGAACTAATTGGGATCTCGGGCCCTTGTTTCTTAGTGGAAGGTTCCTCAGTTGTTTTACCACTTCTTATAGTGATGGCATTCACATTGGCCCTTGGATTGGTCTCGGTATTAGAAGGAAGAGCACCTTGGGGTCTAAGGGTTTGCAACATTTGCATGAATTTCCTATCCGTGGACTCTTGCATTTCCTTAAGCTTGCGGTCTTGATAATTAAGTTTTTGGAGAACCAAGTCCATTTGAGGATTAGGCATATAAAACCCATGATTGTTAAACCCTTGATCTGGAAAACCTTGGTTTTGATATTGATTATAGTTTTGAAAACCTTGATTATAACCTTGCTTATTGAACCCTTGAGTATTATTATTAAAACCTTGGTTTTACCCTTGAAAATTCCCTTGATTTTGGTTATAACCCTTTACATTTTAATTCCCTTGAAAATTACACCTTTGTGGATCTTGGTTCCTATTTGGGTATTGGGTATTTTGGGCGGGTGGGGGTGGTCTTTGAGGAGCTACAAAACCTGGGGGAGCCAAATAGTTAGTAGAATTATACGACAAATCGTTAACATCAACATTCGGTTTAAAGTGAACCCTCTCATTTTCATTGGTACTATAAGCATATACTTCTTGTTGGGGTTGATTATAAACCTTGTCACAATTGTATTATGAATGTGGTCCACCACAAGTCTCACAAGTCTCAATTAAAGCATGTACATGTCTAGTAGGAGGGTTATCAACTCTTAAAGCAAGATGTTTAACAATTGTTTCAAGTTATTTAATTTGATTGTTAACCTCATTATCCCCTCCACTAGCACTAGCCATATTAGCCCTTGCACTCTTAGTTTGAACATTGGCTTAATTTTCAATAATGTCTCAAGCATCGTTCATTGATTTAACAAGAATATTACCCATCGAAGAACTATTTAGTGAGTCTTGGTCATTTAAAGTTAATCCATTATAAAAAGTATTAATTTGATGAACTTTAGTAAAACCATGTTGATGACACCTTCTTAAAAGCTCCTTAAATCAATCCCAAGACTCGCTAAATGTTTCCCCATATTTTTCTTCAAAAGAGAAAATGTCATTCCTTAAAGCGGTGGTCTGAGATGGGGGAAAGAATTAGTTAATGAACTTGGTCTCTAAATCCACCCATGTGGTGATACTTTGGGGTGGTTCCTTATCAAGCCAAATCCGGGCTTGCCCGTCGAGGGATAAAGGAAAGAGTAATAAACGAATTGCCTCTTGTGGCACCCCATTGTACTTAACGGTATTGTCCAAATGTAAAAACCTCTTAATATGAGCGTGTGGGTCATCATGAGTACGACCTAAAAATGGTGTAGCGGAAACCACTTGAATAAAACCTGTTATAAGTTCAAAATTATTCGCTCCAATATCTGGCACCACAATCGCGTCATCATTTCCGTCAACGTGAGATTGCAAGATCTCAATCATAGGTCGATTATCTGTTGCCATCGTAGTGTCGAAAGCTCGATTCTCGTGATCGGCTTGATTGACGGTATTTTTGTTCTTCTTCTTCTTCTTGGAAGAATTAGATGAATTAGGTACACTACTTGGTATGTGTGTACGCGCGCGAGTGTGCATACAACTAAAAATCGAGGAGTGAGGGGATTGCGCTTGGTGACTTTGAAAGGGAAGGGATTATCCCTCTCGAGGTTTGATATTAAAAAGCTACAAGAAAATATATACTTAATACTACTTGGGTGGCAAAACCCTCGATTAGCCTTCCTTATCAAAATACTCACAAGTGAACGGGGGAAACGAGGTGGCGCGAAGCACTTAAGTACCTTTTTCCTTAGACGGCCTTTTATAGCACGTCGCTTTTCTATTCACCGTATACTTCGTATTTTTTTAAATTCTTGCTTAACGAAAGTATTTATCTATTTTTGCATTTTATTAAATTTGACTGATACACGTATATGCAACCGGAACGCTTCCAAATACGGGGTATTGCAAAGCAATACTTATGGAATATTGTGTATTGGGGTTCTTATACGTAATATCTATAGTAAAAAAATATTTTTATATATATATTTTTTTTAAATATATTCACAATAAAAACAAGAGAAATCAAAACAGAAAAAAATAATAATACTTAATATTTTTCTTGTAACACTTTAGGAAAAGTATTACTTTTTCTTTTTTTTATTTTTTTGTGCGTAATGTCTATAGTAAAAAGAATATGCTTTTGATGATTTTATATTTTTTTGTATTTTTAAGTTTTTGATTTTTTTTTATATTTTTGATTTTTTAACAAGAAAAATAACGTTCAAAATTGAACGGATCCCAATATCCAAATCGTCTCACGAAAAATCGTCAATCGTAACGAGATCGATGCGGCAGCGGCGCCAATTTAATATAGAAAATTTGTGTATATAAGAGATTAATGTTCGTTTTCCTCGACTCGACTCGAATTGATATCAAATTTATCACGAGATTTATCGTTTTTGGGTAATAAACCTTGTTTGGTATCTATTTTTAATCAAAACAAACACTAAAAAATGTAAAATATTATATATGTAAAATTGCTTACTATTCTAGAAACAAATTGCATGTACTACGATTAAAACACAAAGTACAAGTAATCAAAGCACGAAATGGAAAAATAATATGTAAATATTAAACTAATTGAAATGAAAAATCTAAAAATTCCCCAAATTTAAAATGTAAAAATGTCAAAAAATTAAAAATATTTTTTATATTTCCTAGAATTTTTTAATTTTTTTATTAAAACTAATTTAAGTTAATTAAAATGAAAATTATAATTTTGAAAATGAAATTAAAATTAAATTTTTTTAAAAACTAACTAGCCCAGCCCAGATTGTTAAACAAACAAAACCAACCCAAGTCCAAACCGGCCCAACAAGGTTACCTAGCTCAGAACCTTTTTGGGCCAATAAAAAATAAAACTGAAACTAAATGGACTAATATGCAATTTACTCTTCGTTCAATAAACCGAAACAAAGGAAAGAACAAGGACCTAAATGCAATAATCAAAACTATTAAAACCAAAAACTGGCTTAATGTCAAATAAGCTAGAATAAGCTCAGATCTTAACCAAATTAACTCAAACCAGTTGCAAAACGTTTTAAATCCAAATTAAGCTAGCCAAAATTAATTTAAGCTCCTAAGATAAGCTAAAACTCTAGATTTGATAATTCAATAAGCCCAAAAAGTTCAAACAGTTTATTCACTTAAGCTTATGACTTGATAAGCTCCAGATCTACTTATCAAGTGACAAAACTTATGGAATGTTACTTAGAATCCTTTTAAGGACACTAAATAAGCAACTAAAACTTTAAATCCAACCCATCTTATTTTTAAGCTATGTTGAATTTTTTACTTTCTCCAATAAGCTTCAAAAGCTCCACATCTACTATTCAGCTATGTTTAAGCAACTTTTGTGAAGGAAGTTAACTAGCTGACCAACCAATAAGCACTTATGAATAAGTAATAAACAAACAGATGGAAAAGTGAATGAACAGCTGATTTCATAAACAGATCTAGGATTATCTAGTGGAAAGTAAGCTATTTTGTATACTAAGAACTTATAATTGGCACTCTATGCTATCTAGAAAACAAAATTTTAAACCCTAACACTGATTTATGAAGAACTTATGAAGATTGAAAGATGACTGATGAGCAATATTTTATGATAGAAAACTTAAACCATTTTGCAAGTAAAAACCTGTTTGACCTATATTTAGACTATAAGTTTGATTGTTTTAAGACTGCAATATGAAGCTAACTAGATGCTACAAAGCTCAAACACGAAACCTTAAACACAAGATCAAACAATCTCAATCCAAACAACAGTTAAGGTTGATTTATGAAAATTTGTCAAAGGGAATAACAGATCTAGTAATTACCAAACCAAAACAAGTATTAGAAACACTCAAACAACTAAGAATAAACAGATCTAAGCAACTAAAATCAACTTAAACACATGAACACAAACAGTTTAGCACATAGCCTAGTTTTTGCCTAAAAATGTAAATATGAGTTTACCTTACATCCAGGCCACCGTTGATGGAGAAGTAAATTCAATCGCATAAAACATCACCTCAGCAACATAAAACACCAACAAGAACCACCAGAATCAAGAGGTCTAAGCTTATGAATTCAAATCTGCAAATCTCCCTCCAAAATCTTCAACAGCTTCAAATCTTAACCAAACAACACCAAACAAGTTCCTAGAGCTTATATCTAAGCTCTATAACACGAATCAACCACAAAATTAACAATTCGAATAGTATAATAGTAGCAGAATTTGAAGACGAATATGACATTATTTGTTTTTGAATTTTTATTTTATTGATGATGAATTTTGAAGTACACTAGGGATGGAAAGTTACATAAGCTTAAAATAAAACATACTAAACTATTTTGCTTGAAATTTAAGCTAATAACAAGTTAGAAAAGGTTACACGAGCCACGTGTTAGGGTGGGGGTATTTATAGGAGGTGTGAGGTGGTTGGTGAGGTGTGTTGAGGTGCGTGGGAGTGAGAGAGAGATTCTAGAATGCTAGGGTGTCAGTAGTGACAGCTCAATTAAGCCAATTAGAGCTTAACATGTGGGTTAGGGTTTGGGTGGTTTTATGAAATTAATTTGGGTGTTCTTGATACAGTGAACGACAATGACCGAAACTTGTATCATTAGATTCGTCTTGTTGAGGCGATCAATTTTGCATGTTGAACTCAAAGCTTGAAAGTGCCTCCTTCGTCCTCCATGATTTGATAAAGCTGGCCAAAGAAACACAAACACGTGGAACATACTGGTTGGTCTATGTTGCCGATGTGGTTATGATAAAGTGGAATAATGTGGTAATAATGTGGTTATGATAAAGTGGAATAATGTGGTAATCTATGTGAGGGGCATTTCTTGCCTCTGATTCATCCACATGTTTTCCACTCAGCTTTATTATTTTCTCTTTTGGCAAAACTGGTCCTCATGGTTGCAAGACTATGTCAGTTTGTTATAAATACTTTCCAAACTCTAATAATGCATATAAAACTTTCATTCCAGCCCTTGAACTTTGGATAATGGCAACTTCAGTCCCTCAATTTTGTAAAATCTTGATCTTTAAGCTTTATCTTCTATAAATCATCATTTCTATTCCTTGAACTTTGATAATTTTGCACTTTTCATCCTTGTCTTTAATAAATCTTCCATTTAGGTCCTTTAACTTTCATTCTTTTGCACTTTTGGTCCCTTGTGCATATCTTTTATCTTTTTCATCAATAAAAGCCCGTGAAATCTCGTGTTTTCTTCATATTTGTCCTTTTGTACCTATTTTATAACAAAAACACAAAACCACGCGTAACTCCGACTTTTACGATATTAAATACACATTTAGGTCTTGTATTTCATTGTTTTAAGTTGTAAAAGGATAAGTGTTTTCACACTTATTATTACCCTTGTTATAATTACGTTGGTTTCCTTGATAACAACTACCTTGATTGTTCTTTTGATAACTATTAGCATTTTGATTTGGTGGAGCTTGATTAGGGTGGGAACCTTGGACGTTTTGGTTGTAAGTTCCCGTTGCTACATAAGCACTCGACGTGTTACCACTGGCGGTAATGCACTCGAAAAAATCATGAGCTCCACCACAAGATATACAAATTTTCTCAACTTTTTTAACCAAAGCGAGAGTGGAAGATTCGTTAGTTTCCAAATGATCCATTAGAGACGAAAATCTATCGAAAAATCTATTCTCCTCATTAGCTTCATCTTGCAAAACATTCATGTTACGAGACGAAGAAAACGAACCCATAGTGGCAACACTCGGTGTGTTACGAGGGTTATAAACCTTGGACTTATTCTCGATTATTGGCAAATCTTCATTGGTCGTTTTTGCACAAAAAAATACCACCCGCGGCGCCATTTAGATAATCTCTTTCAAGATCATTAAGCCCATTATAAAATGTGTCAATTTGATGCAATTCGCAAAAATCATGGTGTGGGCATTCATGTAACATTTCCTTAAATCGTTCCCATTCCATTGGAAATCTTTCATTAGGTCTTTGTGTAAATCTTGAAATCTCGCTTTTCAAATATGTAGTCTTAGAGCGCGAGAAAAATTTGTTGAAAAATTTAGACACGAGATTGTTCCACGTCAAAATAGAATTTGGTGGTTCTTTCTCAAGCCAAATTTTGGCGGGTCCATCTAAAGAGTACAGAAAAAGCATCATCTTAATCGCGTCATGTGGGACATCCTTAAACTTGCATGTAGCGGTGAGAGGGTTAAAATTCCGAATATGATAATGAGGGTTGTCTTTTTCATGTCCGCGAAACTTGTTGGCTTGTAGCATTGACATTAAACCCGTCTTTATCTCAAAATTCTCCGCAAGGATAGCGGGAATCACAATCGCTTCTCCAAAACCCTAAGTGCGTGCTTGAAGCAACTCCATCATAGTACGATTAGCCATGGTGACTATTTGTTCTACAACGAGATCGACAATTGGAGTTTCATCAACAATAAGATTACTTTGAGTTCCTTCCTTTTGATTACGACTTTTACGAGCACGTTTCGCTTGTGAGCGAGTTAGCATAAACGTAACGTAGAACGTGGGGGTGAGCAAAGAAGATTCTTTTTCTGTTTTTGTGGATTTTCAATTTTTTTGCGCTTTTGATTGTTTTTAATTTTTTTTATTTTTTTGTGAATTACGTAGACAAAAATCTACAAAATCTCTCCTCGAATCGAACTCTTGATTAGAGAAGCCTCAAGGAATGAAAACGATCACGTGAAGTGAAAGCCTTCGATGACTTCAAAACGTTGGTAGAACACCAAAACGTTTAGGAGGGTTCACTATATGAAATCAAGAAAATATATATGAAATATAGATAATACTTTGGTTGGAAAACCCTTAATTGGCCTTCACTTTCTAAGTATGCAGAAGCAAGCGAAGGAAACGAGGCGGCGCAAAGCACTTAAGAGCCTTTTTCCTTTAGGGCGTGAAATGCAACCTCCTTATACCCACCTTATACTTTGTACTTATCAAGATTAAGCTTCTTAAAAGTATTTATCTATTTTGACTTTTTTTCCTTGTTTGAATTCGATACACTCACTAACAACCGGAATGCTTGCTAATGAGGTGCGATTTCTCGCATATTTAGAGATACTTTGGATTTATTTGTGATACGTAATATAATATATTTATAATATTCACAAAGAAAAACGAACAACAATAATACGTATGATTAGAGTTCTGATCACACAAATACTATTTATGGATAATATTAAAAAAATCAATTTTAACACAACACACCTCCACGGCAGCGGCGCCAAAATGATTGTGGTAAAAATACGCTTTTAGAAAAAAGACGTATATGCGGTAAGTATTAAATGCACGTTTAGGAAAACGTAACACTTATGACCCTTTATGAGATCGTTCACCAAGGAGGATAATAGTGTGTGTCAAATTGTTGTTTTTTATTAATATTAAGAGAATGAAGAAAGGAAGTGTTGTACCCATATTAATCACTTCACTATGGTTTGATTATAAGAAATAAGATGGAAAAGTGATGAAAGTTTAGAGAGAAAAAGTAGAGAGAATGTGTGTTAAACTTGGTGAATATTAGATTAAGAAATGAATTAGCCAACCTCTCTTAACATGCTAGGAGAGGTATTTATAGCCTTGCCTACATGTGGCATAATAGGCTATATTATTTGATGGGTCGGGCTTGAATAAATGCTTAGTACCTTGATAGAGGTCTTTTAAGCTAGCAATCAAGCCCGTCTTACATGACTATTCTACTACCTATTGCAACGTTCTAATAAACAATACATTATAAATCTATGACCGATCATTCTTATTTGACTCAATATTTTGACGCTAACAATATCCCCAATGAGTGGTCATTCCTCTTCAACATTTGGAGATTTAAAGAGATTACTAATCTCCATAAATGAGTCTTGAACGTGTAATAGTAGTCTTGTTCCTTCATGCTGTGATCTTTGAGCATTTGTAATTGTCTTTTGACTTTGTCTTTTAATCTTGAGATCTTCAAACCATACTTGATTTGTCTTTGTCATCTTGAGATCTTGTGTCTTCATCCACATGATCACACTATCCACCATCTTGAAAGCTTGCTAACAATCTCCTTTGAATAGAGTTCATTCCTCTACATTAATCGTTAAGGAAGATTTTGTTCATCGGAGTGCATAAGTCTTTAGCTTTCTTGATTGTTGAATATGTCTTCGGGTAAAAGTATGTGGTTTTGAATCTATGACTTTGCTGAGTACATTGTAATGCCACCTTCTTGAGACAAAACATAGACACGGACTGAATGGCTTTGACATTCGTCTTAAATCGGTAGTGTTTTACCTCCCGTCGGTGAAGACCGTTAGACGATGTTAAATATCATATATGTGATTAGGTAGATTCAATTAAGGACCTCCTTGACAGGGTTTCACGGCTGTACTAGCCGTTCTCTTTACTCGACAGTCTCAAAGCAAGACTGCAAACATAAAGAGTGAATCAATTGGATAAGTATCTGATTGATTAAAGTCATCAATTCAAGTTCCTGGAACAAGTTTGATTCATAGAGAATCTTACCATTGTTGCTTTCCAGTTGACACAAGTTTGATCCATAAAGAATCTCGCAATTCACCTACCGTAGCGCTATTTGAGGTTGACGCTAGAAGGATTTCCATTCGTCACTGTGAATATTAATGAATTTCACTCTGAATGTTCTGGCAAGACCATAAAGATATTACGTAGAAACCTGAAACGAGTTTGAATCGATAAAGAATCAAAACACTGTTGCTTTTCAGTTTTTTTGCACATGTTTAATTCATAAAAGAATCTTACACGTGACCTACCGCAGTGATGTTTGATGTTAACACTGGAAGGATTTCCACTCATCATTGTAAATACTAAGTAGTATCACTCTAAGTGTTCTAGCAATATCATAAGGATATACTGTAGGACTCTATTCATCATCATTCCGCGTGTCCTAACGAGATTTGATTGATCTCAAGGGTCTAGACTCGATTTGTGCACTATTAGTGGTCGGAGGCTGGAGCAGATGCCACCTATTCAATATCAACTATCTAGGAGTGACAAAGCCAATAGAAGTCGTGTTGTTCTCCATGACAATAAAACAAACTTCTTTTGTGAGAAGCCTGAGTCAGCTGGGGAAGGGTTGTGCATGACATCACTGGGTCCATGATGTGTTGTCTTCATGATGTGTTGACAAGGTTTCTACATAAGTTGTATGGAGGGCTAATTTCTTTACACCCTTTAACCTTGCATTTCTTTTTTATTCTTCAACCCCTTCAATGCTTACCAAGACGTCATCACTAGCACCCTCCGGTTCTAGTGCTAGCTTAAGTACTTAGTCAGCATTCAGCTATGTTCACATTCTACTCCATCTTTCCTAAAGACTTCTAATAATCTATTGGATTGTCCCTAGGAAGATCCCTCCGGTTCTGGTTGGATCAGAGGACTTATGCCTTACCACCCTTTTGACACCAATAACATCGTGAACTAAAGATGTTGTGGGTATGAGATCGTAACCATAAAACCACTTCAAAGTCTATCAAAGTGTTTGAAAAACATTTAACACGTTGATAGTTTTGTCGTTTCAGATATGATCCCCCTTCACAAGTGCATCGATAATCGAAAGTATTTCACACATGTGGGTAAGAATTAAAGTGCTAGAGTCTCTAGATCACATTTTAATTGCATTTTCTCCCCTGTCTCTGATATATAAATCTTTTGATATTAGATATACCAAATTTGATTAAAATATATCGCGAAAAATAGTCTTGAAAATCTTCGGGAGAACAATGTGTATTACTAGCATGAATTATTTGAAATGCTCCCCCTAAAAAATTGATCCAATTGAATTGTCATTTTGAGGATGTGATCCACATTCAATTTTTGAGGATAGGAGTTTTTGAACACATAATTTTTGAATGATTTTGAATAATCATTGAAAAATTTTTGAAAAAATTGTGTTCAACACTTTTTGAAAAATAACAACATTTCAAATTTTTAAGAAATGGTTTTTCAAAAGCATAAACTTGAGTTCATAGACGTTTAATGTCTTGACAAATCCACTCAAGTGTAAGAAGATTTATCTTCTTTTGCTGAGGGTAAGCGAACTAAATCGTACACTCCCCCGTGAATATACATCCGAGTTGCAATCTAAAAGTGATTACAAGCCATTGTGTTGAGCTCAAAACGTTGAATGTTTTGTGACAAGCTCAACCCAAGATAGATTGCTCTACCCGTTGTTGGAAAATTTTTCCAAAATAGACATTTTCCTTTATTAAAAATAGAAATGACATGTTTTAACTTTCATTCGAGCTTTATGTACACACTCGTGTCGTTATTGAGCGATATTTCTAGGCACGTCCATATTATCGATACTAAAAGACATGTCGAGAAGAATATTTTTAGATTTTCAAAGATTTTTAATTTTGTGTTTTGATTTTATATGTTTTATATTTTTATATTTTGCTTTTCAATGATATTTACAAGTAAATGTTTGATAGATTAATAAAGTAGGCAACTTTGCCAGAATCTCCAGTTCTTCTGGGGTCAAACATCTGATACCAATTTACCTAACAGGGTACTCAAACCTATATTTTGAAAAAGCTTTCGTAAACAAGTCAGCTAATTGGTAATCCATTCCAACAAAGTATAGTTCAACGATACCGCGTTCAACTTGTTCCATTATGAAGTGATATCTGACATCAATGTGCTTCGTGCAGGAATGTTGTACCAGATTGCAGGGATCGCTCTGGCCGACTTTGAGTAACAACACATAGGTACTTTATCAAAGTGGAAGCCATAATCCCTGAGTTGTGTTCGCATCCAAAGAACTTGAGCACAACACGCAGATAGAGACAGATACTCCGCTTCGGCTAATGAAAGTGTGGTGGAATCCTGCTTCTTGGAAGACCATCCCATGAGCTTATTTTGTCCTAGAAATTGTGCACCACCAGAAGTACTTTTTCGAGTGTGAAGACACCCTACATGATTATAATCTGATTAGGCCGTTAGAAAGAAACCGGTTTCCCTAAGATACAAGAGTCGTAAATGAATGGTATTATTGAGGTACCGAAAGTTCTGTTTAACCTCCCTGAGGTGCTTTTATGTGGGTCTGGCTTGATAAACTATCGAAATAAACTATCAAAATAAAATATCAAAATAAGTCAACAATGCATCCTCTTGATCATTCAAGACAACAATAAAATATAAGAGATACACCTAGGAATAAGGGGGTCTAAGTGAATAATTGAGCCACATGAGTAAGTGTTAGCTTTACTAACTTATAATAAGAATGATCTCATTTTTAAGCTTGGTATGGGGAACGTGAAACTTGAGGGTGATAAATATTCATGACACCAAAAGCCGTAATGTAAGTCTTAGATTTCTTTGCAAGTTTCTTCCTTTCAAACATTTTGTAATTTTCTATCTTTTTAGTTTCCTTATTTTCTAGTATTTAATAAAGGCTAAGATAGGTTAATTATGATGGAGAACGTAAATCGTGCTTTGAAATTAATGCATTGCATGAGGCCATTGCAATGGTCAAGTGTAGGGGATTTAATAAGTGTGAAAACACTTATCCTTTCACCACTTAAAACAATTAAAAATGAGACGAAAACGTGTATTAAATGTCTTAAAGGTCGGAATTATGCGTGGTTTGTGTTTTTATTGTGTTTTAGGACCAAAATATGAAAAAGGAAGAAAACACGGGCTTTCACGGGCTTTTATCGAAGAAAAAGACAAAAGACGAAGTCAAAAGATCAAGAGTGAAAAAAGAACGGAAGTCAAAGGCCTATTTTGAAGATTTATCGAAGAAAAAGACCAAAGACGGAAGTATAACGAAGTCGAAGAAGCAAGTCTAATAAAAGAAGAAAATTAGAAGACGAGTTCATTTTATATCGACAACTCCCGAGACAGAGTCGAGAAAGGCGAATTAATTGAAAGACGAGAAGACAACGTGAAAGAAGAAAGCAACAACACAAATTTTCCTTCCACCTATAAATAGAGAAAAAGAGAGTCTTTTTCATTAGTAGTTAATTAGTTTATTTTTTAAGTTTTAGGAGTAGGTGTTAATTACTTTCTCTCTCTATATTTATTTCAAGTTTTCTTAATCTTTCATCCTTAATCTTGTGTACTTGAATCTTTAATCATCTTCATTAATTCAAGCTTATTAAGTATATCTCATTCTACCTTTCATATTTTTAATCTTTGGTTTTATTTGGTTAATCATGTAGTTTGTTTCATCTTGTTGATTGTTTGATTGATTTGCTTAATTGATTGTTCTTATTGATTTGATGTGTTTGATGTTTTATCTTATTGTGCTTATTACTTATTAATAAGTGTGAAAACACTTATCCTTTTACCACTTATTACAAGGATAAACCAAGCCAAAACGTGTATTTTATGTCGTAAAAGTCGAAATTATGCGTGGTTTGTGTTTTTGTTGTGATTTAGGACCAAAATGTAAAAACGGAAGAAAATACGGGGTTTCACGGGCTTTTATCGAAGAAAAAGACAAAAGACGAAGTCAAAAGATCAAAAGTGCAAAAAGAACGGAAGTCAAAGGCCTACTTTGAAGATTTATCGAAGAAAAAGTCTAAAGACGGAAGTTTAACGAAGTCGAAGAACCAAATCTAATTAATGAAGAAATTAGAAGACGAGTTCAAATTATTTATCAACAAATCCCGAGACAAAGTCGAGAATGACGAGTTTATTGTCAAAGACGAAAGACGAGAAGACAAAAGAAAGAAAGAAAGAAGCACAACCACCATACACTCCCTTTCCCTATAAATACCACCCTTAACCTCATTTTTGAGGTGTTAGCTAATTTCACCAATTAGTTCTCCACTTTATTTTATGCACTTTTCATATTGTCATTTACATACTTGTCTTTATTTTCAAGTTATTTCATGCAAGTCTTTTAATCTTGTCTTGAATCTTTACGGTTTAATTTCAAGCTTTTCATAATCTTTCTTATTCTACCTTTCTTGTTTTTTATTTTGTTTTTGATTCGGATCAAGTTTGAATCTTGTTTCATCTTGATCCTTATTTGATTAAAAAGTTTATCTTGCTATTCTTATCAAATCCGTATGTTTGATAATCTCAACTTTTTGGTACTTTTAGCTTATTTTGTGTTTAGCTTATTTTAATTTAAGTGTTTTCAAAAGTTTAATGTTTTTCTTTTAGTTTATTTTATAAATTTTGCTTATTTTGTGTCTTGAAAGTTTTTAAGTTTGTGCTTATTTAGTTCTTCATATTATTGTTTTAATTAAATTTTTAGTAATTGCTTATTATTATAGTGCTTATTTGGTTTTTGCTTATTTGCCTTTCGTATACCATCGTAATATTCTTAAGGGTTTACTTGTTCCGATCGAGTAATTGTGATCGCATAAGCCTAGGGTTTCTACTTGCGATCTAATACTGTGATCACTACTCACGATCCAGACTTCGATCTGTGGTTACGATCTAGACTAAGATCTAAGACTAAGATCCAGACTAAGATCGAAGACTAATATCTAGACTAAGATCGAAGACTAAGATCTAGACTAAGATCGTAGACTAAGATCTAGACTAAGATCGAAGACTAAGATCTAGACTAAGATCGAAGACTAAGATCTAGACTAAGATCAAAGACTAAGATCTAGACTAAGATCGAAGACTAAGATCTAGACTAAGATCGAAGACTAAGATCTAGACTAAGATCGAAGACTAGATCTAGACTAAGATCGTAGACTAAGATCTAGACTAAGATCGAAGACTAAGATCTAGACTAAGATCGAAGACAAAGATCTAGACTAAGATCGAAGACTAAGATCTAGACTAATATCGAAGACTAAGATCTAGACTAAGATCGAAGACTAAGATCTAGACTAAGATCGAAGACTAAGATCTAGACTAAGATCGAAGACTAAGATCTAGACTAAGATCGAAGACTAAGATCGAAGACTAAGATCGAAGACTAAGATCTAGACTAAGATCGAAGACTAAGATCTAGACTAAGATCGAAGACTATGATCTAAGATACGATCCTGGTCACGATTCTGGTCACGATCCAGACAGCGATCGAGACTGCGATCCAAGTTACGATCGGAACGTATTTTTTAGTTTTTATTTCTTAATTTTAATTTTTAAATTCAAATTTAACTTTTCTCGCCATTTTTACTTAGAATTATTTAAAACTTTTTTTGTCTTAGTTTTATTTTTAAGTTTGCAAATTTTACTTTTTTTCGAGTTTTAATTTTTTGTCATTTATTTTTTTAGTTTAATCTTTTCAAGATTTTATCTATATTTCGTTTAGGTCTTTATTAGTTTATCCTTTTATTATTTTGCCATTTACTTTGAAGTTTGCAACTTTATTTTGTTACACAATGACAACCTTTTCTTTTATACACCAAATACGACCGAGTCACACATTTAATCCGTCATCAATTCGATTAGACCAATTAAAGAACAATTTTTAACTAGCAAAATCCAGTTATAAAAATGGCGCCGATGCCGGTTCTTTTCGTAAAGATTAACGGTTTTTTGTGAGAGACGCGTTGAATTTTGGGATCCGTTCTCTTGGGAACGTTATTTTCAAGCATTAAAATTTTCAAAGATCCTAAAAATTATAAAATTTTCAAAAAAATCCATAAAAACTAAAAAAGATAAAAAAATAAAAAATATTGTTTCTTATTTTTAGTGTATGTGTACTCGATCTTCGTCTTATCCTGAGCCCGATACTCGTAGAGACTTAGATATGGCCGGTGTGCATAATAATAACAATACACCTCACCCTAATTTGAATAATAACAACCATGACCCTCAACCCGACCTTCGTACAATGGAGGAGCTATGTCAACCAACTATGAATGGACGTGGAGGACCGATTGCGTCGATGCAAATCACGGCTCCCGAATTTTCGCTGAAGCATCACATGATCCAACAAGTTCAAAATACTTATCCATTTCGCGGATTACCGGATGATGCCAACAAACACCTCGATAAATTCATAACCGTCACTCAAAGCATGAAATTGCCCGGTGTTACCATGGATTTTCTTCGCCTTCGTCTTTTTCCAGACACTTTATCCCACCAGGCCGAAAAATGGTTTGATCGTCTTCCTAAGAATTCAATTCATACATGGGACGAAATGACTCAACGATTTTTGTCACGCTACTTTCCACCATCCATGGTAACTAGTCTTAGGAATCAAATCAATATGTTTCACTCAAGAACCCGATGAGTCTCTTTTCGATGCTTGGGAACGTTATAATGTCTTGATCGATCGTTGTCCTAACCATAATATGCTCCCTGTCACCTTAATTGATACTTTCTACAACGGTTTAACTTTTCCTGATCGTGATACGATTAATGCTGCCGCCGGTGGTACGTTTATGAAAAGAAGACCTGAGGAGTGTAGAGAACTTATAGAGAACATGACCACTCATCACAAAAATTGGGATTCATCCGCATCATCAAGAACAAATCCGAGGGTCAATGTTTCTTCTACTTCATCAAACCCCGAAATGAGCAAAAATTTCTTCGCCATGGTTGCGAACCAATTTCAACAAGTTAAAGCTGTAGCACTTTCTATTGAGACTTGCGGCGGTCCTCATTCATACACTAATTGTCCTTCCACTCATGATAATCCGGAAAACATGTATGCGGCTCACGGTAACTATTCCATGGAAGGCTATCAAGCCCGACCTCAAGGTGATCGTAACTTGCTAAGTTATCGTTCCAACAACTTTCTTTCACCCGATTTTTCTCCTCAAAACCACAACCCAAACAACTTCAATAGAAGCAATCGAAACCAACCTCAAGCTTCTACTCCATATCACCCACCCGCTCACCAAGCTCCACACCTTACTCAACCCACGATAGTTAATCAAGATGTTGAAACTTTCATGAGGTCCCATGGAGAGGTGGTGAAAAACCTTCAAAGCCAAATTATTAACTTGAAAGGTGATATCACTAAACAAGGGAATTATATTCGAACCGAGCTTAGGAATGACATGTGAACATCTTTAAACAATCAAACGAATGATTTGAGGGATATGATGGCCAGTTTCTTCCAAAGTAATCAACCTTCTACTTCGGGTTCTCTTCCTTCGAATACTGTGAGAAATCCAAGAGCTAACGTGAGTGCTATTACTACACGCATTAGAGCAACTCTAGTAGGACCATATACCCATCCCCCAGTTACTGCATCTACACCTCCTCCACCCCCATTTATCCCTCCTATTTCCACGCCTAGTACTAGTTCTACATTAACGTCTCCACCTCTTCCGGATGAAGTACCAAAGACAAAACCTTCATCATCCCCACCTTCCACCTCTAAACCTTCTACCTCTAAACCTTCTACCTCTCAACCCTCAACTTCTACACCTACACCTCCTAAGCCCAATATTCCTTATCCATCTCGGTTAGACAAGTGCAAATTCCTCACCAAGGATGACATTCAAGTGTCAAACTTTATGAAAAAGATTTCTGGATTGAACATCACCATTAGCCTTGTTGAAGCTCTTGCCCAAATGCCCAAATTTGTTAAGATGTTTAAAGATTTGCTTAATAAGAAGGAAAAATGGCAGAGTTTGTCAACACTCAATTAAATGAGAATTGTTCTGCGGTCCTTCTTAAAGAACTTCCAGAAAAACTTGGAGATCCCGGTCGTTTTGTGTTACCTTGTACATTTTCCAAAACCGAAGAATTTACTGCCTTAGTCGATCTCGGGGCAAGTATTAATTTGATGCCATTAAGTGTTTGGAAAAAGTTATCATTACCCGATCTTACACCAACAAAGATGACTCTTGAGCTAACAAATCGAACTCTCGCTTACCCCGTTGGTATTGCCGAAGATGTTTTTGTTAATGTTGGTACCTTCACTTTTCCGTTCGACTTTGTTGTTGTTGATTATGAAATGGACCCTCGTATTCCGTTAATACTTGTACGGCCATTCTTGAGAACCGGAAAACTTTAGTCGATGTTGTCGAAGGTGAACTAATCTTAAGGGTCGGGAATGATCAACAAATTTTTAAGATGGGGAAGATTACAAGCAAATCCAATGGAAGAGAATCGGCGAAAATGATTGATGTGCTTCAAGACGAGCTTGATACAACCCCTTTGGAAAGAACAAAGCTTGATGATTTTATCGTCTACAACAATCCTCTTTTCGAGCCTATCTATGATAAGCCACTTTTTCAAGAAAACGTGGAAGATTCTAAAGATCCTCCTCCCACTTTGGATGCCCCACCAATATATGATGCTCCACCAATCTATGATGCATATTCTAGTTCCGATGTGGATGATTATTGTGACAATCCGTCAATTTATGATTGATATTTTATTCTCAAGTATTATTTAAAAACATTATTTTAATGTTATATTATGAACTCACTCATTTCTGGGAAGAAATTTGGGCTTACGTCTTGAAGTAGCATCGACTACGTTTAAACCGGAGGATTCTACGTTACGTGCTTACGTTTACATACACCGTCTTTGGTGACAGTCCGACATTTCAGGAAATAAATTTATCCGTGAATATTATTTTGGAGTTTTAAATTTGTGTTGGTTCATAAACTCAAAAATTTACGAGAAGACATTAGGACTTACGATTATAATTTAACGTCCTTTACGACTAAACCGGAAACCTTAGGATTACGTATTTACGTTTTCGAACTCCGTTTTTAATGAGACAATTTTTATTAGATTCGTTTTGTGCCGTTGATTCATAATTTATAAAAACGTTTTTCGTAAATCGACTCGTGGGCACGTAAATCGAGGAAACTAGAATCAAGGAGTACCCGTAAATAATTGGGGTTGAGACAAAACAAGTTTTGCCCCACCCCCAATATGGGACGGTTTAAATAAGCTACACAAACACACTTAGGTGTCATGCTTACAAAGTAAGCAAGACACATGTCTTGCTTAACTTTGCAAGCTAGCTACCAACATCAAAACTACACAACCTAAACCACTTCCTTATTTCCTTACATTCAAAACCACTCATCCTCCCTTCCTCTCTCTCTCTATATTCCGTCCACCACCACCCCTAAACATCCTCATTTGATCAAATTTAACCATGAAATCATATGTTATTCACACATATGATGAAGCCCTTTTGAAGCTCTATTGATTGGTGGTGATTTTAACATCCAAGGAGAAGATTTGTTGGTGTCATAGGGCTGAATTTCCATGAGAAGTTTATAAAGGTTAGTGGAGTTGAAGATGATATTGGTTTATCACAAGTTTTGCCATCAAAATCCAAACCTTGTTCATCAAAGACTCATCTTTTCATCACTAATGGTGGTATAGAGATTGTTCTTCCCATCCTCTTGTTATTTTGATTATGTAATCATGTATTTTCTTTCCTATTGTATATGTATATGATGAATATATGATGATAAAAATGTTGTGTGGGGATCAAGTTTTGATAAATATGGTTAAAAAGACGGAAAACCATAGGTAACAAGGTTAAAATCTTGCTTAATATGATGGTTGTATAAAAACAGTAAGTAACCAATTGTTAAACTGATAAAATGGCATGGTGGAATCAATTTACAGTAAGTATTAGATTTCATACACATGTGAGAGGTGGCCATGCAATGGAATCATAAAAATGAGTGAGATATGATCAAAACAAGTTTAGAGTGCAACTCTGCCTACACTGTTTTGGACGAATTTATTAAAATATTTAGGTTGATTCATCAGTAGCTATATGGGAATAAAATGAAGCACATATCATGTAGTTTCTGTGATAAAAAATTTAGGTCCTATCTCCATATAGAACTCTAGATATGGACATTTTAGTGGATTGAAAATTTAGGACATATTTGATAAAATAAATAGTATATAATATAAACACTCAAAATTTTGTATTTATAAAATATACATATATAAAACCCACTAGTTGATAATAATTATAAATAAAGAGGTATATATATATATATATATTGATATTAAAATAGGACATGTTATATAAATTACAAGTATAAATGTTTTTCCAAGTTATAAAACTATATACTAAGTTTTACGTCTTTTCGGCTAAAACCGAAAGTTTAACGTTTTTGTCAAATAAAACTTAGACGGTCGGACCCGTCTATTGTAAACTTTTATAAACTCACATACTGATATATGAACTTATATAACAAGTAAAAACCGATAAAACCCGAAATATATAACATACGGACATTAACGGGCTAAGTTACCATTATTGGCTATTAATCCAACGAAATGGGCTAAACACTTATAAATTTACTTATTGGGCTTAACCCACTTGGGCCCAACATGTAAAGTATAATACTGATAATAAAAGTATAAAATGGATTAATACAAGTTAATGGACTTATAATAGGCTTATTGGGCCTAAAACATGTAAATAGGTAAAACTAGTAAACTAGTATAAAAGTTATCAACACATAACACTAAAATGAGTAAATGAGAATGTATAAACCCACTTGATCATCATCATATATATAAAATCATCATACGTATACATAATTGTTATTTTTATAAAGTCATTGGACAAGAGTCTAAGACGAGTATTATTTGTCTAGGTTTCCGTGATTGAAGCACGTACCGTATATCCGAACTGCCGATAACCCGCTTTCCCACATCAACGTGAGTTCATAGCCTCGCACTCTTTTAAATGTTTTTATGAAATGTTTTATAAACCCGCGAGGGAGATAACATGTTAGTTTTGATAAAATAGGACAACATTTGTCCCGAATTGTTTGTTTATTGATTTGGACCCGAATGATTGTATGACCCAATGTATGATTATATGACCCGATAGATGAAATGAAATGGATTATTAAAGTTAGGTTATGTCACTAAAAGTCCCATTAGCATGAATTGTGAACTACTGGGATTTGGTAGACGCTTATGCATATAATAGTACTATTTGGGGACGATCACCCCAGTTCGCGCCTTGACGGTTGATCCCCGTCGTGCCACATTGATTGGTAAGCGAATTTATGTATGAGAAGATTTACACAAGCGTGATTATTGTGACGACACGCTAACTAAGATGGGAAAATTGAGTTTCGGGCTAGCTACCCGTTGTTTGTTGTAGTAAGGTAACAATGTCATGCGACTTATAATAATCCAATAACGAAAATATTGCTTTATGCATTGAATTACGATATATTGCCTGACTAGCAATACAGGATCTTATTATTGATATTATGTTCGTGTTTCGGTTTCATATAACCATATCCATATAACGGTTTTTATTTAACTTTATATAACGTTATAAAACGTATTGTATGATGTTTTTACGACATTGGTTCGTATAATGGTTTTGAAGGCAACAACCTATATTATGATTTTGACAAGGATTGTATAAAATTATTTGGCCTATTTTATGGCCAACTACAAGGATTTGTACAAAATGATTTTCGGTAATAATTTCATACCGATGTTATATTGATGGATTTCATTAAACTCTATGAATTCACTCGGCATTTTCGCTGACCTTTTCTTTTAACATGTTTTATCTTAGGTACTTGAAGGTAATTCTCAGGATGACAACAAGAATTCATGGCCCGCACTTAAATAACAATTTTCATTCAAATCTTTTGTAAAATTGTATGAAATGACTATGACTTGGGACCTATGTAAATTTGACATTCATGAATGGAAATGCTTTATTATTAAACGACGCGATTTTTAAGCGTTGTCTATGATGTGAGTAATGTGCTATCCCGTAACACCAACGAGTCTTCCGCTGTATTGAATTGTGTAAATTCAGGGGTGTTATAGTTTGGTACCAGAGCTATCATTATAGAAAACGAAAGATTTTTTAAATCCAAGGTTTTGAATAAAACATTTCAAAATCTTTTAACTATAAACATTTTTCTAAAAATGTCTAAAAATCTTTTAACTATAAACATTTATATATATATATTTTAATATATATATATATATATATATATATATATATATATATATATATATATATATATATATATATATATATATATATATATATATATATATATATATATATATATATATATATATATATATATATATATATATATATATATATATATATATATATATATATATATATATATATATATATATATATATATATATATATATATATATATAACTTGGATTATATATATATATATATATATATATATATATATATATTAATTTATGATGTAATTTGATTACATGATCGTTTGATGATTATTTAATACTTATACGTGGTATTTATAAGACGTAGATTGTCACAAGGAACCCTAAATCCCCTAGTAAATTAATCTAAGCTATTCCTGTAGGAAATCTAGCTATTCCAGATCTAAACCGAGTTGTGGGTATTTATAATCCCAAAAAAATTGATTGATATTCGTAGAAATGTAAATATTAGTTGATTGTGATATTGAAGAAGAATTGCCGAGATTAAAACTGATATCGATGTTATGACGATCTTTCTTTCTAGAGTGGAGTTTGACAAAACGTTACCACCTAGAAAGATGTCATCTGATTCTTTGTCACCCAATTCTTAATTTGAAATCGAAAGGGTGAATGTTGCACTTGAGGCTGTCATTGGAACCATTAATCAAAAGCCCCATGCCACTAGTACCTTTCCGAGAAGTCTAATTGAATTTGTGAGTCATTTCATACTAGTGACTCATTTGATAACTATTGTTGTAAGAGCTATAGGATTGGAAATTAAGTGTTGATCATATCGAGCTTTTATTTCCCTTTCAAGGTTTAAGAATAAGGTTGTAAATATTGGAAAATGAGGTAGGATGTCGCATTGAGTATAAGATTGATTGAAACTTGAATAAAGTAAAATTTAACCCGTACGGAATATGAGATTGATAAGAGGAAGTCGTTAAGTTCTGTGATTGAATTATAAGGTTTTAATTGATTATTGATTCGTGTTAAGTGTTGTTCCTAGGACATTGTCCAATGATGAGGATGCCCAGTGTCCAATAAATAAATTGAAGAAATCTTCTTCTGAATTGGGACCGATGGATCTTCCGGGACAGGTGGAACCCCCATGACTCTTGTAGATTAGTATTCATTGTCGTATCTTTTAAAAATATTCCCTAACTTAACTGGGACATCAGTTGGTAGGATGAGTTTTTGGAATTGTATGACATAGTGACACATCATGTGTTACGGACAATTTTGACTTGTTTGTGATTAATGAAAAGACTACCTTTGATTGCTAAATTCTACATGTATCGATGTTATCTATCTTTTATTGCTTCTTCCTAATGTTCGCATTATTGATGCAACCATTGAACAAGTACTCATCTCGAATCGAGTAACGTTGTGGATTATTCTTTTTGAGTGCCATTGAGGTCATGACCCTCATGATTATTTGGCTAAGCTCAATTCCTGATATATTGTAGTTAGTTCTTGGTGAACCACTCCTCATCACTCATTTGCAGATCACTCATTGTTTTTATAAGATACATTAGTATCCCTTGGGAAAAATTGAATTTTCATTACCATATGAAATATTTAAAGTAAGATTTATAAATAATCGTTATCGAAATGAAGTTGTTTATGAAACATCTTGGAAACTTAATTGTTTCCATGATAAAGAACATATCTGTAAATTCATTTTGAATTAAGCATGAATATATATTTTAAACATGATGACAAAGCTTTGACGAACTGAGTATTGCATCGTTAATCTTGAAATTGTATATAGTTGCGCGCCTACATACAATTTGGAAGTGACCATGCAAGGCTGATTAGTATTCACCATGAAATTATTAATAAACACTAAATTTTCTTTGAAGATTGTGAAAGATTAAATTTTATGAGATCTTCAAGAAGTGAAAAATAGGGACATATTGATAGGGACACCTACATATGTGCCCGTACTATTTATTCTTCTGAGTCGAATTTACTCATCTGTGGAATTTGTCTTATTTGACAATTGATATTCCCTTCTTGTCCAATTCTCCCGTGGTGAGATTCTTTGAAAAAGTATCTGATTATCGAGTGTTGATACCCGACTGGATGTATTGACGTTCTTATCATTTCTTTTGATTAGATTTCATTTGAATGACCTGGGTAACGATCCGAGGAGCTTTCAAATGCGTACTCAAATTATGAAAACATGGGATATATTCATATTCATTAAATGTTTTCATCTGTATCTGATTTGAAATTCTCTCGCGTAGATTATGCCTTGACCTTAATCTTTTAATGGTAGTTGTGCCTCCATATATCCTTGAATTTGTGAAGGATTATGAGTTATTATTAGTCTTTTGAGAAATTCACATCTTATCAACGGTAATGAAACTGGAAAGTTGATAGTGCCAGTAGAATGGATTGATTGATTATGACATGACGACATTGTCTTAATTGATGGGAACTCGAGTAGAATTCCCCTAAATGATAAGATGTTGATTATCAAAAGTGATCTAAATAATTCTTGATGGATGACCATATCCTGCATTTAGACTTGAAATTATACCATGAATGGTTATGAACTAGTCATAGATCTTGTAATCTAGAAAGAACTTAAAGTAAATTTATTCAAAGATGTTCCTACTATTTGAAACTTTAGGAAGTATTTGTTGGTGAATTACCTAAACTTTTGCCATTAAGGCAAGTTGAAATTGGTATTGATTATACTCCCGGTACTACACCCGTGGCGTGTGCACTGTACGTTAGCACCTTTTGAATCGAAAGAATTACCGTGCAACTGAGAGAGTTTTCGGAGAAAGCTTTTATACTACCAAGCTCGTCATCATGAAGAGCTATGGTGTTATCATTCCTTATGTTTACTGATTACCGTGAACTAAGTAAATTGACGATTAAAATCTATATCCACTACCCAAGATGATAGATTGTTCGATCATTTACAAGGTTCTAGCATATGCTCTAAAGATTTGATCCACGGCATGGTTATTATCAACTTCGCGTCCGCGAAAAAGATTATCTATTCCAATCACTATATCCAGAACTTGTAATGAACATTATGAGTTTCACGTGATGTTGTTTGGATTGACCAAAGCACATGTAGCATTCATAAATTTGGTGAATCACGTGTGTAGGCTGTAATTTGATACATTCATGCTTGTCATCATTAAGAACCATCTGTTTGTTTATAAGAATAAGAATGAGTTAATAATTATTTATAGACTGCCCTTAGTTGGCCGAGTAGTAAAAACATGTACCTTGAATAATTAACATGTGATTTAAGGCTTAATCCTTTACATTAAATGACCGTGTATATAATGGTTATGAAATATATATTGATTCTTCGAAAATTAGAGCCATTTAAGACTTTGGGTAATACCAAAAAGAAAGTGGAAATTTGTTTTGACAAATAATTTATCAAAGGATTTTTAAGGAATCATTCCTTATAACTAAAACATTTAACTAAACTCCTGTTTAGGGGTAAATGTTTGTGTATACCTCAAGACAACCTAAGAGGGATTGAGGAAACCATTTAAACCATGACTTGAATTTTGAAACGATAATTTACGCTTTTCAATTAAGAAAAATTTTGACCAAAGTATAAACAAAGATTTTTTGAACATTTACGGATCTTATTAAGTATTTTCAAATAAATCAACCAAAAATCGTGTTAATTAAATTCAAATTTATTTTGAAAATTTCTTTTATATAATTGGTCGAACTAAGAAATTTGAAATTTTTAAGTTTACGTTCATAAAAATTTAAATATTTATTATTTAATTACTTGTAATATTTATCGACACTTTAAAACGTCGGATTGCGCAAAACTAATAAAAATGATAGTTGAGACGAAACTAAATCTTAGAAATGTGAAGAAAGAAATTTTTAAATGAATACGGTCATGATAATTATTTCATCAGGAAAGGTGAATGTAGATACCGATGCATTATGTAAAAAGGATAAAGAACCAATTAGGATGTGTTCCTTAGTAATGATGGTACAAAATAAATTACCGAGCAATTTAAAAATAACTCATGCTTGTAAGAAGGATAATATATATAATAAAAGGGGTTCGCGGCTAATGTGAACCATTAGAATTGAGAAGCCGATGGTGTTAAATAATTAAACGGCCACTTGTGGTTGTCTAAATATGGAGGATTGTGAGATATAGCTATGTTGGAATCTCATAAGATTAAGTGGTCTATTCATGCCATTTCTGATTAAGTGTATCTTATCTAAAGAAGTTGTACTGATGGAAAATTATGAAGGCAGACATCGCCTCATACATTAGTAAACGTCTAACTATTGCAAAGGTCATCATCTGAATTCGATTCGATTTGAGTCATCGTCGACAGACTGACCAAATCTGCTAATATCATTCCTGTTAATGATAGATTCATGATGAAGAAATTGACTCTCTTGTATTTAAAGGAGTTGTGTAAACATGCTATGCCTGTATCGATCATCTCTATCAAGATCCTCGCTTCGCATCAAATTTCTAGAGATTTGCTCAGAAATTATTGGGAACGAACCTTGATGAGAATATTGTTTACCACCCCAATCGAAGGGACGAGGTAAAGTATACATAATACTAGAAGTGTTGTTTTATGCTTGAATGATTGACCTTTGGTAATGAATCGTATAATCGTTTTCCTTTGGAGAGATTATCATTGATAATTATCGTATTAGGATCGAGATCGAATCTTGTGAGGATCTCAATGAGAGCATCTGTAAGCAGGAGTTGGGATGAAGACATCCGACATACACCCATTGTGAGTTGGACATGTCTTTTAGGTTTAAGGTTGCCAATGATGACAAACCTAACCATACGCGATACCCGACCCACGAGACCTGAAATGATTGTCGAAATTAGGATCTGATTATTTAATGCCGGTAGTGGGCAGGAGGTTATGTGAATATGAAATGTAGATCTTGAAGTGCAGGATGGGTAGCGAAGTTATGCCAAAATTTTCACCTTGGAAAAATGAATTGATGATCTAAAAGATCATGGGAATTAAGTCCCTGTTGTATGGGACTATTGAGATGATGGAAACAGATTGGTTTGAAAGGCATATAAGCTGGATCTACCCTAGGACTTCAAGGGTTGCGTGAATTATGTTTCGTATATCGAACTTGATGAAATGTCTATCAAGTGAAAATCTAACTATTCCTTAATGAAGTTTAGATCGGCGAAAAGTTGCATTCATCAAAAACCCGTGAACATCATGGATAGAGAAAGTAAGTCAACATTAAGCCTGATCTTATTTTCGTAGTTATGTTTGATGAAACTCGCATATTGTAATGAATTACACTTGTGAGAAAAGATCGAATGTGGATGAAATACCCACATGGCTTTAACTCTATAATAAGCGAGTAGTAAGATAAATTGATCTTTGACGACAAAGATCCTGTTTAGGGGTAAATGCTGTGACAATCCGTCAATTTATGATTGATATTTTATTCTCAAGTATTATTTAAAAACATTATTTTAATGTTATATTATGAACTCACTCATTCCTGGAAGAAATTTGGGCTTACGTCTTGAAGTAGCATCGACTACGTTTAAACCGGAGGATTCTACGTTACGTGCTTACGTTTACATACACCGTCTTTGGTGACAGTCCGACATTTCAGGAAATAAATTTATCCTGAATATTATTTTGGAGTTTTAAATTTGTGTTGGTTCATAAACTCAAAAATTTACGAGAAGAGATTAGGACTTACGATTATAATTTAACGTCCTTTACGACTAAAACGTAAACCTTAGGATTACGTATTTACGTGTTTGAACACCGTTTTTGATGATACAATTTTTATTAGATTCGTTTTGTGTCGTTGATTCATAATTTATAAAAACGTTTTTCGTAAATCGACCCGAGGGCACGTAAATCGAGGAAACTAGAATCGAGGAATACCCGTAAATAATTGGGGATGAGACAAAACAAGTTTTGCCCCACCCCCAATATGGGACAGTTTAAATAAGCTACACCAACACACTTAGGTGTCATGCTTACAAACTAAGCAAGACCTATGTCTTGCTTAACTTTGCAAGATAGCTACCAACATCAAAAGTACACAACCTAAACCACTTTCTTATTTCCTTACATGCAAAACCACTCATCCTCCCTTCCTCTCTCTCTATATTCCGTCCACCACCACCCCTAAACATCCTCATTTGATCAAATTTAACCATGAAATCATATGTTATTCACACATATGATGAAGCCCTTTTGAAGCTCTATTGATTGGTGGTGATTTTAACATCCAAGGAGAAGATTTGTTGGTGTCATAGGGCTGAATTTCCATGAGAATTTTATAAAGGTTGGTGGAGTTGAAGATGATATTGGTTTATCACAAGTTTTGCCATCAAAATCCAAGCATTGTTCATCAAAGACTCATCTTTTCATCACTGATGGTGGTATAGAGATTGTTCTTCCCATCCTCTTGTTATTTTGATTATGTAATCATGTATTTTCTTTCCTATTGTATATTTATATGATGAATATATGATGATAAAAATGTTGTGTGGGGATCAAGTATTGATAAATATGGTTAAAAAGATGGAAAACCATAGGTAACAAGGTTAAAATCTTGCTTAATATGATAGCTGTATAAAAACAGTAAGTAACCAATTGTTAAACTGAAAAAATGGCATGGTGGAATCAGTTTAAAGTAAGTATTAGATGTCATACACATATGAGAGTTGGCCATGCAATGGAATCATAAAAATGAGTGAGATATGATCAAAACAAATTTAGAGTGCAAATCTGCCTACACTGTTTTGGACGAATTTATTAAAATATTTAAAAGTCGATTCATCAGTAGCTATAAAGGAATAAAATAAAGCACATATCATGAAGTTTCTGTGATAAACATTTGAGGTCCTATCTCCATATAGAAATCTATATATGGACATTTTAGTAGATTGAAAATTTAGGACAGATTTGATAAAATAAATAGTATATAATATAAGCACTCAAAATTTTGTATTTATAAAATATACATATATAAAACCCACTAGTTGATAATAATTATAAATAAAGAGGTATATATATATTGATATTAAAGTAGGACATGTTATATAAATTACAAGTATAAATGTTTTTCCAAGTTATAAAACTATATACTAAGTTTTACGTATTTTCGGCTAAAACCGAAAGATTAACGTTTTTGTCAAATAAAACTTAGACGGTCGGACCCGTCTAATGTAAACTTTTATTAACTCACATACTGATATATGAACTTATATAAAAAGTAAAAACCGATAAAACCCGAACTATATAACATACGGACATTAACGGGCTAAGTTAGCATTATTGGCTATTAATCCAACGAAATGGGCTAAACACTTATATATTTACTTATTGGGCTTAACCCACTTAGGCCCAACATGTAAAGTATAATACTGATAATAAAAGTATAAAATAGATTAATACAAGTTAATAGACTTATAATAGGCTTATTAGACCTAAAACATGTAAATAGGTAAAACTAGTAAACTAGTATAAAAGTTATCAACACATAACACTAAAATGAGTAAATGAGAATGTATAAACCCACTTGATCATCATCATATATATAAAATCATCATATGTATACATAATTGTTATTTTTATAAAGTCATTGGACAAGAGTCTAAGACGAGTATTATTTGTCTAGGTTTCCGTGATTGAAGCACGTACCGTACATCCGAATTGTCGATAACCCGCTTTCCCACATCAACGTGAGTTCATAGCCTCGCACTCTTTTAAATGTTTTTATGAAATGTTTTATAAACCCGCGACGGAGATAACATGTTAGTTTTGATAAAATAGGACAACATTTGTCCCGAATTCTTTGTTTATTGATTTGGACCCGAATGATTGTATGACCCGATGTATGATTATATGACCCGATAGATGAAATGAAATGGATTATTAAAGTTAGGTTATGTCACTAAAAGTCCTATTAGCATGAATTGTGAACTACCAGGATTTGGTAGATGCTTATGCATATAATAGTACTATTTGGGGACGATCACCCCAGTTCGTGCCTTGACAGTTGATCCCCGTCGTGCCACATTGATTGGTAAGCGAATTTATGTATGAGAAGATTTACACAAGCGTGATTATTGTGACGACACGATAACTTAGATGGGAAAATTGAGTTTCGGGCTAGCTACCCGTTGTTTGTTGTAGTAAGGTAACAATGTCATGCGACTTATAATAATCCAATAACGAAAATACTGCTTTATGCATTGAATTACGATATATTGCCTGACTAGCAATATAGGGTCTTATTATTGATATTATGTTCGTGTTTTGGTTTTATATAACCATGTCCATATAACGGTTTTTATTTAACTTTATACAACGTTATAAAACGTATTGTATGATGTTTTTACGACATTGGTTCGTATAATGGTTTTGAAGGCAACAGCCTATATTATGATTTTGACAAGAATTTGTATAAAATGTTTTTGGCCTATTTTATGGCCTACTACAAGTATTTGTACAAAATGATTTTCGGTAATAATTTCATACCGATGTTATATTGATGGATTTCATTAAATCCTATGAATTCACTCGGCGTTTTCGCTAACCTTTTCTTTTAACATGTTTTATCTCATGTACTTGAAGGTATTTCTCGGGAAGACAACAAGAATTCATGGCCCGTACTTAAATAACAATTTCCATTCAAATCTTTTATAAAATTGTATTAAAGGACTATGACTTGGGACCTATGTAAATTTGACATTTATAAATGGAAATGCTTTATTATTAAACGACACGATTTTTAAGTGTTTTCTATAATGTGAGTAATGTGCTATCCCGTAACACCAACGAGTCTTTCGCTGTATTGAATTGTGTAAATATGGGGGTGTTACAATTATGATGATTTTTCTTCAAAGTATAAAGACATGCCAGCTTATGATGACTTTGATGATGTTGATACTCTTTCGAGTGATTCTTCAAATGATTTGTCTCCTAATGATGATTATGCTCCTATTTTTGATGAAGATCCTCCACCAACAATGCATGATCCTACTTTGGATGATTACTCATTTGAGGAAGATTTTGCTACTTTTCTTAGTACATACTTCCCCAATGAGCATGATTCTCCTACTTTGGACTTTGATTATGGTCTCTATCCTCCTTCGGATGTTAAGAAACCCGTTTCAAAGGAGAAGAAACCGGACGACACCAATATCCGTAGTACCTATGTCTTGACACCTCTCTATCCACCTTATTCAAATGAGATTGTGCGGTTTATGGGCGAATCTTCAAGGTCTACTGAGTCTAAGTCTTATTTTCCCCTAAAGGAAAAGGTGTTCGATCCGGGTATCATAATTCTTAAGCCATCTCAGTATCCGTCTGATGAAATAAAAGGAAAGACTTTTGGAAAGAATGGAGCTATGCTTTCACATCATCATACCTTCTACCACCGTGCTCTACAACTGCTTAAGGGAACCAAGCCTACTCTTCTTTGGCTTGTCTTGTTCACCTTAAGTTTGTGCTATTTGATGGACGAAAACCATGTATTTGACCCAGGTGGATGTTCTTCAAGGTGATTACCATTCTAATCAAGGTCGAGTCAGGCTCACGACTCGGTGAAAAAAAAACAAGCGCTTCTCGGGAGACAACCCGATGATCTATCCTTTTTATACGTTTTTATAATAAGTGTAGGGGGAGACCCTAGTATGTGTTTGTTGTTTTCTTTCTTATCATGTGTAGGGATTCGAGCTTTCAAAGATCCATTCTTGATGACGTTTGACGACCCGTGATTCCGTGTACCCGTCTTCCCGGTTCTACCCTAATTTTTTTTGATTCGCTATTTTATATTCTTCAATATTAAAATAGGAATCAATTTAGTTATCTCTTCCTTAGCAAGATTTAAACAACGTGCACAATGTCCTAAGTGTAGGGGAGTTTACTCTCACATGCTTAAACATTGAGTACAATGTTTATGTTAAGTGTAGGGGGACTTCTATCGAAGTTAAGTGGGATTTTCCATGTTTTGTCCTCATTTTAACCGGAAAATTGATTTTTCAACATTTTTAAAAAAATTTTGATCTATTTTGGCCTATTAGTCTTTTCCTTTGTTACCGTTATTTTCTTTCATTGCTAGAATAAATTTTAATAAAATGGTTTTAATAAGTTTAGATGTCTTTGATATATTAGGCCTGTTATGAATCTTTTGACTCAACCAGAGTTTACTTATCCAACTTTACTCTAGCTAGTATCCTTAACGTTTTTAAATCAAGTTTTGCTAGGCTTTTATATAGGGAACTTTAAAACGTGAAAGTCTTAACTCTTACGGGTTAAGAACAAGAACTTTTCACAAGTTCCTATAATTGATACTAGAAAGTCGTTTATCGAGGGAACTTTAAAATGCGAATTCTAAAACTTGAAAAAGTATAAGAAGTTGCAAAATCCGATAGATGACATGAAAACCCAAAACTTTGATTTATAGGCTAAGCATCCACGAGTCTCATTCCTTGAGATTTTAAATTGTGGAGAACGAGAGATGATAGAGTCAATTATAAGTTTGGTATTCTTTCATGAATTTATGTGAGTTAATTATGAGCTTTTTCTCCCATCGCTTGTTAATAAATATAATTGCAATAAGTAAGGTCGTACGATTTTAAAAGTTACTTAGCTTTTAGCACAAGATCGTTTAAAAGTTGCTCGTTATTAACTAGAGTTCATAGCCGAGACATAACTTATTGAAGCGGGATGCGAAGATTGGCGAGTTCGAAAAGGCCCTAACAAGGCATGAGGGCTACATTTTGTTGCTAAAGATCCAAAAGTGATGTAAAGAATCATTTATCAAATATCAATATGAAGGATCGAGACACACGACGAAAAGCAAATACTCCCCTAAAGATCATGGAGAAGTCTATCTAAAAAGACCCTAGCAAGGTATGAAGATAAATAGATCCAAGTCCTAAAAGAAGGTGAATCGTTGTATATCAAAATCCCAAGTAAAGATTGGAGAAAAATGAAGAAGTCGTGGTCCAAGTATGAAGAATCTCTCAAAAACTTCAAGTGAAGAAATCCTATTATAAAGAGAAGACCATTATTCCAAGAACGTCTCTCAAGATTCGAAGTATGAAATCAATGCCAAATATCGGTCCGAGAAAGGTCTCAAATCATGAAGCAAGTTATGCCAAGATATGAACTTTATGAGGTCCCGAGAAGCAGTTTTAAAAGATTTTGTCCTTTAGCTAACTATTGATTAAATCGTCCTACTTTATTTTCGGCCTAAATAAGCTATCGAAATAAGTCAACAATGCATTCTCGTGATCATTCAAGACAACAATAAAATATAAGAGATACACCTAGGAATAAGGGAGTCTAAGTGAATAATTGGGCCACATGAGTTTGTGTTAGTTTGATAACTTATAATAACAATGATCTCGTTTTTAAGCTTTGTTTGGGGAACGTGAAACTTGAGGGTGATAAACATTCATGACAACCAAAGCCCTAATTTAAGTCTTCCATCTCTTTACTTGTTTTCTTCCTTAAAATATTTTGTAATTTTCTATCTTTTTAAGTTTCCTTAATGTCTTATGTTTAATAAAGGCCAAGGTGGGTTAATTATGATGGAAAATGCAAATCGTGCTTTGTTATTAATGCATTGCATGAGGGCATTGCAATGGTCAAGTGTAGAGGATTTAATAAGTGTGAAAACACTTATCCTTTTACCACTTATTACAAGGATAAACCAAGCCAAAACGTGTCTATTATGTCGTAAAAGTCGAAATTATGCGTTGTTTGTGTTTTTGTTGCGATTTAGGACCAAAATGTGAAAACGGAAGAAAACACGGGCTTTCACGGGCTTTTATCGAAGAAAAAGACAAAATACAAAGTCAAAATATCAAAAGTGCAAAAAGAACGGAAGTCAAAGGCCTATTCTGAAGATTTATCGAAGAAAAAGTCTAAAGACGGAAGTTTAACGAAGTCGAAGAACCAAATATAATTAATGAAGAAATTAGAAGACTAGTTCAAATTATTTATCGACAAATCCCGAGACAAAGTCGAGAATGACGAGTTTATTGTCAAAGACGAAAGACGAGAAGACAAAAGAACGAAAGAAAGAAGCACAACCACCATACACTCCCTTTCCCTATAAATACCACCCTTAACCTCATTTTTGAGGTGTTAGCTAATTTCACCAATTAGTTCTCCACTTTATTTTATGCACTTTTCATATTGTCATTTACATACTTGTCTTTATTTTCAAGTTATTTCATGTAACTCTTTTAATCTTGTCTTGAATCTTTAAGTTTAATTTCAAGCTTTTCATAATCTTTCTTATTCTACCTTTCTTGTTTCTGATTTTGATTTTGATTCGGATCAAGTTTGTATCTTGTTTCATCTTGATGCTTATTTGATTAAAAAGTTTATCATGTTATTCTTATCAAATCCGTACGTTTGATAATCTCAACTTTTTGGTGCTTTTAGCTTATTTTGTGTTTAGCTTATTTTAATTTAAGTGTTTTCAAAAGTTTAATCTTTTTCTTTTAGTTTATTTTATAAATTTTGCTTATTTTGAGTCTTGAAAGTTTTTAAATTTGTGCTTATTTAGTTCTTCTAATTATTGTTTTAATTAAGTTTTTGGTAATTGCTTATTATTAAAGTGCTTATTTGGTTTTGCTTATTTGCCTGTTGTATACCATCGTAATATTCTTAAGGGTTTACTTGTTCCGATCGAGTAATTGTGATCGCATAAGCCTAGGGTTTCTACTTGTGATCCAATACTGCGATCACTACTCACGATCCAGACTTTGATATGTGGTTACGATCTAGACTAAGATCGAAGACTAAGATCTAGACTAAGATCGAAGACTAAGATCTAGACTAAGATCGTAGACTAAGATCTAGACTAAGATCGAAGAATAAGATCTAGACTAAGATCGAAGACTAAGATCTAGACTAAGATCTAAGACTAAGATCTAGACAAAGATCGAAGACTAAGATCTAGACTAAGATCGAAGACTAAGATCTAGACTAAGATCGAAGACTAAGATCTAGACTAAGATCGTAGACTAAGATCTAGACTAAGATCGAAGACTAAGATCTAGACTAAGATCGAAGACTAAGATCTAGACTAAGATCGAAGACTAAGATCGAAGACTAAGATCTAGACTAAGATCGAAGAATAAGATCTAGACTAAGATCGAAGACTAAGATCTAGACTAAGATCGAAGACTAAGATCTAGACAAAGATCGAAGACTAACATCTAGACTAAGATCGAAGACTAAGATCTAGACTAAGATCGAAGGCTATGATCTAAGATACGATCCTGGTCACGATCCAGACAGCGATCGAGACTGCGATCCAAGGTACGATCGGAACGCATTTTTTAGTTTTTATTTCCAGTTTTTAATTTTTAATTCAAATTTAACTTTTCCCGCCATTTTTACTTAGAATTATCTTAAACTTGTTTTGTCTTAGTTTTATTTTTAAGTTTGCAAATATTACTTATTTCGAGTTTTAATTTTTCGTCATTTATTTTTTTAGTTTAATCTTTTCAAACTTTTATCTATATTTCGTTTAAGTTTTTATTAGTTTATCCTTTTATTATTTTGCCATTTACTTTAAAGTTTGCATTTTTATTTTGTTACACAACGACAATCTTTTCTTTTATCTACCAAAGACGACTGAGTCACACATTAAATCCGTAATCAATTCGATTAGACCAATTATTACTTATTATGTGTTTAATTTATTTTTAATTAAGTGGATTTGATAGTTTAATATTTTTAAAAGTTAATTTTAAATATTTTGCTTATTTGGTGTTTTTATAGTTTTTATTAGTGTTGAGTTTGGCTTATTTTAGAAATTATTTTATCTTAATTTTTGCTTATTTCTTAGATTAATTTTTGCTTATCTTGGCTTATTTTTGTTCCCTGCATTTTAAATCTTGTGAAGTCAGATTTAGAATCCAACTTTCGTAAGAGGGTTTAGGTTTTTCTCCGAGAGTTCAGTTTAGATATTTTTTTCCGAAAGTTATTTTTAGTTTTTCTCTGAAAGTTTATAATTGTCTAAGTTACGAAAGTTTTTTTTATTTAAAAAAGTTACGAAAGTTTATTTTGTAAAAACCTACAAAAGTTTCTATTTAAAAATTTCTTATGAAAGTTAAACAAAAAAAAATTATTACGAAAGTTGCTAAAAAAATGTTACGAAAGTTTTTAAAAACCTACGAAAGTCACAAAAAAATGTTACGGAAGGTTTTGTACAGAAAGTCACGAAAGTTACTTACCACATTATCTTTTCCCTCCAAAATTTATTGTTCCCCCATGGGTAACATGTTTCCCTAATTCCAGCCTTTGTTCCGTAGTCAATTTTTAGTTTTATCCGAAAGTCGTTTTTTCTTTTATTCTGAAATTCAGATATTCTTAGTTTTATTTTTCGTCAAATTTTAGTTTTAATATTTTCTCCAAAAGTTTTAGATTTAATATTTATTAAGTGCCCGTCTTAATATTTGTCTCGTTTCTTTTTAAAGTAGCCTTATAACCTAATTTTCTTCATTTTTATTAAATAAGTTTTATTTTTAATTCAAAACAAGAGTTTGTTTAAAAAATATGTGGTTAAGGGGTGTTTGGATTTGACTGCCAAAGGCCTTAGGGCCTTGGACATTGGGTTGTCTTTTTTTAGACGTACTTCTAAGGTTGTTTTAAGTAATATTTGGCATCTGGTTATGTTTAAAATTGACTATGCAAGTTTTCACCAAGTTTCATAAGTTTTGTGCTCAGAAATCTGTCAAACATATCAAAAGCCATAAAATATTTGTTTAATTGAATTGGGACCTAAAACTTGGTTTACAAGTAGTATTTGTGGTGGTGCATCTGTGCAATCTGGTGGTTCATTTTAGTATTTTATTGAAAAAGTTATAAGCCATTAAAGTTTAATGTATTGGTCACTTGTATCAGTAAATAGAGGCTTTCTGTTTAGTCTACTTTGTGATTTGGTTGCTTATTATTTCTTTCTTGGTACCTCATAAGTGTGTTTTGTGTGATACTTGCTTAATTGAACTGCTAATAAGCCAACTGGCTTATTATGTTTGGTGTGCCAAAACTCAAGGTAAGACTCAACAACTGTTGGCCTTGTTCATTGGCTTTGACCGCAAGCCTTCCTCCACAAAGTAACTTATTTTCCCTAAAACAGCTTAATCCAGTACCGGAATTCATAATCCTTGATCTTGACTTTTATTGACTTTGGTTAAACTTAACCATAAGTGCTTATTTCATCACAACAGCTTATTGGATCAAGCAACAACTTTCTTTTTGTATTTTTCATCATTTATCTTAGCTTATTATCACATCTGGTAGTTTATAGCTCTTAATATTAGCTTTTCACTAGAGAATCAACTTTTTATCATTTTAGAAGTACTTATTGGCCTATACAACTTATTCTATTGGACTTTTTGAGAATTTTTTGTTGATAAGTCTTAGTTTGTTCATTTAAGAGCATCTGCAAAAATAATCAGCTTCTAGGTGGCATAAATCTCAAACGCGACTATTTTGTCTTTTTGTGAAAAAGTTCTTTTCATATTTCTGGCTTATTTCTTAAGGTTTTTCAAAATTTCTTTTTACAAATATTTTTATAAGCTTATTAGAAGGTTGTGTGTTTAAGTAGAGCTTATTGCATTCAGTTTTAGCTTAAAGTGCTTATTGCTTATTAAGATGTGGTAAGCTCAAAATCAGCTTTTGGGCCTTTAGATTTTTGTTCTTAGAATTTGATTTTGAGTTAGAAAGGGTTTTTTCATAATTTTTTGTGGACTTTGTATTTATTGGGCTAAAAAGCCCATTAAGACTACTGTTTTGGATTTTGGCCCATTTGAGGGCCCAATAGGGGTTTTCTGGTAATTTCACATTCATTTTTAGATTAATTAGGTTAAAATACATTAGTTTGTAACTTTCTAGAATTTTTTATAAATTTTGGATGTTTAATTATTAATTTATTATTTAAAAATTGTTTTTAGGGTTTTTAATTAGTTTTAATATGTTTTAAAATTTGGAAAATAGTTTTTACCTTAGTTAAAGTATTATTGAGGTTTATCAAGTCTTAAATCTTAGTTTGAGCTTTTTATTAGTTTATTTGATTTTTATGTCTTTAATTAGCATTTAAAAATTAAATATTAATTAATTTAAAAAGTTACAAAAACTTAGATATATTTTTAGGTATTTATTGTAAATTTTTGAGAATATTTAGATAAAGTTTCTAATTTTGCCTCGTTTTCCTTGAAAATGCGTTTTTCGTTTTAGTGTAATTTTAATCTTAATCCGTCATTCTTCCTTTCTTCATTCTCTTAATATTAATCAAAAACAACAATTTGACACACACTATTATCCTCCTTGGTGAACAATCTCATAAAGGGTTATAAGTGTTACGTTTTCCTAAACGTGCATTTATTACTTACAGCATATACGTCTTTTTCCTAAAAGCATATTTTTACCAAAATTAAGTACTACCTGTATCCAATCGATAAGACATAACGTATAGGCTAAACAGACAGCCTAGGGCCCACGCGGCTTCACGAAAGCTGCACTCTGACTGCACGTGGTAGGAGTCAAACAGAATCATAGTTTAATTAGGAATATGATTCTACTAGTACAAAGGGATATATACTCTCCTTATTTAGATGATAAGGATCTCGGTGTATATGGTAAATATCTTTTACTTAGGCCATCAGATTCGGTATGCCCAACTAGGGTTTCACCAAGTATAATAGGAACCCTTTAGTTCCATAAAAGGTACTATTTACGCAACCTCTATACCCTCACCAATTACTCAATCAAACCGATTACTTACTTTCACGCCGGAGTCTAATCATGGGAGATGATCCCACTATAAGCTAGCGGTGTTCTCTCTTTAGTGTGTAGGGTCTTATTACAAGTTCACTTGGTGCAAGAGCCGGAGTCCCAATACCCGAATTACACCTAATTCGGGTCAAACGTGATCTATCCAACTTTTGTATCAAAAAAAAAACATAAAAATAGAGAGTAATAAATCAAAACATTATTTTCTGTTAAAGAAATATTCTCTTAACAAGTTTTTACTTTATTAGCTCTTTTTTCATTAACCTGGGTGAAAAGAAAGTTGCTTTTTATATCTTAGATCAAATTAGATCAAATCAATGTTTTAAAACCTAATTTTTGGCTCGACTCGGTCGAGTCATCGGGTTCGGGTCAACGCGAGTTGATCAGGGCCAACCAGGTTTTCTAAAAAAGTAATATTTTTTCATAGTTTTAAAAATTAATAAAAATTATATATAAAAATCATAAAAACTTCCCTATATTGAACCTATAAACTATTTATTAACTATTTAAAAATAAAATTTCATAGTAAATACGAAAAATTTCTATATTAAAAAAAAAACCCAAAAAAATTGAAACCCGGCCGGATCTCGAGAACCGAGTTGATCCGGGTCACTCAAACCCAACGGGTTTAGCCGGGTTTCAAAATATGAAAGTCGGTTCAATATAATCTGTTTTTTCGAGTGAAACCGTGTTAACCGATTGACTCGGTCGAGTTAACCGGGTCTGAAAACGTTAGATTAAGTAACAAAGGAGTAACCTACAAACAAAAAATAGTTAGGTTGCGGATTTTTTTTATTATTTAGATACAATAATTGTAATTGCTTTAACAAAATAAATTACAGATATAATTCAATAATTTAAAGCTTATGCAAGTTGGACTATTCTAGTGCAGAATAATAGAAACAAGAGTTATATTATTGAACTAAAGCAAATGTATTAAACTATAGAGCATGGGACTTTGTTAAGTAACCGTGAACCACTGCAATTATATTGTTAAACTAAAACTCATGCTTTAATAATTAAAAGACGAAAGCTATAGATGTGTAATATATATTTAAATAGAAGTGTTATTTTGAATACATAGATATGAGAGGAGACTCATCTCCACCATTCATCTTATTTATGAGATTAAATATATTTTATTTTTTATCTATTTTTTATAATTTAAATATCTTTTCAACCGTTAAGTATTAAACGAAAATAATTATACCATTGCGACGAGCGTTTAATTATCTTTCTACCAATATGTAATATGATATACTTTCGAAGAAAAAAAATTTATTTTTTTCTTCCTGTTAAAATTCACGTGAAATATCATATATGATAAAATTGTTTCATCATATATGATAACAGTGTTAAATCATATATGATATGGGTTTCTATCATATATGATACGCTATATCATATATGATACTGGTGATACATCATATATGATATTAGTATCATATATGATAATTTTCGAAAACGTGAAAAAAATGAAGAAATTTTTTTTGTCGAAAGTGTATCATATAGCATATCTATAGAAAGATAATTAAATGCTCTTCGTAACGGTATGTTTTTTTTCGCTTAACGATTAACGGTTTAAGAAATATTAATGTTTGAAAAAAGATGATGAAAATATATTTTGTGTTTCATCTTATCTATTGAATTAAAATAAGATGGATGGTGGGAGTGAGTCTCCTCATATCCAAAGAACAGTATGGTATCCAAATGAACTTAAATCATATTTAAAATATAACAGGTTTTGTTAAATACTCCAACTTTGCCCTTGAATTATTTTGTTTGTGTTACGTAATACTTGATGCAAATTATATGAATGTTTTAAGTTTTAAATGTATTTTCGTTTGTATAATTTTTATTAAATATTAAATAACATAAACTAAGTAATTTAATGTTAAAGTTGGAAAAGATTGACTCTTAGAATAAAGAGAGAATTACATAAATCGTCCCTGTGGTTTATAGAATCCTATAAGATTGGTCCTTCAGTTTTTTTTCCATCATGATTAGTCCTCGTGGTTTCTTTTTCATACATATTTAGTACACCCATCTATATTTTTAATTAATTACATAAAAATATGAGGGGTATTTTGGTCTTTTTCAAAAAGAAAATTTTGAAAAAAAAAATTCGAATTCTTTTTCCCAGAATTTTTTTTTTTTTCAAAAAATATTTTATTTTGAAAAATAATTTCACTACTATTTTTTTGAAATTTCAAAATAAATCATTTTTCGAAATAAAAAAATAAATTCTCGAATTTTTTTCAAAAATAAAATATCTTTCGGAAAACAAAACATTTTTCGAAATAAAATAGTTTTCAAAAATAAAATATTTTTCGAAATAAAATATTTTTTTCAAAAATAAAATCTTTTTTTTAAACTTTTTTCGAATTCTTTTTCCAGAATTTGTTTTTTTCGAAAAATATTTTATTTTGAAAAAAAAATTCACTAATATTTTTTCGAAATTTCAAAATAAATCATTTTTCGAAATAAAAAAAATAAATTCTTGAATTTTTTTTTCAAAAATAAAATATTTTTTGAATTAAAAAAAAACAAAATCTGGAAAAAACAATTCGAAAAAAGTTTTAAAAAAAAATATTTTATTTCGAAAAATATTTTATTTTTGAAAAAAATATTTTATTTCGAAAAGTATTTTATTTTTTAAAACTATTTTATTTCGAAAATTGTGTTTTTTTTCGAAAGATATTTTATTTTTGAAAAAAAATTCGAGAATTTATTTTTTTATTACGAAAAATGATTTATTTTGAAATTTCGAAAAAAATATTAGTGAATTATTTTTCAAAATAAAATATTTTTCGGAAAAAAAAAACAAATTCTGGAAAAAAAAGTTCGAAAAAAGTTTTTCAAAAAATATTTTTTGAAAAAGACCAAAATACCCCTCATGTTTTTGTGTAATTAATTAAAAATATAGATGGGTGTACTAAATATGTATGAAAAAGAAACCACGAGGACTAATCATGATGGAAAAAACTGAGGGACCAATCATATAAGATTCGACAAAACAACATGGACGATTTATGTAATTCTCTCTAGAATAAATGATGGACATTTATTTAGGGACAGAGGTAGTAGTATGTAAACAATCAAATATTTAAAATATATTTAATCTCGTTAACTTCTAGTAAAACATCCATGTCTTCTTCCACTTTTCACTTATTGTTCAATTTATAATATAAAATCAATTTATAATATCGTATGAATTAAATAAACTTTGTTTCAAAAAAAAAATCGAAAATTTTTTGTTTTAAATTCCAAAAAAATTTCAAAAAAGATTTTAAAAAATTTAATTAATTTTCGAATAAGTTTGTTACGACACGTCCATAAAAGCCGCCATATAACATAAAAAAATCCTTCAAGCATAAGTTTATTAGTAATCGGTAGCCGCAAATTAACAAACCAAGCCAACCACCCGTCCTACGACTCGAATTCCATCTCATTCAGCCCCACCAGCGAGTAATAAGGTGAATAACTAGTCGACCATACCACACGAGAAGAATAAGGGACTAGATGTTTCTACTTCCTCAACGCATATGGTACGCCTGATATTATGGATAGAAATGACACGCCCAAAGAATACCCGAAGGCTTTAAATATTGACATATGAAAAATAGGCATAGATCCTAAAATAGGTTTCAATAACGAAGGCCTTCCTCAGATAGAAAATGTTTTCATCTACCACTTAGAAAGACGTTTCTTAACCCTTTCAAGAATCTCACTCCGTGCAATAGTTATAAACATAGCCCCAAACAACAATGGAATCGAGATATAAAAATGGAGGTTTAAGAACAAGACACCCAAGCTTCAATGCAGCCCTTTTTAACAAGGTTTATGAAGTTCATAACAATTATTAAAAACCCTAATATGGATCAAAGCACACATAGCGGAAGCGATTTAACAAGATCATAATAATAACACAATTATAATTAATCGAATTAGTGTTACATACCTTTATCCTAGTGAAGATCCACAAGATCACCAACGAATCACCAATTAGGGTTTATGACGAACATAACCAAGATGTAGTCTAAAGTAAGACTACATTACGTTCTTGTACACACGTAATACAACGAGCTAACCGTGATTCTAGCACGTGTAAACCGAGCTTCTACACTTGTGGAATATCTATCCAACAACCCTAGAGAGGGGCTAGGACTAGATTATTGCTAAACCAAAACCAAAGGATAAAAGGAACCTTAAAAAGGTTTTTTCCCTTGGAGTTGATCAAACAAAGAAACCAAAACCAAAGTTTAAAAGGAACCCTAAAGAGCGTGTTTACCTTTGGTTTTAGTCGCAGGAAGAGAGGAAGAAAAGAGAGTGGGATAGATAATAATGAAAGCCATGGGGTGTTCATATAGGCTTGGCAAATTTTATTCTCCAAGTAATAAACCAATTAGGAAACAAAATCCCCCCTTGGGCCTTGTATAACCGGTGGTGGAAGCCCACCCATTGGGTCTTCCGGAACTTTCGCGTTTCCTTCTTTTTCTTCTATTTAATTCCATAACGGTCGTTTATACTTAACTTTTAATTATTAACGATCGTTAGTTAAGCTTCGGTTTAATTTAATAAATAAAATTAACCCTTTACGTAATGTGTGCAATCCCGTAATCCCGAGTTCGATCCTAACACACGACTATTTAAATATAAGTCCATAAAACTTTCAGCTCCCACTTGGACATATTTCAAAATATCGTGATCACATTGGTTAGCGTCTAGTTACACGCCAATGCCCTAGTCCGATCTCGATTAAGGTCTCTTGGATAAAACCTTGTAATGATTTACTATCATTATTATTATCCTTTCACTTCAAATACAACGTTAATATGATATGGATCCCGGTCATTCCTTACAATAACCATTTTGTTTCTCGTTTACGGATATAGCAAGATCACCAAAACAAATTTGGGTGTGGCCGCACAAATATCTTACTACTCCCACGAGGGGCCCAGCTGTATTATACTTCAAAATAATTTTGAAGGAAACAAATCCCATATTGACTACAAGCAAAACTTATGAACTTTGCAACACTTCTGAAAATAACCCTTATAGCTACCAGTTACGTTTAGCGTTAGATTATTTCACATAAATGCACTAGATCCACGACAGTTTCCTGGTATCTCAAGTCTAAGGATAACTATTTATGATTTACTTGATGACAAAGATCCATAAAGTAAAATCATATTGTTGGGATAAGTCCAATATTTGATTCATCAAATATCATCCAAAATTGACCAATATACTTTCAAGTATACTCTGTCACTATTTTGAATTGTCTTAGTTTAATAATATTCCCATATTATTAATCGACAATGGACTTTTAGAAATATCATAATATTCATGGATTAAAACATGTAAAATAGGATACAAAATCAAATAACAGAAATTAAACGAAACTCGACCTTTATTTCATCAATTCAGTAATGTCTTAAACATCCTTTATCCAATTACTAAAATAGACCAATGCATAAAACTGGTACATGCAGCATGCCTCTAGTAATGACATTCATACTTGTTTGGCAAACCATAAAACAACCAATCATGACCTATTGGAATTTTGAGAATACTTTCTTCAAGAATTCAATTCATTAAAACTCTTGTACATGTGCATTCAAACAATATTGCCACATAGTATCAAAATTGTGAAAATCCTTGATCACCAATTTCCTAAACTTCCAAAACACATTTGAAGTTCAAAGTATTCTAATTCTTTAATGTATAATGCAACTTTAATCAACATGTCATCTCAGATTCCATGACTAATATTGAGTGTTACCTTAATTATATCTTTTTAAGTTTTATAACTTGTTATAAAAGATATAAATACGTTACCTTTAATATCTATTATGTAATGTTTGATTTCAACCAAACCTCCAAATTTTGTTGACTATGATAATTTGCACAACTCTTGACAAATTACTCATGCATAGAATATAGAAGCTGATCCAAGATTTAGGATGTTATTCTACTTCCAAACATATTTCTTCAGAATATTCATTACACAAGTTATTTAATAACTTTTAGATAGATTAATATATTCAAATCATCATGTATTTTAAGCATGATATAAATACAACACGACACACATGAGAATTTCTCAAACCAGATTTAGATTTCTTCATGTCCTAAATATCCATGTAAACTTACTACATGGTATATTATGTTGTATTTCCACCGCATAAATAAATAAATTTATTTGTTCCAAGGTTATGTATATCTTTTTTCTAAATCTCCAAAGCAAAGTTTCATCTCAAATGTAAACCAAATAAACACTTAATTAGAATGAAAACTTACTTTCTTACATGTCTATTTGACACATATAATTTAAGAAAATAACCATAATACTCCCACTAGCTTTTAGGAATACTCAGAAATCATCTTATTCAAATTTAAATCCAATCTTGGATTTCAAATTAAACATAAGAATAATCTCCTAGATGCATATTTTATCCATTCATGGATAATTGCATTTTGTACTTTTCCAAAGATTTATTTTGAAGTAATAAACTCATTTCAATTACTTAATTCCTTGCTCAAGTAGTCATTCAAGAAATAGTTCATACATATCCAAATTTTTCAATTTAATATATGACCATCAAAATCTTTATACATTTAATATGTTTAGGAAAGAATACTCAATCACAATTAATTACTTAAATGTGATTAATAATCTATTCGTAATACATACATTAAATATGTGTACAATTTTGTCCATATAATTTTGACACAAAGATTAAACCACCACAATTGGCGTTTTTCTTCCTTTGACGAAACTCATCTCCAATTTCTAGTCAAACTATTTAAGATAAACCAAATCTAAAATTGATTATCTTATTTGTACAACATCTATAACATTCATAGTATTAGTAACTTACCCAAAACAATATTTGGTAACAAATCACAACAATTATTTGTAACTCATAATTCTCAGCATATAGATCGTATATCCGAGATATCCTTACGGATCTATGACGTAAATTCCTTTATCTTGAGAGTTAGCATTTACAAGCCTACCTCATGATAATTACTAGTGTACTTTAGAAGATTATGTATCTTGTAATTTTATCTTTCAAGATCAAAACTCCCACTTGCTTTTAGTAACTTAAAATTACTCTTTAAATACATAGCAAATAGATCAAAACTCCAACGTTATCTATATGGGACATTACAAAACATAATGACAGTTACATACTCTTTATTTTCTAAAAAATCCACTTCATAAGTAGTTTACCAAAATTCGAACTCCATTTAAGATATAACGTGATTCATCATATTCTATATATAATGGTATCTTATTAATCTTCTTAGCTCAAGTCATACTCAATTTTCTAACCTTGATATCTTTTGGAATAAGATATAGTTATCTTGAATCAAACATCACCATCATATTGAGAATTTTGATTCTCCTAATGAACATACCATAACAAATGATGTATTTCATTTAGGGAAATATTGTAAGTCAATCTTAACAATATTTAAGATAAATATATATCTTTAGGCTTACCTATATACCAACTAACTCATCTTAATGGTATAATAGATTTCCTAACCATTTTGCATGGTTTATAACTCAAGTACTTCTAATACAAAGTCACTTCATTTCCATGTCTTTTAAAACATAAACGTCTTACTTTATATTATACGTATTTCAAGACTTTATGTTTGCGACTTTATTCAATAAATCATAAACACCTATAACTAAAGTAATCATGAACACCACTAGGTTTCAATAATCTTTTCAAGTTAATTCACTACTATGTCTATTTATGTAATTTCAAGAATACACAAATATTTTACTTTAGTAGTATAAGATTACTCTATGTATCTTACGTCATTCAAGAAACTGTCCATTTTAAGAAACCGCAAAATAATCCACGCCCGATCTTACGACATGTGGGTATTTTACCTTTGTGTTTACAATTTATTCCAAGCTGTGACATGACTAAATTAAAACAAGTGTTTCTTAATGTGAATGATATATATACTCTTAAGTACTCTTTTAATTATATTGACACATGATCTAACTTTCATCTAATATTAATTAGGTTGTTAGTCTCTTATCTTGATTTCAAGAGAATCATATCTTTATGAGTTGTTTATTGCACACAGTGTTCATTTCTCCCACTTGTGCATGGAACAACCTCATATATTAGATAAACATCACGTCTAACGTTCGTCCAAAAAAATATGAATGTGTCAAATATATTAGTTTTTACAAGTAGATGTAGAAACACTTAATCAACAAGAATCAATACATGAATATCCTTTGAAGATAATAGTGTCAACAATTCGAAAGTAATTATCTTAGAACATACTAAAGATAATATGGGTTATTACCAAGAAAACAAGGCTTGTAACTCCCACTGAATTAGAGAATGTTTTAATTGACTCAAAATCATTAATACAACACAATTCTCCCACTGAACTTGACAACATTGAAAATGTTTCATAATCGGTGAAAATAATTAGTGTTGTGGTTACTTTCTTACACTTTTGAAAAACACATTCGTAACAATTACTTATAGTGTTTAAGAGTGTACTCTACTTCGTAAATGATGACTTATCCATCAATTGCTTTTAACTTGAAAGACTTGACATGCAATTTCTTCCTTCATAGGTCTACCAACCCCACAATGGTATGTAGTGCCTATAAATGGTCAAAGCACAACTACTAGACAAATATGCTAGTTTGCCTTATAACCAATTAGCGGTAACTTTTAATAACTCAAAATATGCACTTTTCTTAACTATTAAAGTTTGCTATGAGTTATGGATTTGAATTTACATTTCTAAAATCCTTATTACTCCTTCTTCACTCATGGAAAAGAGTTTAGGTTTATCTTTTAAATTGACTATATCCTCAACCATACGGTTTTAGACAAATAAATGAATAAACCACGTTCACGGTGTAACGTTGCATTAATACATTTGTAAAAGTATTTACAAAATTCAGTCTTAGTATTTTCGATAATACCATTCAAGAAAATAAAATTACCCCGGTAATAATAATCATAGTATTTTCCTTGAAAACTAGAATCCAAATTGACATAATTTCATCACATCAGTTGATCTGCTAGCAATGAAAGTATTCAAGATGGTAACTTGTCGAACAATGATTGACAAACAAATTTGGAATTTCTAGATATTTAAGGGATTTACATTGCCAAAAGTCATTTTGCATTGTAAACATGTTTCATCCCTTCTTTATGCCTTAAGTTTCCAGATCGTACTGACTAACTCAATTAAGTTGACTAAACGTAAAACCTTCATGTGCAATATTATTCAGTCATGAAGTTTTTCTCTCCATTACAACATCGTCCAAAATCTCATATGACGATAATTGTGACTTCAAGTGTTCGTCAATTAGATGGAATAAGATTTAAATTTTAGGGTATAAATTTCGATGTCAAAATCATGCATGGAGAAGCATGCATACATCTCCATAGCATTAGATTAATAAAAACTTTTAGTAAAATTTTTGGTGAGACTAAAATTTCATCATATATTTACAAGTTGAGGTATTGGTTAAACCAATTAAAGATTTTACCCACAACTAAATTCACATCGTACTTTTTCTAGAACTAAGCTAAAGCACAAAGCAATAACCTTATTCATTCTGTTTCAGATGTGAATTTTTGCGGTTAAATCAACCTTAAGGAATTATGTAAATAATAACCGTAGGTAATTCCAACTTTGACGCACAGGCAAGCTGGGAATTTTGTCAGCGGTGAAGCATTATACCTCCTTCCTTAACCGGGTACATGACTAGCAGTGCGTTATACCCACTTTATAGTTTGTCAAAGTTGAGTAGGCCGTTAAGTTATTATTGCAATTCCAATCAACGCAAAACATATGTCAATTAGATCTCAAAACAATTCATTTATTTTGATATGATTTAGTCCATATTAATTTTTCTTGGAAAAAATTACCCTTATTTACAACATACAATCAATATAAAACGTATGAAAACAAGTATGTACAAAAAAAACTAAATCATAAGCACATAATAACAATTTATATGTGCAATAAATAAATCAAATAGCCACATGCATACGATTTATTCAATAAATAATATCAAATCTAGGTTTTTTATATTCATATAAAAGTCTTCCTTAATTTTAGATTTATTGAATCAAATAAAGCATGTAGCAAAACACGTAACAATTACCACATAAAACATATGATCCATGAAAAACATGCATATTCATCACGGATCTCTCACATAACTTAACAATTAAATCTCTACGGATCGAAACATTAATTCACATAACATATGCAATTCATCAAAGTTCCACCCAAATTACTTAACAAATTAATAAAATCTCTACGGATCGTAACCTTAAATACATGACATAACAGTTAATCATGTAATTATCTAAAGATCAAAACATGCAATTTTAGGGTTTCACAAAAAAAACTTTTTTTTTAAATTTATAATCGGCTAAAAAAACAAACCGACATATATTTTTTTTATATCGGATTTTAAACAAAAACAAAACCAAACCCTAAATTTTCTTTTCAAAAAAAACATGTAGTTTGAACTCAAAACAATTATTAGTTAAAAACAATCTTTAGATCTCGATAATTATAACATGTTAAAACGGCTCTGATACCACTGAAGGTTTATGAAGTTCATAGCAATTATTAAAAACCCTAATATGGATCAAAGCACACATAGCGGAAGCGATTTAACAAGATCATAATAATAACACAATTATAATTTATCGAATTGGGGTTACATACCTTTATCCTAGTGAAGATCCATAAGATCACCAACGAATCACCAATTAGGGTTTATGACGAACATAACCAAGATGTAGTCCAAAGTAAGACTACATTACGTTCTTGTACACACGTAATACAACAAGCTAACTGTGATTCTAGCACGTGTAAGCCGAGCTTCTACACTTGTGGAATATCGAACCAACAACCCTAGAGATGGGCTAGGACTAGATTATTGCTAAACCAAAACCAATGGATAAAAGGAACCCTAAAAAAGGTGTTTTTCCTTTGGAGTTGATCAAACAAAGAAACCAAAACCAAAGGTTAAAAGGAACCCTAAAGAGGGTGTTTGCCTTTGGTTTTAGTCGCCGGAAGAGAGGAAGAAAAGAGAGTGGGATAGATAATAATGAAAGCCATGGGGTGTTTATATAGGCTTGGCAAATCTTGATCTCCATGTAATAAACCAATTAGGAAACAAAATCCCCCCCTTGGGCCTTGTATATCCGGCGGTGGAAGCCCACCCATGGGGTCTTCCGGAACTTTCCCGTTTCCTTCTTTTCTCTTCTATTTAATTCCACAACGGTCGTTTATACTTAACTTTTAATTATTAACGATCGTTAGTTAAGCTTCTGTTTAATTTAATAAATAAAATTAACCCTTTACGTAATGTGTGTAATCCCGTAATCCCAAGTTCGATCCTAACACACGACTATTTAAATATAAGTCCATAAAACTTTCACTATTCACATGAACTTTCATATTTCACTTTTGCTCATATTAATTTTTAAACCCGACGCCCTATGAAAACACTCAAGAACATGCACCAAAGTGGTAATATTACTCTCGCACCATTGTCATATAAATTCCGCAGCGTCCACACATAACATATGAAATAAATTCATAGGACTAACTAATTTCGTGCCCTAAAACATACCCACATCCACCACACGTTGAAACGATAAATGAAAACATGACATAATCAAAATGAATAAAAAAGAAGACAACATATCTCCTTGTTTAATCCGTTTGCCAAATTGAAACTCTTCCGTTAGACTTCCATTAATGATATATAACCTTTCGAAGATCTCAAGCAACATTGAATCCACTTACATCACATTCCTTAAAACCAAAATTACGTAAAACGTCATCCAAAAAATCCCACCGAACCGAATCATAAGCTTTCTCAAAATCTACCTTGAAAATTAAAGCATGTTTTTGTTTCACCTTGCACCACTGAAGCACTTCATTAAGAATAAACGGGCCATCTAAAATCTGCCTTTTCACAATGAATGCAGATTGAACCTCACTAACTGTGTCGCCCAAAACACCAACAAGACGTTTCGCCAAAATTTTAGCAATGATCTTGTACAAACTCCTCACAAGACGAATAGATCTAAAGTCTGTTAGCCTCAAAATATTGAGTCAAACAAGAATGTTCGGTCATAGGTTTCTATTGTAACATTAATTAGAACGTTGTAATAAGTAGTTTATTAGTCGTGGTTTACAGGCTTGGATTTAAACTAATGAAAGTCCAAAGAGTCAAGCCCGGCCCAATATATAGTCCATTAAAGCCCGCATGTTGGTGGACTATATATACTACCCTCCTAGCATGTTAGGAGGGTGGGATGATCATTTGTAAACTCTAATCTTTCTTAATCTAATATTCTACAAGTTAATCCTCTCCTTCTCTCTACTTTCTCTCACTACATTCTCTCTCTAAAACTCATATCTTTTTTTCATCTCATATCTTAATCTATCATATTATTAGGGACAACAATTGGTATCAATCGCCATGGGGTAGATTTGTGTTTCGATTGTGGTTATCAACTTATTGATTTCGTGTGATTTTTCATCTTAAAAGTCATCTCGTATTAAATAGTTTTGTTTTTTACTGCTCAATATCTTCATACAAACTGCCTACAAAGTAGTGGTAGGAATTTGTGTTTATCATTGTTCTTGATTTTTTATATAAAGTTGCTAAATTTGGTTTCATTTTCAGAAAATTTTGGCTAAATCACGTTTTTTGGAGAGTTTGTTTCTTTATCCGGAATTTAAGGGTTTGTGGATTTCGAATAACATAGCATATTCTTGTTATTCGGAATAAGAGGGTTTAACTATTCCGGATAAGCCGACGTTGGGGATTCAGGATAAGCTAGTGTTGCAGTGTATTCTGGATAAGGAGGTTGCACGTTATTCCGGATAAGAGGTTTGGCAGCATATTCCGGATAAGAAGTTTTAACGGATTATTCCGGATAAGCGAACAATCGAGTATTCCGGATAAGCTACTGATGATTTATTCCGGATAAGGTGACTAACAACTATTCCGGATAAGAGGGGAGTATGTATTCCGGATAAGAAGTTTGACAAACATTCCGGATAAGCTTGAGTCGTTGAATTCCGGATAAGAGTTGCAAAATCATTCCGGATAAGCTACACTAGTCATATTCCAGATAAGAGGACCAAGATTATTCTGGATAAGCTGAATTAGTCGTATTCCGGAAAAGGGCTAAAGATTTTTATTATTTTTTTTTTAATTTTCGAATAAACCACGGAAGACTTATTCCGGATAAAGGAGCATTCAGGATAAGTCAAGGGAGATTTATTCCGGACAACACGAAGAACCAGCATTCCGGATAAGCATTATTTTGATTATTCCGGATAACTCATCTAACTATATTCCGGATAAGTAACGGGATATCTTTTTCCGGATTAGCCTAAGACAACTATTCCGGATAAGAGAAAGAATATTTATTCCGGATAAGAAGAACATCAAACATTCCGGATAAGGTATCATTGAAATATTCCGGATAAGCTTCACTTTGAATTTTTCCGGATAAGGTATCATTGAAATATTCCGGATAAGTGAAAGATAATATTCCGGATAGGTGCTTGGTAATATTCCGGATAAGTACTTGTTTTTCCGGATAAAGTTTTTTCACAATTTCTTCAAGTTTCAACCACAATCTTTTCACAATTTCATCTACTTAAGATCCTATTCACTTCACATCAACTTTGAGATGGATTCTACTCAAGAATATCGTGTCACTAACAACAATATCATGGTGGCGGGTAATAAAGAGAGACCACCAATGCTTGTGTCTGGTAGGTATGCTCAATGGCAATCACGTTTCATACGATATCCTGATACAAGACCCAATGGTGATGCTTTGAGGAAATGTATTACTCATGGACCATATGTATTCAAGAAAATATCAATTCCTCCAAGAGCTGCCACAGATACTACTGATCCAATTCCTGCAAGTGAACGTGATGAAACAAGAGCTTATCTCACACCTGAAAATTGTGCTTGGCATGATGCGGAGAAGGAAGCCATCTATATGGTTCTAAGTGGAATTGGTAATGATATTTACTCCACGGTTGATGCATGCCCTACAGCACATGAAATGTGGACTGCTATTGAATGCTTGCAACAAAGAGAATCACTCAACAAACAAGATGTCAAAACAAACTTGTTTTGGAATTTTGGCAAGTTTACTCCATCGTTATGGAGAATCAATTGACTCTTACTACTCTAGGTTTTATAAGATGATGAATGACATGACAAGAAATAATCTGCAAGTCTCCACCATGCAAGTCAATGTCCAATTTCTTCAACAACATCAACCCGAGTGGACAAGGTTCGTCACTTTGGTAAAACAACAAGAAAAGTTAGATGAGGTCTCATATCATCGACTCTTTGATATCTTGAAACAATTTCAGAATGAAGCAAATGAGATTCGAGCTGAACGTGTTGCCAAGACGGCTAATCCACTTGCTTTAGTGACTACAACTCAACATGTTCAAAGTCATAACTCTCGTGCTCCTAAGCCATATTCCACTACATCATCTTCACCACGATCTTCCACATCATCTAAATCTTCATCATCCACAAGATCTCGAGGTAAAGTGCTAAGAGCACCATCACCACCATCTGAGTCATCATCTGAAGAAGATAGTGATGAAGACCAAGCACAAAAGAACCGAGAGATGAAACAACAAATTGCTTTCATAATGAAGACTTACAAGAAAATCTACAAACCTACCAACAACAATCTTCGCACATCATCTAACACCAAGAACCGATATGTTGATAGTCCTCCAAGGTATGACACACGTCGACGTGGTGAAATTCCTTCTAGGTATGATCGACATAATCCAACACATTTTGAGGGTTCTGCAAGATATGATCGACAAACTGCCAAGTATGATAGTCAGAGGATTGCTGCTGCTATTGGGAATAGGGAAACGGTTGGAAGTCAAGTGGTTCAGCAGAGTGGGATTCAATGTTTTAATTGCCAAGGTTATGGGCATATGGCAAAGGAATGCAGGAAGCTGAAAAGGGTTAGAGACTCCAGCTATCACAAGGAAAAGATGCTGCTATGCAAGAAATGGAAGCAGGGGTTAAGTTGTCAGCTGAGGAAGGAGCAATGCTTGATGATACTGATGATGAAGATTCTGATCAAGAGCTCGATGCACATTACTCGTACATGGCAAAGGTTGAAGAAGTTCTCAAAGTCAGTGAAGATGACAATGGTCCTATCTTTGACACTGAGCCAATTGATAAGGTACATACTACTGATGAATATAATGTGTTTGGTAATATTCCTGAGCATAGTGATCTACCCAATGCCATTAATGACACGTGTATGACGGAAACGATTGTTAGCAATACCACACCCGATTCATCAGACATGTGCAATAATGAGTCTGAGGATGATCAATAATAAAATGGTTTTCATTGGGTCCAGATTAGTTCTCGGAGTCTTCTCGAATTGATCACAGCTCAAAGTGGAATGATTGTTCTTGGTGACAAATAGGGGGTTTGGTTTTCTATTCTATTAAAAAGGTAAATGCGCGAAGTAACTAAAAGGTAAACTAGAAGCAGTTAATCAATAAAAAATAAAACTTGCATTAAAATTTAAATAAAACAGTAACTTGAAAATAACCTTAAAAATGCTTGATTCGGAATGTGGCTTGATCCATAATAAATCAGACAAAAAGCTCCATGCGGAATAAATGTGCTATGAGGAATAAAAAGCTATTCGGAATATTTAAGCTATGAGGAATAAATGTGCTATGAGGAATAAAAAGCTATTCGGAATATTTAAGCCATGAGGAATAAATGTGCTATGAGGAATAAAAAACTTATGCGGAATAAAATGGCTATCCGGAATAATAGAGCTACCCGGAATAATTAGGCTACTCGAAATAATAATGCTATACGGAATAAAGAGCTACTCGGAATAAAAAATGCTACCCGGAATAAACTTGACTACTCGGAATATTGTGGCTACTCGGAATATTTTTCTACTCGGAATAAATTTGCCATCTGGAATAAGGCACTACTCGGAATATTGGGCTATCCGGAATAATAGATACTCTGGATAGAAAATCTCTATGCGGAATAAACTGAAAAATAGGCTATTCGGAATATTGTTGGGATGAAGAACAGTAGATAGAAACTTAAAACAGGGGAACACGAATTTAATCCAAACAAACCAAATTTAACCCAAGGATTTGAACCAAACTGAACATAAATCATTTACTAACCATAAACAACAAATACCAATCATAAAAACATGAAACCCACTAACTTTTGAAGATCAAAATCAACCATACAAGAACTTTAAAACTTTAGATCATAGAACAAGATGAACAAGATGAAATGGAAAGATTATATTGATGATTAAGGTTTAAACAATCAAAGGACAAAGATTAAACTACAAGATTGGTAAAAACAAGAATCAAAATCACCAAACACCCTAATGGTGTTGGTGATGCCTACGAACAAAAAGGAAGGAAAAGGAAAAACTAAAAAGCTAAAAACTGGCTAAAAAGTGTGAAGGGAATCCCTTTATATAGTCCTAGTGGTTGGTTGGTGAGTGGGCTTTCTCCCTTTCTTCTTGTCTTCTCGTCTTTTCAGAAAAGTTGACGTTTTCGATTCTGATTCGGGATTTGTCGACGATTATATTCAACTCGTCTTTTAATTTCTTCGTTTAATAGACTTGAGTTTCTTCGACATATGTAAATCTTCCATCTTTGGTCCTTTTCTTCGATAAATCTTCAAACAGGCCCATTGACTTCAAATCTTTTGCATCTCTTGGACAATAGACTTCGTCTTGAGTCTTTTTCCTTGATAAAACCCGTGCAATCCCATGTTTTCTTCAATATTCATCCGGTTGGCTCTGAAAACACAATAAACACAAAAACCATGCATAATTACAAACAAATGATATTAAACACGCGTTTTGGTCTTGTTTTAGTAAGAAATAAGTGGTAAAAGGATGGGTGTTTTCACACCTATCAAATCCCCTACACTTAACCATTGCCATGCCCTCATGCAATGCTTAGTGATAAAGCAATTTTACACTTTTCTCATAATCAATCAACCTTGGCCTTAATAACATACTACTGAACAAAAATTAAAATACTAAGAGAAATTAAAACTTTAAAGCAAACAAAAGGATAGAAAATCATTTTCACTTGAAAATAGCTATATGGAAATAACTTGCAAAGAGATCAAGGACTTACATTAGGGCTTCGTTGTTGCGAAGATTTATCACCCTCAAGTTTCACGTTCCCCAAACTAAGCTTAAAAACGAGATCATTGTTATTATAAGTTAGCAAATCAAACACTTACACACATGGCTTAATTATATGCTTAAACTCCCTTATTCCTAGTTGTATCTCTTATATTTTATTTTTGTCTTAGAATGATCATGAAGATGCATTTTTGGACTTATTTCGATAGTTTATTTAGGCTGAAAGCAAAGTAGGACGATTTGATCAATAGTTAGCTAAAGGACAAAATCTCTTAAAACTGCTTCTCGGGATATCAAAAAGTTCATGTCTTGGCATAACTCGGTTCACGATTTGAGACCTTTCTCGGGCCGATATTTGGCATGTACTTGATACTTCATATCTTGAGAGACGTGCTTGAGATAATGGTCTTCTCATCGTTAATAGAGTTTTTTCACTTGGAGACTTTTGAGGGGTACTCCAACATTGTTGACCACGACTTCATGATTATTTCTTCAATCTCTAATTGGGATTTTGAGATTCAACGATCCGCCTCCTTTTCGGACTTGGATCTATTTATCCTCATACCTTGTTAGGCTCTTTTCGGATAGACTTCTCCATGATCTTTATGGGAGTTAATTGCTTTTCGTCGTGAGTCTTGATCCTTCATATTGATTTTGGGAATAATGCTTTTCACATCACTTTGGATCTTTAGCAATAAGATTGAATCCTCATGCCTTGTTAGGGCCTTTTCGGACTCACCAATCTTCGCGCCCCGCTTCATAAGTTATGCCTTGGCTATGAACTCTTATCATTACCGAGAAACTTTTAAACGATCTTGGGCTAGAAGCTAAGTAACTTTGCAAATCGTACGACCTTACTTATTGCAGATAAATTATTAGCAAGTGATGGGAGAATAGGCAGATAATTACACCAAGTGAGCTTGTGCAAGAATACTGACTTATAATTGACTCTATCATTTCTCGTTCTCCACAATTTAAAATCTCAAGTAATGAGACTCGTGGATACTTAGCCTAATAAACCAATTAAGGTCTACATGGTTAAGGATACTAGCTAGAATAAGCTTGGATAAGTCTATTCGGGTTGAGTCAAAATAATCGCAACGGGCCTAATATGTCAAAGATTTCTAAACTAGCTACACCACTTTATTAATATTTTTGACTTTCTTGCGGGATATATACATATGAAAGCAATAAAAATTTAAAAATTATGACTAAATGGCCAAAGTTAATAAAAAATTTGAAAAATGTTGAAAAAGATGATTTTCTGGTTAAATGAAGGCATTTTCATGGAAAAGTCCACTTAAAACTTCGATAGAAGTCCCCCCTACACTTAAGATAAACATTGTCCTCAATGTTTAAGCATGTGGGAAAAGTCTCCCCTGCACTTATGACATTGTGCACGTTGGTTAACTCAAGTTAAGGAAGAGACGACTAACATGATCAATTTTAAATGTGAGTATGAAGAAAATTGAATCACGATAGTTGAGAGATAGAACCGGATTTCGGATAACACGGGAGCATGGTTCTTCAAAGGTTCCAAAAGTGCATACATCCTTGTAATCACATCACCACACAAACATAAAGAACCTATAGAGGTCACCCTACACTTAGGAGATTAAAACGGAAAAGGATAGATACTCGGGCTGCCTCCCGAGGAGCGCTTGTTTTTGATAACCGAGTCACGAGCCTGACTTGACCCAAAATTAGTTCATGGGGAATGTGGTGAGGGATGGAATCATCTCTAGAGAGATGTCCTCACCAAAGTACAACTTCACTCGTTGGCCATTCACCTTAAAATTAGGTCCATTAGGTTGAGTGAGTTCGAGAGTACCATATGGAAAAATTTGGGCAATGGTAATGGGCCGGACCAACGAGATTTTAGCTTGCCCGAGAAGATTTTCAAACGAGAGTTAAAGAGTAAAACTTTGTCTCCAACTTGGAACTCTCGGTTCTTAATCTTGGAGTCGTGAATGAGCTTAGTCTTTTCCTTATGGATCAAAGAATTTTCATAAGCCTCATTCCGGAGTTCATTCAACTCATTGAGTTGGATCTTGTGTAGGTCACCGGCTTTGTTGATATCGAAATTAGCCCACTTCAAGGCCCAGTAAGCCTTGTGCTCCAACTCAATGGGGAGGTGGCATGCTTTCCCGTACATGAGACGATGTGGCGTACAACCAATCGGAGTCTTGTATGCGGTACGAAAAGCCCACAAAGCATCAGAAAGTTTATCAGCCCATGAGGCACGATGCTCTCCCACGGTTCTTTCAAGAATTCGCTTTAATCCTCGGTTGGATATTTCAGCCTGGCCATTAGTTTGTGGGTGGTATGCGGTGGAAAGACGATGATTGACACCATACTTAGCCATGACTCTTGCGAATTGGTCATTGCAAAAATGAGTCCCGTGATCACTAATAATGGCACGAGGCACACCGAATCTAGCGAATAGCGATTCAAAAAGTTACAAACCACCCTTGCGTTATTAGTGGGTAAAGCTTTGGCTTCAACCCATTTAGAAACGTAGTCAACGGCTACAAGGATGTATTTGTTTCCTTTAGAGGAAGGGAATGGCCCCATAAAGTCGATACCCCAAACATCAAAGATTTCACATTCTTGAATGAAATTCTGAGGCATCTCGTCTTTATGTGTGATCTTGCCTTGTTTTTGGCAACCATCACAACGTTTAACCATCTCGTGAGCGTCACAATAGATGGTGGGCCAATAAAATCCCGAGTCAAACACTTTTTTGGCGGTGTAGTTGGGACCAAAGTGACCGCCGGTGGGTCCTTTGTGCCAAGCGTCAAGGATTTCTAAAGCTGCCGGTCCATCAACACATCGGCGAATAATCAAATCAGCACATTGTTTGAATAGATACGGGTCATCCCAAAAGTAAGTCTTAATGTCTTTGAAGAACTTCTTCTTTTGCTGGGATGTTAACCCGTCAACGAGAATTCCACCTGCTAACCACGGGGTTTCATTGTTCGGATGTTCCCCTTGATAAGGATCCTCAAGTCTACTGAGATGATCCGCGGCTAGGTTTTCAGCTCCCTTCTTATCACGAATTTCGATTTTAAATTCTTGGAGTAGCAAAACCCAGCGAAGAAGTCTTGGTTTGTAATCTTGTTTAGTTAACAAGTACTTCAACGCGGAATGATCGGTGTAAACGATTGTGGTAGAAAGGACAAGATAGGGGCAGAACTTTTCAAAGGTATAGACAACAGCTAAAAGCTCTTTTTCGGTTTTCGTATAATGCAATTGAGACCCCGTCATTGTCTTGCTAGCGTAATGGATCGGTTGGAAGTGTTTATTCACTCTTTGGCCCAGAACCGCTCCAATAGCAAAGTCGCTAGCATCGCACATCAACTCAAAGAGAAGCTCTGAATTAGGGGTAACCAAGACGGGTGCCTTAGTTAGCTTATCCTTAAGAAAGTTGAAGGCTTCAATACACTCATTGGAAAAGATAAAAGAAGTATCTTTTTCCAAGAGGTGGGTCATCGGGCGAGCGATTTTAGAAAAATCTTTGATGAATCGATGGTAGAAGCCCGCATGACCAAGGAAACTTCTCACACCCTTCACGGTTGAAGGTGGAGGCAACTTAGAGATAACATCGACTTTAGCACGGTCCACTTCAAGACCGGCTTTGTAGATTTTGTGTCCTAGCACGATGCCCTCTTTTACCATGAAATGGCATTTTTCCCAATTAAGAACAAGGCGAGTGTCTTCACATCGCTTCAGCATACGTTCTAAATTAGCAAGGCAAGCAGAGAAAGAATCACCATAAACCGAGAAATCATCCATGAAGACTTCCATAGTTTCTTCAACCATGCATTGAAAATAGCCATCATACACCTTTGGAACGTCCCAGGAGCATTACATAAACCAAAAGGCATGCGTTTGTAAGCAAATGTTCCATAGGGACAAGTGAATGTGGTCTTCTCTTGGTCTTTGGGATCGATGGGAATTTGAAAATACCCGGAGAAACTGTCTAAGAAGCAGTAATAGTCATTACCAGCTAGACGCTCGAGCATTTGATCCATGAAAGGAAGAGGAAAGTGATCTTTTCTCGTGGCATCATTGAGCTTGCGATAGTCAATACAAACTCTCCACCCAGTAACGAGACGAGTGGGAATCAACTCGTTGTGTTCATTGGGAACAACGGTTATTCCGCCCTTCTTGGGCACACAATGGACGGGACTTACCCAAGGCGAATCCGAGATAGGGTAAATCAAGCCGGCATCAAGAAGTTTGATAACCTCTTCTTTGATGACGTCATGAATACGAGGATTAACCCTTCTTTGGCTCTGGATTGCGGGTTTAAAGTCATCTTCCATGAGAATCTTGTGAGTACAAAAGTTCGGATCAATTCCGCGGATATCGGAAATTTTCCAAGCAATTGTCTTCTTATGATCTTTAAGCACGGCGATGAGGCGAGATTTTTCTTCTTCTTTCAAGTCCTTCGCAATGATGACTGGCGACTTCTTCTTATCTTCAAGGAACACGTACTCGAGATGGGGCGGCAACTCCTTAAGTTCTAAATCCGAAGGATTTTTGATAGGAGGCGTATTCAAAGTCGGTGCATCGATAGCAATAGCCTTGGGAGATGGTAGAGGAATATGATCTTCTTTGAGAAGGTTCTCGATGAGACGCATATCTTCATCCCAATCGGTGGTAGAATCGTCATTTGCTAAGTTCACATCTCCCATGGTGGCTTCCAAATCTTTCCAAAGGAAATCACTTTCTCCAAATAGAGATAGTGATGAGTCAATAGAGGAAACGGTCTCAACATTGGGAGGAGAGGTGGGAATATTTTTACAAGCATCAATAAAGTGTTCTTCACAAGCCTCATCAAGAACGTCAATACAATTAACACTCTCATATGAATAAGGTTGTTTAGAAAGCTTTCCCATGTTGAAAACGATTTTATCGTCACCCACTCTCATGATAAGCTCACCGGCTTCAACATCGATGAGAGTGCGACCGGTCCTCTGGAATGGACGACCAACAATTAATGGCACACGAGGGTCTATATCGTAGTCGACAACAACGAAATCGGCAGGAAAAGTGAATTTGTCGACTCCTACAAAAACGTCTTCGGCTATCCCCACTGGATAAGCAACCGTACGGTTAGCTAATTCCAAAGTCATTTTGGTGGGGACTAGCTCAGGGAGAGATAATTGATTCCAAACACTTAAAGGCATTAAGTTAATACTGGCACCTAGATCGGCTAGGGACATGCAATTCTCTACTCCCGTGAAGTTGCAAGGGATTAAGAAACGACCCGGATCACCAAGCTTGGTTGGCAATTTCCTTAAGAGCACTGCAGAGCAATTCTCATTAAGTTGGGTGTTAGCAATATCAAGAAGCTTCTCCTTGTCGCTAAGAAGATCTTTGAACATTTTCGCGTACTTAGGCATGTGAGCGAGAGCCTCAGCGAAGGAGATGTTGAAATTCAATTGTTTAAACATTTTAAGAAAGTTCGAAACCTGAATATCGTCCTTGCTTTTGAGCTTCTCTTTCCTCAACTTTGATGGATAAGGTATATCGGAAGAAGAGGAAGGCTTTGGGATCGAAGGATCACTCACATCCTTGGGTGGAGGAGGGGTAGAAGTAAGAGTTGGGGAAATTGAGGAAATAGAAGGTTGGGGAATGGGAGCAGGTGACTCGTTTTCCTTAGTCACAATCACCGGTGGAGGTATAGGAAGCTCGGGTTCCTTGGTACCTTTGCCACTGCGAGTGGTGATTGCTTTCATCTCCCCTCTTGGATTCGCAACGGTGTTACTCGGAAGAGTACCCGAAGAAGAGGATTGATTACCTTCGAAGAAACCAGCCATCATGTTCCTTAAGTCATTCGTTTGACTTGCCAAAGTGTTTCACATATCAGCTCTCAGATCGTTTCATTGTTTCACCATGTCTGCTTTCAAGTTGAGGACTTCCCGCTGGAGATTTTCCACGATCACATCATTGGTCCTCATGTAGGTTTCAACATCTTGGTGCAATGCGGTGGGTTGGTTGGGAGGAGGAGCATGGTAGGTGGGTGGTTGATAAGCAGGTTGTTGGTAAACTTGGTTGTTTCTTTGAGGTGGATATAGTTGTTTATGAGGTGGTTGGTATGGTGCACGAGGTTGTTGTTGAGGAGGGCGGTTGAGGTTTTGTTGTTGGTTTGGGTTGTTAGGAGGAAAACCGGGTGGTGAGAGAAAGTTATTTGAGCGATAGCTAAGCAAGTTGCGGTCTCCTTGAGGACGAGCTTGATAAGCGGCCGGAGGATAGGTACCGTATGCTTCATTCACATTCTCAGAAGGATAGTCTTGGGTGGCGGTACAAGTGGTGTAAGAGTGAGGACCCCCGCAAATTTCACAAGGTTGGCTAACAGCATTGACTTGAGCGTCTTGAGCGTTTTTAGCGTTGATGCTGTTGGTGTTGTTAGTGGTGTGGGTAACAAGCGATTCAAGAAGCGTAGTAATTTTGTCAAGTCGCTTGTTGCTGTCACTAGTACTAGCACTAGCGGCATTGGTCCGCACACTCTTGGTTTGCACACGAGACTTATTCTCAATGATATCCCAAGTGGCATTAGAAGTCTTAACCAAAATATTACCCCCCGAGGCACTATTTAGTGAATCTTGGTCATTCATGCTTAAACCATTATAAAAGGTATTAATTTGGTGCACTTTGGTAAAACCATGTTGTGGGCACTTTCTTAAAAGATCTTTAAAACGGTCCCAAGATTCACTAAAAGACTCATCGTACTTTTGTTCAAAATTGATAATTTCATTCCGCAAAGCGGTAGTACGAGAGTGTGGGAAAAAGTAGTTTATGAACTTGGTCTCCAAATCCGTCCACGTAAGAATACTTTGTGGCGGTTCCTTAGCAAGCCAATGCCGGGCTTGTCCCTCTAAAGAAAAGGGAAAAAGTTGTAAACGGATTACCTCTTGTGGAACACCATTGAATTTGACCGTATTCGTGAGTTGCAAGAATCTCTTGATGTGGTCATGAGGATCATCAATGGTACGCCCCAAGAATGGTTGAGCAGAGACCATCTGGATAAAGCCGGATTTGAGCTTAAAGTTATTGGCTGCAATCGCGGGTATGACAATTGGATCATTGTTGCCGTCTACATGTGCTTGCAAAAGTTCAATCATAGGGCGATTGTCCGGTAAAGGTTCATTGTTGTTGTTATTATTGTTGTTGAGAGGTGGATTGTTATTGTTTTGAGGTGGGTTATTATTGTTGTTTTGTACACCGGCCATGTCTAAGTCTTCGAGAGGCTCGGGCTCTTGATAAGACGTTGATCGTGTACGCATGCACCTGCAAAAGAATTAACAAAGCAAACAAGAAATACTTTTGGTTTTTATGGTTTTTTAGTTTTTAGGATTTTTGCAAATTTTAGATTTTTTAGGGTTTTTGGAAATTTTTATGAAAAAGTAACGTTCACGGTGAACGGATCCCAAAATCCAAGTTCTCGCAAAAAACTGTTAATCTTAACGAGAAGAGCCGGCAGCGGCGCCATTTGATAAAATGGTTTTCATTGGGTTCAGATTAGTTCTCGGAATCTTCTCGAATTGATCACAGCTCAAAGTGGAATGATTGTTCTTGGTGACAAATAGGGGGTTTGGTTTTCTATTCTATTAAAAAGGTGAATGCGCGAAGTAACTAAAAGGTAAACTAGAAGCAGTTAATCAATAAAAAATAAAACTTGCATTAAAATTTAAATAAAACAGTAACTTGAAAATAACCTTAAAAATTCTTGATTCGGAATGTGGCTTGATCCAGAATAAATCAGACAAAAAGCTCCATGCGGAATAAATGTGCTATGAGGAATAAAAAGTTATTCGGAATATTTAAGCTATGAGGAATAAATGTGCTATGAGGAATAAAAAGCTATTCGGAATATTTAAGCTATGAGGAATAAATGTGCTATGAGGAATAAAAAACTTATGCGGAATAAAATGGCTATCCGGAATAATAGAGCTACCCGGAATAATTAGGCTACTCGGAATAATAATGCTATACGGAATAAGAGCTACTCGGAATAAAAAATGCTACCCGGAATAAACTTGACTACTCGGAATATTGTGGCTACTCGGAATATTTTTCTACTCAGAATAAATTTCCATCCGGAATAAGGCACTACTCGGAATATTGGGCTATCCGGAATAATAGATATTCCGGGTAGAAAATCTCTATGCGGAATAAACTGAAAAACAGGCTATTCGGAATATTGCTGGGATGAAGAACAGTAGATAGAAACTTAAAACAGGGGAACACGAATTTAATCCAAACAAACCAAATTTAACCCAAAGGATTTGAACCAAACTAAACATAAATCATTTACTAACCATAAACAACAAATCCCAATCATAAAAACACGCAACCCACTAACTTTTGAAGATCAAAATCAACCAAACAAGAACTTTAAAACTTTAGATCAAAGAATAAGATGAACAAGATGAAATGGAAATATTATATTGATGATTAAGGTTTAAACAATCAAAGGACAAAGATTAAACTACAAGATTGGTAAAAACAAGAATCAAAATCACCAAACACCCTAATGGTGTTGGTGATGCCTACGAACAAAAAGGAAGGAAAAGGAAAAACTAAAAAACTAAAAACTGGCTAAAAAGTGTGAAGGGAATCCCTTTATATAGTCCTAGTGGTTGGTTGGTGAGTGGGCTTTCTCCCTTTCTTCTTGTCTTCTCGTCTTTTCAGAAAAGTTGACGTTTTCGATTCTGATTCGGGATTTGTCGACGATTAAATTCAACTCGTCTTTTAATTTCTTCGTTTAATAGACTTGAGTTTCTTCGACATATGTAAATCTTCCATCTTTGGTCCTTTTCTTCGATAAATCTTCAAACAGGCCCATTGACTTCAAATCTTTTGCATCTCTTGGACAATAGACTTCGTCTTGAGTCTTTTTCCTTGATAAAACCCGTGCAATCCCATGTTTTCTTCAATATTCATCCGGTTGGCTCTGAAAACACAATAAACACAAAAACCACGCATAATTCCAAACAAATGATATTAAACACGCGTTTGGTCTTGTTTTAGTAAGAAATAAGTGGTAAAAGGATGGGTGTTTTCACACCTATCAATCAACATGCAAATGAATATGTTGAAGAGGAACGTATTGCGCTTGTTAATTTAATTGCTACTTTAAAAAAAGATGTCACTGAAAATAAAAAGAGTCAAAAGCAATTAAAGAAGGCAAACGCTACGCTCACTCAAAGTTTTGAAGAATGCAAAGCTGCTCTTATCAAATCTACTGAGATGACTGAAAGCTATAGGGATGAGCTCCTTCAGAAAACAAAAGAGCTTGAGGGGTACAAGGGTAGTACGTTAAAAAGTCAAAAGGACGATTTTGAAAACAAATACAATACAACTCTTGAGTTACTAGCCAAAGAGAAGCGTCAATATAATGTTTTCTTAATGTATGAACGTCAAAAAACGTACCTTGCCAATACCAAAGTTAATGAACTTGAACAAAAGCTCTCTATGACCACTACAGATTCTTCTAAAATTCTTGAGGATAAGAAACAAGAGGTAGATGCGTTAAAACAAGACTTCTAAAGTAGATATGATAAGGAAACCGACAAAGTAACGAAACTAGAAGCACAAGTAGAATTTTTAAAGAAAGTTGTTTATAAAATTCATGATTCTATTCAATCAGTAAGAATGCTAGCACCTCCGTCTATGTTTAAGGTTCAAGCTAGCTTTGCAAGTCCTGAGTACCTTGCCAAAGCTCAAGCTGCGAACCCGTGTCTTTATCTTGATGAGACTGAAAGGACCGATCTTGATTGCATGCCTGTTAGTGCCGATAGTGAAGAGACTTCCCTTTGGGACGATGAGAGTCAACCTCTTGTTAATAAGGAGATTGTGAAACCATAGAATTATGCTTATGAGAATAGTCTTTATGGCCTTTTCAACAAACAAACTCAGAAAACTCGTGAGGAAGTGTTCTTAGAATGCAAACAAAAGAGAATTCAAAGGAAGAAAGCATTTGCCCCTAAGAAATCTAATGTTTACAAATACATAAACTACCTCCCTCTAGATGAATCTAAAAGCAAGAGTAGGAAAACATTAGGTATTCTTAAACACCACATAGATAATGTTAAATCTATTGTTGAAAGAGACTGGGCAAAACGTGAAAATGCTGAGTGGACACCTCCGATTCCTCAAGATATTACCTTGCTTGTGAAAGAACTCTTAATTCCTAACACGGCGTTGATTAAAGAAACTGTTCTTCAACTTGAGGAGTTCATTCGGACTGAAATGTATGATGATTTAAAATATGTTGAATCTCTTGAGAAACACATTGAAGATCTTCAAATGGAGAAGTCTGATTTTTTAGATGAATATGATTTACTCTTGCAAGAATGCGTTTCTAAAGATGTTATGTGTGCTTATTTTACATCTTGTGCTGATATTGATGAATATTCTGAAGTTGCATGCCAATATCTTGATAAAAGCAAAGAATGTGAACGTCTTGAAATTGAGCTTTCGAAACGTAAAGAAAATGTTGACAAAAAGGCTTTTGAGTTACTTCAACACAAAACTGATTTCCTTCAAAAACATTGTCATTCACTTGAACTTGCTTTGCAAAAAGACGTTGGTAGTTTTCCACATGATAATAAATTGCAAGAAAAACTTTCCCAAACGTTTCAAGAAATGATTGAACATAATTTGGAAATTAAAGGGTTGAAAGCTCAGTTACAAGACAGGGACAGAGCGATTGCAGAGTTGCAGAAACTCGTTGCTAAAATGGGTGGGAAAATCGTGGAACCTAGCATTAAGAAACCTGTTGTTAGACAAACCAATGCTTCTAAAGTGAATAGATCCTCTATCTTGGGAAAACCATCTGCTTTATCAAATTCCTCGTTTGCAAAACCTGTGTTTGCCCCCAAGATAGATGGAAAGGCAAGGTTACCACAAAATCAACCCATAAGGAATGCCAGAGCACCAAGCGTTAAGCACATTAATGTGATTAAACCAGGGATGTATAGAATGACCACTAATCCCACAAACAAAGTTATTCAATCGCCTCAGACTTCTAGAAACACTAATATTCGTGTGTCTTCTACTACAGGAATAGTCTCCACTACTAGTGTTAGCCAGCCTCAGCTTAAGAGCACTCAAGTGAATGATAAGGTCTCGAAACACTAGAATCAAGGGAAGATGAAGGAAGTAGAAGCACACCCTAGGAATTTGAATGTTTTTAAGAATAAAAAGTCTGTAATCGCATGTAATGACGATATGAATGATGTGAATGATTTGAATGCTATGAATGTGAAATTTGTTTGTGTCAGATGTGGAAAGTGTGCTAATGCTAATCATTCTATGTGTGTTATGAATAAAGTCAAAGGCGTAGATACTAGAACTAAGAAGCAAGTTGCGATGCCTATTAGAGCTAGTAAACCCAAACGCAAAGTGAACCATTCTGGTGCTACCCCCACTAAGCAAAGTAATGCATCAGACTCCACCACTAAGAATCCTAGAAACAAAATTAACGAATTATATGAGTCTGCTAGTAAGTCTTGGAAATGGTGGTTTGCTAATCAATGTCCTTCTGGATATAAATGGATGCCTAAAGTTAGGACATAAAATGTGACTACGAGTGTTAGTATGCCTTTGAATGTTGCTAAGGACACTAATGATTCTATAATCACAAATATTGTGGTATCCAATTTAGCAAATGCTCCATCGTGTTCTAACTCTTCTGCAGGTGATACAAATAATTCTCTTCATACTGGACACCGGATGCACGAAGCACATGACGGGGAATCTCAAGCTTCTAATTAACTTCGTGGAGAAGTTCCTGGGTACGGTCCGATTCGGAAATGATCAATTTGCACCAATCCTAGGATATGGAGATTTAGTTCAGGGGAATATTACAATCAAAAGGGTATACTACGTCGAAGGGCTCAATCATAATCTTTTATTGGTTGGTCAATTCTGAGATGCGGATTTGGAAGATGCTTTCAGAAAGAAGACATGTTTTGTTCGTGATTATGATGGGAATGACTTACTTACCGGTACACGGGGTACTGATCTTTACACAATTTCACTTCAAGACACAACTTCATCAACTCCAATTTGCTTCATGGCTAAAGCTTCAACGACTCAAGCATTGTTATGGCATCAACGTCTTTCTCATCTCAACTTTGATACCATTAACTTGCTTTCCAAGAAAGATATTGTGAGAGGCCTTCCAAGCTTGAAATTCATCAAAGATCATCTTTGTTCTTCTTGTGAACTTTGTAAAGCTAAACGCGGTAGCTTCAAAACAAAAACCACACCAAGCTCTAAAGGACGATTAGATCTTCTTCACATGGATCTGTGTGGTCCCATGCGTGTTCAGAGTATCAATGGAAAGAAATATGTGACAATCCGTCAATTTCAGGTCGTTATTTTAATCTCGACTATTACGTATTACATGTTTACTTTAATGAGAATTTTAAATTATCGGCTAACCGAGAAGGTTATAGTTTGAAACTTAACGTAAGAATGTCGTTTAGATGAAAACCGACAAGAAAAACATTAAGTATCGATATTATATTCTCAATTTATCATATGAATGATTTTATTATATTTATTTTTATATCTCGTATTTTACGTTTTAACGAATGACGAGAACTTCGAATGATCGCGATACCGACGGATGCCCAAAAATTTACGTTTTATTATCGATTGTCTCGATATTTAATATTTTCGACGTTTTCTATTTAATTACGTTTTAAGTCGTGTCGATGTAATATTATTATATTTAAGAAGCGTTTTAACTTTTAAAAAGTATTTTTACGAAACCCGAGTCCCGTAAATATTTTCAAAATTTAATATTTACATTTCTACCCTTACAACTATTTAATCTCATTTTGGACCAAAACTATCACAAATTGGCAAAAACTACCCTCACCCCACTATTTAAATAGTGTCCACTAACACACACATTTCATTTTATTCATTTAAAATTTTCAACAAATCTCTCCCTTTCTCTCTTGGAAGTCACGGCCAAAAACCACCACACAAACACATTGATTTTTCAAAATCAAGCTTGAATCAAAGAAAACTAAATTAAGACCCATCTTAATCTTGAGCTACCCATCATATTGGTATGATTTTTATACACATGCATTAACTTTTTCAAAATTTTATTTTTCTTGATGAACTAGTAGTGTTTGATCCATTTTTATGTTGTAGATAAGTGTTAATATTATTATATTCAAGTTTTAATTGGTTGCATGTTTGAATTTTTTAGTGGGTAATTTTTTAAATGATTATTCAATGGGTGATTGAGGTTAGATGAGTTGTTTAAAATGATATTACGATGATATTAGATGTATAAAAGTGGTGAAAATGGGTCAAAATATTTATTTGACATGATTTCTAAAAATGTATTTTGGGACAGCAGCTTATAACAGATTATTTCGTGGGTTTAAGTTCTTAGATAGGCTTATATTATTTGATATTGTTTTAGTAATCTTCAAGACGCTCGTTTTGCCGCTTGAATGAGCTTCTAACTCATTACGAGCGAAAAGTTATGCTAGTTTTAGTATTTGTGTACCAGGAGACGATTATCGGCACAATCCGAAAATTGTTGTCGATATTTGGATCGAATCTCGGGGACTATAGAATGAGTTTTAAAAATGTTCAAGGACTGATGTTGGAGTCTAAACCTCAGGTCATGAGTTTATTTTTAAACCCGAGTGTCGGTTTTATAAATGGAGTTGTTTAGATATGTCAAAATGGTTTTACGAGTTGAAGACGTAAATCTGTCCGATTTCCACAACACGAAGATGTGTCGGGCAGAAGGTCTTAGGAGTAATATTTTTGAATGAAACTTAAACTGAGTCTTATTCATATAATAAGTGTGTTTGTGACCAAGTTTCGTCGAAATCGGACAAGTCTAGATAGGTTAGATTGGTGTGTACATTTGGTGTGTACATTTGGAGTGTACATGCTGATTGGTATTTTGGACACGTAGTTCAATACTTGTGTGGCGTGAGTTGAGTATTCACTATTGGAAATGGTGACTCACTCAAGTGTTAAGTCATTATATAAATGACTTAGTTACTGGTCCGAGGGAATTAAAATGATGGTTTGACCTGTGTTGACTTGGCGTCTTATGACGGGTCAATGTCGAGAGTGCAAGTGTTTAAAAAAATAGTGTTGAATAAAAGGGTATAGACTAACACTTTTATTATAAAAAAATTTGGAATTGTCTTGGTTTTGTAATTTTGATTTTTATATTATTTAAGTATGATTTATACTTAAGTCGATTTTTTTAACGAACGCGCCTTATTTGGTAGGTTGCGGTTTTCGTGTTTAAACGGGCATCACTAATCGTCGGCAATCGTCTCATTACCACTATTGGCTAAGATGAGTCTATAGCCTCGCTTTTAACATGTTTACTTGTTTTATAAAACCCGCGAGGGGATAACATGCTTGTTTTATTAAAATAAAGGGGTACAACGAGAAGTTGTAGAAACCCTATTATTGGGTACAACGAGAAGTTGTGGGAACCCTAATTACTTGAAAAGTAATTATTGAAATTGAAATGTACAACTATAAGTTGTGATAAACTCATGATTGTTTTTAAAATTGAACACAAGGAACTTAATTGTATGTTTAGATGGAAGTTATTATATAATTTTGTTTAGCCTTAAAAGACCCATGAATCGTGAATTGTTAATCGAGATAACGCTAATGCTATAATTAGATCTATCGGGGTGACGCCCAGTCCGGTCGCGACTAGCTCTCACGTAGTGTTGTGATGCACTAGTAATGAAACATCGGATGCATTGTATAAGATAAATATACGCACTTGGCTAGGTGTGTTGGGATGAGATAATATATGTTAACGTTAAATGTCACGAGACTTATGTAATGACACGACAATTATGTCCGTACAACATAATTGTCTTTGATAAATTATTAACCATGGAAGGTTATTTTTGAATACTTGTGTTCTCTTTGTTTAAATTAAACTCTATAGATTCACTCGGCAAATTTTTTCTGACTTTTTAACATGTTTTATCTCAGGTCAATATAGAAGGCACTCGAGGAAGGTGGTTTCATGTAGCTTGCTTAATTAAAATGTTTTGGCCCGCTTTTCTAAACTATATTCATTCAAAGAAACTTTTATCGTTTGGTTGTGTAAACTTTAAAACTATTTGGGACTGTGTGTGAACTGTTTTATCTTTAAATAAATGAATGGATGTATGTTTTCACAAAACGACTCGTTTTGAGCCGTTTTCTATGATATTGAGATTGAACCATGATAGTAACACCCAATGACCCTTCCGCTGCTATGACCCGAAATTGGGGGTGTTACAGATTGGCGTCAGAGCTCAAGTTATAGAGAACGGAAAGATTTTCCAAAAATGAATTTTTGAAATCTTTTAACTATAACTGTTGCAAGCAAAACCTCCGAGTTGCCAATGGACGAGAATGATAGTATTTATATATATATATATATATATGGGATTATATATATGTTGTAATCTTTATCGATTATTTGAACTTGTGAATTATAAGGTATGTTTTCATTTACTTAATTATAAATGATGATTTTATATTTATACGAGATATTTATACGAAGTCGATTGTCACCAAGCCACCCTAGTCATTTTAATGCTAGCGCTGAAGCTATTCCTAAAATGAATCCTGTTATTTCTGAGATTAACTAAGTTGTGGATAGACATGATCCTAATGAAATGGTTAATATTCTTGCTGATATTCTTCTGATTACGAGGATTTTGATTTCCTTGGTTCTTATTATTGATTTATCGATTCTCTTATTTAGTTTAGCAAATTTAATTTGCCTTTTCATTAATCTTCGACATTATACTGTTTTGATAAAAACAAATTGTCTGAGATGGTACTATTTGTTAGGAATTGAGATTGATTTGGATGGTATTCACATGCCAATCAGGATTCCATATCATATCACTGATCATTTCTGTTAAATCAGTTTCTCATTTGTTTCGATCTTGATCTTTTGCGTTGAGCTGGCGACGCTTGAATAAAGTGATTTATAATCGTTGAAATAAATTGGCCATTTATTAGAACAAGGAAATTATAAATTGTTGAACTACAAATTTCTGAATCTTATTTGGAAGGACTTGATCAATCCATGGAAATAATGATTCATAAATGTGTGGGCTTAAGCATATAGCATCTGCGTGATTAAACTCTTATTGACTCATAATTCGTTTGCTCGATTAATTCTTTGATTTTGTTCCTTTAATTCCTTGATCATGAAATGGTTGTATGGGGCCTGTTCCAAAAGCACCAATTGAGGAGGATATCAAGCGTCTCTGAAAGACATTAAAGAAATCTTCTTCTTGTGGGAATGAGGAGCTTTCGTAGCCATGTAAAGTACCTAGTAACTCTTAGTAGATTAGTTTATCAATTGTAGTATCTTCTCATTAATCCCTAACTAAACTGTGACAACAGTTAGTAGGACTAGTCTTTTAAGTTGTATGGCATTAGACGATGATTATCTATAATGTTTGACAATATGACTTGTACTAGTTTGTGATCAATGGAATGACTATCTTTTGATTCCTAATTCTACATCGTTCTATTGTTATCTTTCTTTGCTTTTCTCTTATAAATTCCTGTGGTATAACACAATCATTGAATGAATACTCATTATGATATGATTTGTGTTGCACATGAATCATGCAGTCAATGAAAGCTATGACTAAAGCACGAATGCGTCAAGTTATTAGTGAATAAGTTGTTGTATCTTTAGTTAAATTCATGGCCAACATGAATGATGGATCTGGATCTGGAGCTGAAGCTACAACTGGTGGGACTAGAACCGGTGGAGCTGAAGCTAGAGCCGATAGTGTTCGTGGTACGGATGGAATAGATGTGCCCGAAGTTAGAGGCTATAACAACACTTCATTCGTTAATTACAAACCGTAGACTCTTAAGGGGACTAAAGATGATGGAGGATTGTGTCAGTTATGTGGCTGGCGTCAGTCATTCGAATTAGTGACCCTAATCAGGAGGATAAGGTACAGTTTGAAATCGCTACTCTCCAAGGTCGTGCATTAATTTGGTGGAATGGCAGACTTGCTTCCATAGGTATCGTTACTTATGGGACACCATGGACTAAGGTGAGGAAACGGTTAACTGAGGAGTTTTTCCTCGAAGTATTTCCAAAGTATGGAGCAAGTGTTGTACAATCTGAAACTGAAGGGAACTAACATTGGTAGATATATCAAGTGTTTCCATAAGTTGACTCTTTTATGTCCAAGAATTGTGGCACCCGAACCGTCAAGGTCAAGCAGTATATTCACGGCTGACCAGGAATAAATGCGGTGATGTGACTTCTTCTAAGCCAATTGCTATTTGTGAAGCTGTCTGCAGGGCTGATTAGCTCATGGGACACATAATCCAAGGCAAGGCTGATGAGGTTACTGTAGGGAAAAATAATTCCAAATTGAAAATTCTTTTCGTGCAATAGAGCTCGTAAGTATATCGAAAAAGGTTGTGGATTATTCATGGCTTAGGAATCGTAGAAGGAATCGTAAGAGAAGTAAGTAGAATTACTCTAGTCATTTGTGACTATTCTGAAGTGTTTCTAGAAGATTTGCCAAGGCTTCCGCCTCCAAGGCAAATAGAATTCCTAATTGATCTGATTTCTGGTGCTGCAACTGTGGCACATGAGCCATATTTATTAGCACCCTCTGAGTTGAAGTAATTATTTGTGCAGTTTTAAGAACTATCTGATAGAGGTTTTATTCGACCGAGCTCGTCAGTTTGTAGAACTCCTATTCTATTCTCTAAGAAGAAAGATGGTTCGTTTCGTATGTGTATCGATTACCGAGAGCTGGATAAGCTAACGATCAAGAATCGTTACCCGCTTCTATGAATTGATGATCTATTTGATCAACTTTAAAACTCTCGTGTTTTCTCCAAATTTCTGGTGTTTTCTCCAAAGATTGATCTTTGTTTTGCTTATCATCAACTTCGCATACGCGAGGAAGATATTCCTATTATGGCGTTTAGAACTTGTGATGATCATTATGAGTTTAGTGTTATGCCTTCTGGTTTGACCAATACGGCTGTTGTATTCATTGACTTAATGAATTGTATCTATAAGCCGTGTCTTGATAAATTCGTGATTGTTTTCATTGATGATATTCTAATCTGCTCGAAGAGCGAGGAAGAACATGTCGAACACTTAGGGACTATCTTGAAACTTGTTAAAGAACGAAAAGATGTACCCAAAATTCTTAAAGTGTGATTTTTGGCTTTGTTCTGTACAACTTCTCTGTCATGTGATTGACAATTGGCATACATGTTGATTCTACGAAAACCAAAGCCATAGAAAAATTGAATGTTCCAACTATTCTAACTAAAGTACGACAAACTCTAGGTTTGGCTGGTTATTACTGAAGGTTTATTAAGGGATTCTCTTTGATATCAAAACCATTAACTAAGCTAACTAAAAAGAATGAATCGTATGTGTGGGGTGATAATGAGGAGAAAGCTTTTCAGACCATGAAATGAAAACTCTGCAGCACGCCTATCTCATCATTAATCGAAGGAAGTGAAGATTTTTGTTGTTTATTGTGATGTATCTTTGAAGATTTAGAGCTGTTTGATTTGTATATGCTTGTAGGAAACCTAGGAAGAATGAGGAAACTGCACAACCCATGACTTGTAATTGGGTGCGGTGATTTTACTCTTCGTTTATTGAGACATTAATTGTATGGCACTAAGGTACGGTATCCACCGATAGTAAGAGCCTACAATGTATTCTGGATTAAAAGAGGTAAATTAGCATTCAGGTGATTACGATTGTGTTATTCGTTATCATTCGTGAAGTTGGAGCAAATTACAACGGATTCATTGTTAAGCTCTCGAAAACTCAGTCTGAATATGACTCGATTTCTGTCAATGTTGATTGATTGACTCTACTCATTTTATTTTGATAAATAAATCGATCGTGCTAATTAAGGATCGTTTGTGAACCACTCGTAGTAGACATAGAAGTTATGATAATGTGAAGCGAAAACCTTTGAAATTCGAGGTAGGTGGAAAAGTTATGCCAAGTTATCACTATGAAAAAGGTGTTATATATTCTGAAAAACGTGGGAAGTTAAGTCCCCATTAGTTTGGACCATTCGAGCTGATATCGAGTGTAAGTCCAGTGGCATGAAAACTTAAATTACCTCGAGAACTACAAGGAATTCACAATACTTTTCATATGTCGAACCTAAAGAAATTTCTTCCTGACGAAGATCTTATTATCTCTCTTGATGAAGTATGAATCGACGGTAAGTTGCATTTCATCAATGTACTTGTTGATATTATCGATAAGGAAGTTAGGCAACATAAACGAAGTCGAATTCCTATTGTCATGTGTGATGGAACTCTAGACGAGGACCAAAATACGTTTAACCCTTTTGATTTCAACGAGCGATCGAGGAAGAACGCAAGTTGATCTTCGGAACGAAGATCCCAATTTGGTGGGGATAATGTGAAAATCCGTCAATTTCAGGTCGTTATTTTAATCTCGACTATTACGTATTACATGTTTACTTTAATGAGAATTTTAAATTATCTGCTAACCGAGAAGGTTATAGTTTGAAACTTAATGTAAGAATGTCGTTTAGATGAAAACCGAAAAGAAAAACATTAAGTATCGATATTATATTCTCAATTTATCATATGAATGATTTTATTATATTTATTTTTATTTCTCGTATTTTACGTTTTAACGAATGACGAGAACTTCGAATGATCGCGATACAGACGGATGCCCAAAAATTTACGTTTTATTATCGATTGTCTCGATATTTAATATTTTCGACGTTTTCGATTTAATTACGTTTTAAGTCGTGTCGATGTAATATTATTATATTTAAGAAGCGTTTTAACTTTTAAAAAGTATTTTTACGAAACCCGAGTCCCGTAAATATTTTCAAAATTTAATATTTACATTTTCTACCCTTACAACTATTTAATCTCATTTTAGACGAAAACTATCACAAATTGGCAAAAACTACCCTCACCCCACTATTTAAATAGTGTCCACTAACACACACATTTCATTTTATTCATTTAAAATTTTCAACAAATCTCTCCCTTTCTCTCTTGGAAGTCATGGCCAAAAACCACCACACAACCACATTGATTTTTCAAAATCAAGCTTGAATCCAAGAAAACTAAATTAAGATCCATCCAAATCTTGAGCTACCCATCATATTGGTATGATTTTTATAAACATGCATTAACGTTTTCAAAAATTTATTTTTCTTGATGAACTAGTAGTGTTTGATCCATTTTTATGTTGTAGATAAGTGTTAATATTATTATATTCAAGTTTTAATTGGTTGTATGTTTGAATTTTTGAGTGGGTAAATTTTTAAATGATTATTCAAGGGTGATTGAGGTTAGATGAGTTGTTTAAAATGATATTAGGATGATATTAGATGTATAAAAGTGGTGAAAATAGGTCAAAATATTTGTTTGACATGATTTCTAAAAATGTATTTTGGGACAGCAGCTTATAACAGATTATTTCGTGGGTTTAAGTTCTGAGATAGCTTATATTATTTGATATTGTTGTAGTAATCTTCAAGACGCTCGTTTTGCCGCTTGAATGAGCTTCTAACTCATTACGAGCGAAAAGTTATGCTAGTTTTAGTATTTGTGTACCGGGAGACGAGTATCGGCACAATCCGAAAATTGTTGTCGATATTTGGATCGAATCTCGGGGACTATAGAATGAGTTTTAAAAATGTTCAAGGATTGATATTTGATTCTATACCTCAGGTCATGAGTGTATTTTCAAACCCGAGTGTCGGTTTTATAAATGGAGTTGTTTAGATATGTCAAAATGGTTTTACGAGTTGAAGACGTAAATCTGTCCGATTTCCACAACACGAAGATGTGTCGGGTAGAAGGTCTTAGGAGTAATATTTTTGAATGAAACTTAAACTGAGTCTTATTAATATAATAAGTGAGTTTGTAGCCAAGTTTCGTCGAAATCGGACAAGTCTAGATAGGTTAGATTGGTGTGTACATTTGGTGTGTACATTTGGAGTGTACATGCTGATTGGTATTTTGGACACGTAGTTCAATACTTGTGTGGCGTGAGTTGAGTATTCACTATTGGAAATGGTGACTTACTCAAGTGTTAAGTCATTATATAAATGACTTAGTTACTGGTCCGAGGGAAGTAAAATGATGGTTTGACTTGCGTTGACTTGGCGTCTTTTGACGGATCAATGTCGAGAGTGCAAGTGTTTAAAAGAATAGTGTTGAATAAAAGGGTATAGACTAACACTTGTATTATAAAAAATTTCGGGATTGTCTTGGTTTTGTAATTTTGATTTTTATATTATTTAAGTATGATTTATACTTAAGTCGATTTTTTTTAACGAACGCGTCTTATTTGGTAGGTTGCGGTTTTCGTGTTTAAACGGGCATCACTAATCGTCGGCGATCGTCTCATTACCACTATTGGCTAAGGTGAGTCTATAGCCTCGCTTTTAACATGTTTACTTGTTTTATAAAACCCGCGAGGGGGATAACATGCTTGTTTTATTAAAATAAAGGGGTACAACGAGATGTTGTAGAAACCCTATTATTGGGTACAACGAGAAGTTGTGGGAACCCTAATTACTTGAAAAGTAATTATTGAAATTGAAATGTACAACTATAAGTTGTGATAAACTCATGATTGTTTTTAAAATTGAACACAAGGAACTTAATTGTATGTTTAGATGGAAGTTATTACATAAGTTTGTTTAGCCTTAAAAGACCCATGAATCGTGAATTGTTAATCGAGATAACGCTAATGCTATGGATAGATCTATCGGGGTGACGCCCAGTCCGGTCGCGACTAGCTCTCGCGTAGCGTTGTGATGCACTAGTAATGAAACATCGGATGCATTGTATAAGAGAAATATACGCACTTGGCTAGGTGTGTTGGGCTGAGATAATATATGTTAACGTTCAATGTCACGAGACTTATGTAATGACACGATAATTATGTCCGTACAACATAATTGTCTTTGATAAATTATTAACCATGGAAGGTTATTTTTGAATACTTGTGTTCTCTTTGTTTAAATTAAACTCTATAGATTCACTCGGCAAATTTTGCTGACTTTTTAACATGTTTTATCTCAGGTCCATATTGAAGGCACTCGAGGAAGGTGGTTTCATGTAGCTTGCTTAATTAAAATGTTTTGGCCCGCTTTTCTAAACTATATTCATTCAAAGAAACTTTTATTGTTTGGTTGGTTGTGTAAACTTTAAAACTATTTGGGACCGTGTGTGAACTGTTTTATCTTTAAATAAATGAATGGATGTATGTTTTCACAAAACGACTCGTTTTGAGCCGTTTTCTATGATATTGAGATTGAACCATGATAGTAACACCCAATGACCCTTCCGCTGCTATGACCTGAAATTGGGGGTGTTACAGAATATATTCTGGTAATTGTCGATGATTACTCAAGGTACACATGGACTCACTTCTTGAGGTCCAAGGATGAAACACCCGATGTTCTCATCAGCTTCCTTAAACTGATACAACGTGGTCTTCAAGCTCAAGTTAATGTGGTTCGCACTGACAAAGGTACATAATTTTTGAATTCAAAACTGAGAAACTATTTGAAGCTGAAGGGATTGAACATGAAACATCTATTGCTCGAACACTCGAACAAAACGGAGTTGTTGAAAGACGAAACCGTACTTTAGTTGAGGCTGCTCGAACATTATTATCCGCTTCAAAACTTCCACTGTACTTTTGGGCCGAAGCCGTGTCAACCGCATGCTACACACAAAACCGCTCCTTAATTATCCCAAGACACGAAAAGACACCATATCACATAATTCATGATCGAAAACCTTCACTCAAACACCTTCATGTCTTTGGATGTACATGTTACATTATTCGAGATGGTGAAAATCTGGACAAGATGAAAGAGAAATGTGATGCATGTATTCTTGTAGAATATGCAACTCAGTATATGGGGTATAGAGTGTACAACAAGAGAACAAAACTGATTGTCGAGACTATTCACATCCGATTTGATGAATTACAAGAGATGGCACTTGAACAAAACATTTTAAGTCCCGATCCACAACGACAAACGACTTCCGTTCACAACCACACGGAGCTCGGAACTCAAGACCACAGCAATGAACTGTCAAGTTCAACGCTAGTTCCAGAAAATGTTCCTAGAGCTGATATGACAGTCGACATGACAATTGAAGAGTTGGAAATGTTATATGGACCAATGTATGATGAATATTTCACGGGGGAGAAACAAGTTGTATCGAAGTCTTCCGCTGTCACTCATGATAAGAATGATGATACCGATCATCGTCAACAACCGGATACAACTTCATCTACTTCAACACGGGTTGCTGCAGAGTTACTTCCTCAGAATATCACTTCAACAATCGATCCTACAACATCCACCACTACTGTCATTGCTCCAAAGAACATAAATCAAGCAGACAATGCATTATCTGACGAAGACGAATTTATCAACCCATTCGGTACACCGGTACACGAAACTGGAGAGTCTTCTACTCGCCATGTTGATCCGTCAAATATGCATACATTCTATCAACGACATCCTTCAACACATCATTGGACTCGAGATCATCCTTTGGTTCATGTCATTGGAAACCCTTCACAGCCCGTTCGCACAAGACGACAGCTTAACACCGATGCCGATGTTTGTATGTTCGCACTCGTCGTGAGTTCAGCTGAACCGAAAAACATCAAAGAAGCATTAGCTGATCATGCTTGGATTGAATCGATGATGGATGAACTTCAACAATTTGAAAGACTTAAAGTCTGGGAACTTGTTGACAGGCCATACGATGTAACACCATTAAATCTTCGATGGATCTGGAAAAACAAGATGGATGAAGAGAACACGATCATCAAGAAAAAATCTAGGCTTGTGGCTAAAGGGTATGGACAGAAAGAGGGTATTGATTTTGAAGAATCATTTGCACCAGTAGCTCGAATGGAAGCGGTCAGGATTTTTCTTGCTTATGCTACACATAAGGGATTCATCATTTATCAAATGGACGTAAAGACGGCGTTTCTTAACGGTCCTTTGAAGGAAGAAGTTTATGTCACACAGCCAGAAGGATTCATCAATCCTCATTATCCTGACAAGGTGTATCGTCTCCACAAAGCACTTTATGGACTCAAGCAAGCTCCAAGGGCGTGGTACGACGGGCTCTCGAAATTTCTGGTCTCCAAAGGTTTCTCAAAAGGTTCCAATGATTTAACTTTGTTCACTTATAAATATGGGGATGACATTTTGCTTCTGCAAATTTATGTTGATGACATTATTTTCGGGTCTACAAACCCAAAACTTTCAAAATGGTTTGAAAAAGTAATGCACAACAGATTTGAAATGTCTAAGATGGGCGAACTAAAATTCTTTTTAGGAATTCAAGTTCACCAATCCCCAAGTGGTATCTTTATTAACCAAGCTAAGTATTGTCAAGAGATAATCACAAAGCATGGTATGACATCATGTGACCCTGTTGGGACACCTTTATCAACCACATCCCTAGATGCTGATTTGGAGGGATTACCCATAGATCAAACGAGATATCGTTCCATGATCGGGTCCCTCATGTACTTGACAGCAAGCAGCCCTGATATTCGTCATGCTACATGTTATTGTGCACGATATCAAGCATGACCAACTGAAAAGCACCTCAAGGAGGTTAAACGGATCTTTCGGTACCTTAAGAATACCATTCACATGGGACTCTGGTATCCGAGGGAAACCGGTTTCTTTCTAACGGCCTATTCAGATTCTGATCATGCAGGGTGTCTTGATACACGTAAAAGTACTTCTGGTCGTGCACAATTTCTAGGTCAAGACAAGCTTGTGGGATGGTCTTCCAAGAAGCAGGATTGCACGTCACTTTCATCAGCCGAAGCGGAGTATGTGTCTCTATCTGCGTGTTGTGCTCAAGTTCTTTGGATGAGAACACAACTCACGGATTATGGCTTCCATTTTGATAAAGTGCCTATGTACTGTGACTCAAAGTAGGCCATAGCCATCTCCTACAATCCGGTACAACATTCCCGCACAAAGCACGTTGATATCAGATATCACTTCATAAAGGAACAAGTTGAAAAGGGTATTATTGAATTATACTTTGTTGGAACTGATTACCAATTAGCTGACTTGTTTACAAAAGCTCTTTCGAAAGAGAGGTTTGCGTATCTTGTTAGGCAAATTGGTATGAGATGTTTGACTCTAGCAGAACTGGAGGTTCTGGCAAAGAAGCCTGCTTGATTCATCTATCAAACATCTACCTGTAAATATTTATGAAAAAGAAAAATACAAAATTAAAAAATCTTCGATAATCCAAAAATATTCTTCTCGACATGTCTTTTAGTATCGATAATATGGACGTAGCTAGAAATGTCGCTCAATAACGACACAGGTGTGTACATAAAGCTCGAATGAAAGATGTAAATATTTTTCAAAACATGTCATTTCTATCTTTTCAACAGGAAATTGTCTATTTTGGACAATATTTCCAACAACGGGTAGAGCAATCTATCTTGGGTTGAGCTTGTTACAAAACATTCAACGTTTTGAGCTCAACACAATGGCTTGTAATCACTTTCAGATTGCAACCCGGAACTATATTCACGGGGGAGTGTACGATTTCGTGCTCTTACCCTTAGCAAAAGAAGTTAAATACTTCTTACACTTGAGTGGATTCGTCAAGACATTCAAAGTCTATGAACTCAAGTTTATGCTTTAGAACTCAAGTTTATGCTTTAGAAAAACCTTTTCGCTAAAAAGAATTGATTTTTCAAAAAGCGTTGAACACAATTTTTTCAAGAATTTCTCAATGATATTCAAAATCTTTCAAAAATTGTGTGTTCAACAACTCCTATCCTCAAGAGTTTAATATGGATCAAATCCTCGTAATGACAATTCCATTGGATCAATTTTTGAGGGGGGGCCGTTCCAAAATTCATGCTAAGTTTGTCACATCTTTCTCCCGAAGATTTTCAAGACTATTTTTCAAAATATATTTTAATCAAATTTAGTATCTCTAATTTCAAAAGATTTTATATATTAGAGATAAGAGGAGAAAATGTGATTAAAATGTGATCTAAAGACTCAAGCACTCATGGTTACGATCAAATACCCACAACATCTTTAATTTGCGACGTTATTGGTGTCAAAAGGGTGGTTAGGTTAAGTCCTATGATCCAACCACAACCGGAGGGATTTTCCCAGGGATAATCCAATAGATTATTAGAAGTCCTTAGGAAAGATGGAGTAGAATGTGAACGAAGCTGAATGCCGACTATGTACTGATGATAGCACTAGAACAATCACAACAAGGTGCTATTAATGATGTCTTGGTAAGCATTGAAGGGGTTGAAGAATGAAAAAGAAATGTAAGGATAAAGGGTGTAAAGAAAGAAGCCCTCCATACAACTTAGGCAGAAACCGGGTCAACACATCATGAAGACAACTCATCATGGACCCAGTGATGTGAAGCACAACCCTTTCCTAGCTACTCAGGCTTCTCTCAAAAGAAGTTTGTTTTATTGTCATGGAGATCAACACGACTTCTATTGACTTTCTCACTCCGGGATAGTTGATATTGAATAGGTGGCATCTGCTCCAGCCTCCGACCACTAAAAGTGCACAAATCGAGTCTAGAGCCAAGAGACCAATCAAATCTCGTTAGGACACACGGATGAAGATCAAGAGAGTCCTACGCTATATCCTTGCGATATTGCTAGAACACTCAGAGTGATACTACTTAGTATTCACAATGATGAGTGGAAATCCTTCCAGTGTTAACATCAAACAACACTGCGGTAGGTCATATGCAAGATTCTTTATGAATTGAACATATGTAAAACTGAAAAGCAACAGTGTTTTGATTCTGAATTGATTCATACTCGTTTCAGGTTTCTACGCAATATCTTTATGGTCTTGCCATAACATTAAGAGTGATATTCATTAATATTCACAGTGACGAATGGAAATACTTCTAGCGTCAACATCAAACAGCGCTACGGTAGGTGACTTGTGAGATTCTTATGAATCAAACTTGTGTCAACTGGAAAGCAACAATGGTAAGATCCTTAATGAATCAAACTTGTTCCAGGAATTTGAATTGACGACTTTAATCAAGCGGATACCTATCCAATTGATCCACTCTTTATGTTCGCAGTCTTGCTTTGAGACGCTCGAGTAAAGAGAACGGCTAGTACGGCCGTGAAACCCTGTCAAAGAGATTCTTAATTGAATCTACCTAATCACAGGTACGGTATTTAATATTGTATAACGGTCTTCACCGACTGGAGGTAAAACGCTGCCGATTTAGGACGAATGTCAAAGCCATTCAGTCCGTGTCTATGTTTTGTCTCAAGAAGGTGGCATCACGGTGTACTCAGCAAAGTCAAAATTTCAAAAAAAAACACATGTTCATGCCCAAAGACTTATTCAACAATTAAATAGGGTGATCATGTGGATAAAGACGCAAGATCGCAAGATGGCAAAGACAAGTCAAGAATGATTTGAAGATCTCAAGATAAAAGACTAAGTCGAAAGACAACCACAAAGGGTCAAAGATCACAACATGAAGGAACAAAACTACTGTTACACGTTCAAGACTCATATATGACGAAATTCATTAATCTCCATTGGACTCCAAATATCGAAGAGGAATGACCTCACATTGGGGGAGATTGTTAGCCTCAAAATATTGAGTCAAACAAGAATTTTCGGTCATAGGTTTCTATTGTAACATTAATTAGAACGTTGTAATAAGTAGTTTATTAGTCGTGGTTTACGGGCTTGGATTTAAACTAATTAAAGTCCAAAGAGTCAAGCCCGGCCCAATATATATAGTCCATTAAAGCCCGCATGTGGGTGGACTATATATACTACCCTCCTAGCATGTTAGGAGGAGGGATGATCATTTGTAAACTTTAATCTTTCTTAATCTAATATTCTAAAACTCATATCTTTTTTTCATCTCATATCTTAATCTATCATATTATTAGGGACAACAAAGTCCTTAACCATACTAGCATCCAGAATTTTAAGAATCAACGCAATGAACGATGATTTGCATCCTTTCGGGATATCATCATATGTAAAGAAATATCTCACAACCTTATATACATCGTTTTCAATGAGGTACCAAAAATGCCGATAGAACCCGAAAGTAAAGCCATCAGGACCCAAAAATAAATCCTAATGACTTGGTTTTTGGTAAAAGCTCATAGTTGGAGAAGCTTTGATTATCTAAACTATGTTTTACATTACATGACCAAATTGACTTCAAAGATCCAAAAAGATGGTATCTGCTTCACTAATTAACGTTGTATCCAAACAAATCCAGCACTCTCATATGGCTCTCATTATTAATATTTAATTTTTGTTCGCACTCAGCAATTTAAAATTAATTTTTTCTTGCACTTATGCTAATATATTATAATAAACCTTAACAAAAAAGATTGATTGATGTATAATTGAATGATTTTTGCTAATAGTTGGTTCACCTTTTATTATAAGAATTCTGTCATTTGAACAAACATGAAGGTATACAACTTCGAGTTTTGTATTTTTTTTTTTGTGTTATATTCTTTTCACAAGTGTGGGGAATTGATAGTTGTCGATTCGAAAATAAAAAAAATAAAAAATTTATAAAAAAAAATCTAAAATATTTGTCTTTCTTTGTTTTTGTCTATTATATTTTGCAGGTATCACATATCGATGCTCTACGTTAGATATCTTTATTGATCTCTACGACTTTATCTTGAGCCCCGAGAAATACTCAGTTCTAGGGCTGAGCACGATATATCCAAAATCGATCCGGACCAGAAAATCGGACCGGACCGGACTGAACTGAACCGGACCGAAGAATTTCGGTCCGGTCCTTGGTCCGGGGTTTTGGATCAATTCGTTCCTCGGTCCGGTCCGGTTCGGGCTTACCAAAATCTCATTGATTATGCTTAATAGGACCGGACCGGACCGAAGACCGAACCGGACCGGAGCAACCCGGACCGGACCGGACCATTTCGATCCGGTCTCGGTCCGGGGTTTCAGACTATTTCGGTCCTCGATCCGATCCGGTCTTAGCCGGTCCGGTCCAGTCCCAGACCGATACTCAGCCCTACTTTGTTCTCTTAATTTTGTCAATTTTCTTACATTATCAGTTCTCATATTGAGAACAGTATTTATCTTAAATGTGAGAAAAGTCAAAAAAGACAAACTAATTATAACAATACTCTTCACATATGCCCTGTAATCTAATAAAAATTTAAACATTATATTTAAGAAAAATATCAAAATATATAAGCAATAAAAGAAATGAAAAAACAAAATAAACAACAAAGCATAAAAAGTTTAAAATAAGAACAAAAAAGAACTATATGATAAAACAAAAGAAGAAATATACACATATAAACATTTAAAGCCATCTTTAGTTCCAAAATCAGTAATTGATCAAAACTAGATGCACTTATTTCATCTTGAATATTCATACTATAGGATCAATTTTGATCAATTTGAAAGGATAATCAATTAGGATTTAGTTAGATCCGATTTGGAGGTGTGTGTTATGTTAGGAAATTGAAAGATAAGTCAGAAAGAAAACGGTGTTATTTTAATCTTTATGGTAAATTACGAAGGTAATATTAAATATGGACCATTGTATATGTTTAAAAATGAATAGATGTGATTAAATGGTTTGAACTTTTGCTTAGAGATGAACATTGGGTTCGGAACGAGGATCGAATTAGTCTAAAACTTCGGATCGAGACCCGACAGAAATGGTTCAGTCCGGTTCGATTCTCGGTCCGATCGATCCGATCCAATCTAGTTTTTTGATCCAGGTCGGTTTTAGAGAAGGTTGTAAATAGCGTGAATCGTAGCGTAGCGTCATTGCCAAGTTTTAAGCTACACAAGCTATAGCGAAGCTATGGCGTTTTTCGAAGCGTGATATATAGCGGCACAAATATAAAACAAAATCGGCTAATTGTTACCTAAGGATTTTTCCCCATAGTAAAATTACTAAACCCAAGTCTATTAAATAGCACAAAACTAGTAAATAAGCCCAATTCTTGTAATTTTACAAAAAGGTTCAAAAAAAAAGTTTCACGTTACGCTATATCACGCTTTATGACGCTTTTTAGCACGCAACGCCTAGAGGTGACACTTTAGTCTCTTTCGTAACTTGGAGGCCACATTTCACACTATAGCACACTATAAGGCGCGCTATAACGCTATTTAGAAACTTGGTTTTAGATCTACCATAATTACTTTTATTTTCGTCATAATATAAAAAATAACAAAGAAAAGTAAAAAAATGATATTTTTATTAAAGTACGTTTTTTCGATGAAATACAACTATACGCCAAAGAGAGTAGTAAGGGGTATTTGTTTTAGCTTTATATATTGGGCTTATAAGTTTATTAGTTTATATAAGCTTATAAGTCGAAACCAAATGTTTGATTAAGCTTATATAAATAGGCTTATATGCTTATAATATATAAGCCATAAATGTATTATATAATATAATCATAAGCCCCATTCATAAGCTTAACCAAACACTCCTAAGTCACACGGAAATTATGAAAGTCAAATTAGAATTAGCCGCCTCTTTAATACTTTGAATATAGTTGCCACTTGTAAAGTTGCGAGTGCCTAAGCATTTCTATATAACAACTTAGCCTATGCATTTCTGTATGAATTCTCAAAATAAACTAACATTACATTCCATATACGCCCACCATCTCGCCATGGCCTCATCTCTTGATTTTGATACAAGGTCGCTTCGCGAGCTCCTTGACGGTGAGAGAACTAATGAGTTGGAGTATATGTGGGACATGATGATAAAAAGCGACTTGTTTTGTCCAAGAGAAAGGGGTGGCAAAGTGTTTATTTCGCCAGATTTTAACCAACCCATGGAGCAGCAACGAGATATGACGATGAAGAGAATCGATTACTTAAGAGAACAAGGAGCATTTGATGGGTGGCTTACTCGGAAAGGCCCTGAGGCTGAGCTATGGGCATTTACTCGTTTCGACGCAGTTAGTTATTTTGATCACTCTCTAGCGATTAAGCTTGTTGTTCATTTCCTTTTATGGTACGTCTCAAATCCTCATCTTTTTTAATTAGCAGTATAAAGTTTACAAAAGTTTCTTTACTTGATCTTCTATAACTTCTGACGTAATCAAATTTCTGATAGGCACATCATATATATTCTTCTGTCAAACCCTTGTCTTCCTAAAAAAGTTTAATTGCTTAGATTTGTGAAAATATGTCCAAATTATGTCTTCAGTGAGTGCATATAAAAAATATGGTAATTTCTTAAGTTAATTAGTAAACTACAAAGCCTGATCCAGAATTTATAAATAAAGTGCTTTAATTTTTTTCATTGATTATTAGTACTAAAGTTGTCTTATGTTACGTAAAAATAGGTGTTGCACGTATCGTGAAAAGCCATATTTCTTTAACAAATAAACCTTTCGTGACTTAAAATCGGGTGTAGCTCGTGCCACACTCGGCTCCCATGTGAATATACCCTAAGTAAAAACGAATAGCCAAAATTAATAACAGACCCAAGTGTCTTTCTGCGTATTATAGAAGGTGAAATCAAAGTTAAGAAGAGTATTATTAATAGCTTACACCGTCATTCCAAAATTATTATCCCACAAATAGGTAAAACACACTTTAGAAAATATTGTTTAATTACTATTTTAATTTCTAAAAAACATAAAAAATACAATCTTATTTTTTTAAAATTATTGATACAAAAGTTAGATGGACTACGCTTAACCCAATTAGTCTTAATTAGAGTGTTGAGGACTCTGGCTCTTACACCAAGTAAACCTGTATGAATACCCTGCACATTAAAGAACAAACACCGTTAGACTTACCGTGAGAATATATCCCCACAATTAGACTCCGACGTGAGAGTAATTAATCGGTTTGACTAAGATAATTGGTGAGAGTTTTGAGTACTATTGAGTCAATCGTACATTTGTGGCACCTCGGGGGTTCCTTATATACCCGATGAAACCCTAGTTAGGCTTCCCTAATCTTGTGACTTAAGTATGAGATAATTACCATATACACTGAGATCATTATCACAAAATAAGGAGAGTGTATAACCTTTTAACTTTGGTGAATCATATTCTTAATTAGACTATAATCCCGTTTTACCCTGACCACGTGTGGCCAGAGAGCGGCTTCAATGAAACCGCGTGCGATAGCGGCTTATTGAGCCACGTGGGCTCCATCGATGTCTATCATAACCTATACGTACTGGATTGGATACGGGTAGGACCCGTGGGTCGGGCTCATAGCCCGACAAGGGACTATACGTCATCATGTCCCCTAGTCTAGTAGTCGCAGGGCGTACTGCGACTACTAGACTATAAAACTAATGCAATCGCACTTGAAACTAAGTTGGTGACAAAAGAGAAGTGTAACAAAGATGGTTCAAATGTTTCCCACCGAAAACTTGTATCTACCTCCTCCCTTAAATCTACTTACTTGGTAAATGTGAAAAATACAGGATACGTCAACTAGTCGATTCATCTTTCACCATTAGATTTGTGCAAGTAAACGACACGCGGTGTGCATCCATGTGATTGAACAATTAACCCTAGAGGAATAAATACCCCCAACTTTAATTTTAATGTGCTTCACACAGTAAAAATTCCTTACCGCCATTAACAAACATTCAGATCTATTGCTAAAATCACTAGAAAATGATACTAACAGTGCGACCTTACACTCCAAAATGGTAAAACAACTTTTCCATATCACTTCCCTCATCACCGAGCAAGAACTACTCCACTTTACAGCGAAGTATCATATTCCAATGAACCTTCATTCTCATGTACCAGCACCCGAATCCCATATAGGAAGCTTCCCCGCTGGGAAATAGGAGTATATACCAAATTTTTCGAGTTTGCAAATAACCGCATATCATTATCACGATTTCTAGTTGATCTCTTAACTTTTCGTCGTATCCATATATCGCAGCTGCACTGCATAGGTGCATAGAAGATATCTAATTTCGAGATCAACTGTTGTGTTCTTGACATAGAACCTAAAGTAAACCTTTTTCACGTCTTCTATCACCCTTCGTGGCCCAATAGTTGGGTATCCTTTTCAAAGCACTCAGGGCCGCTTCAGTGTTATGAGAAAAAGATTGATTCTTTGAATAACTAGAACACCAAATTCTTCTAGATAGACAGTGTAATATTCCCTTTTGACTTTGACTTCGTGACCCAAGATACCATAATGAGGGATGGGCGACCCGAGCCTGGCACATATAGTGTCGCTGATGCCGATGCAATCAACAATGATCGTATACCCATACAAGCCTGCCCAGAAGCGTTTCTTTACACTATTAGGCTAAGTCAGAACACTACTCTGTGTGAAGACCAAATACCAAAATTTTATGACACCATTTAAAGAAACAATAATCACATAAGAGAAAGGTCCGCAAAACTAGCTAGGAACCGCGACGTTTTATTAATACTTGCAAGTTATGAAAGAAGAAAACATAATGCATAATAGAAAAAAGAAATACATGGATATTTATTAAGAGACGACTACAACTAAAAGGTATCCATGCGGAGGCCTTAGCCTTAAAGATAACACATTTGGAGGTCGCATACGTTCCATGACTGGCCTGAGTCACAGTCGTCCATGTCGGACAACTTGTATGGACCTTGTCTTAAAGCCTCTGTCACCACTTAAGGTCCTTACCATTTACGTCTGGTTGTCCATGTGTTGTACATGCATCTTGAGTCACTAATGTGGTAGACAAAATCACTTGTTTTGAATGAAGCACAACGAACTCTAGCGTCAGTGCCCCTTTTTGTTTTGGACCCAGCCTCAACTTCTCCAACTATGAGTGAATTCTTTTTCCATTACAGCCGACCCTGATTCATTTGCCACTCCTTGAACCTATCTCCCAGCTATGGCTCAATTTCTCCTGCAACCCACTATGCTGTGGACACTTTATTGATACAGGCCGCTGTGTTAGCTTCAGCGTAGTGCGCCAACGTTTGAACATATTACTCGCAAATTGCCCACTAGGTTTTGAGAACGTCTCTATCAAAAAAGCAAAACAACAGACAATGCTTTCCCATACGATCTTTTTCATTCGTTCGCCCGTAACCGTTGTAGCTATGTTGGCTTCAATACACTTGGTAAAGCAGTCCATAACTGCTACCAAAAATTTGATTCCCCCAACTGCCACGGGGATGGTACCTGTGATATCGCTTCCCCATTTCTAGAAGAGCCACAGTGCTACGATGGGCGCTAGTTCTTGCGGTGAATGACAATGCGTTGTCCTATAGGTTTGGCAATCTTTGCACTTAATAATTAAATTTAGTGCCTCCTCGCGCATTGTGGGCCAATAATACCCAACTCACAGAGCTTCCATTGCAATTGACATGGCTCCCGTAAGAGTGCGACGTGATCCTTCCTGAATGATGCTAATGACGTAGTACGCCTATCGCGGTCCTACACATCGTAGCCATAGTTGAGAAGACGATCTTTTATAAAGGACTTTATCTCCGATCATAAATTGACATCTCACACATTCATCGTGCCTCTCTTTCTCCCAGTGGGAGTTTTCCATTGATTAAATAATCCACTATCGGAGTCATCCACGTAGGACTTTTGTCTTCACTGACTATGTGAGTCTCTACTTCCCCTACGGGCTAATTTTCCACAATCTCGACCAGCACTTGTCTGGGTAGACGGGCCCAACGGGTAGATTCAATCCTGCCTAGGGCGTCATCCATTCCACTAACCCTTCGGGTAGACGGGCCCAACGGGTTGATACAAAAGATGGATGGAGAACGCTTTACCCGAATTAGGCTAAATTCGGGTGTTGAGGACTCCGGCTCTTACACCAAATGAACTTGTATAAAGACACTGCACACTAAAGAATAGACATCGTTAGGCTTACCGTGGAAATATATCTCACGGTTAAACTCCCACGTGAGAGTAAGTAATCGGTTTGACTGAGATAATTGGTGAGAGGTTTGAGTATTGAGTCAATCGTACCTTTGTGGAACCTCGGGGTTCCTTATATATCCGGTGAAACCCTAGTTAGCCTTCCCTAATCTTGCGGCCTAAGTTAGAGATAATTACGATATACACAGAGATCGTTATCGCTTAAATAAGGAGAGTGTATATCCTCTTAACTTAGGTGAATCGTAGTCTTAATTAGACTATAATCCCGTTTGACCCTGACTGCGTGCGGCCAGAGTGCGGCTTCAATGAAACCGCGTGCGACAGCGGCTTATTGGGTCACGTGGGATCCAACGCTATCTATCATAACCCATATTAAAATAGATACGAGTAGTACCCATGGGTCAGACTCATAGCACGACTAAGGACTATACGTCATTAAAAATAAAAAAAAATTTGTAAGTATCAACTTGGATTAAAAGTAATATAACAGAATTATAAACACTCAATTATTATTTTTAAAACTGAACAATAATTTTAAAACTAATGAAAAAGAAAAATAAATAATAATTTAGGAAAATTACGCAACTGGTCCATGGCTAAAAACATTTTCGAGTTGTAGGTAAAAAATGTTTTTCTCATATTGATCTAAGGCAATAAAAAATATAGTTGAGAAATTCGCCAAGTGTAAAAAATGTAAAAAAAAATTAAAGCAACACTGACAGAGCAACAAATAAAAATAAAGCAATTAGAGACCAAAAGCATCAAATGCCATCTTCTACGCTTAATTACCCCGTATCTTTTCGTTGCCCTTTTAACTAGAAATCGAAAAATACAGTTCGGCAACGACCTTTTTTGGCATTAACCCTTATAATTTTGAAACGGAAGTACTACTAAATCAGTAATAAGGGCATCCATTATGGTATACCTTTTTAAAGATTTATTATTCTGTTATAATATTCAATTATCAACTTTTTTATTTTATAAACATATTCCCAATATATATAAGCCTTTCAAGTTTTATAATCATCTCAAATAATTCAAAACATTAAATTATAAAAAGATTTAATATTTTAAACATATTAATGCCACATAAGAATAAAGTAAATACTCACTATAGTTTACAAAAATTTAAATATTTTTATAATTTATAAACTTTTTTATAAACCATCATAATAAATGCTCCAATCCAAAAAAATCACATAATAAATAAAATGTTAACCAAGCCTCCTCACTTTAGAGTTTAGACTAGTAGTACTACTATATATTAAAAAACTACATACTCCGGGGTTCATAAAACATGCATTTAACAATAATTTCTATAACATTTAAAAGTTAATGATTCTTACCAATATCATTAGCAATATATTCGTTTATGAAAACGACAAACCAATATTTTGTTTCTAAAATTATTCTTTTTATAAATGCGCCAAAATCAATTTTATTTATTTATTTATTTATTTATTTTATAAAATTAGTGCGCTTACTTATTTTGTTATATGTATATTTGTTTAAGTATTACATGTATAACTTATATGGTAAGAGCAGGGCCGTCCTGTGGATTTTAGTGGCCCTGTGCCGTAATTACAAGGAGGCCCTATTATACACAAAAAAATTGGACATATCGAGTGACACATTACAAATTTTTATTTTCGTGCAGGTAATTATATATTGATGTTTACTTATGATTGACTGTATCTCACCTTGATAATCAACAAATTTACGTATACTATTAGGTATTGCTACATTACAATGTTACAATGCTATTTTAAAACAAAATATCAAAGATAATCTAGCTAACAAATAGAATTTTAGACGTGAAAGACGTTCAAATTTCAGAACTTCTTTCATATAATCCAAAATAACAAAATGATATAAATATTTACCTTTTTGACATCTATTGGTGGTTATTATACTTGTTACTTTATGACGTTATGAGATGTTAAAATTATTTATCTAGATGATTTATTAGAATATGGGTCTACATAGAAGGGTTTGGCTGCAAGTTCATAAGACGTAGTAATAGAATATCTCAAATGGGCTTTCAATGTTTATAATATATTAATATTACTAAAACTTTCATAAAGTTTAAGTTAGTCGTTACCTTTATTTCAAAATACGAACTAAAACGTTCCCTCAAAGTTAATGTTCCACTTTTAATCCAAAACACTTCAAACCTAAACGTCCTGTAAACATAAATCTAAATTTCTAAGAGTATTAAACGTGTCGAAGCGAAACGCAAATAACCAACACTTTTAGTATCGAATATTCATCTTTGTCATCTTGACCATGTTAAATTAATAAATTTTTCAGGGGTGGTGCCGTCAGTTACATGGGAACGAAACGACATCACGATAAATGGTTAAAGCCAACGGAAACTTATGAAGTGAAGGGTTGTTTTGCGATGAGCGAGTTAGGACATGGAACTAATGTAAGTCAAATGTTTAGTTTAATGCATTGGTCTTAAAGCACACAATGCTTTAAGCCATGGCTATTAAAAAGAGTTATTTTGGGTTTGTGTGTGTGCCAACCATGTTTCAGTGATTAGATTTAAGATCAATGTAGAATAGAAGTATCAAAATAACTATTACCTCATCCGTCCCATATTAAGTGTCCATAATAGAATATTTTAAATTTTTTAATCGAAAATTGACCATAAATATTTTTATTTATGTTATATAATAAAAAGTTATATGAATAGATTCGGTTTTAAAATGTAATTTCATTAGTATAATTTTATCAAGTATTATATAACAAAAAGAAAAATATTTACGGTCAAAGTTCGATAACAAAGAGACAATTAATTCTCATGTCGTTTTAAAAAGTAAAATATCTTGCAAAAGCCAAATCTTTAAGCGATAAAAACACATCATCATTGCATCGAACGGGCTTTTCAATATACTTTCGACGCACTTTTGTCCTTCTGGTTTTGTTTTAGTGTTATAGTTTACGTCTGGAAAATTTACGTGTTATTTGTATATTTGAGAACAATGTCACAACACATCGTAAATATTACTCCATTCTTAAGAGAGAGAAAGGTGAAATAGTGATGAGTTTTTTGTCGGCGGACTATAATTATAGGACGGAAGGGAGTATACAACGTGCAAATAATATAATGTGGGTTTAAGTAATTTAACTTTTGAGTTTTTTCTATAATAGGTCCGAGGCATTGAAACAGTGACTAGATATGATGCCAATACTCAGGAATTTGTCATCAACACTCCTTGTGAATCTGCCCAAAAGTATTGGATTGGAGGTGCAGCTCAAGTAAGATATTATAAATCATATATTTATGCGTATTTAGTTGTTTTAGCTAACTTAGCTAGCTAACCAATTTAGTCATATGGCCTCAGCATGCCACGCACACAGTCGTTTTCTCACAGCTCGAAATCAATGGTGTGAATCAAGGAGTTCATGCATTCGTAGCCCAAATCAGAGACCAAAATGGGAACATATGTCCAAATGTTCGTATTGCAGATTGTGGTCATAAAATTGGTCTAAATGGTGTTGACAATGGTCGTATCTGGTTTAATCATTTACGAATACCTAGAGAAAACATGTTAAATTCTGTTGCTGATGTTTCACCAAACGGCGAATATTTGAGTTCGATAAAAGATCCAGTTCAGGTTGATTAAGTTATAGTATTGATCTATCTAGTACTGTTTTGTTTGAAGTTATGACTGAAACATGTTGAAATCTTGGCTGATGCAATATAAACTTGGACTCTTGATTTCAGAGATTTGCAGCCTCTATGGGCCCGCTGACTTCCGGCCGTGTGATTATTGCATCGAATTCGGTTACTGTAACAAAGGTATTTGGATTTTGGACTCTGGAAGCTGGTAATCGTTGACTTCGGTTAAATATATATTGATAGTGAGTTATTTCTTGTTTAAGATTGGTTTAGCAACCGCAATAAGATACTCATTGTCAAGGAGAGCCTTTTCAATTCGACCAAACGAACGTGAAGTTCTTCTGCTTGATTATCCAAGTCATCAAAGACGTTTGTTGCCTCTTCTTGCAAAGACGTAAGTTCAATAATATATAAATCATACATTTAATGTATAAGTTTGTTTAAGTATGTTCTTGTCTTATTTCTTGTTTTGCTTGCAGATATGTGATGAATTTTGCTAGTAACTATTTGAAGATGTTATATGTTAAAAGGACACCTAAATCAATTAAAACCGTCCATGTCATTTCTAGCGCAATTAAGGCTGTTTCAACATGGCATTGCATGCGAACACTACAGGAATGTCGTGAAGCCTGTGGAGGGCAAGGTTTAAAGACTGAAAATCACGTTGGTCATTTAAAAAGCGAGTATGATGTGCAATTGACTTTTGAGGGTGACAACAATGTCCTAATGCAACAAGTACATAATTCCTATCCTTGTGAACCGCATAGTTACTAGCTAGTTAGTTGTTAAAGATGAACTAATATCGTCTACAAATAGATAATTATGTAGCGCATGATGATTTTCCCTTTGCATCTGTTTGAACTCAGGTTAGTAAGGCGCTCCTATCAGAGTTTATGGCAGCAAAGAAAAGAAACAAACCTATCGATTTTTTAGGATTAGAACACTTAAACAAACCCGTTCCAATCATCCCTTCTCACCTCACAAGCTCTACAATCAGAAACGCTGAATTCCAGGTACTAATTCTTTGAATAGATATATGTTTACTTTTAGAGACTCTTGATTATTAATACTCATAAGTTTGATTCTTAAAAAAATTCCAGAAAGAATTATTCTGCTTGCGAGAAAGGGATCTGTTGCGACGTTTTGTTGCACGAGTCTCCCAACACAAAGCCCAGGGAGAAAGTAACTTAGAGCATATATTCACTGTGGTGAGCCAACTAAATGTCTTTTTTTCTTCTATAGGCTAGCTAACTAAGTGTCTTAATTCTTGATATCATTCTGTGGTAAGACTTATCAAATTGCGGAGGATTTGGGTAGAGCCTTTTCGGATCGTTTAGTTCTACAAACATATCTTGATGTTGAAGCAAGAATTCCCGAAGGTTCTCTGAAGGTAATTAGACTGTAAACGAGAAACAAACACAATCTATCCTAGTTAAGACTTGAACAAGATATTGATGGTATCAATATGCTGTTAAATGCAGAGCGTATTAGGCCTAATGAGATCGATGTACACAACAACTGTGATGGAAGAAGATGCATCATTTCTTCGGTACGGCTACTTATCAATTGAGAACGCTGATGCTGTTAGAGAAGAAGTTACAAAGCTATGCAGCGAATTAAGACCACACGCGCTTAATTTGGTTACTTCTTTTGGAATCCCTGATGCTTTCTTGGGACCAATTGCTTTCGATTGGCTCCGGGCCAACACATGGTCTTCCCTTTAAACATGATGATGTGTATTATGTTTTACGCATAAGCTTTTTATGTCAAATATTTCACAGTGAGTGTATCAAGTATTCGAAGTTCAATAAAACAAGTCTTTATGGTTAGACTACTTTTACTAAGGCCGGGGGAGTGGGGTGGGTTTGGGGGAGTTTCATGTCGCAAAAAGCCACACGTGGGTTTGATTATCCAGGTACATAGAAACTCTCCAATGGCGAGTTAGTCACTACTCGAAATATACAAAAAGAAAAATGATTCGCACAATCAACCTATATCTATATCTATATACCCTAAGGGTGTATCCCAATTGTTGAATGTTAAAAAACCTTATATTTATAAAAATATTGAAAAATTAATTACACATTCATTTTGAAAAATATAGAACTAAGAATAGCTAGAACATTGACTTTAGATTATGGTTTAAAACAGGAAACTATTGTATTGTTGGACAATGGTTTAATATGGAGCGTTTTTAATAACTGAAAACTCAAATCTTTTGAAATACGTAATCTTAGTGGTAAGTATACTATATCATCTTTTCTTGAGTTGTTGAATAGATGGGAAAGACAGCTCATAAACATCGTTTTTTCATTCACTTGAAACTACTAATATTATCTATGTGCCATCTCTCTTTACAGCAAATACACGCAAACCCTTTTTTTTGCCACAAAGATTGCCGCCTCCATAAAACAATCATGCTCTCAGTATTTATGTTGTGATGGGTGGTTTTTGTAGGTGGTTTTGTCATCGGTTTGTGTGTTTGCTCTTTCGTTCAGATCTAGAGCTGATGTAGATGACGTGCTTTATGGTTGAAGAAAGAAAATACCATACTTGTTTATTAATCAAACAACATGTAAACACGATTGAGCAAACTGGAATGAAAGATGGTGTAGCTTCAAGGTCTACAACATGTGAGATCTTTTGCCTTCGTGTATATTTGTTATTTAAGTTATGACTAGAATTATTGTGTATCATGTAGTTACTTTTTGAAAGGTCAAAGAGAAACAATCTTTAGAGTAGCCGCAAAGAAACAAATTTTGATTATGAAACTATTCAAGGTGATTGTTTATGATTATTTTACGGTTAAGAAACATATGGAAATTTTAACATTCAATGAGATAAAACTAAGAGAGACAGATTTTTTAATGTGGCGTTTGACATTGCGTTTTAAAAGTGATTATCTCTAGGCCTTTAGTATGTAAGTTCGAGAAATTTTAATTTTGATCTTAAATCTAGAAAAAGTTGCAAAGGACTGGGATTATATGCACCATACTTAAACACCCTCATCCCAAAACCATACACATATACATGCAGACCGTAGAAACTTATAATGCACGTTGCACTATAACACAATAAATTACTACGTACATCGTAAAAAAAGATGTACGACAGTAAGTTCCATCTACGCAAGTTAAGCTCCTCAGTTTCGTATCAAATTTCCATTCAAACAATATCGATGATGATAATAAATATTTTTTAATGATAATGGACTAATGGTTGGTCCCACATAAATATATATAGGACCAATTACATCAGAATTCATGATAACGACCTTAACATATATAATGTACTTATTTACCAAGATAAACATTTTAACGACTTAACCTATTGAAGCCATATGGGGTTACCATAGTCATTCCCACCACACAACCTCCTACGAACCATCCCACAAGTGTCATAAAATAGTTCTGATTTTGCCATCATTTAAAAAAAATTCAAGATAAACATCTTAAAAACATAAAATGTATAAATAACAACACTTAATCTCTACTATTTGGTTTGAAATTTCTATTAGAAAGGGAAAGGACGATTTCAATAATACAAGTTTACTGAATTTGCAATTACAATTTGATTTTATCACGATATAGCGTATCGTTAATTTTCTGTCGCCAAACAAACCCGCCGATATGCGCGGGTACTCGTCTAGTACCCTATAAAGTATTTATCCCAATTGTTGAAAAAGTTGAATTTTTTCAACATTCAACTAAATAAGGCAACATTCATCTAAATAAGGCAACGATTTCAATTTCATTGTAAATTCTCAAAGCTTGCTCCATATATACATGCATGAAACTTACTCTGCACAAATTCTTTCCCCTACCTGTTACAACCTATTTTTGTTAACTCTTAATTTCTATTCTACAAATTGAATTATCTCTATAATTTAGTTTGAATTTTCGAATGTGATTCAATCTTCGTCTATACGACCCCCTTCAATGTAAAAAACCTTCTATAATTCAGTTTTAACTCTCCAATGTGTTTCATCTACATCCTCTCCTTAACTGATCAGAAGATAATGATTACTCTATTTTCTGTAAGTATATTTATATAAGATACAATATTTTCATTGTTTTGATTCAGATATATTATATAATTCAATTGATGATCTTGAATTTAATAACGTGTCATTAAATAACGGGTCTCGAACCCTTGACCTCTAGCTCAGCAGTACTGCAACCTTTCCATTTGTTCTAGCCTTTCTTTTGAGTTTAATAACGTGTCATTTAATTAATATAGGTTGGTTAATAATTAGCTGTCAGATTTTAAATTAGTTTTATTACAAGTATTAGATTAATTGATTCTAATTAAAAGTCTTTATTAGCTTTCTTTTATCAAGTTATAAAAATATAAAAGATAAAAAATATTTTATTTAATTTGTTTTTAGTTTTTTTTAATAGATCAAAATTAATTTCGTTTACCTAAAAATAGTTTTTACATAGATTTCATTTAAAAGTTTTTTTTAGTTTAAAATTAATTAGATTAATTAGATTTAAGTTTTATGAAAATTTAAAATAGTTTTTCACATTTGTTTAAAATAGTTTTAAAATAGATTAAATAGTTTTTAATTAAGTATTTTAAATTACTTAATATCTTTTTAATTAGATTAATTAGTCTTTTATTTTAGTTTAAAATACCAAAAAGTTTTAGTCACCAAGAACAAATTAATCCACGTTAAGTCTGATATCAATTCGAGTGAGTCGAGGAAAACGAACATCGAACATTAATTGTTAATTGACTAAAAATACCTACTTTAGTTGTGCATAAGCATTCCACCAAGACAAAGATTCTTCTATCAGTGTATCCGTAGCAAATTTCACTTTACATTCTTCAGAACAGTCACTACGAACAAATACTGATTCAGTTTTCTCGAACCAACGAATAAGTCCAACAGCTCCTTCAGATCCTTTATAGTTAAAAGGCTGACAGTTCATGAAGTCCTTGTAAGTACATCTTTTCTCTATCAGAACTTCTCTCCTAGAAGCATTTCCATTACTTGTACTAGCTACATTGGCGGCTTGTGCTTTCAAAGTTGTAGTCACACTCTCAGCAACCAATTGCCTTATTTCTTTAGGTGTCATATTTACTGCAGATGTTGATACTCGATAAGAATGATTTTTATTTTAAATTTTCATACATGGAGTATGAAAGTTTATTTATTATATCATAAAGTATCGATAATTTCTAATTCTTTCAACCATTTCATATGTGAGGATTCATAATATGAATGACGATAAATTTTTCTAATTCTTTCAACATTTATCTAGAGTCAGATTGTTGATTTGTTTTAAGATCTTCGATGAGTAATTCTAAATTAAGCTCAATCCTCATAAGTCCTTCTTTCGGTTCAGTATTCTCCTTCTCTAGTCTTGTCATATTCATTTCATGAGCATGCATCCTTCTACTCAGTCTAATATTATGGCGTCGAGTAACGTCCACTTTATATTCCATCTGAGTAATATGCTCTTCAATCTCCTTTCTTCCTCTTATCAGATTCCTAATATTCTTATCCACTATTCTAAAAGTTTCAAGGGAAATTTCATCAAGATGACTAGCAATTAAGGACAATTGCTTGTCGTGGTTTTCCATAATCCGTGCTCTAGGGTCTTCCTTAGTTTCATAAGGCTCTTCACGACTTCGATTGGGAGAAGAATAAAGATCCTCAGGTAACAGAAAACTAGACGTAGGTGAAGGTACACTATTCATCACTTCAGTTTCATGTGGGAAATATTCTTGTACTTCAAGAGTATCGTAAAAAGACAAACTCGGAACAGGCACATCTGTGGGAGATGGAGTGAACATCAGGATTTCTCTTTTATCATTGTCGGAAATGAGAATATAGGTGGAAGTAGACATCCTTCTAGTTTATATAATATAATAACATAAGATATTCTATTTAAGGAAATAAAAATTTTACACTGGCGCTGATGATAGCTGATGGTCTTGAATTTAAAACTTAGTTATAGTTTAAGAAAATCTTATCCTCTATAACCATGAGCTCTGGATACCAATCCGTAGCCCACCAGTCCTCATTCACCTGAAATATATGTCTTAAAGTCAACACAATGGTTGAGTGAATTCATAGGTTTTAAACAATATTTGAATACAAGTACGACTCCAGGGCTACATTATTATACACCCAACTTTTAAAATTCATCGATTTTATTGCACTAGCTCATGACCCCGCAACCAGACATTATCAGGAAAAACCCAACAAATTTGCCCTTAAGTAGGAAGTATGTCGGACTATCCTAAATAGAAAAATAAAGCATATCTGTTTAGCCTAGGTAGGAACCATTAGCTTCTAGCAAGTGTGACTTGCCCAGATAGGAGATGTCAGTCTCCGATAGTAGTATCCACAATATTAGCGCTTACTAAATGATTAGCGGTCCATGATTAAAAAGGGACTTAACAACAACAAGTAAACGTAGTGTCAATAATCATATAGGCAGCATACATAAACACTTGTATTCCAGTTTTAACATATATCCCCCTCACGGGTTTTAAAATCATTTATAAAGCATTTAAAAGTGAGGATATGAACTCACCTTAGCCTAAAGAATCTTGAAATAAATCAGCTATACCCAATCACAACCTTCTCACAATATCTGAGTTGACACACAATATATAGATATATCAAGTCATAATCTTTGAGTTCAATCTTTTTTTATTTAATGAATTTATTATTTGATTCATATATTTGGTTATTATGTTATCATTGTTCGGACCATTATACTCAGAAGCCATTCTATAAACGTTTGAGGAGCGAGGGCACTTTAAATTGTAAACTCGACCACTTAGTCAGAACGTAATATCGAGATGGAACATATTTGTATAAAGTTCCCTACTAATATGATACATTATATTTTATTACAATTTAGGTTCCTTAGTTTCAATATTGGCAAGAATAGTCCTTATAGTTATATTTTAGCATAATTACACTTTTAGCCCCTTAAGTATATAGTTTCATTATATTGGAATTTAATCCTTCAATATTTAACCTTAGGGTCTCAAACTTTCCACAATTTATTATTATAGATTTAACTTTCATAAAATGACATTTTAGCCCAAAATGTTAAATAGTTTAAAAATGATAGTTTTGGTCCCTATACATGTAAAAATCATATAACTTCTTCAAAAATGTACCAGATGATCTCGGATTTTAAATCAAAGTTTCAAAACACATTTATAATCATAATAACAACATTTTATCAGAAATATAGCTCTTGAAATGGATTTTAAGTAATTATTTGATGTAAAATACAAAACTAGGATTTTAAGACATCTTTAGCTTATAACTTTCATTTTAATTGATGAAATGACTTACTTCTTTTTGGATTATATTTCTAACATAATTTTGGAATTATAAAAGTCTTAGAATTCATTATAACAAGATCAAAGTTTGTTTAACATAGAAATTACCTAGGTAGCTCCAAAATGGCTCTTTATGGCTTCCTATAACAGTACTTGCTATCAAAGCTTCAAAAGATATATTGGCTTCCTTATAGACCTGGTTTTTGGTGTTTTGGGATGTCCTAGGACGTATATAGAAGTGTATATGAAGAATGGGTAGGAGGTTTAAGGAAAACATGGTGCAAGTCTTCATATTATGCCATACGGGTCTATTTTATGCTCCAATTTTGGCATCTAAACGTGTTACATAGATAGAGAAATGAATAAGGATAGCTACTGAAGCTATACATAAGTTTATAGCCCCTAGATTCAATTTAATCTTCACTTGTGGTTAGAAATAGGTCAGGACACATTAAGGATGAGAACGGTGATGTGTAGCACCCTAGTAGGTGTTGCACCTACTTGTCATCACTCCTAAGATATCTTAGAACATGTAAATATCTGATTTAAAACTTTATAATCGGAGGGAAAGTGTTTGAAATGTGTTATGGAGGGAAATTACAAAACCGTGTCCTAAATCTAGGGCTTGTAACATATGGTTTGTGTTTTTGCTGATTAGGAACTTAGGAAAGCGATTAGTAAAAGATTAAGGCTTAATTTTGGTTTAGACATTCTATTTAAGAGATTTGGGTCTTTGGTTTGAAGTTTAACAAAGGTTGATGTGAAAATGGGAAGTATACTTTTGTAGATTAGGGTTTTCTAATGATCTAGGGTTTAATCTTAGTAAAAGTGATTATCCTCCTCCTAGATACTGAAGTAAACTTAATTTAGGTCCAATAAATTATGTCTTAAGTTTCTAAAGAGTTCTCACACTTGGTCTAATGGTTTAGTTTAGGTAAACATATCTAAAGAGTGAAAATACCTATTTTGACCTAATTTACAAGTCATGCGTCGAAATCTTGTACCTTGTGCATTAAGGCACTTGCACATTGTCTTAACATAATCTTATAACCTTAATGAAGTCCTATGAGTATTTGTAGACTTGTCCTAAAAGACTAGGTAATGATTCCATGTAGATTTCTTAATATAAGGGTTTCTATGTCATTAAGCCTAATGACTTTCTATTTTGGGTAATTAGGGTTTGTATCTTAATGTAAGCTGATTCTAAGTCTTATATAGTATGTTTATAACTTAAATGGATTCTACATTCTTAGTTTAAGGGTTTATATAGGTTGATCATATTCTAGGGTTATTTAAGTAAGCTTATGGTCCTATGCTTTAAAAACTTGTACTTTATTTTTTAATAATTTGTAATATAGTTTTAGATAAATGTATTAACTTATTATGATACTTAGTTGATTTTTATATTTTTTTTGCAAGATATTAGAGTCTAATTCATTATAAATTGGATTTTATATGCTAATCTTAGTTTTATGTCATTTTCTTGTAATTAGCTTGTGATTAGTGAATATTAGTGTTTTGTGATTATTTATCTTTTATTTATATGGTAAATTAGAATTAGTATAATGTATTTGATAATAGTACTTAGATTTTATGTTGTTATATTGCTTGGAACATTAGTTTATAAGAGATTTCTAGGGTTTCTATTGCTATTTAGGATATCCTTGTTGTATTTGAGTTGTTCTTATTCATTTTTTATACATATAATTATCTTTAGAACTCAGAATTGATATATACATAGTGTATATAACATATTGGCATATGTGGAAGTGATAATTGAGATAGTGAGTATCCATATATTCAACAATTCAGTCACATATCATAATAAAATGCAAAAATTTCTTAGTAAAATCACCTCTTTATTTATAAACATGGATATTACATTAGTCAAAACTGTTGAATGTTATACATAGGTTAATGGGTAATAAATAAACACAAAAATTTTAAATTAACATTAAAATGCATTAAATACACGTTAATTCTAATAAAAATGATGTTTACATATAGTAATTTATGAGTTTATATTATATATATTTAATGCATTTTAATGTTAATTTGGAAAGTTTATGTTTATTTATTACCGACTAACCTCAGCTGAGTGTGCATTGGTTAGCAAAACCCTAATTATATATAGGGTTGAGATTATTGTAAATCTTTAACTTAAAAAAAAAACTAATTTCGCATCTTTTAAAAAAAATATCTCACAAATTGTAAATTGTCAAGCAAAAAAAATTCACCATTTTAAAAAGAATTAAATCATCTTTCTATCGTGGGGTACATGTACATATTTTCGACGAACTTTTTCGATTTCTTTATTAAATCACGTTTGAGAAAATCATATATGATACGAATCATATATGATTTCATATGAATCCAACATATACACAATTATATACTACTTCCGACTGAAACTATTTTCCACGGTTTCATGTTGGCTTGTAACAAGATTATTCCGCACTTTCAAAAATAGATGTTACTTCTGTCTTAAAATTATTATCCTCTATTCCATTATGGGTTGTCTTAAACTAATTGTCCACGTCAAAAAATATATAGAAAACTTAATTCGACTTTACCATATTACTCTCACTTTAGCTTATTATTAAAAATACTAAATAAGTTATAAATTAATTACATAAGGTAAAATTGTTATTGTGAAAAAAGTATGAGAAGGGAAGTTTTGATGATGATGAATTTTTTATTATTTCTTAAACTGTGTGTTTTTTTAGGTGTGAACAATAATTTTAAGACGAATGAAGTACTTAATGATCTTAGTAATGAGCAAGGTTCTAAAAGGCTCGCAAAGGCCTCGTAAAGGCCACGCAAAGGCGTGAGGCTTGATCTCCACGCCACGCTATAAACCAAGGCTTGAGCTTAAGGCTTGACATGAGATAAGGTGAAAAATTTGATAAGTCGCAATAAAAATTGTATTTTTTATATAAAAAAATTACATTAAAAATAATTTATTAACTTTATTCGTTATATATAACACTTTTTGTGCCCTCAACATATATATAGTATGATATAAATATATAAATTTATACATACATTCATATTTCGTGACACTTTAATTTACGCCTTAAAAACTCCATGACTCGCCATGGCTCGCAAACGCGTGAGGCTTGACCATGTCGCCACGTCACACCTCACGCTATCTAGAACTGGTAATGAGCATATGTTGGCTGTTCATATAGATTGACCAACGGTGTACTCTTTTCGTCTCACATTCACTGTGTATTAGGTTAAGACACAAAGTTTTAAGTGAAGTGTATTCTTACAAATAAATGACAATTATATCCTTATTTAATAATAAAAATTAAAAACATCTTTAATATTGACCTGATATTAAAGGGCCAAAACTAAAAGTTTAGTTATTAAAATTTTTTCATTTATTTTAACGACCACTAAATATAAGGTAGCCAAAGATACAGATGCGATTATACACATTTAATATGGGCCGACACTACAAAATTCGAACCCTTCCCTGGCTAAATTCGCGACGTTTCCCTGGCGACATGTCGCCAGGGAAGACGAATCCCTGGCGACATGTCGCCAGGGAAAGTACGCCAAGAAAGGCTGGTGCGGGATAGTTTCCCTGGCGACAAATTCTGATTTCCCTGGCGACAAGTGGGCCCCACAAACTCTTTGGTTCAAATATTGGTGCCACGTCGGAGTTGGTGCGGGATAGTTTCCCTGGCGACATGTGTCGCCAGGGAAAATATGGCTGATTAAGGAACTTAAGTTAAATAGGTTTTTTAAACCTCACTTTTCCCTGGCGACATGTCGCCAGGGAAACTCTAGAAGAACATTGACTTGTCAACGCCAGGCGTTGACTTGTCAACGCCTGGCGTTGACAAGTCAATGTTTTTCTTGAGTTTCCCTGGCGACATGTCGCCAGGGAAACTAGACGTAACGTTGACGAGTCAACGCCTGGCGTTGACAAGTCAATGTTTTTTCGAGTTTCCCTGGCGACATGTCGCCAGGGAAACATGGCTGACTTTTTTAGAAAGTCAAATTATCCAAAGTTTCCCTGGCGACATGTCGCCAGGGAAACTTTGACATTTTTTTTTTTTTAGCTGCCTGCACAGCAGGCTGTTTCCAGATTTTTTCCGGAATTTTTCCGGAAAAAATCTACCAAAACCTGGGAATACAAATACAAAACCTGAAGATAAAAATACCAAAAATCTACCACGAATCTAGTACCAAAACACAATAACATGTAACTCTCGATCAATACAAATACATGTCACAACTTGAGTACAAAGTTCCTAGTTACACTTATTAAACTTGCAATTCGGGGTTTACAATTATTAAACTTGCATGCTAAGGTAGGAAAAACAAGACAAGCATACTAACCATTACCACTCCCACCGGCGCCACTACCGCTGCCTCCCGTGCCACTCCCGCTAGCACCACCCGATAGAAATGCTCCGAACGCATCGGCAAACCTATCGTCACTTCTCATAAAGTTAAACACTTGAGCCGCTTGTTCCAACCGTGGGTCGACGGGAGGAGGAGGAGGAATATAGTGAGTACTCCTTCTCGGCACTATCTGGCCGACACCGGGCATGTGGCCTCGCTGCTTTCCACCTCGGACGATACGGTTGATCTCGTCGTCCGTATGTTTTCCTGCAGCCTTCATCGCAAGCATCTCCTCCTAATGAAGTGACAAAAACAAACGACAGTTAGTATATTATATATTAGTCGGTTGGTACATTATTTATCGGCAAGGAATAGTAAAAAACCAAGGCATATCCAAAAAAAAATTAATTAATTTTAAACATCCCGGACGACATGTCGCCAGGGAATCTAAAAAAAACTAAAAAAAAACAATATGTATTCTCAATTACAATTAAAAGTTAAAAAAACATACCTTTAAATAGTGGTCGGGTCTCGGCTGTGGTCGGGGCGCGGGTGTGGTCGGGGCTCGGCTGCGGTCGGGTCTCGGCTATGGTCGGGCTCGGCTACGGTCGGGACTCGGCTGCGGTGACCGGATATGTAAAAACAAAACCAAATATACTATCAATTGTAAAAACAAAACCAAATCAATTACAATATAAATTATAAAAAAAATTATATAAAAAAAAACCAAAACAATTACAATATAAATTATATAAAATACCTTAATATATATTGCGGTGGTGGTGGTGCCGGTGAATGTAGATGGCGTGGTGGTGGTGTTGGCGACTGGAGATGGTGGTGAGTGGTGGTGCGTGCACGTGTGCAGGTGTGGAGGAGAATGATGGTGAGTGGTGGTGGTGAGTGGTGGTGGTGGTGATATAGCAGCGGGATGTGGAGGAGAGTGGTGGTGGTGAGTGGCCGGATATAGCAGCGAAGAGAGTAAGGGAGATGAAGTTTTTTTTTTGTTAAGTGTATGTGAGAAAAGATAAGGTTTCTGATGAATAAATCGCTTTTTCTTTTCCCCGGCGACAATCCCTGGCGACATGTCGCCAGGGAAACTTTTGCCTTTTGTCGTTTAGCCAAAAGCGCGCGTTAGTGAAAAATTTTGGAGGGGTGTGACGAGGTTTCCCTGGCGACATGTCGCCAGGGATTCCTTTGACTTTTCAACGCATATGCACGTACCTATAACTTTCGTCGGGTCTCCCAAAGTTTCCCTGGCGACACGTCGCCAGGGAAACATGGCTGACTTTTCTGAAAGTCAAGTGAGCCACATTTTCCCTGGCGACATGTCGCCAGGGAAACATGGCTGACTTTTCTGAAAGTCAAGTGAGCCACATTTTCCCTGGCGACATGTCGCCAGGGAAACTTGGCTGACTTTTTAGAAAGTCAAGTTGAGCACACGTTTCCCTGGCGACATGTCGCCAGGGATAGTATCCCTGGTGGCTTGTCGCCAGGGATAGATACAAATGTCGCAAGGGATAATTTTTGTGAAAATAAAGTTTTTGTTACTTATGTATTATTATAATTAGTAATAAAATAATAATAATTATTATTATTATTTATGAAATAATAATTATTATTATTACATATTATAAAATAATTATTATTATTTATAAAATAACTATATCATCCCGGTCAGTTTAATTTCTAAATTCATTCCGATTTATTCCGTTTAGTTTCTCGATTTATTCTAATTCGGTAACCATTTAACATCTAACGTTTAACAAATGCATACCGACTCATCCATTGAACATCTAACATGTAACCAAGACATGTCGAGTCATCCATTGAACATCTAACGTGTAACCAACACATGTCTAGTCGTCCATTGAACATCCAACGTGTAACCAAGACATGCCGACTCATCCATTGAACATCTAACGTGTAACCAAGACATGCCGACTCATCCATTGAACATCTAATGTTTAACAAATGCATACCGACTCATCCATTGAACATCTAACGTCTAACCAAGACATGCCGACTCATCCATTGAACATCTAACATGTAACCAAGACATGTCGAGTCATCCATTGAACATCTAACGTGTAACCAACACATGTCGAGTCGTCCATTGAACATCCAACGTGTAACCAAGACATGCCGACTCATCCATTGAACATCTAACGTGTAACCAAGACATGCCGACTCATCCATTGAACATCTAATGTTTAACAAATGCATACCGACTCATCCATTGAACATCTAACGTCTAACCAAGACATGCCGACTCATCCATTGAACATCTAACATGTAACCAAGACATGTCGAGTCATCCATTGAACATCTAACGTGTAACCAACACATGTCGAGTCGTCCATTGAACATCCAACGTGTAACCAAGACATGCCGACTCATCCATTGAACATCTAACGTGTAACCAAGACATGCCGACTCATCCATTGAACATCTAATGTTTAACAAATGCATACCGACTCATCCATTGAACATCTAACGTCTAACCAAGACATGCCGACTCATCCATTGAACATCTAACATGTAACCAAGACATGTCGAGTCATCCATTGAACATCTAACGTGTAACCAACACATGTCGAGTCGTCCATTGAACATCCAACGTGTAACCAAGACATGCCGACTCATCCATTGAACATCTAATGTTTAACAAATGCATACCGACTCATCCGTTGAACATCTAACGTCTAACCAAGACATGCCGACTCATCCATTGAACATCTAACATGTAACCAAGACATGTCGAGTCATCCATTGAACATCTAACGTGTAACCAACACATGTCGAGTCGTCCATTGAACATCCAACGTGTAACCAAGACATGCCGACTCATCCATTGAACATCTAACGTGTAAATGCAAAGAAAGGAAACCTGTATTTGTGTTTGTATATATGTGTTGTAATAATAGTATACAACTATACATAGAATTATCAAATCCGACTTAATTAGAGATCAAGCTAGAGGCAATAGTGGTTTGTACCCAAAACAACCATTCAAATAAATCTTTAACCAGCTTCCGTTTTGAATCGATGACAAAAAGAGTTCCAGCAAACAAGTCGCGTAAGTTTGAACAAAAGAAAGAAGCTTTTCATTTGATGTAACCTCACCAAAATAGCTTACACAACGAGTATAGTCATTTGCCAGCTCAATATAGCTATGTTGCCAGCTCATCTAACGTGTAACCAAAACATACCGACTCATCCATTGAACATCTAATGTTTAACAAATGCATACCGACTCATCCATTGAACATCTAACGTCTAACCAATACATGCCGACTCATTTATTTAACATCTAACGTGTAACCAACACATGTCGAGTCGTCCATTGAACATCTAATATAACCATAACAAACCGGATCATCCATTGAACATCAAACGTACAACCATAACAAACCGGGTCATCCATTGAACATCCAACGTTTAACTATTGGCGGGAAAACGTTGGCGGGAAAACATTGGCGGGAAAATGTTAACTATTTCCCTCACTTTTTGACCATAAAATGATTCACACACACTTATCATCAGCAGATCACACACACACACACTTATCATCTCCTACCAAACTCACCACCACCACCACCTGATTTGGTAAACTCTACTATGCATGTCCTTTTTCGAAGGTAAACAATCAAATGTTTTAGTTATGTAATACGTGTGATTATTAAATGACATGTCATGTTATTTGTTTACTTTGTAACAGCCAAAAACAAATGATTATGGATGTAAATATTTTAAATGGAAGGATGATTTTGATCTCGAACTCCGTATAAGATCTTCAACACCTCAAGGTTCACATCCAAGTTCTTCTACAGGTCCTTCTCAATCTGCACCCACTGAGTGCTCAAATTGCAAGATCAAAGATCTAAAGATAAAGATGTTAGAGGCAAGACTAGAAATGGAAAGGCATCCTGAAGACCACGCATGTCAATCGGCTGCAATACTTCATGAGCTTTTAAATGAAATGGAAAATCTTAGCGTTGAGTAGTAATCGGCTGCACTACTTCACGAACTTTAAGTTGATTAGTAATGTCTGTTTTTAAGTTTTCCATTTGATTCCACAAGGGCTATGTATAATATTATGAATAAATAAATGTTTGTTTTATAAATGTCTCATTTTTATTATATAAACGTCGCAAAAATTAAATAACATCGGATCGATAGTTAAAATAATAACTAACAAGCAAAAACAAATTACATATATGTCAGGGAGTTTCCCTGGCGACAAGTCGCCAGGGAAACATTTGGGTTTTGGCGGGTAAAAGCCCGCCACACATTCTTGGCATGTAATTAAACATTTGTGTTTAATTTTGAAACTAATCACAAATGGCGAGGGTTTCCCTGGCGACTTGTCGCCAGGGATAATGTTGACATGTAATTAGCAAACATAATTTTTGTTAAATACGATGGACGGGTTTTCCCTGGCGACTTGTCGCCAGGGATAAGTTGGTCAAAGTTTGACTAGGTTTTCCCTGGCGACGTGTCGCCAGGGAAACCTTGGAGGGAAAATTTCGCGCTCTTTCACTTGGTATCTGGTTTTGGACCGAGTATCCCTGGCGACATGTCGCCAGGGAAACTCTAGTCAAACTTTGACTAAAAAGTAAACCTACTTTACCGCCACGTTAGCGTTGTCGCCAGGGAAAAGGTGTTATCCCTGGCGACATTGTGTCGCCAGGGAAACGCCCGTCATCTGTTCTCAACTTTCTTGTAGTGCGAAGAGAGGACATCAAACATGATAAAATCAGTAATCATCACTTCAACAACAATATCTGAATTTCAAAGTGATGAGAAAATTGGGATAGTTGGCAAGCTAGTACCAGCGTCTACAATGAAATCACTCCCTGTCACATATAGAGAAGAATCATGGATCAAATATCGTGCGAGAGACGTCAAGGCTGGATTTATCGTGCCAAGTGTTTTCAATGCAACTGTCCTCAACGTGACATTATTGAACCAATCTTTGTCTACTAGCCCTTGTGTGATCTCAGTTCTGAAAATTCCGGGACTTATGGAGTTCACTCTTATGTTGTTCGTCCCCAAATCCATTGCCATCACCTATATCAAATTTTGTAAATAAATGCAAACATAAGGACATTAGAATGATCCGAGTAATGAAACGTACGTGGAAGCTTGTTATGTCGAGTGATTAGGTTACCTTTGTCATGGTATTAAGGGCTGCCTTTGAAGAGGCATAAGCAATGACTCCAGGCGTATAAATTCGATTAGCACCAACGAAGGATGAAATGTTGATCACTGAACCTCCTTGTTTAGCATTACGCATGTGTAAGCAAACATGCTTTGCCACCAACCACGATCCGGTTAGGTTTATTCTGTACAGATAATTCCAGTCTTTCTCTTCATATTCCAGCGGGTTACGGGGTTTACCTAGATTGTAGAATCTAGTGTTAATCCGTGTTTACAAAAGTAAAAGTTAGAGAGATTAATAGATCGAAAAGAACCTGAAATCCCGGCATTGTTAATCAAAGCATCAATGCGTCCAAACACTCCCCATGCTTTGTCGACAGCAGCCTTGATTACGTCCTCATCCGCAGCTACATCCAGCTGAAGCGCAACCGCCCGAATGCCATCTTTTTCACATTCTGGTCCATTGATTTCATCGCATAGCGATTTGAGTAGTTCCATTCGCCTAGCACAACCGATTATCTTACAACCAGCTCGAGCTAAATCAATGCATAATTCTCGGCCAATACCGGATGATGCTCCTGTCACGAACACCACTTTTCCAGTGAGATCGTGCCAAGGTTCGAGCATATTTGGAATTTGGCTAGTCATATTTGTAAAATGAATTAAGTGAAGTTGGTTTAGCAAAGCTTGGAGTTTGCCACTTTATAAAGAAGCATTGGACATGTGGTATCCATGGTAGTAACTTTTTTGATTAAATAATGATCTTTTTTCATATACTACAAATGTATGGTAGGTCGAAGAGATTCCCTTGGTTAATATGCGTTCTATTAAATTAAACTAAATAAATAATTTAATCATTGGACATGTGGTCTAATTGAAAAAAAACAAGATTTATGCTTGTTATTAATGATCACATGGATAATAATTTATTTATTTGTTTGATTGGGGCAATGAAGATATGAGCCACATGATGTAATTTTATATAATAATAATCAATGTTTTAAAACCCGGTTTTTTAGTTGACTCGGTCTAGTAACCGGTTCACGGGTCAACCGGTTCAATCAGTTGAACCGTCGGATCAACCCGGTTTCTTATATATATATATATATTTATTTTTTTATCTTTTTAATGTGTAATATTTATTTTTTACTCACTAGCCTTAGTTTTTAGTTTTATATTTATAATATTATTATAAAAATGTGCAAAAATCATTAATTTATACTTAGAATTTGTAATATATTATAACAAAATAATATTAGTGAATATTTTAAGTTAGTTTGACTTTATTTTAACTAACACTAATAATCATTACTTCAATATATATCTTTAAAACTTAAAAATATTTATAAAAAAAAAAAGTTTTTAAAATATTCTTTTATAAAAAATCGTGACCCGGTCGGGTTAATCAAACCGAGTCAACGAAAAACCGACGGTTTAATCCAGTTCTCAAACAAACAAAAACCCAATCACATCCGGCCCGGTCTTCGAGCCGGTTCACGGTTCAACCGGCCGGATCAACCCGATTTTTAAAACTTTGATAATAATTTGTGATGATGTGTTCTTTTTGCTTCGTCCTACGGCCGAAAGAAACACGTAAGATTCTCGTGGTTAATTTAATTACTACTCCCTTCATTTCATGTTAACACTCTAATATATTATTTTTGAACGGCCCAAACTAATAATCAAATTTAAAAACAGATAAAAAAATATAAATTAATTTTACTATATCACCCTTACTAGAGAGTATTATTACCAAGGTTAAAGACGCATCTTTGCGGCACCAAGACGAGGCAAAGGCGTGAGGCGTGGCCTCCACGTTAATAAATACACCTTGGTGTCGGCGCTAGGCGTGACATAGGATTAGACGGGAAAAGACGAGCAAAAGCAGGCAAAGGCGCGAGTTTTTTTGAAAGGATTTAAAAATTTTCAAATATTTAAAATTTTTACCTGCGTTACTAATATTTTCACTTTTAGTTAAGATTTATAAATCTTTATAACTCGTATAGTTATAAATATGATATAAAAAAAATTTATAATTATATATTGCCACCTTAAATCACACCTTAAAAACGCCGCGCCGCTACGCCTTACGCAAAAGCTCAAGGCTTGGACTCACCGCCACGCCGCGCCTCATGCTATTTGGAACCTTGATTATTACAAATAATAAAGAAGTTGTAAATTAATTGGTTAAGAATAAAATTGTCTTTATGTAAAAAGTAAGAGATAGAAAGTTGAAAAAGTTATGTTTTTATTAAACTACGTGTTTTTTGTCGAAGAACTATTATTATGGGATGGAAGGAGTATTGCACTATTACTTCCGTTCCATAATTATTGTTTATTATTCTATTTTGAGTTTTTTAAAAATAATTGTCCACTTCTAAAAATAAATAAATAATTGAGTTCGAGTTTACTATATTATTCTCACTTGTGGTTGTTATTACCAATATAAAAGAAGTTTTAAATTAATTAGTTAAGAGTAAAACTGTCATTCTGTGAAAAGTAAGAGAGAGAAAGTTATAGTAATTATATTTGTCTTAAACCGTGCGATTCTTTACTGGTAACAATAATTTTAGGACGGAAGGAGTATCATATTAGGGAATTGAATAAAAGCCCGTTTGGTTTGAATTCACGTTTTAATTTGAGTGTAATTGTATAAAATGGGGGGTTTTAGTTTAAATTTAAAGTTGAATTTTGAATATAGTATTAGTTGATATATAAATAAATATATACATCAAACTACTATTATAAAATTGAAAAAAATAATATTTTATAATAACATAAAGGAAAGAGAAAGAATGGAGAGTATTATAAGCCATAAAAGAAATGATTTGTTAGTAAAGAAGAGAAGTACCTTTAGTTAAAAAAAAAAAAGTAAGTCATGATTTTCAAATAGCAAAAATTCAAGTTTTTAGTAAGGTCTTTTTAAGCTATTTTACAACCAAACATGTAAGTTTAGCTCTAAAACCGAATAGTGGACCTAACCCCTCTTAACCAACTGGTCCCTAAATATTGATCGAAGTTTTAGGCTTGGGGAGTGGAGAGAAAAACTCACCGTTACTTTTGCCATATCATATCTCTTTTTACTCTTACTAACTATAAAAACTCACTTTTTCATTATTAATTTTTAATTAACTTTTTTAAAACTGAAAATAACTAAAAATATAAATAAAATAACTAAAAATATATAAAAGAAAATGTAATAAAGCTCTAGAAACCCACAAAAGCTAGGTTTGTTTATAATGTGTTATCATAAACGAATCTGCATTCATTACGAGATTGCTAGGTTTGTTTAGAACCCCATCCAGATGTATTGATGATGTATTAGGACCAATGTTTTAATAACCGGGTTGATCCGGCCGGTTGAACCGGTTGAATCGTGAACCGGATCAAAGACCGGGCCGGACGTGACTGGGTTTTTGTTTGTTTGAGAACCGGATTAAACCGCCAGTTTTTCGTTGAACCGGGTTGACCCGGTTTGATAAACCCGGCTGGGTCACAATTTTTTATAAAAAAATATTTTCAAAAACATTTCTTCATAAACATTTTTTAGTTTTAAAAATAAATTTAAGTACTAGTGAGTATTGTTAGTTAAAATAAATTTAAAACTAACTTAAAACACTAACTAATATCGTTTTATTATGGTTTAATATAAATTATATATATAAATTAATTGTTTTTCATACATTTCCTATAATGTTATAAATATCAAACCAAAAAAATTAAATATTTTTAATCAATTTAACTTGACGTAAGAAAAATTATAAAATTATACAATACTAGCTACAAGGCCTCGGGCGGCTAGCTTTAAAAATTCATTTAAAATAATAAATGAGCCAAATTAAGATGCATGATATACATGATCTAAGACGTATATAGTTATGATATGAATACAAAGTGGTTAAATAAGCAAAAGAACATAAAATATTTAAATTTCAAAAATCATAACAGCTAAATAAATGCTATATATTTTTACAAATCTAACAATGCAACTTAAAAGATTTTTCATAAGACATTCCTAAATGTGCATCTTTGTAACCTAAAGCCTCAAACTTATCCCCGTCGTCGTAATATAAAGCAAATAATGATCTTCAAATAACTGAGGTCTGACGTGGAAATAATTTGCTTATCGGATCTTTAGCAAATGTATTAGCAAAACAATAATATATTATGTAATAAGTCCGGTTATTTTAGAAACTTGTTTTTTGTTGGAATCTAAGGGACAAATCCTAGCCATCCATTACCTAAGATTAAAAAAAAACATGGAGGGACCATTTTTGCCAAAATGTCCAAAATTTACAAAAAAGCGGCGGAAGGACTAAATTGTAAATATGACGAAAATCTGTTATCACAAGTGATATTTCATTACTGATAAAAACAATGAAATATCACTAGAGATAATCAATGAAACATCACTAGTGATATTTCATTAACATAGCTACTGCGTAATATCCCAGTGATATTTCATTGCTTTGTCAACAGTGATATTTCATTGATTTTCGCTAGTGAAATATGACTAGTGATAATTCATTACTCAGTCATATTTACAACTTTGGTACCTCCGCCCAATTTTTCAACTTTTGGACATTTTGGCAAAAATGGCCCCTCCGTGTTTTTTTTTAAAATTTTAGGTTAATCTCTACCATTAGATCAAAATGAGATGAAGGGTGGAGATTTGTCTCTTTGTTTCCACCAAAAAATAAGGATGCAAAATAATTTTTCTCATTATGTAATATACAAAACCTACATAAGTCCACCGTTAGACATAATGTTTTTGAATCCTTTTAACAAAACAACAACCACTTGAACCAATATAAAATGTCAAAATAGAATTACTTTTAGATTATAAAAGAAGAGTTAATGGGTCAAAGTAACCCAAAGCGCTATAAAATATTACATGCAGCCATCCAGGGGTGGGGAATCGGGTCGAGACAACCGGGCTTGGGTCAAGACTAAAAAAAATCATACCCGAACTCGAGTCTAATTAGAACTCGAGTCACTCGGGTTTGGGTCAATTTGGGTCGGGTCCATTCGGGTTCGAGTCAACCCGAAGTTAAGGAAAAAGTATGAAAGTTGGCTTATTTAAATAATAATACAATGTAAAATGTGTTATTTTAGTCAGGTTAGTCGGATTCGGGTCAAGTCGGGTCGGTCAATTCGGGTCAAGGCTAAAAAATATAAAACCCAAACCCGAGCCTAATTAGAACTCGGGTCAATTCAAGACAACCCAAATAGGCTTACTCTGGTTCGTGTCAGGTCGACTTTTCCGACACCTATAATTACATCCTTACTCAATGGATATAAAGAGTAAACTGAATTATTTTCTAAATTGATATAAAGGGATAATTGTATACTTGAAGCAATCAGAGCCTTTTCCTAATGAATTCATGCTTTATCATTTCATTACATCAAACAATCAAATTTAGTAAGTCGTTTGATATTATAAGCATCATCTAAATTAGCAAGCACCACATTCACCTCAATCCTTTCAGCTCAATCGCAGCCGCATCATCGCGACAATGCCTTATAATGGTCGTACCAAGGTGTAGAAACTAGAAGGGGGGGGGGGGGGGAGGGGGGTTGAATAGTTTCTCTTTATTGGTGACCAAATTAAAGATACTTTCAATTTAGGTTGTATCAAAAATATCTTTTACTTGAGGCTAAGTTGCATAATGATTAGGTTCAATTCAAAATGCACTAGCAAAGATAATAGGTAAGTATAATGATAATGAAATAAGTAAAGAGTAAGGAAGGAAACAACCTAGTGGGGAGACACCAAGATTTATAGTGGTTCGACAACGAGGCTCTATCCCCGTTTCTACTCCACTCCTCGAGTACACCTACTCGAGATTTCCACTATATCCACAAGTTCCTTCTCGGCGGAGAAAACCTTACATCGTTGCTTACATTATTTTCCGACACTAAGCTAAATGTCGAGACCTAATCTTTAGCTAGGACCAATCTACACAACGTTTCCTATTTCACAATTTAACGACACAAGGCTAGATGCCGAGTTCTAATCTCAAGGTAGAACCAATCTTCATGACGTTGCCTACTTCACCATTTTACGACACAAGGCTAGATGTCGAGTTCTAATCCAAAGCTAGAACCAATCTTCACGACTCTTCACTTTGAAGCTAAGTGAGAACTTCACACAACACAATTACTAATCACTTTCAAGTTAAGTGAGAACTCACAAGACACAACCACATCACTCTATAGTTTAGTGAGAACTACTAATCAATTTATTACAACTCAACTAGACATATCCAAGTACACATGTAACTTGGATCTACACAACATAAATCCAAGCAAACACATATGCAATGGATGTACACAACAAATCCAAGTATTCACAAATAACTTGGATGAACACAACTAGTCCAAGTATTCATAAATACAATGGATTAACCTAAAACAAAAAGGGTATCATGATGAATATGACTAGTTCATAGATTCATCTTATCACAACACTAGTGAGTGAGTGATCTTCTCTTTTGACAAGGTAAAGGAGGGGATCAAGAGGATAATCATATGTAAACATCATTAACAAATTAAGTGATCATTTACTAATGATTATGCTATAGAAAATAGAATGAGGGCTGAGGAAAACGTCCAGAGAGGGTTATTGGAAAATGAGATTTGATCCACTATTTAAAGGAGACAATGTGCAACGGCTATCTGTGCGCGGTTTCTTATCTAGCCCGCGGTTCCTTATCGCTAGGTAACCGCCTAGCTACTTAAGGTACCGCCCAGTAGACTACACTCCTTTTTTGTCTTTTAGTGGGTAGGAATATATGAGGTATTTTAAGCCTTCAAAGGATATTCTAACAGCATTTAGAATATGCTATTTTCAAATTTTCATTTTCCATTTTAATAAAACATTTTCTAAAAATGAAAGTTTATTAAAAAGTCTTTTGTCATATTAACAAAAGTGAGTTTTAAGAATAATCATTTTGATGATCACTAAGTATGATTAAGAAAGATTAGTGATATGATTATTACCTTGATGATAGAATTAATTAAATTATTCGTTTTTATGTTTTACACTAAATGTGTTGTATAGTTTGTTGTGATCAAAACTAAGAAAGATTAGTTAACACTAATAATGTTTTTAGGCATCACTTGCATTAACAGTCTCTCCCTTTTTGATTACGACAAACTATAAACTCATTTGCATAGAAACACAAAATAACGAATTATTAACGAGTTTATCACTATCATTTCTCTCCCTTTGTCGTAGCAAAAAGGTTAGCACAAGTCTTTGAAGAACATCGAACTTTGCTAGTAGCTCCCCCTTGGTGGTTGCTCCCCCTTGCTTGGGGCACCAAGTATATGAGCTAAGGTGACATGCTACACAAAGGTTAGTAGAAAGGAAAGAAACACCAATGTATATATGATCACTACCTACTAAGTAACTTGAGAGGGAGAGAGAGAAGAAATCTAAAATTAGAAGCAAGTATTTTGCTAAGTTTGTCCAAAAAGGTAATTGACAAAATCAAACTTCAATCCAATGAAGATGATAAGCTTGTCAATGGGTTAAAGTTTAGAATTGATGAAATCACCCATAAGCAATTGTAAAAATTAACCATGATCAACTCAAAATAGAACTAAAGGGATAACACACAAAGGTTACATAATAGAAAAGACACAACAAAGTAGATAGTCATACACACAATATGAGTATCTAAAGCAAAAGATATGAAAAATAAACCACAAAGCATAAGCCATTCTAATAATGATAATTTTCCAAGATTGCTAGAAAATAAAAGACTCTAAAGCAACTAAAGTAATAAAGACTCCAAGAGTAGTTAGTCCTTCAGTTGGAAAAATAAAACGACGATGCATCATTCGAAGTTTTGTCCACCGGAACGAAAACTTGAATAGGAGGTTGAGTGAGGAGGAATTCAATAAAATTTAATTTCTTATACACATGAGCAATTTGTTGAAATCGACAACAAGCACTCGAGGATCCATGATGCAACACAAAATTGGTTGATGGGGGGTATGGCATCAAACCTAGGGTTTGGTGGTGGAGGGGTAATGGGTTTGGAAATATTTTCACAATGCCTTGTGAGGTTTGGGAAGGTTGAAAGATCATTGAGTTGAGGGGTATTGAAGGATTGTGGTGGTGGTGGAACATTTTCTTTAGCTCCGGTGACGGGGTTAATGGTATAAGTATCATTCCAATACTTCATTGGAGAGAAGGTAGGGTTTTTGGGTGGTTTGGAAGAAGATGGTTCATTCTTCTTGATCCAAATAGGTCGAACCGAGATTTTCGGTTTCTTTGAAAGTTTGGATGAGGAAGCTTTGGGTGAGTGAGGTTGTGACAATAAAATTTCAAGGTTATGAAAGGATGAGTTAGACATTGTTAAGGTATGAGAACAAAATCTCAAGGTTGGGAAGGTGTGAGAATGAAATCTCAAGGTTGGGAAAGTGTGAGAATGAAATCTCAAGGTTGGGGTATAAGTAGAATGTAATCAAGGTAAGAATTTGAATACAAAAAATGGAGTGTCAAGGAATGTTTAGTCAATTTGAGTAAACAAGGAATCTTGATAGGGTATAGGGTTTTAAAAGTTTGACCAAAAAATCGTCAAAAATTGATTTCTGTCCGCGGTACCTTAAAGGGACCGACGGTTCCTTATCACATAAGGAACCGCGCGACTTTTAGTGAGCAGCATCCAGTGGATATGAAACCATGTTTTTCCAGGGTTTTGGGAAAAACTAATACTTTTTCAAAAAGTTGCAAATCTTGGAATTTTACCTCTATTAGCACCAAATTATGCTAGGGTTGCATAAAGCAACACATTCACAAAGAATGTCTTGACAAAGGGTGACAAAATATTTGAATATCATTTTAACCAATTTTAGTCAAGTTTTTAGAGGTTGTGATAGATTTAGGTTCAATTTTAATTTCAAATTAAAGTTGATTAATGTGCACATAAGGATAGAAACACATAAAGCTAAATCCATAGATCAACAACATGAAACGCACATGAAGGAAGCAAGTACAATGACAAATGAAAAAAAAACTAACTAATACATAGCTAGCTTAACATTAAATCTAGATGAGTAGTCTTCTTTGGCTTTGTTTTGTTGAAAACTATTTATTTAGAAAACTCATCATTCATCTCCTAGGAGGAGGCATGGAGAACAAGGTAAGCAAGAACTCTTGCAACCTCCTATGTAGTCCAAACATCTACATCCTAAGGTTATGGATGATGTAGTGGTTGTAGAGGCAACATGGACAATTAGGACCATGAGTCTCTTGAAACCCATAGTAAGGATCACCCAAAAGGAGGGAAAGTGGGACACCCAAAATTGGAATGTTTGAGTTGGGTGGAGGTGGAGGAGGCATGTTCTCCAAGGGTGATGTGGATGAGAGTGGAGGCATGTTCCCTAAAGGGGAAATGGGTGAGTGTGGAGGTATGTTCTCCATGGTTGGTGAAATGGGTGAGTTAGGAGGGGTAAATGGTGATGTCACCAAGGTGTCATCAAAGTCATTCACAAAAGGAATGCTTTGGATTGGTTGGGGTTGTGTGGTCACATCCAAGGGTGCACTTGGAGTGAAGGGTGAAGAGAGCTCATTCATTCTTGAGTTGAATGAAGAGGAGGTAGAACCAATGGAGTGGTTAGTACCATGGGTGGATGTTGTCTTGCATGGTGCAAGGGGTGGTGAAGGTGATGAGGAAATGAGGATTGGAACCATCTCATTTTTGGGTGTGTGAAAGGGTGATGAGTTAGGCTTGGGTACCTTAATCTTAATCTTAAGTGTTTTCCTTGGGGTGTTTGAGGTTTTTGTAGAAACCATGGTTGTTTAAGGATTAGGGAAGTATGTTTGATGTGTGAAGAACATGACAAACAAGGTGGGTTTAAATGGGCGAGGGGATGATCCAAACTAGTAATGGGTTAAAATCATTTTAGGTGAATAATGAATTTAGGTAAGCTAGTTTAGGAAATGTGCAGTTTATTTACAGAAAATCATGCAGTGTTTACACAGAATTGAGAAAACAGTGTAAAGCAAAAGATGCTGTCGGGCACAGTGGTCGGCGGTTCCTTATCTAGGACCCGCGGTTCCTTATCGATAAGGAGCCGCTGGTCGATATGAAACCGCGACCAGAGGTTTCAAAAATTTCCATCCCAGTTTTTGACAAACCCAGATTTTTACCAAAAGATTCACAAGCCAAAGTTAACTACAGATCAAAATCTAATAAGCTAACTATCATAAGGATGCACAAAGCTATGTAAATCATAAACATCATTGCATAAGCAACATTTAGGATCAAAATAAATAATAATCCAAACATAAGTTAATACACAACCAAATGAAGGAAAGAAAGTCAGGAAATCATCCTAGATGAGTGTTGCAAGTAACCATGAGCATAACATCTAATTCCTTGATTCACTTCTGAGACGTTCTCGAAGAAGATGATTGAGATAAAATTGATAGTCGGAATCAACTTCATGGGAGGACAAAATGGAGATTGAAGAGGACATGAAGTTATTGAAATGGGAAGGAGGATTGCTAAAAGACTTTTCTTGAGAAGTATTTTCGACTTGACTTGAGTTAGAATTTCTCTCGGGTGAAATGTTCTCTTGAATAGGAAACATGACTCGATCAACGGAGTGATAAGGTGAAGAGAGAAGAGATGGAAAGTCAATAAGGACTCTTCTAAGAAGACGAGAGAGAAGCATTCCGTAGGGAAGACTTGACTTAGACTCAAGAAGAACAAATCTAATTCTTCTAGCTATGAAAAATGCGAGATTGTAAGGAGTTGTAGTGGCAACACAATACTGTTAGCCCTATAATGTGAGCGCCATTTACGGAATTACATTTTATTCAGATAGGCAAAACGTAGAGGGAATACTATTGACATGTTGTCAAAGTAACCTCTTGTCTAGCCTATATATACCCCTCCATACTTCCATGGAGGGGTGAGGATTCTTCTTACTTGTGTATTTCCCTTTCTCTCTCTAAATACACACACTACATTCAAGCTTTACTCTCTCTCTCTCTAAAAATGTCTAATCATTTCTTTTATCCTCCCGGACCTCCGGATCACCTCTTGTTAGCTTGAATCTTATGTTATTAACAAATACAACATATGTGCAAGGCAAGCGGGTACTAAGTCCCGATTCTCATCTAGACACATTGCATTTCCCCTAATGATTTCGGCCCAAGGGATCATGAAATCATTAAGATCGCTAGTAAGTAATTCCCAAGGCGAGAGAGTTCGAACAACTCCTTGAAATTTACCAAGAATAGGATGTTCACGAGGATTAGAAACGACATGAATGATGTCCGAAGACGATGGAAGCACAGTCACATAATGAGCATCAATAGGGGCCGATTCTAAAGAGTCAATACTCCAAGCATCGGTGAATCGACATTGACCATTAGATGGCACTCCAAGAATTTTACCGAATTCTTCAAGAGTGTAAATAATTATTTTCCCCATTATGGAAAATCGTATAGATATACCATTATTGATGCCTATCAAGGTGAATGAGCTAAAGAACTCCATAATAAACGAAGGAAATATTGGCTCATCAATATCAAGAAGACAATAAAACCCAATAGACTCAAACATGAAGCGAATAAACTCATTTACAAGATTGGAAAGAATGATGCGTCCTTCATGAAAACAACGATGTTCAAGAGACTTAGACAAGTTTTTATGAGAGTGAATCAAAGGAGAAGAGGGCATGTATGCTCGTGTTTGTTCATGATCTTTTTGATATCTTGAAGACATGACACATACCTAAACACGAAAATATCTTTCCAATCACTCATATGAAAAATTAAAATCAACAAACCAAAAAATATGAGAATGTGTTATATCAATTTCTTCACAAACATAGGATTGAATCCATATCATTCTCATGTTTACAATGTGTCTATTCCATCATTTAACCAAGAACACATGATCTACGTTAGATCAACAATGGATTAGAACATTGGTTTTTCAAAACAAGGTTTTTAGGTAAGCATTAACAATGTCATTACCTACTTGTTCATGGGTTCATCTCAAATCCATCTTTTAATCAAAATAATTAATCAAAATTCGGATTTGTTCTATAAGTGGGTTTTAGTGAAATCTTAATGAATATGAACCTAAGGAATCATAGTAAAATAACCATGTCAACCCACATTCCTATTAAGGTTTTAATTCAATTTCAATTTTAAAAATCCCCAATTATGAAAGGATGAACCCTAGAACAAAATAGATGAAATTGAAAGAAAATACTTACAATTAATTGATGTTAGATGAAGGATGAGTGAAACCCACAACTTGGAATCAATTAATTTGAGTGATTGAAGGTTTTTTGAAGCTTCAACAATGGTGGAAAAGATGAAACCCGTCGGCTGTGTGTTTTTGGGAGAGAGAGAGATGGTGGTTTGAAAAGGAATAAAATAATCAAACTGACGCTCTGACTCAAGTTGCTGCCCGCGGTTCCTTATCGATAAGGTACCGCGGTTTGAACCGCCATAGATAAAGAACCGCCTATAGAGGCTGGTTTTTATCAATGAAAAACGCCAAATTTTAAAAACCAAGTTTTTCTAAAACACTTAAAAATATATCATGAGCCTTTTAGAATATCGTTGGATCATCATAACACTAAGCAATATGCCTTAACGAAGGATTACGAATTAAATTGAGATCGAAAAGAATTGAAATGGACAAACGACTACTCGTAGCAAAACGGCAAAGTGGAGAGAAGTCAAGGGAAGTGAATCAAGACTAGGATTAATGCTCAAGGGAATAATGACAATCTTCAAATAATGGAAACGAAGAGCTTGTGTCATATATAGTGGTTTAAGACGTACCTTTCCGACGAAGTGTTAAACGGCTTTGGTAATGAACAAACACAAAGCAAATATTGAAGCATAGACAAGATCACTTTCAATAATAGTCTTAGTGTAAACCAATATATGAGCAAGGCATAGATTCACTTTCTCTCCCACGAAGGTCCTACTAACCGTATGGGTGCAAACCATGATATCATGCTTGATACTTTAAGCTACTACTAACTCACTCTACATCACCATAGTGAGTCAAGCATCCAAGCAATGAAGGTTTGAGAGGATAAAAGGAAAGAATCACGAACCACAAACAAATGTCAAGGCAAGGATGCCAAGATCAAGCACATAGTCATGTAATGATCAAAAGAATGATCAAAGGGCGTGTGGAAGAACGAAAACGTACCTTGGCCACAAGAGCATTCCAATCCATCATTGCAAGCCTCAAGAGTGACTAAGATGAATACTAAGTCTTCAATGACTAGTTATATTCCCAATCATCATTCAAAGATATTGAAGATCAATGAAGATGAGTCTTCTACAAGTGCAAGTAGCTCAATCCGCAATCAATTCAATGATTGATATTCATGAGTACCTACACAAGACAAGATGCAATCTAGTAGATACATTTCAAGAGTAGATCTAAAATGTATAAATGCTACTAATCTAAGTGGGATGTAATATTACCAATTAAAAAGACCTATTTTCAAAGAAAAAATAGTTTTGACCAAAGAGAAACTTTAGTACAACTTGACCTTCTAATTTGAGGAGACAGTGGATCGATCCAAGTTTCAAAGTACAATATACTTCAAAGATCTTGAGTGACCATCGCTCTAATACCAATTGTAGAAACTAGAAGGGGGGGGGGGTTGAATAGTTTCTCTTTATTGGTGACCAAATTAAAGATACTTTCAATTTGGGTTGTATAAAAATATCTTTTACTTGAGGCTAAGTTGCATAATGATTAGGTTCAATTCAAAATGAACTAGCAAAGATAATAGGTAAGTATAATGATAATGAAATAAGTAAAGAGTAAGGAAGGAAACAACCTAGTGGGGAGACACCAAGATTTATAGTGGTTCGACAACGAGGCTCTATCCTCGTTTCTACTCCACTCCTCGAGTACACCTACTCGAGATTTCCACTATATCCACAAGCTCCCTTCTCGGCGGAGAAAACCTTACATCGTTGCTTACATTATTTTCTGACATTAAGCTAAATGTCGAGACCTAATCTTTAGCTAGGACCAATCTACACAACGTTGCCTATTTCACAATTTAAGGACACAAGGCTAGATGTCGAGTTCTAATCTCAAGGTAGAACCAATCTTCATGACGTTGCCTACTTTACCATTTTACAACACAAGGCTAGATGTCGAGTTCTAATCCAAAGATAGAACTAATCTTCACGACTCTTCACTTTGAAGCTAAGTGAGAACTTCACACAACACAATTACTAATCACTTTCAAGTTAAGTGAGAACTCACAAGACACAACCACATCACTTTATAGTTTAGTGAGAACTACCAATCAATTTATTACAACTCAACTAGACATATCCAAGTACACATGTAACTTGGATCTACACAACATAAATCCAAGCAAACACATATGCAATGGATGTACACAACAAATACAAGTATTCACAAATAACTTGGATGAACATAACTAGTCCAAGTATTCATAAATAGAATGGATTAACCTAAAACAAAAAGGGTGTCATGATGAATATGACTAGTTCATAGATTCATCTTTATCACAACACTAGTGAGTGAGTGATCTTCTCTTTGGACAAGGTAAAGGAGGGGATCAAGAGGATAATCATATGTAAACATCCTTAACAAATTAAGTGATCATTTACTAATGATTATGCTATAGAAAATAGAATGGGGGCTGAGGAAAACGTCCAGAGAGGCTTATTGGAAAATGAGATTTGATCCACTATTTAAAGGAGACAATGTGCAACGGCTATCTGTGCGCGATTCCTTATCTAGCCCGCGGTTCCTTATCGCTAGGGAACCGCCTAGCTACTAAAGGTACCGCCCAGTAGACTACGCTCCTTTTTTTGTCTTTTAGTGGGTAGGAATATCTGAGGTATTTTAAGCCTTCAAAGGATATTCTAACAGCATTTGGAATATGCTATTTTCAAATTTTCATTTTCCATTTTAATAAAACATTTTCTAAAAAAGAAAGTTTATTAAAAAGTCTTTTGTCATATTAACAAAAGTGAGTTTTAAGAATAATCATTTTGATGATCACTAAGTATGATTAAGAAAGATTAGTGATATGATTATTACCTTGATGATAGTGTTAGTTAAATAATTCGTTTTTGTGTTTTACACTAAATGTGTTGTATAGTTTGTTGTGATCAAAACTAAGAAAGATTAGTTAACACTAATAATGTTTTTAGGCATCACTTGCATTAACACAAGGCACATATTTTTCTACGATATGCTTTGTCAGATGCCAACAACTCCAAACTAAACTACACATTTAGAAAGCAAGACACACATTAGTTTTTTGTATCAAATTCTAAATCAAAACAAAACTACAAATAGTTTAAAATAGGTGAATATGTATACCTTCCATAATTTTCATTTCGTGCATGTCTTTCAGATGTTCGTCAAGGTCGGAATTTTGAGGTTTAGCAACCGAAGAAGTCATATAAGTTTTTATCGGGGCATTGAAAATTAAGATGATAATAAAACCTGTTAATCCACATCAAGCAAGTCGCCTCAATTTCCAGTAACGAATCCAAACGACCCTTGTAAGGACTTTCAATAAACAATCTCAAGCAGATCATACAATTATATAGGGGTTGTTTGTGATTTTTTAGGAAAGTTGCTAGTAGATATTAATGGCCTATACAACCAGATACTTAACTAATGTTGAACACGCGTGTTAAGATGATCCCAAATCCATTCCTACGTATGACCAGATATCAAGTTTCAACTCTTTCTCCAGTCCAAAATATCTTATTCTTTTGCTCGTATATCTACCATATGTAATTCAAGGGACCTCTGCATAAAAAAACCATAAAATTGCAGATATAATATGTTCGGTCGACAATACATATGTTTCGACTTTAGTTGTAGTTGCACACACCAGAACATGCGATATTCATAGAATAAATCATGGTATAGTAAAACCAGTCATGACGAATTATTAGTCATCATTAAATTTTGAAGTAAGTTTGATTTTGACTTTTGAAACATTGATCGTTATTAGCTGGTGAAACACCTACTTCGGTCTTTAGTTCAGCAGCAGACATTAGAACTTGCCATTTTTAGAAGTTAAGACATGTATTCTAGAAATACTTAAATACATCTACTACCCAAAATGCACCAAACTTCTTGAAAGATACAATCACTATTAGCAACCCGATTTAAAACTCTTGAACTGGTTCGAGAACAAAATAAGGAAATAAGTTGTGCATCATGTATAATGCAGTAGCTGCTCCGAGGATGATCATCAAACATTTTCGAATACATTTTGGTTTTAATATCGCCAAGTAACCCACGCTTATGAACGAATGCCATTTTTCAATATATCATGTTTTCTAATGTCAATTATGGTAAACAATAAAACAAAAAAGTTATCATATAAATCATTAGTGAAACAACTTTGTCGTTTTTAAATTACAATGTTACTTGCGATGCAATTCACGGAGGAAAAGTCAGAGGCATAATGATACATAAATGTAAATTTGCTCTAAGTATCCGTAGATGAATAAAAATCATCAGTGGAAATATCTAAACCCAAAGTTAAAAGGCTTAACCACCAGACTTTAGATATGGTTGTTACTTTAAACTTTAAGTTATTATTAGACTTTCCTATTTGAGTCGTTAGGATAATAAAACAATGCAAATCAACATATTTCAGGTAAAGAGATAAGAATCACCACCTGTAATTTGTAGAAATGGATCAAATTATTTGAGTACTAAAATTTAGTATCAAAAAAAGGACATACTTGAGGTTAGACATCATCGATATATTGCCCACTTTTGATAGCAGCACGTCCGTTTGCGAAGACACTCTATATGATTACTAACATCTCCTTTGCCTGAGCAAGTCGAAAGACTGGATCGTCATCCTGGTATTTCCCTACTAATTTATTTTCATTGGTTTAAATGGAAGAGGGATCCATTGACTCTGTATATAGTTTCATTATAGGCTCGGTCATATGCATCTATCCAAAATCACTACTCTGGCCAATTGTTTCTCATTACAAATCTCCAGCCCACCTAAAAACATAAAATACAACACTTGTCATTACCTGAACAGAAAGTGATAGCATGACATGAGTTTATAATGTTTGAGTATACCACGTTTACTATAAATATATTTTATCGTCTCAGATTCCTTCTAGAACATTATGCCCTCAACTACTCATAAATTTTGACCCCATGAACCCGATGATAAGCAATTTTTATGTGTAATCCCAAACAACCCATTGTTTTATGTCCATCAATAATGGCGTAGGATAGGTAAGTAGCACTCTAGGTAAGGTTTCAATCCCAAACAACACCTAATCAAATAATAAGCAGTTTTTAATGCAATATCATAATAATCAGCAGATTTGTAAAAATAAATCCCAAACATGCCAGATTCAGATAATGAGCTGCTTTCAGTTCCCTAATAATAAAATACACATCTACGACTACGACAGACTAAATAATTATGAACTCACATCTTGTCATTGATATCTTTAAGAAAGTTCATTAGTTTCTTTTCCAATTGTTGCCTATGAAACTCAGGAGGTATTGTAACAGTTGTGACATGACCATGACACTACTCGCCTTGCCCCAAACCTTTACCCATAACAGCAACCAGAGTAAACATGTTAAGACTAAGACTATATATCCTTGTAATGCCACACGACTATGAAATACTTGTCCAACATAAATATAAGGCCAAACTCAAGAATTAGAGATGACACATTTTACCATTTTACTAATTGACTGGTTGGTTGAGTTATCTTTTACCTATATATGTCAAACATGTAAAATAATTTTGCGATAGCCATATTCAATCATAGCTCAAAATTCAGAATCTTGTAAAGTTTTAAACAATAAGTGATCTTTCATTAAATCATTTTTCTCTTCATTTAGGTATTTAATCAAACACTTAGCATGCATATAATAGTAGAACTTACATACCACTTTTATCCATTTGTGAAGATCATGTTCATAAATTAAATTCACGATTTAATATAATCATGTATAATAAGTTTTGTGAAATAAAATTTCAATCAAACCTTGTCTTTCTCCACAAATCTCCAAAACAATGCATAAAATTTTAATCCATAGCGTATTCCACTCAATTTCAATCCATAATCTCCAAAAAAGTTAACTAATCAAACTATCTACTTTATATGATACAATCAAAATAAATAAATAAATAAATGAAATTACCATTAATGATGATATAATGGATTAATGAACCATCCATAAAATTTATCCAGCAAAGATTGAACAATCCATCTCATTTTTAGACAGTTGGTTTGAAGGGGTGGACTTGGTTTAGTAATCATATTAGTTTAATCGGATATAAAAGAAATTTGATTATAGTTTTTCCAATTGGAGTGTGATCAGCTTGAGATAAATAGTCGGGTTGCAATTTCTTGATGATGAAATCGGATCGTGTGATCAGTTTTAATGAATTAAAGAGTAGGGCGTTATTTTTTTTTTGTTTGAGAAGGCGTAAAATAAATGACAGATTGAATGCTAAATTGCAGTCGTTGATTAAAATGATTTTACAGGTGTCATTGTTTGATAATTTTGAGCAGAGATTATTTTTATCAAAACCTTCTTTTATACATATTAGAGATTATATATTAAATATATATATAAATATACATATATAAAAACCGGGTTGACCCATGAACCGATCACTAGACCGGGTCAACTAAAAACCCGAGTTTTAAAGCATTGATTAGAAATATTTCGTGTGTTGCTATTTTACTTAGATAATACTTTCAATGGTTTCAGGTTACTTTATTTTCCAATCATTGATAAATAATCAATTGCTATTTGTTAGTTTTAGTGATGAAGGTGAGGCATTGTTAATGTTAAACTAACGTAGAAATTAAGCGGGTTGGTTTATAACACCCTCAATTTTACTTTGAAGCAGCGGAACAATCATTTTGAGGTATTACTTCATGGAATAAAAGTCACAGTAATAGGAAAAAAAGAATGTTTTAACAAACTTTATTTATTTATAAATCATCAATTACCATTATCATTCAAAATCAGAGATTTTCAATAAAACAATTATACATTCTCTGTACATCACAGGTTCCCGAGATCTAGAAAATAGGTTTGAATGATAAAAATTCTCAAGTCTATATCTCTCCACGTCATCATTATGCTGCTTTATGCTATCAAATATCAACACCTGAAATATATGCTTAAAATCAACACAATGTTTGAGTGAAATTCATAGGTTTGAAATCATTTTTGAATACAAGATCCTTTTTCCTGAGCTACGTTATTATTCGCTCGTAAAATCAATGAATTACTACACTAGGCTTATGATACCGCTGCTACACATATTAGAAACCAACCATTTGCCCTTTTGAGGAAGTCTGCCAAACTATCTTGTATAGCAAAATAAAGTATGCCTATTTGACCATTTAGGTTCTAGCAAGTGAGACTTACCCAGACAGGGGATGTCATTCTCCAAATAGTACTATTTACAATATTAGCGCTAATTTTAAGAAATGATTAGAGGTTCACAATTAAAAAGTGTTGTCCCATATATTTAGATGATTAAACAAGAAAGGTAGATAAAAGATGGAAGATTTCTAGAGAGAGAAAGTAGAGAGAATGGTTGGAACTTGGTGAATATTAGATTGAAATGTGAGAGAAACAAAAAATGAACAACCAACCTCTCCTTACATGAAAGGAGAGGTTTATATAGCCTTGCCTAGATGTGGCATAATGGGCTATATGATAATGGGTCGGGCTTTCCTTTTGGAATTTGGTTACTTATGAATGAACCTTAGCTTAAAGTTAAGCCCGTATAACACGACTAACCTACTACCTATTACAACGTTCTAAAATACGATACATAATAAACCTATGACCGATCATTCTTGTTTGACTCAATATTTTGAGGCTAACAATCTCCCCCAATGAGAGGTCATAAACCTTGGTCATTTAGGATATTTGTAGAGATTGCTAATCTCGCCATAAATGAGTCTCGAACGTGTAATGGTAGTCTTGTTTCTTCATGCTGTGATCTTTGAGCCTTTGTCGTTGTCTTTCGACTTTGTCTTTAATCTTGAGATCTTCAAATCATCCTTGACTTGTCTTTGCCATCTTGCGATCTTGTGTCTTCATCCACATGCTCACACTATTAATTGTTGAATACGTCTTTAGGCATGAGTATGTGGTTTTGAATCTTTGACTTTGCTGAGTACACCGTGACGCCACCTTCTCGAGACAAAACATAGACACGAACTGAATGGCTTTGACATTCGTCCTAAATCGGTAGCGTTTTATCTCCGATCAGTGAAGACCGTTATACGATATTAAATATCGTACCTGTGATTAGGTAGATTCAATTATGAATCTCCTTGACAGGGTTTCGCGGCAGTACTAGCCGTTCTCTTTACTCGACCTTCTCAAAACAAGACTGCGAACATAAAGAGTGAATCAATTGGATAAATATCCGCTTGATTATAGTCGTCAATTCAAATTCCTGGAACAAGTGTGATTCATAAAGAATCTTACCATTGTTGCTTTCCAGTTGACACACGCTTGATTCATAAGAATCTCGCAAGTCACCTACCGCAGCGCTGTTTGATGTTAACACTAGAAGGATTTCCATTCATCACTGTGAATATTAATGAATATCACTCTGAATGTTCTGGCAAGACCATAAAGATATTGCGTAGAAACCTGAAACGAGTTTGAATCAATTCAGAATCAAACCACTGTTGCTTTTCAGTTTTACACATGTTCAATTCATAGAGAATCTTACATAAGACCTACCGCAGTGTTGTTTGATGTTAACACTGGAAGGATTTCCACTCATCATTGTGAATACTAAGTAGTATCACTCTGAGTGTTCTAGCAATATCGCAAGGATATGGCATAGGACTCTCTTGTTCATCATCCGTGTGTCCTAACGAGATTTGATTGATCTCAAGGCTCTAGACTCAATTTGTGCACTTTTACTGGTTGGAGGCTGGAGCAAATGCCACCTATTCAATATCAACTATCTCGGAGTGAGAAAGTCGATAGAAGTCATGTTGATCTCCGTGACAATAAAACAAACTTCTTTTGAGAGAAGCCTGACTTAGCTGGGAAAGGGTTGTGCATTACATCACTGGGTCCATGATGAGTTGTCTTCATGATATGTTGACCCGGTTTCTGCCTAAGTTGTATGGAGGGCTTCTTTGTTTACACCCTTTATCCTTACATTTCTTTTTCATTCTGCAACCCCTTAAATGCTTACCAAGCCATCATTACTAGCACCTTGTTGTGATTGTTCCAGTGCTAGCATCAGTACTTAGTCAGCATTCAGCTACGTTCACATTCTACTCCATCTTTCCTAAGGACTTCTAATAATCTATTGGATTGTCCCTGGGAAGATCCCTCCGGTTCTGGTTGGATCATAGGACTTAAACCTAACCACCCTTTTGACACCAATAACGTCGTGGATTAAAGATGTTGTGGGTATTTGATCGTAACCATAAACCACTTTAAATTCTAACAAAGTGTTTGAAAAAACATTTAACACCTTGCTAGTTTTGTCGTTTCAGAGAAACTCCCCCTACACATGTGCATTGAAATGTGAAAGAATTTAAGTAGACATTTTGCACATGGGGTAAGAGTTAAAGTGCTTGAGTCTTGTATAAGATCACATTTTAATACATTTTCTCCCCTATCTCTAATATATAAAATATTTTGATATTAGAGATACCAAATTTGATTAAAATATATTTTGAAAAATTATTCTTGAAAATCTTCGGGAGAAAGATGTGTGAATCTTTGCATGAAGTTGAAATGCTCCCCCTCAAAAGTTGATCCAATTGAATTGTCATTCTGAGGATGTGATCCACATTTCGCTTTTTGAGGATGGGAGTTTGTTGAACACATAATTTTTGAAAGATTTTGAATAATCATTGCAAAATTCTTGAAAAAATTGTGTTCAACGCTTTTTGAAAAATATTATTTCTTTTTGGCGAAGAGGCTTTTCTAAAGCATAAACTTGAGTTCATAGACTTTGAATGTCTTGACAAATCCACTAAAGTGTAAGAAGATTTCTCTTCTTTTGCTGAGGGTAAGCGCACTAAATCGTACACTCCCCCGGGAATATGGATCCGGGTTGCAATCTGAAAAGTGATTACAAGCCATTGTGTTGTAATGTTTTGGGACAAGCTCAACCCAAGATAGATTGCTCTACCCGTTGTTAGGATAAGTTATCTTTAAAGATACACTTTCGTTTATTTGAAATTCGAGTTACAGTCTGACATTTAACTGTAAGTCGTTTTCATGAGCTTAAAAACTTGGAATGTTTTTCTTGAAAGCTCATGACCGAGAAATATTAATTTTCCCGTTGTTAAGGATAAGTCATCAACCATGATCAACTTTCCTTTCTTTAAGGCACGAGTCACAATCTGAAGTAATTGTAAATCATTTTACATGAGCTTAAAAACTTTGAATGTTTTTAATATAGCTCATGACCGAGAAATTTTAGTTTCCCGTTAAGTGGAGAAGTCATCATCGGGATAAACTTTCCTGTCTTGTGAGCCCGGGTGACAGTCTGTGAGTTGACTATAACCATAGTGAAGCTTACTTGTGAAACCCCTGATACACATATTTCTCTGATATCTGTTTCTTCAACAACCAAACTCTGAGAGTGTCTTTTGTTGAACGGTATGGATAAGTAAAACCTTTATGTTCTTGTTGAGCCGTTACTTTATTAGCTGCACTTTCATCAGTAGTTTGTATGCTTGCATGTGGGTTAGCGATATCTTGATGAGAACCATGTGGGGGTTCACCTTGAACATTTTTTGTGGTAGAGGGAAATATCTTTCCAGTAGGAACCCATTTAAGACCAGTTGTTTTGAAGATTCTACCTGTTGGTATCCACTTTAGACAAGGTCTTAGAAACGTAGTTTTCTCATGCACATCGGAAGACTTAATTGGAGAAAATATATTTCCTATCGGGTTCTGTCCTTGAGATGCTCTAGCATTTTGGTTCACCTTGTTCACGACTTTTGTGATACAATCATCAGAAATGGAATTAAACACACATTTGTTACATTTCGTGCAAACAAAGTGCTTAGCATTTGAGAAGGATCTAGTGTTCCTAGGATAAGCTGATTTGGGCACATCATAGAAGGGTCTAGAATTCCTAGATGTGTGATTAGCGCTCCTAGGTTTCGGCTGGGTCCTATCTCTTGCCTGTGTCTTTATCTTAGCATCCTCTAGATATCTTTTATGACCCGTGTCAGTTGAACTACTCTGAGGAATGTTCTTGGAGCTATTTCTAGAGTTGCTTGAAGCATTCATGTAATTGGGTTTTGCATAGGAAAAATTTGTTAATGGGGATCTAGATAGTGGAGTGACTGTTTTTGGCAAATTGCTACGCACGTCAAATTGGGATGCAAACCTCGAGTTCGATGTTTTGGGTCGTTCAGATTTAAACGCATTCGGTTGTCTAGCAACTGAGTAGTTTCTGAGTGGTTGAGTAGGAGGTTTCCCCAAGATTGTCTGATTTGCTATCTAAGTATCCACAGTCTTTCCTTTTAGCTTCCTTAATTTATTTTTCACCGCTGTTAATGCAAAAACCTATTCCTGAATCTGATCTTTCAATTGCTCATTTTGCAGAAGTAATTGAGCGACATGTTGTTCTAACTTAATGTTCATATTATCAAATATGTCGTTATCAGCATTCGCGTCATTACTATCTACAGTGTCGATAGGTTGCACAAATATTTCACTTAATGAAGCAGGCTGAGGAATGGGATTTTGAGAAGCCAACTTTGATTTCAACAAATTTATTTGTTTCACAATATGTTCTTTTTCCGTATTAAAATCTTGAATCTTACGATCCAGCTTTTGTTCAAGAACAACGTTTGCTTTTTCAAGTTTTTCAAAATAGGCCTCAAATTTGTCATTTTTCTTTGAAAAATCGAGTTTGGCATCCTCAAAATCTTTTGTCTTTTGAGCTAACATAGTTTCGAGGTCATGAATCTGAGAATCATACACAGCAGTTAATTGTACCTCACCCATTGGCTCTTCATCATAATTGGGTCTGATATCTGCATCATCGGCTGCTGGATCATTCCGTGAGTTGTGGATGGTTTGCTGGTTTTCTGATTCTATCCTGCTGCTTTCTGTGATAATCGAACAATCATCCAATGTTTGACCATCATCGACATTGCTCTCGTTCTTTTGCATGAATATGTTATTCACCCTTCTTTCAAATTGTAGTTTATGACGAGTTCCTTCAGCAATGGACTTCCTCACGTCACTCATGTGTTGAAGAAATGTCTCCTTGAATTCTTAAACCTCTAACCGAGTAAATTCAAAGAAGTATTTGCTTATGAATTCTCGATCATAATGTACAGAGACCTGTGTATCAAGGAATTGCCGAAACAGATTTTCGAGAACCAAAACGACATCTATGGATTCAGCCTCTTGAAATTCATCGTTGGCAAGTTGTTGTTCAAGGTGATCTACATTGAGTAGCATTTTTCTAGTGAATGTCTCAACATATTGACTAGTGAGTGACATGAATACCCGTTTGAATCCAAGTTCGACGCGAGTGCCTTTTAAATCATCATTTGAAAGAACTTGAATGTGTGACTGGAGTGATCTAAAGTGTGTCATGCATCGCTCTTTTGAAACCGACATCTTGGATTTGAGTGTATGCACATCTTGTGTTGCAGAATCCATAATGAGTGACATAGTTGACGAAGTGACTTTGGATCTTAAGTAGATATGGTGTGATTGGGGTGTGCTTTAAATTCCAAAAAATGCGATTTTTCTTCAGTCCGACAATAAAATCTCAGTCCGATAAAATGGTAAACCGAAAAATTATGAATCACCAAATTTTGAAAATGAGTTAGAAATAGTCAATAACTAGTAGGGAAAAAACCGTGTACCTTTTCTTGCTTTCGTTTATAACGTGTTATCACAAAAGCTAGGTTTGTTTATAATGTGTTATCATAAACGAATCTGCATTCATTACGAGATTGCTAGGTTTGTTTAGAACCCCATCCAGATGTATTTGATGATGGATTAGGACCAATGTTTTAAAAACCGGGTTGACCCGGCCGGTTGAACCGGTTGAACCGTGAACCGGCTCGGAGACCGGGCCGGACGTGACCGGATTTTTGCTTGTTTGAGAACCGGATTAAACCGCCAGTTTTTCGTTGAACCGGGTTGACCCGGTTTGATAAACCTGGCTGGGTCACAATTTTTGATAAACCCGGCAGGGTCACAATTTGATAAACTAACTAATATCGTTTTATTATCGTGTAATATAAATTATAAATATAAATTAATTGTTTTTATACATTTCCTATAATGTTATAAATATTAAACTAAAAAATTTAAATATTTTTAATCAATTTAACTTGACGTAAGAAAAGTTATAAGATTATACAATATTATATATTGAATATATATAAATATACATATATAAAAACCGGGTTGACCCGACGGTTCAACCGGTTGACCCGTGAACCGGTCACTAGACCAGGTCAACTAAAAACCCGGGTTTTAAAGCATTGATTAGGAATATTTCGTGTGTTGCTATTTTACTTAGATAATACTTTCATTGGTTTTAGGTTAATTTATTTTCCAATCATTGATAAATAATCAATTGTTATTTGTTAGTTTTAGTGATGAAGGTGAGGCATTGTTAATGTTAAACTAACGTAGAAATTAAGCGGGCTGGTTTATAACACCCTCATTTTTACTTTGAAGAAGCGGAACAATCATTTTGAGGTATTACTTCATGGAATAAAATTCACAGTAATAGGAAAAAAAGAATGTTTTAATAAACTTTATTTATTTATAAATCATCAATTACCATTATCATTCAAAATCAAATATTTTCAATAAAAAAATTATACATACTCTGTACATCACAGGTTCCCGAGATCTAGAAAATAGGTTTGAATGATAAAAATTCCCAAGTATATATCTCTCCACGTCATCATTATGTTGCTTTATGCTATCAAATATCAACACCTGAAATATATGCTTAAAATCAACACAATGTTTGAGTGAAATTCATAGGTTTGAAATCATTTTTGAATACAAGATCCTTTTTCCTGATCTACGTTATTATTCGCTCGTAAAATCAATGAATTACTACACTAAGGTTATGATACCGCTGCTACACATATTAGAAACCAACCATTTTCCCTTTTGAGGAAGTCTGCCAAACTATCCTGTATAGCAAAATAAAGTATGCCTATTTGACCATTTAGGTTCTAGCAAGTGCGACTTGCCCAGACAGGGGACGTCATTCTCCAAATAGTACTATTTACAATATTAGCGCTAATTTTCAAGAAATGATTAGCGATTCACAAATAAAAAGGGTCGTTCAAGGCAGCAGTAAACATAGTGTCAATAATCATATCTGGGAAGCATAACAAAAATACTTGTATTCGAATTTAGAATATATCCCCCTCGTGGGTTTTCAAATAATTTAAAAGTAGTATACTTAATGAGGATAGAACTCACCTTATATCCAGAAATTCTGAATCTTGGCATATTTATATCACATAGAACAACTTGAGCTAACAATCAAGAACTTGGTCTCACAAAAACCCTGTGTTTTAAGAATAATCATTTTGATGATCACTAAGTATGATTAAGAAAGATTAGTGATATGATTATTACCTTGATGATAGTGTTAGTTAAATAATTCGTTTTTGTGTTTTACACTAAATGTGTTGTATAGTTTGTTGTGATCAAAACTAAGAAAGATTAGTTAACACTAATAATGTTTTTAGGCATCACTTGCATTAACACAAGGCACATATTTTTCTACGATATGCTTTGTCAGATGCCAACAACTCCAAACTAAACTACACATTTAGAAAGCAAGACACACATTAGTTTTTTGTATCAAATTCTAAATCAAAACAAAACTACAAATAGTTTAAAATAGGTGAATATGTATACCTTCCATAATTTTCATTTCGTGCATGTCTTTCAGATGTTCGTCAAGGTCGGAATTTTGAGGTTTAGCAACCGAAGAAGTCATATAAGTTTTTATCGGGACATTGAAAATTAAGAAGATAATAAAACCTGTTAATCCACATCAAGCAAGTCGCCTCAATTTCCAGTAACGAATCCAAACGACCCTTGTAAGGACTTTCAATAAACAATCTCAAGCAGATCATACAATTATATAGGGGTTGTTTGTGATTTTTGAGGAAAGTTGCTAGTAGATATTAATGGCCTATACAACCAGATACTTAACTAATGTTGAACACGCGTGTTAAGATGATCCCAAATCCATTCCTACGTATGACCAGATATCAAGTTTCAACTCTTTCTCCAGTCCAAAATATCTTATTCTTTTGCTCGTATATCTACCATATGTAATTCAAGGGACCTCTGCATAAAAAAAACCATAAAATTGCAGATATAATTTGTGCGGTCGACAATACATATGTTTCGACTTTAGTTGTAGTTGCACACACCAGAACATGCGATATTCATAGAATAAATCATGGTATAGTAAAACCAGTCATGACGAATTATTAGTCATCATTAAATTTTGAAGTAAGTTTGATTTTGACTTTTGAAACATTGATCGTTATTAGCTGGTGAAACACCTACTTCGGTCTTTAGTTCAGCAGCAGACATTAGAACTTGCCATTTTTAGAAGTTAAGACATGTATTCTAGAAATACTTAAATACATCTACTACCCAAAATGCACCAAACTTCTTGAAAGATACAATCACTATTAGCAACCCGATTTAAAACTCTTGAACTGGTTCGAGAACAAAATAAGGAAATAAGTTGTGCATAATGTATAATGCAGTATCTGCTCCGAGGATGATCATCAAACATTTTCGAATACATTTTGGTTTTAATATCGCCAAGTAACCCACACTTATGAATGAATGCCATTTTTCAATATATCATGTTTTCTAATGTCAATTATGGTAAACAATAAAACAAAAAAGTTATCATATAAATCATTAGTGAAACAACTTTGTCGTTTTTAAATTACAATGTTACTTGCGATGCAATTCACGGAAGAAAAGTCAGAGGCATAATGATACATAAATGTAAATTTGCTCTAAGTATCCGTAGATGAATAAAAATCATCAGTGGAAATATCTAAACCCAAAGTTAAAAGGCTTAACCACCAGACTTTAGATATGGTTGTTACTTTGAACTTTAAGTTATTATTAGACTTTCCTATTTGAGTCGTTAGGATAATAAAACAATGCAAATCAACATATTTCAGGTAAAGAGATAAGAATCACCACCTGTAATTTGTAGAAATGGATCAAATTATTTGAGTACTGAAATTTAGTATCAAAAAAAGGACATACTTGAGGTTAGACATCATCGATATATTGCCCACTTTTGATAGCAACACGTCCGTTTGCGAAGACACTCTATATGGTTACTAACATCTCCTTTGCCTGAGCAAGTCCAAAGACTGGATCGTCATCCTGGTATTTCCCTACTAACGCACTTTCATTGGTTTAAATGGAAGAGGGATCCATTGACTCTGTATATAGTTTCCATTACAGGCTCGGTCATATGCATCTATCCAAAATCACTACTCTGGCCAATTTTTTCTCATTACAAATCTCCAGCCCACCTAAAAACATAAAATACAACACTTGTCATTACCTGAACAGAAAGTGATAGCATGACATGAGTTTATAATGTTTGAGTATACCATGGTTTACTATAAATATATTTTATCGTCTCAGATTCCTTCTAGAACATTATGCCCTCAACTACTCATAAATTTTGACCCCATGAACCCGATGATAAGCAATTTTTATGTGTAATCCCAAACAACCCATTGTTTTATGTCCATCAATAAAGGCGTAGGATAGGTAAGTAGCACTCTAGGTAAGGTTTCAATCCCAAACAACACCTAATCAAATAATAAGCAGTTTTTAATGCAATATCATAATAATCAGCAGATTTGTAAAAACAAATCCCAAACATGCCAGATTCAGATAATGAGCTGCTTTCAGTTCCCTAATAATAAAATACACATCTACGACTACGACAGACTAAATAATTATGAACTCACATCTTGTCATTGATATCTTTAAGAAAGTTCATTAGTTTCTTTTCCAATTGTTGCCTATGAAACTCAGGAGGTATTGTAACAGTTGTGACATGACCATGACACTACTCGCCTTGCCCAAAACCTTTACCCATAACAGCAACCAGAGTAAACATGTTAAGACTAAGACTATATATCCTTGTAATGCCACACGACTATGAAATACTTGTCCAACATAAATATAAGGCCAAACTCAAGAATTAGAGATGACACATTTTACCATTTTACTAATTGACTGGTTGGTTGAGTTATCTTTTACCTATATATGTCAAACATGTAAAATAATTTTGCGATAGCCATATTCAATCATAGCTCAAAATTCAGAATCTTGTAAAGTTTTAAACAATAAGTGATCTTTCATTAAATCATTTTTCTCTTCATTTAGGTATTTAATCAAACACTTAGCATGCATATAATAGTAGAACTTACATACCACTTTTATCCATTTGTGAAGATCATGTTCATAAATTAAATTCACGATTTAATATAATCATGTATAATAAGTTTTGTGAAATAAAATTTCAATCAAACCTTGTCTTTCTCCACAAATCTCCAAAACAATGCATAAAATTTTAATCCATAGCGTATTCCACTCAATTTCAATCAATAATCTCCAAAAAAGTTAACTAATCAAACTATCTACTTTATATGATACAATCAAAATAAATAAATAAATAAATGAAATTACCATTAATGATGATATAATGGATTAATGAACCATCCAGAAAATTTATCCAGCAAAGATTGAACAATCCATCTCATTTTTAGACAGTTGGTTTGAAGGGGTGGACTTGGTTTAGTAATCATATTAGTTTAATCGGATATAAAAGAAATTTGATTATAGTTTTTCCAATTGGAGTGTGATCAGCTTGAGATAAATAGTCAGGTTGCAATTTCTTGATGATGAAATCGGATCGTGTGATCAGTTTTAATGAATTAAAGAGTAGGGCGTTATTTTTTTTTTGTTTGAGAAGGCGTAAAATAAATGACAGATTGAATGTTAAATTGCAGTCGTTGATTAAAATGATTTTACAGGTGTCATTGTTTGATAATTTTGAGCAGAGATTATTTTTATCAAAACCTTCTTTTATACATATTAGAGATTATATATTAAATATATATATAAATATACATAAAAAAAACCGGGTTGACCCATGAACCGATCACTAGACCGTGTCAACTAAAAATCCGAGTTTTAAAGCATTGATTAGAAATATTTCGTGTGTTGCTATTTTACTTAGATAATACTTTCAATGGTTTCAGGTTACTTTATTTTCCAATCATTGATAAATAATCAATTGCTATTTGTTAGTTTTAGTGATGAAGGTGAGGCATTGTTAATGTTAAACTAACGTAGAAATTAAGCGGGTTGGTTTATAACACCCTCAATTTTACTTTGAAGCAGCGGAACAATCATTTTGAGGTATTACTTCATGGAATAAAAGTCATAGTAATAGGAAAAAAAGAATGTTTTAACAAACTTTATTTATTTATAAATCATCAATTACCATTATCATTCAAAATCAGAGATTTTCAATAAAACAATTATACATTCTCTGTACATCACAGGTTCCCGAGATCTAGAAAATAGGTTTGAATGATAAAAATTCTCAAGTCTATATCTCTCCACGTCATCATTATGCTGCTTTATGCTATCAAATATCAACACCTGAAATATATGCTTAAAATCAACACAATGTTTGAGTGAAATTCATAGGTTTGAAATCATTTTTGAATACAAGATCCTTTTTCCTGAGCTACGTTATTATTCGCTCGTAAAATCAATGAATTACTACACTAGGCTTATGATACCGCTGCTACACATATTAGAAACCAACCATTTGCCCTTTTGAGGAAGTCTGCCAAACTATCTTGTATAGCAAAATAAAGTATGCCTATTTGACCATTTAGGTTCTAGCAAGTGCGACTTACCCAGACAGGGGATGTCATTCTCCAAATAGTACTATTTACAATATTAGCGCTAATTTTAAGAAATGATTAGAGGTTCACAATTAAAAAGTGTTGTCCCATATATTTAGATGATTAAACAAGAAAGGTAGATAAAAGATGGAAGATTTCTAGAGAGAGAAAGTAGAGAGAATGGTTGGAACTTGGTGAATATTAGATTGAAATGTGAGAGAAACAAAAAATGAACAACCAGCCTCTCCTTACATGAAAGGAGAGGTTTATATAGCCTTGCCTAGATGTGGCATAATGGGCTATATGATAATGGGTCGGGCTTTCCTTTTGGAATTTGGTTACTTATGAATGAACCTTAGCTTAAAGTTAAGCCCGTATAACACGACTAACCTACTACCTATTACAACGTTCTAAAATACGATACATAATAAACCTATGACCGATCATTCTTGTTTGACTCAATATTTTGAGGCTAACAATCTCCCCCAATGAGAGGTCATAAACCTTGGTCATTTAGGATATTTGTAGAGATTGCTAATCTCGCCATAAATGAGTCTCGAACGTGTAATGGTAGTCTTGTTTCTTCATGCTGTGATCCTTGAGCCTTTGTCGTTGTCTTTCGACTTTGTCTTTAATCTTGAGATCTTCAAATCATCCTTGACTTGTCTTTGCCATCTTGCGATCTTGTGTCTTCATCCACATGCTCACACTATTAATTGTTGAATACGTCTTTAGGCATGAGTATGTGGTTTTGAATCTTTGACTTTGCTGAGTACACCGTGACGCCACCTTCTCGAGACAAAACATAGACACGAACTGAATGGCTTTGACATTCGTCCTAAATCGGTAGCGTTTTATCTCCGATCAGTGAAGACCGTTATACGATATTAAATATCGTACCTGTGATTAGGTAGATTCAATTATGAATCTCCTTGACAGGGTTTCGCGGCAGTACTAGCCGTTCTCTTTACTCGACCTTCTCAAAACAAGACTGCGAACATAAAGAGTGAATCAATTGGATAAATATCCGCTTGATTAAAGTCGTCAATTCAAATTCCTGGAACAAGTGTGATTCATAAAGAATCTTACCATTGTTGCTTTCCAGTTGACACACGCTTGATTCATAAGAATCTCGCAAGTCATCTACCGCAGCGCTGTTTGATGTTAACACTAGAAGGATTTCCATTCGTCACTGTGAATATTAATGAATATCACTCTGAATGTTCTGGCAAGACCATAAAGATATTGCGTAGAAACCTGAAACGAGTTTGAATCAATTCAGAATCAAACCACTGTTGCTTTTCAGTTTTACACATGTTCAATTCATAGAGAATCTTACATATGACCTACCGCAGTGTTGTTTGATGTTAACACTGGAAGGATTTCCACTCATCATTGTGATTACTAAGTAGTATCACTCCGAGTGTTCTAGCAATATCGCAAGGATATGGCATAGGACTCTCTTGTTCATCATCCGTGTGTCCTAACGAGATTTGATTGATCTCAAGGCTCTAGACTCAATTTGTGCACTTTTACTGGTTGGAGGCTGGAGCAAATGCCACCTATTCAATATCAACTATCTCGGAGTAAGAAAGTCGATAGAAGTCATGTTGATCTCCGTGACAATAAAACAAACTTCTTTTGAGAGAAGCCTGACTTAGCTGGGAAAGGGTTGTGCATTACATCACTGGGTCCATGATGAGTTGTCTTCATGATATGTTGACCCGGTTTTTGCCTAAGTTGTATGGAGGGCTTCTTTGTTTACACCCTTTATCCTTACATTTCTTTTTCATTCTTCAACCCCTTAAATGCTTACCAAGCCATCATTACTAGCACCTTGTTGTGATTGTTCCAGTGCTAGCATCAGTACTTAGTCAGCATTCAGCTACGTTCACATTCTACTCCATCTTTCCTAAGGACTTCTAATAATCTATTGGATTGTCCCTGGGAAGATCCCTCCGGTTCTGGTTGGATCATAGGACTTAAACCTAACCACCCTTTTGACACCAATAACGTCGTGGATTAAAGATGTTGTGGGTATTTGATCGTAACCATAAACCACTTTAAATTCTAACAAAGTGTTTGAAAAAACATTTAACACCTTGCTAGTTTTGTCGTTTCAGAGAAACTCCCCCTACACATGTGCATTGAAATGTGAAAGAATTTAAGTAGACATTTTGCACATGGGGTAAGAGTTAAAGTGCTTGAGTCTTGTATAAGATCACATTTTAATCAATTTTCTCCCCTATCTCTAATATATAAAATATTTTGATATTAGAGATACCAAATTTGATTAAAATATATTTTGAAAAATTAGTCTTGAAAATCTTCGGGAGAAAGATGTGTGAATCTTTGCATGAAGTTGAAATGCTCCCCCTCAAAAGTTGATCCAATTGAATTGTCATTCTGAGGATGTGATCCACATTTCGCTTTTTGAGGATGGGAGTTTGTTGAACACACAATTTTTGAAAGATTTTGAATAATCATTGCAAAATTCTTGAAAAAATTGTGTTCAACGCTTTTTGAAAAATATTATTTCTTTTTGGCGAAGAGGCTTTTCTAAAGCATAAACTTGAGTTCATAGACTTTGAATGTCTTGACAAATCCACTAAAGTGTAAGAAGATTTCTCTTCTTTTGCTGAGGGTAAGCGCACTAAATCGTACACTCCCCCGGGAATATGGATCCGGGTTGCAATCTGAAAAGTGATTACAAGCCATTGTGTTGTAATGTTTTGGGACAAGCTCAACCCAAGATAGATTGCTCTACCCGTTGTTAGGATAAGTTATCTTTAAAGATACACTTTCGTTTATTTGAAATTCGAGTTACAGTCTGACATTTAATTGTAAGTCGTTTTCATGAGCTTAAAAACTTGGAATGTTTTTCTTGAAAGCTCATGACCGAGAAATATTAATTTTCCCGTTGTTAAGGATAAGTCATCAACCATGATCAACTTTCCTTTCTTTAAGGCACGAGTCACAATCTGAAGTAATTGTAAATCATTTTACATGAGCTTAAAAACTTTGAATGTTTTTAATATAGCTCATGACCGAGAAATTTTAGTTTCCCGTTAAGTGGAGAAGTCATCATCGAGATAAACTTTCCTGTCTTGTGAGCCCGGGTGACAGTCTGTGAGTTGACTATAACCATAGTGAAGCTTACTTGTGAAACCCCTGATACACATATTTCTCTGATATCTGTTTCTTCAGCAACCAAACTCTGAGAGTGTCTTTTGTTGAACGGTATGGATAAGTAAAACCTTTATGTTCTTGTTGAGCCGTTACTTTATTAGCTGCACTTTCATCTATAGTTTGTATGCTTGCATGTGGGTTAGCGATATCTTGATGAGAACCATGTGGGGGTTCACCTTGAACCTTTTTTGTGGTAGAGGGAAATATCTTTCCAGTAGGAACCCATTTAAGACCAGTTGTTTTGAAGATTCTACCTGTTGGTATCCACTTTAGACAAGGTCTTAGAAACGTAGTTTTCTCATGCACAGCGGAAGACTTAATTGGAGAAAATATATTTCCTATCGGGTTCTGTCCTTGAGATGCTCTAGCATTTTGGTTCACCTTGTTCACGACTTTTGTGATACAATCATCAGAAATGGAATTAAACACACATTTGTTACATTTCGTGCAAACAAAGTGCTTAGCATTTGAGAAGGATCTAGTGTTCCTAGGATAAGCTGATTTGGGCACATCATAGAAGGGTCTAGAATTCCTAGATGTGTGATTAGCGCTCCTAGGTTTCGGCTGGGTCCTATCTCTTGCCTGTGTCTTTATCTTAGCATCCTCTAGATATCTTTTATGACCCGTGTCAGTTGAACTACTCTGAGGAATGTTCTTGGAGCTATTTCTAGAGTTGCTTGAAGCATTCATGTAATTGGGTTTTGCATAGGAAAAATTTGTTAATGGGGATCTAGATAGTGGAGTGACTGTTTTTGGCAAATTGCTACGCACGTAAACTTGGGATGCAAACCTCGAGTTCGATGTTTTGGGTCGTTCAGATTTAAACGCATTCGGTTGTCTAGCAACTGAGCAGTTTCTGAGTGGTTGAGTAGGAGGTTTCCCCAAGATTGTCTGATTTGCTATCTAAGTATCCACAGTCTTTCCTTTTAGCTTCCTTAATTTATTTTTCACCGCTGTTAATGCAAAAACCTATTCCTGAATCTGAGCTTTCAATTGCTCATTTTGCAGAAGTAATTGAGCGACACGTTGTTCTAACTTAATGTTCATATTATCAAATATGTCGTTATCAGCATTCGCGTCATTACTATCTACAGTGTCGATAGGTTGCACAGATATTTCACTTAATGAAGCAGGCTGAGGAATTGGATTTTGAGAAGCCAACTTTGATTTCAACAAATTTATTTGTTTCACAATATGTTCTTTTTCCGTATTAAAATCTTGAATCTTACGATCCAGCTTTTGTTCAAGAACAACGTTTGCTTTTTCAAGTTTTTCAAAATAGGCCTCAAATTTGTCATTTTTCTTTGAAAAATCGAGTTTGGCATCCTCAAAATCTTTTGTCTTTTGAGCTAACATAGTTTCGAGGTCATGAATCTGAGAATCATACACAACAGTTAATTGTACCTCACCCATTGGCTCTTCATCATAATTGGGTCTGATATCTGCATCATCGGCTGCTGGATCATTCTTAAAGAGATATGGAGTTACTCATCGTCTTTCTACGGCTTATCACCCGTAAACGAGTGGGCAAGTCGAGGTTTCGAACCGAGCTTTGAAGAGGATTTTAGAGAGGTCAATTGGAGAAAACCGTGCTTCATGGTCTGACAAACTCGATGACGCTTTATGCGCCTTTAGGACCGCTTATAAGACACCTATCGGTTGCACTCCTTATAAGTTAGTCTATGGGAAGAATTGTCATTTGCCCATTGAATTGGAGCACAAGGCATATTAGGCCCTTAAGCATGCAAACTTTGACATGAAGACCACGGGAGATCACCGGAAAATACAATTGAATGAATTAGATGACTTAAGAGATAATGCTTATGAAAATTCATTAAATTTTAAAGAAAAGACTAAAAAGTTTCATGATTCAAAGATCAAAAACCGGGTTTTTAACGTTGGTGATCAAGTGTTACTTTTTAACTCTAGACACAGGATATTTTCCGGGAAATTGAAATCTCGTTGGTCGGGTCCGTTCACCATTACCCAAGTGTTTCCTTATGGGACCATCGAGCTAGCTCAAGATGATGGTCCTAACTTCAAGGTGAATGGACATAGGCTTAATCACTACTTTGGTGGGGAAATTCCTTCAATGGTTGACCTCGACCAAGTCACATTCCCCAATGATAATTAGCATTGAGGGGATCGAGTCAAGCTCATGACTCGGTAATAAAAAAAGAGGTGCCTCGTGGGGGAGATCCCATGCTTATCCTTTTATACTTACTATTCACTAATAAGGGGACTTGTACCCTTCCAACTCATTGTCTTGTGGTTGTTTGTGATTGTGTTATCTAGATCATCATCATCATCTACGATTGAAGACTCTCGTGTTTGTTTACGTGAGCCTCCATCGTTTGCTTGAAGAAGTTTTTCACGAATCCATTGACATATCCTTTATTGTTCTAACAATTATCTTTTAGCACACTTAATAAACGGCTTTAGATATATTGTTGATCACCCTTTCCATGCTAGATCCTAAGCATTCGATTCTTCGTCTCTAGTATGGGGGTGCTCCACCCTTAGACTCGAAACATTGAGGACAATGTTTACTTTTAGTATGGGGGGTGAATAGGTACTTGCTTTGCTACGCCCTCACGCTTTCCAACTTTCAATGTTTTGTTTTGTTGCTAATAAGGCTAAAAATGGCTAAATTTTAATATTTTTCTTAGTTTTCATAAGTGTTTTTAAGACACTAATGTATATTTTCTGATGGGTAGAATAAGAGCTAATTTTTGACTTGATGGACATTTGGAGCCATTTACATTCCTTAACCCGCTCAATTCAAGTTTTGCTAGACTTTTATATAGGGAGCTTTAAAACGCGAAAGTCTTAGCTCATTCGGGTTAAGAACAAGAACTTTTCGCAAGTTCCTATAATTGATCCTAGAAAGTCACTTATCAAGGGAACTATAAAATGCATTCTCTAAGCTTAAAAAGTCCAAGAAAGTTCAAGATCCTATAGGTGGCTTGAAAACCCAAAACTTTGATTTGATATAGTATTAATGAAAGCTAATCCAAATTTGGCTTAATTGTGACTTGCATGGCTAAGTATTCACGAGTCTCTTTAATTAGAGGTCTTTATATAGTGAAGAACGAGAAATGATAGAGTTAGACAAGTGATCATGCTAAACGTAGAACATGAAAATGTTCTTTCAAAACTCATATGTTTTTAATTGTGGCTTTTTCTTCCCATAAGATCAATGCATTAGGAACAAAAATAATCGCAATAAGTAAGGTCGTACGATTTGAAAGGTTACTTAGCCTCTAGCGCAAGATCGTTTAAAAGTTGCTCGGGGTTGAATAGAGTTCATAGCCCATGCATAACTTATTGAAGCGGGACGCGAAGATTGGCGATCATCCAAAAAGGCCCTTACAAGGCATGAGGAGCCCTATTTTGTTGCTAAAGATCCAAGATGATATGAAGTATAATTATTCCTAAATAAATATGAAGGATCAAGACACACGACGAAAAGCAATTAATCCCCTAAAGATCATGGAGAAAGTCTATCCGAAAAGACCCTTACAAGGTATGAGGATAAATATATCCAAGTCCTAAAAGGAGGCGGATCATTGTATATCAAAATCCAAAGTAAAGATTGAAGAAAAATGATGAAGTCGTGGTCCAAATATGAAGAATCTCTCAAAAACGTCAAGTGAAGAAATTCCAAATATATGAAGAGAAGACCATAATTTCGAGAACGTCTTCCCAAGATCTGAAGTATGAAGTACATGCCAAATATCGGTCCAAGAAAGGTCTCAAATCGTGAAACGAGTTATGGCAAGATATGAACTTAAGGAGATACACGAGAAGCCGTTTTAAAAGATTTTGTCCTTCGGCTAACTATCGATTAAATCGTGCTACTTTGCTTTCAGACTAATAACTACTCAAATAAGTCAATATGAATCACTTGTGATCCATGACAAATAGTTAAAAAATGCTAGTAATCCATTTCCTTTCATAATAACTAGGATTGCGGGGAGAAAAAGTATTACACAATTTGGACGTATGAGTAGTGTTAGCATTGTGACTTGTACCAACAATGATCTCGTTTTTGCACTTAGCATGGAATGTATGACAATCAAGGATGACGAATTTTACTCTAAGGGACATTTACTTGTTTCTATTCTTTGACCCTAAAAGTCACTTTTGTGATGAAAATCATACATTATGTCTTTACACATCTTCGGAGTATTTTTGCAAAGTCTTTTACTCTTCAATAAAGGTTAATAAAATTGAACTTTGGTGATTCTTAGATACTTTATTCTAGCATTGCGTGAGGGCACGACAATTGCTTAGTATGGGGGAGTGATGAGATTGCATTTATACATGATCTCATCGTTCTTTTCGAGCTTTAAATGCATAAAAATGTCATAAAATACCATATATATATGCTTGTGTTTGTTTACTTGTGTATTTTAGGTATGGATATCGTGAAAAAGACAAAAGATCACAAGAAACAAGGAAAAACGGACACGAGAAACGAAGCCGTACAAAGAACCGGGCCCTAGATCATGTTTTATCCAACAAATACCCTTGAAGACTTGAAGACATGCAAGATTGATCCTCAATGAATGAAGAAATGACACTTAAAACCCTTGTATATTCATAATTACAAGTTTGGTCCCTTAAGTTTGTCAAAATTACACAAATGGTCTTTCAACTTTGAAGAAATGGCAAGTTTAGTCCCTCAACAATTCTAAATTGCCAATTATGGTCTCTCATGAAGTCAAAGTTATATTGAAGACCTTTGAAGATCAACAATGTCCAAGATCAGTCCTTGAATTATCCAAAAATGGCAAAAACAACCCTTTGAAACCTTTTTAAGAAGTTTTGTGCCAAAAGTGTTAAGTTGGTAAAGTTGTTAACAAAGGAAATGGATTTAGTTGCTGAATAAACATGTTTTTCAAGTATTGCCAAAGAAAAAGCACCCAAGTTGCCAATTTCAAACTTCAAACACACAAACACGCGCCAAACATTTACTTTACCCCAAAATCGGATCAAAATCACCACAAGAAACAAGGGGTAATTTTCAATTACCTTTGCACACACTTGATTCACATGTGCAGAAACACATCCCAACCTTAAAACCCTTAATCCCACTCACTATGGACCCCACCCCCAATTCCCTTTTAACCAATCACATGACAACTTCACCTCCAAGTAATCCAACGTGGCAAAATCAACAGCTAAGAGTCATTGCTTCATTCCAAAGCTAAAATGAACATCCAGGATCACTTTGGACAGCTCACACCAAGAAAACGTCTAGAAGGCTCAAGGATAGATTAGGAATTTCACTTCTAGGGTTTGTGAATAGTGCTAAGCTTGGCATTTGCCTATAAATAGACTCCTCAACCCGTGAGAGAGCTTTTGTTCCAGTTTTAGGCTATCAATCTTTGTAATTCCTTTTTAAATTAATAAAAGTTGATTTTCTGAATTTTGTTAAATCTCTTTAATATTTGTTAAAAGTTGGTGTTAGAATAGCCTAAATCTGAGTTCCATAATCTTGTTTGAAGGTTTTTGAGGCAAGGTTTTAAGTGATAAAGCTTGTGCTTCAAAAATCAGAAAATGGTTGTTTATTTGATCTCACCTTATTGTTTGTTCATCTTAGCAGCATTGGAATCTGGTACTTGTTTTGCTAGTACCTAAGCTCAAACAATCCAGGGCCTGGATGTAGGTCTTGGAGGTTTGCACCTTCTTCCCTTTTCAATTTCTCTCTTATTTTTCTGAATTTTGTGATTATTGCATGATTATTGGTGAATCTGGGATTTGATAGTTGATTATTGTTCATTTGGAGTTGGTTGATGTTTATGAGGTGTTGTTATATTGATTTGTGGGTTAGAACTGGATAATCCTTTGAAAAATTGTGAAAACAGGTTTTTAAGGGGTGTTTGGGTCAACTGCATAAATTGGATTTGTGGTGTTTTGAGTGTTAGTTTTGTGTTGCTATCTGTTGGTAAATGCTTATCTGGTATACTTGGTCATATTGTTGCACATTTTGTGGTTTGAAACACCTAGATTCTTAAAAAGGGTATAAAATCTTTGTTACTTGGTAAATAGGCTAGGATTTTGAGGACACCTAGATCTAAGCTTAGACTAGGGCTAACAAGTGCTAAACATTAGCTAATTACACCAGGAGAAGAGATTTGAGTGCTTGAATTTGGATCTGTGGTCAAATAGATCAGCAATAGGTTTCTACATATGCACCTTGTTCATCAGTAACATTCATCTGCTTTGATCTGCTTATTTACTTTGATTCAGTGTTTGATATAAGCTTATTTGTGCTTATTCATAGTTTATATAGCTTGTGTATGCATCCTGTTGAGTTTAGTTGGCTTATTCATGCTAAATCTGCTTATTAAGTGCATAACTGCTTATTTCACATGTCTGGGCAATATCTGGTGACTGTTTGATTGATTCTGGCTTATTGTGTGAACCAAATTGTGATTTTCTTGTTGATATTGACTCCTTGTGATTCACTGATCACAAGGGTGCCCTTATTGAGTCCAACTAAATCTTTTTAAAAAGCTTGGTCAAATAGTCAAAGTAGTGGGAACTCCTTTCCCCTGCTACTATCCACTACTAGTGTATTTTGGGTTTCAGCTTATCAAAAAGCTATAATAGCTTATTTTAACCAACAACAACTTTGATTTTGTAATAGGTGCTCATTATTTGACCTATTTGTTCATACTGGAGCATTTGGTGGGTTGACTTTAGTGTTTGACTAGAAAACCAACTTAATTGACTTTTTTATAAGTGCTTATTGGCTTATTCTGGCTTATTGGTTTTGCTTATTGGAATTGTGTTGATTGTTTTGGCTTATTGAGTTCATTTGTGACATTTTGCAAGTTGAATCAAGTCGTGAGGTGCCTTATTTCTCAAAAATGACTATTTTGTCTTTTAGTGAAATATTACTTTGCTTATTTCTGGCTTATTGAGTGTGATTTTTCAAAATTTATTTTTACACATCTCATAAGCATCCCAAAAGAAGGTTGAGTGTCAAATTAGAGCTTATGGCATTAGCTTATTGCTTAATGGGCTAAAAAGCCCAATAAGGATAAGCTGTTTGCATAATAAGCTATGATAAGCTCACTTTCAGCTTTTGGGCCTTTAGAGTTTTGTGTTTAGAATTAAATTTTGAGTTAGATTGGGCTTTTCCAAGTCAATTGGGCCAGGTTTGACTTTTTGGGCTAAAAAGCCCATTAGTGTGGACTGTTTTTGGTTTTGGCCCATTTGAGGGCCAAATAGGGGTATTCTGGTCATTTCACTTTGATTTTCTGTTTGTTTAGGTTAAAATAAACTAGTTTTCACGTTTTTAGAATTTTTTATAATTTTTTGATTTTTAATATTATTTTAATATTATTTTATTATTATTCTTCAAATTTTACATTTTTCAACTTTTTACATTTTTCTTAGCTTAAATACATTAAAATAGGATTTTTGCAACTTTTAGAATAATTTTATCACTTTTAGATTAATTTTTATAATTATTTTAAGTTTTAATAGTTTTTAAATCATTTTAAATAGTTTTTATTAGTTTAAAAATTTCTAAAAATAGTTTTTAATCTTTTTAGGGCATTATAGAGGTTTACCAATTGAAAAATCTTTGTTTGGGCTTTTTGATAATTTATTTGATTTTTAGGGCTTTAATTAGCATTTAAAAATTGAATATTTAATTATTTAAAAGGTTTGAAAAAGTTTTGATTATTGGTAAACTCTTAGTTTATTTATTTTTATTTTTGGTGAATTTTGGTAATTTTTAGAATTAATTTTTATTTTTGTAGTTTTTACGGTTTTACATTTTGTCGTTGTATTCTTTTCTCATCCTATTCTAAACCAATTATTAATCCCAAACATTTAACAAGTTTTTCACACACATATACCTCCTTGGGAAACGAACTTTCACATCACTCAAGGGTCATTAGGTTGATTTTCCTAAATCATCGCTTAATACTTACTGCTTTTACGCTCTTTTTCATAAAGGACGTATTTTACCACAATCAAGTATCATAAATAATTGATGTGTTTAAGTGGGGTAAATGAGCTCGTACATTTGGTGTGTACCGGCAGATTTTTATCGAAAGAATTAACTAATAGTAAACATATAGAATGAAGTAAAAGGTCACTTGTATTGTTTTCATTTTGGGTTGAGTGTGATTTTATGATTTTGAGTTTGATCTTATTAAGTATGGATTTTTCTCGAGTTTATTATTGATGAACGCGCCTTATTTGATAGGTTGCGGTTTTTGTGTGTATCGGGTATCAACTATCGTCGAAGATCGTCTTACTACTGCTATTACTCCAGGTGAGTCTATAGCCTCGCTATTGTAATTGTTTGAACGATTTTAAAACCCGCGAGGGGGGTACATGCTATTTGAAAGTAAAATGAACACAACTCATGATTGATTGTTTGGACCCGAATGTTGCCTTTGTTGCCCTTGTTGTTTGAATTGTATAAGTACCTAATTTGCAAAAGTCCCTAAATTCATGAGCCGTTAACTATCTTCTGACTTGATGTTGTGTGTTGGGAATAGCCGCTTATTCTAATAATAGTACTATTGGGCTGACGACCCTATCTGAGACCAGGGCTTTACGCTAAGTAACCCGCTGGGAAGGATAATTTTACGAGAATGAGAATTGGTATTTTTGCAAATGATACCCTAGGAGGGGCACTAGAATTTCATCTAGTCATGCCGGCTTTAGGCGTGGGTGACTAAGTTAAGGGGTCGATGTCATGAGTTTAATACAATTCTGTAGCTATTGCTATATGCCAGATTACCAGAATAATAGATTGTATACGTAGCAATTCTATTAAATGATCTTGATTGTTTTTTCTCTTGTGTTCAAATGATGATTTGGAAAACCTATAGACTCGCTCAACCGTTGTGTTGGTGATTTTAAGCATGTATTTCAGGTATTGAAGATGATGAATTGCGGAGCTTGCTGGAGAAGGATTGCGGGATTGCTTTTGTGGTGATTGGTCTAAAACGGATTTCTTTCCCTTTTGCCATAAAAATAATACTGTACGGTCGAGTACTTTGGTAAAGTGTTTGTGGATTTGATAAAGTCTTTGGGGGACCTAAATGTTACTATGATATCTTTAAAATTGTTTTACTTCGGATCGAAAGTTTTAGACAATGGTTAAATTATATCCTTTTATATTTCAAATTTATCATTTTTAAATTTGTTCAAAATTTCTTGTGTAACATTGTTTGTATTTATCATCCAAATATGTATTTCCGCTGCGCAATGTAAATTGGGGGTGTTAAAGTACATACCAAATTTGTCCATAGGGTTTACCATACTCCATATTAAGCTCTGCATTGTTAGTCTAAAAACCACATGTAACCAATTAAAAAGAACAAACCCTAAGCATGGAAAGTATCCTAGCAGGGAATGACCCCCAGCAGGGGAAACTTTGTTCATAAGCAGTGGCATTGAAAATTATGGATAAAGTTACTAGTAATTGTACAACAACACACACTAATACAATCCTGAATATACACACAAAGCTACAGACATCTGTTCAGGGATTGACCATCCCAATACTTGCAACCAAGTAGTGGAATCTCCCTATATCAAAAGGTTTTGTCAAAAGAACAGCAACATTAATTTCTGTATCAATTGTCTCAGGTACAATCAACCCTTTTTCAAAACAATCTCTAATAAAAGGATGTCTGATTTCAATATGTTTAGTTTTGGTGTGAAAGACATGATTCTTAATTATGCAAATGGTGCTATTATTGTCAATGAATATCTTGGTTTTAAGAAAATTATACCCATAATCAAGCAACTGATTCTGAGTCCAAAGGACTTGTCCACAGCATGCAGCAGCTGCCACATATTCAGCTTCAGTAGTGGAAGTTGCCAGAATAGTTTGCTTTTTACACTGCCAATATATGAGCCTGCTCCCCAAAAATTGACACCCACCTATTGTGGACTTCCTATCATTGTTGTCACCTCCATAGTCACTATCTGAATAGGCTGTCAGCTCAAAGGGTGACTCTTTAGGATACCAGAGTCCTACGGTAGGATGACACTTGAGATATCTAAAAATTATCTTCACAGCAAACAGGCGGCACTCCATTGGTGTCACTTGGTATCTTGCACACACACACACACACACACACATAACAAACATGATGACAGGTCTTGAGGCTGTAAAGTACATGAGAGATCCAATCATGGATATATAGGTTCTAACATCAATAGGTTTCCATGGGCCCTCTTTTCCCAAGGATGCTCTTTGTCCATAGGAGTGGAGACTTTATTTCCTTCACATTGTCTAAATTTTTTCACAATTTCAGCAACATATTTGTCTTGGGAAATAAAAATCCCATCTTTTCTCTGCTGAACTTGTAACCCCAAGAAAAATTTGAGTTCTCCCATAGCACTCTTTTGGAACTTGTCTTACCTTAATTTGGAAAACTCCTTGCTAAGCATGGAGTTTGTGGATCCAAAAATGATATTATCTACATATACTTGCACTAAAGAAAGTCACCTTTTTGTTTCTTGATAAAGAAGGTCTGGTCAATCTGTCCCCTGTTGAAGCCATTTTCCAAGAGATGCTTGGATAGAGTCCCATACCAGGCCCTAGGAGCTTGATGAAGCCTATACATCGCCTTCTTCACCTTGTACACCTTGTCTGGATGTTCTGGATCTTCAAAACCTAGAGGTTGTTTGACATAAACTTCGTCATCAATGGTTACATACAGAAAGGCACTCTTAACATCCATCTGGTACACAATAAAGTCCATGTAAGAAGCATATGACAGAAACTGTCTGATGGCTTCAATTCTGGCAATTGGGGCAAAGACTTCATCATAATCAACTCCTTCCTCTTGGGTGTATCCTTGTGCTACTAGCCTGGATTTGTTTCTTACCATAATTCCGATCTCATCCTTCTGGTTCCTGAGTACCCATTTTGTCCTAATAGGTCTTGCCCGTTTTAGTCAACCAAAATCCAAACCTCATGAATATAAAATTGTAGTAGCTCTTCTTGCATGGCCTCTACCCAGATAGGATCACTTAATGCCTGAAAAATCTTCTTTGGCTCATCTTGTGACAAAAAGGCAGTAAATAGGTAACATTGCATGTTGTCATGATTGAATTTCATTGTGATGTTGGCAATGAAGCATGTTCATTGGCTTGATACCTTGTTTGCCTGGGAGTATCAAGATCACCAACGATTTGTGATTGGGGGTGATCTTTATTGACTCTATTGGTAGGCTGCATGTTCATGAGGACTTCAGTTTCATCATTTCCCACATCAGGCTCTATGGGACTATCTTGATTGGGAAAGAACTCTTAAAAGGAGTTCCAAAAGGATACTGCATGGCTGAGAGATGGATGTTGGTGCGTTGTATGCAGCTCTGAATAGCTTGGACCTCCATGCCTAATGATTCTGCTTCCACTGCTTGACATAGGAATTGGAGAGTTTGTAGAAATGAGTGGGGATTCTCTTTCTGATTGATTAGCACTCTTCAAGACTGTTTCTTCCCCATCAGGGGAAACATTTGGTCCAGCAGGGGCATCCATGATTCCACTGCTTTCAATCATTCCACTGCATTTAGAATTTGGTTTAGTAGGGGAAAATACTGGTTGTCCATCCATTTGAGTGAGGTCTTCTTCTTCATCCATTCCTTTGGCAGCCTCATCAGCAGGGAACAGTGAAGGTACAGTCATGTACCTCAATGCTAAACTCTCCACAGTAGTTGGTTCTTTTGTACCTGAAATGATAGTATTTTCCAAAGCAAAAGGCACATAATTCATAGACTTAGAAAGCACTTCAAAATCAAAGAACCATTTGGGACCTGTTTGTATATCTTCAGGCTTATCTTCAAGAAAGTCCATATGTAAGTTCTTTGTCACCTTGTTTGTCTTCTTGTTGAAGAGCCTATATCCCTTACTTGTTAGTGAATAACCAACAAAGTATCCATCATCCCCCTTTTCATTGAACTTTCCTAAATGATCAAGAGTGTTGAATATTACTACATGACACCCAAGGCTCTGTTCAGAACATAACAAGCAGTGGCTACAGCTTCAGCCCAAAAGATAACTGGAAGCTTGGAATCAGATAGCATGGTCCTTGCAGCTTCAACGAGTGTTATGTTTCTCCTCTCTGCAAGTCCATTTTGTTGAGGTGTCCTGGCTATCCTGTATTCCCTCTTGATCCCTTTGCTGGTGCAAAAAGTATCCAGCTCTTTGTTCCTAAACTCTCCATCATTATCAGACCTATTTTCACCACCTTCATACTCTTTTGAAGCTCAATCTGAGTGATGAAGTCTTTGAGTACTCCTGTTGTATCCTTCTTTTCAAATAGAAATAAGGTCCATGTGAACCTTCAGTAGTCATCAGTGACAACTAGGCACTACCACTTCTTTTTCATGCTTGCAACAAATGTAGGACCAAAGAGATGCATGTGAAGTAACTCCAATAGCTTGGTGGCGGAGATATCAATTTTTTATTTGCAAGAAGCTCTATTTTTCTTTCCTTTCAAACAAGCAACACAAGTATGATCATTGTTCATATTTTTGAAGTTCAAATGACCGAGTCTTCTGTGCTATTTATTGCATTCCTCTACTGAGGCTTTGGTAATAAAATAGTTCTCATTGTCTTGAAGAGAAATGTCTTTTAAATCAATTGTGTACATGTTCTTCTGCCTTGGTGTTCTTAGTACAATAGGAGTGTTTGGTGGTAAAACAAACTCCTTACCCAACAGTAGACACTCAGTATCAGTGAAAAGAACAAAGTTGTTGTTATCAGTCATCTGAGACACACTAAAGAGGTAGTACTTCAGTTCTTTCACCAGATAGACATTATCAAATGTCATTCCATTAGTCACAATGGTCCCTTTCCCAGTGATTGTCCCATGTCCATCTCCAAATAAGACACCATCATTATCATGCAGGGGAACAAAGTTTGACAGATATGCTTTATGACCAGTCATGCTCCTAGAACATCCACTATCCTAGTAAGCTTTGTCATTCTTAGTCTGCTTTGTTAACTACAAAAAGAAAAACAAATTAGGTCTTCTTGGCGACCCAAGCCATTACTGACTTAGATCTACCTCGTGTATCAATATAAGATAATATGTCAAAGGCAAAAGATACACCATTGGATTGAGTACCCTTTTTGGGAGCCCAAACCCAACGAGCTGAGGCTTTCACATCTTTTCCCCATCTACCCATGTTTCTAGAGGCCCTCACTTTGCCAGCAGGGGAAACCCTATGCCTAACAGGGGAATCTATATGCTTAGCAGGGGAATCCCTATGCTTAGCAGAGGGAACCCATTGCTTGTTATGGCCTTTATAGGTGCATTGGTAAGGTCTATGACAAGATGCAAATGCATTATGAGATGTTGATCAGGTCACATTAGAGCTAGATTAGGGGTATGCCTCACTTTTCTTTCTTAATTCAGGCACAACATACTTATCAGTTGTCTTTTTTCTCAAAGCAGGGGGGATATACTTAGCAGGGGAAAAAGGTTTTGCCCCTACATTCAATAAAATAGCTTGTGGTTGCATTTCCTTTAAAGGATTTATAGCCACCATTCCCTTGATTGCTTTACAATCTTGGTTTAAGTGCTCAAAACTGCCACATGTGAAACAAGGTTTGGCGTTTTTCACAAAGTCTTTTCCTAGTTGAATGGACTATTGATTATTCCAGTTCCTTTGATTTCCTCTAACCACAATTTTATTGTATTTAGAGCTATACATCTCTTCATATCTAGTAGTGGTTTTCTAAGGTTTTGGACTAGTAGTTCTAGTTTCAGGCTCTGATGTACTACTAGTTTTAGAAGAAGTGCTCTTGGAACTAGTGTCACTACCAAACAAGCCTTCTCTAGAGAAAAGGACAGGGTTATCTATTTTCAACTACTTTAAAGCAGCTTGTTCTTTTTCAAAGTCCCTAACCTCACTGGTTTTTACATAATCTGTTGATCCTAAACTTAGATCGATTTAGCTTTGTATTACCGAGATTGAATCAAGTATAATAGGTAGAGAAACTTTGTTGTATTGAACAAACTAAGTGTTATGCGGAATTTAACACTTAGAACAAAGAACAAAACAAAGTAAAGCAAACTTTCACTTTGATTAATAATATCAATCAATGATTACAATGAAAGTGTTATGAGATATGTGGAAGAGATGTGTGAAAGGGATGTGTCTTATGTCTAACCCTAAGGCCTCCTTTTATAGGTTTAAGGAGCCTTGTACAAAAATCTAAGATCAACTATTTTAGGAAGAGACATAAGATAAACATACTCAAATAACTTATTGACTAAATCTTTTAAACACTTAAGAATATATTCTGAATTCTTATCTTCATATTTTGTCCACCAGCTTGAAGAATTCATCATTGGCAGATTTAGTCCTTGTCTTTGTGTTAAGATTCTTCTTGTCAACGCCTTGATAATTCTTATCAGCGTCTCATATGTCTGCGCCTCGTTTACTCTTGTCAGCGTCCAAGTTCCTCTTGTCAGCGTCTAGGGACTTGGTCAATTTTATTCCCAACAATCCTCCCCTAAACTTGATATCTACTCCAGTAATCATGTTTCTGAATAAAATAAAACATACAGAGAGGATTCTTACAAATATACTTATCCCTGAATTTGAGTAATAATAAATCTCGGAAAGTCAATCACTCAAATCACTTGTATAGTCAGCCTTCACTTGGTCTTAATCATCTTCAGCACCTGTAATGTCTTTGGAGCTTTCTTTATTACTTTTGTCACTCAAATTCGATTGCTCCTCCCCTTTTTAAGACTCCTCTCCAAGATCAATATACAAGGACGAAACTAAGAACATCCTCCTTGCATCAGCTTCCAAAACAACAAGTCTATCAATTCAAAACAGTGATCCTTGACAATTTGTACCATTTATGTATTATGCTTTTACAAGCTAATACAGATTTTCGTTAATTCCATTAATGTCCAAGGTTTCATACTATCCTCATCCACATTCGGGAAACGAATCGTCAATGTTGATTCATAGAACATGGGGATGGACTTACTGATGATAAGACTGACTTGACATGCATTAAAGCTAGTGCCAATAGTCTCAATCATCTCCATAACAGTATACACCCTTGTGAAAGTGATCTTTGTTGCTACTAGATGTCAATCACTAGGAAAAACATCTCAATGATCATTAGGCTTCGAGAAATCCAAAAATTTGAAAAATGAAAGGGGTGATGAAACATTTTGGGACTATAAAAAGTTTATAAATGACACCAGCTAAGATGTCATAGCATAAAATGTACTTGAGAATGAATAAAACGTTAGTTGAAACACAAACAAAGGTAGTAATCCTAAGGAAATTAACTAGTCTCTAATAAGCAAGAGTGACAAACACTGTTCATGCATACACTCATGCAAAAGCATGATAGACACACATGAACTCTAGAGTCTTTGTTCATAAATTCCCCAAATAGAAAGTTAACTCATATAAAACCTTTGCAACTCCCCAAGTAACCCAAACATATACCCAAAGTCTCCCAACCGACCAAACCCAAATCTAGGTCAAATGTCTTGGAACCATGCGCAGTATATCAACTTTGCATGCTACAGTGCCTCACGAATTAGAAAACTAAATCGTACTCACCAGTGGACACAATCTAGAATTGTGCAAGAGTGCTCTAAGAGTACCTAAAAACCTAGAGGTTTAGCTCCCCTTAACAGAAGCATACAAATCATTATATGTGTAGAAGCACAATTTTACTTCAAGACAGGAATGTAAACACTCCAACCATCATAAATAAAAGTTTGCAATTCTGTATCCATCCAAATGTAGCTCCATTTTCCTGCATAGTTAAAAACCACAAAAACACACCAACAGAGGCTACCATTTCCCATAATAATAGGTAGAGATAACATGTCAGTGGATAAAAATAATTACAGTGGAAAGACAAACAATGCATGTTCCTTGAGCATCCACTATCCCATTATCCTTGATCATTAACCTGCTTTTGGATAGGCTGCTCAAAAAGAATACAAATTAGTTTTCTTTGGAGATCCAAGCCTTGTCAGACTTAGATCTATCTAGTTGTTCAACTAGAGTGGTCTTATTCTTTACCACAAATCCCTGTTCATCCCTTTGTGACCTAAACACCCAATTTGTTCCAATGAGACTAGTAATGACCTTCTCAAGATATTTAAATCTATTGTAAGTCATTGAAATACCATTAAAATTAGAGTTTTTCTCTTGTTTAGGTTTCCAAGTTAAGTGGGATGATGCTTTAGACCCTTTACCCTTATTAACCAAGTATCTTTGTTTATATGGTCTAAAATAAGGTCTCATACCAAACTTGGAGCTGTCAGCGCTGCATTTGTGGCTGTCAGTGTTGAATTTGTTCCTGTCAGCGCTGAATTTGTTCTTGTCAGCGCTCAGATTACGGTTTGCTATAGGAACATACTGCCTGTTTGACCAAGTGTTGGTCTTTTGAAAGGGCCTTTGTCCATGGGTATTAGTTGCCTTAGAGAAGAAAGGAGCTGGTCTTGTAGCCTGTGGTCTAGTGTGGACAAAAGGTCTATGGTTGAAATTATATGACCTATTATCAGCGAATGAATTGTATTCACTCATACAATTATAGGCCAAATGTGAGAAGCTCCCACATGAGTAACAAGCCTTTTTGGACATAAACTTAGGCTTAGACTGATAAAACCCTATCCCATTAACACTTGCTTGGCTTTTGAGTGACCTAGGTTTCCTATAAAATTCAGCATATTTAACACTAGGTTGTTTCTTAATTGGGGAGCCAAGATTAACAGCTTTTCCAGTGATGGGATTGGTCACAGTGATAGTTGTAGATACTACTGGACTCTTAATGGGTGTAGGCACAAATGGACTCTCACTAAGCATCCCACCCTTAACAAACAAAGTGGGGTTGGCCTTCTTCCACTCTTCTAGGTCAATAACCTTTTGTTGATATTCCTCAACTAGAGAAAGAACTCTAGGTGGAGGAATAAATTCTTCTTCTTGGAGTTCTGGAATACCAGTCCAAGAGAGACCCTTTCTATGGACACCATAGAAGTTCCTAACAGGTGGTGGAACGGAAACATATTCTTTCAACCCAATCCCAGACATATCCCTAGAGTCTCTTTGTTCACTGACACACTTTTCTAGGGTTTGGCTAGCTTTATCAAACCTTTGAATCATAAGCCCTACATTCTCTTTATCTTTAATGGCCTCATCTAACTTAGCTTGTAAAACACCATAGGCACTCTCCATGATGTTTCTAGCCTCAATACTAGCATTCAAATCATGAGTTAAAATATTGATTTGATCTTTTAGGTCAAACTCCATTTTCTTATACTCAGACACAGTCTTTTCAGTTTCAATAAGTGCCACTTGATAATTTGAAAGTCTAGCATTTACGTCTAAAACATCTGATTTCAATTTTAAAACTTCTTTATTAAGTCTTTCAGTATTTAACCTACAAGAAGAGTCATCACATACCTCATTATCAGAACATGAAGAAGAATTGGAACTCGTGGAACTTGAAGTATACGTGGCCTTAACTGAAAACATCATCAGATTATTCTTCACCTACTTCCTTAGCCTGGTTCACCTCACGATATTGGATCTTGTTCTTCAATTCAAAGTTTCTCAACAAGCTCTAATACCACTTGTTGATCCCAAACTTAGATCGACTTAGCTTTGTATTACCGATATTGAATCAAGTGTAATACGTAGAGAAACTTTGTTGTATTGAACAAACTAAGTGTTATGCAGAATTTAACACTTAGAACAAAGAACAAAACAAAGTAAAGCGAACTTTCACTTTGATTAATAATATCAATGAATGATTACAATGAAAGTGTTATGAGATATGTGGAAGAGATGTGTGAAAGGGATGTGTCTTATGTCTAACCCTAAGGCCACCTTTTATAGGTTTAAGGAGCCTTGTACAAAAAGCTAAGATCAACTATTTTAGGAAGAGACATAAGATAAACATACGCAAATAACTTATTGACTAAATCTTTTAAACACTTAAGAATATATTCTGAATTCTTATCTTCATATTTTGTCCACCAGCTTGAAGAATTCATCATTGGCAGATTTAGTCCTTGTCTTTGTGTTAAGATTCTTCTTGTCAACGCCTTGATAATTCTTATCAGCGTCTCACCTGTCAACGCCTCGTTTACTCTTGTCATTGTCCAAATTCCTCTTGTGAGTGTCTAGGGACTTGGTCAATTTTATTCCCAACATGATCATTTAGGATAAACTCAATATCTTCTTGCTTGGCAAAGCAAGGAAGCAAGTCCAAGAAAGATCTTTAATAGGAGTGGCTCCATGTATGTTAGCAGGTGGTGGTGGAAAAGCAACATGTTCATTTTTAACATCAAAACCAGTTTTATCTCTTGGAGATTGTCCTATTTCAACATCCTTAGTTAGATCTTTAGAGGCTTTTCCAAATTTTTCAATAGTTTTTTCATCTACCTTTTTGTTAGATCTAAAGATTTCAACTTCATCAGTTAATCTTTAATAGAATCATCTTTTTCCCTAGCATCTCTTTCTAGAATTCCAATGTGATATCTATATTGGTTTATTCTTTGCTTATATTCTCTAATGCTATACTCTAGTTGTTCTAAAGCACGTTTATAGTTGTCTAAATCATTCTCACAATTTATGTAATCAACATTTAGCTTTCTTATTTGATTAGTTAATGACTTATTATTTTTCCTACATGCTTTGGTACAATAGGAGTCATCATATACCTCATTGTCTAAACTGGATGTTGACATAGCCATAAGAGCAAATTCTTCCTCTTTCTCCTCAGCAACTAGAGCTTGATTCCTTTCAACACCTTCTGTCATAGAGCTCTAGTCCCATCCAACTACTCCATTTATGCCTTGCACGGCTACCATAGCATTAGCCTCAGAGTCCTCATCCCTGCTTTCCTTCCTATAGTTGCTTCCATTCTTTGGACCTCTGCACTGCCTAGCAAAGTGGCCTTTCTTGCCATAGTTGTAGCATTCCACCTTTGATTTATCAAATCTAGCCACAAATCAGAAGGATTAATAGAAATCTTTTTCCATATTTCTTATAGAATCTTTTAGCTCTCATGCTGAGTAAAGCCATATTCCACTTGATGTCCACTTCTTCCAGACCTTGCTTACTGATTTGAGTTAGATCTTCATGTATCACAATGGAACCATGAGATCCTTGTGATGCAATAAAGGCACAAGCAGTGTCAAGGCTAAATGTTGCAGGCCTTTCTTCTCATTTTGAACTAGTGGAGTATGTAGCAGGGGAAACTCCAATCCCATGGCTTGTGTCTGAAACATCAATTCCACTGCTTTGAGAAATGAAAGCCATGTTGGCAGGTGAATCAGTATTTCCACTTGAGTTTGTGGGAATAATCCCTAACGCCTTCATTTCATTGACCACGGGCTCAAAAACCTTCAAGTTGTTGTAGATATCAATGTTTTTATCACCAATTTCATCTCTATTTTGCCAAATGGCTTTTTAAACAAACCATTCTTTCTGTAGATTTTTGAGAAATCTTGCTACGACCTGTTCTCTTGACACATCTATGTCAAAGAATCCAGTTGAGCAAATAGATCTTGAAGCCTATTATAGATGAAACCAATTGCTTTATCACATTTTGCTTTAAAAGAAGCAAATTAGTCTATCATCTGATTTTTCTTCTTCTTCTTGGTAGTTCCATTTCCTCCAAATGTGTTTCCAATGGCTTCCCAAAGATCCTTAACCGTCTTATGCTTCCTAAATCTTAGCTGATGTCTATTAGGTAGAGCTAACAGCAAGGAACTGTGAGCTCTGACATCATGCCTTCTCAATTGGATCTCTTTGTCTAAAACAGCACCAAACTTTTTCTTGCCATCACCTTTGGAACTTTCACAACCTTCCTTTTATTGGTTCTTATCTTCACTGCTAATGTTTTGGTGAACTGATCACCAAGTTCTATGACCTCCCAGAGGGCATAATGTTCCATCTTGAGAAAATGTTGAATCCTGAATTCCCATATTTGAAAGTTTTTAGGATCCAATATTGGAAGTTTGAGTGCATTGTTATTTGTGGATGAAATAGAGTCAGTAGACATGATTGTGGATGGATATGAAGTTTGAGTTGTTCTTGGTTTAATCAAAGTTTCTCATTGAGTCTTCCCCTTTTTCACATGATTAAATAGGGGTCTTGTATGAAAGCAACCTTGATCTCTACCACTCTCAACCAATACCATACGTCTAACCCAAGCATTCCACGTTTCAAAATACCCTCCATGAAGCACATTAGAGTCTCATTCTAATAAAAAAACGATTTTGAGCGGTAGATACTTACTTAGTTGTAGTAATATCAATGAGTAGTGGCAAAAATCTTCACCTTAATGTTATATGTGAATGACTAGCACTTCAACAATTTAGCTTCCCCTTAAATTGTGCTAGTCATTTATGAATCTTCAATTCTGTAGGCTTTATGTAATGACCACATATGAACAAATATAATTATAACTTACTTGATGATGACGTAGAATAACCCAAACTTGTGTTTTATATCTTGCACTAACCACGTGACAAAGAGGTCTCAATATACAAAATCCTCATTTTCCTTTGAAATGAGACACTGATCACAATAACGTAACTCCTTCAAGTGATAGAAAATATGTGCATAGAGTACCATAAGAAAAATCACACATTCCTAGATCTTGTATCACTTCGTCACTAAGCGTTTAAGCATAAAACCCGTACCCGCGAAAATCTCCTTCATCTTCAAATAAATGATAAAAACTTTTCTTCGTAATCAATAAAAATAAAATGAGCCTTTATACCTTTAAAACTAGTCGCTGTGAATGAACCATACTCCAAAACACTGTTGTCCCAAAAAAATCAGATCTGAAAACAGGAGGAACGTCCCAAAAGCAGTTGGAATTAATGAAGGAAGGGGAACTTAGCAGGGGAAACTTTTTAAAAAACATGGGAACTTTTTTTATGTTACTAACTGTGACAAACCCAAACAGTAAGTTTGAATTTGCAACAGGGGAAAATAAAAAAAAACAGGGGGACCAAAAATATTGCTACTGTGTATCAATACCTCTTCGCTTCCTTAACAGTAACATCACAGTCGAACGTGCTTCTTTGACCCACAATGCATCACATGAGTTTTATTTAATACAATCATTCTCATTACCAATGCACACTTGTATATTACTAGTATTTTTCTCATGTGAATTCAGTTGTGAACATAGCCACGTGATCAACCCTATGTTCCTTTCTTTATTCACCCTTGGGAGTTATGACCACCAACGTCTTTGAACAAAAACCTTGGAAGCCCTATTTTCTTATATTGCAAACAATATCACATGACCTTTATATCTCTGTGTTAATTCCATTCACGTGAACTATGGACCAACATGATATCATCACTCATGTGACCAGTTGTGCAACATAAATAATTAAGTCACATCTTTTCCCAGCAACATTTAAAACGAAAACAATACCACTTGCCTTTTCTGAAATCACGATCTGCTACGAACTTAACTAAGGTTTATAAAAGCTTAATTATTTTTATTAAATCACAGATCCATTCATCAATATTTCTAAGGTTTTGAGGAATTAACCCTCTCAATAAACCCTAAGATCACAATCATCTTTATAGCAACAAAAATCACCAATAACCCTTCTCAATTGGATCTCTTTGTCTAAAACAGCACCAAACTTTTTCTTGCCATCACCTTTGGAACTTTCACAACCTTCCTTTTATTGGTTCTTATCTTCACTGCTAATGTTTTGGTGAACTGATCACCAAGTTCTATGACCTCCCAGAGGGCATAATGTTCCATCTTGAGAAAATGTTGAATCCTGAATTCCCATATTTGAAAGTTTTTAGGATCCAATATTGGAAGTTTGAGTGCATTGTTATTTGTGGATGAAATAGAGTCAGTAGACATGATTGTGGATGGATATGAAGTTTGAGTTGTTCTTGGTTTAATCAAAGTTTCTCATTGAGTCTTCCCCTTTTTCACATGATTAAATAGGGGTCTTGTATGAAAGCAACCTTGATCTCTACCACTCTCAACCAATACCATACGTCTAACCCAAGCATTCCACGTTTCAAAATACCCTCCATGAAGCACATTAGAGTCTCATTCTAATAAAAAAACGATTTTGAGCGGTAGATACTTACTTAGTTGTAGTAATATCAATGAGTAGTGGCAAAAATCTTCACCTTAATGTTATATGTGAATGACTAGCACTTCAACAATTTAGCTTCCCCTTAAATTGTGCTAGTCATTTATGAATCTTCAATTCTGTAGGCTTTATGTAATGACCACATATGAACAAATATAATTATAACTTACTTGATGATGACGTAGAATAACCCAAACTTGTGTTTTATATCTTGCACTAACCACGTGACAAAGAGGTCTCAATATACAAAATCCTCATTTTCCTTTGAAATGAGACACTGATCACAATAACGTAACTCCTTCAAGTGATAGAAAATATGTGCATAGAGTACCATAAGAAAAATCACACATTCCTAGATCTTGTATCACTTCGTCACTAAGCGTTTAAGCATAAAACCCGTACCCGCGAAAATCTCCTTCATCTTCAAATAAATGATAAAAACTTTTCTTCGTAATCAATAAAAATAAAATGAGCCTTTATACCTTTAAAACTAGTCGCTGTGAATGAACCATACTCCAAAACACTGTTGTCCCAAAAAAATCAGATCTGAAAACAGGAGGAACGTCCCAAAAGCAGTTGGAATTAATGAAGGAAGGGGAACTTAGCAGGGGAAACTTTTTAAAAAACATGGGAACTTTTTTTATGTTACTAACTGTGACAAACCCAAACAGTAAGTTTGAATTTGCAACAGGGGAAAATAAAAAAAAACAGGGGGACCAAAAATATTGCTACTGTGTATCAATACCTCTTCGCTTCCTTAACAGTAACATCACAGTCGAACGTGCTTCTTTGACCCACAATGCATCACATGAGTTTTATTTAATACAATCATTCTCATTACCAATGCACACTTGTATATTACTAGTATTTTTCTCATGTGAATTCAGTTGTGAACATAGCCACGTGATCAACCCTATGTTCCTTTCTTTATTCACCCTTGGGAGTTATGACCACCAACGTCTTTGAACAAAAACCTTGGAAGCCCTATTTTCTTATATTGCAAACAATATCACATGACCTTTATATCTCTGTGTTAATTCCATTCACGTGAACTATGGACCAACATGATATCATCACTCATGTGACCAGTTGTGCAACATAAATAATTAAGTCACATCTTTTCCCAGCAACATTTAAAACGAAAACAATACCACTTGCCTTTTCTGAAATCACGATCTGCTACGAACTTAACTAAGGTTTATAAAAGCTTAATTATTTTTATTAAATCACAGATCCAGTCATCAATATTTCTAAGGTTTTGAGGAATTAACCCTCTCAATAAACCCTAAGATCACAATCATCTTTATAGCAACAAAAATCACCAATCTAGGGTTCTTTAATCAAACCCTAAAAACAAAAAAATCAAATATCCACTTCTTCTTTTTCTGAATTTATGCCTACAATACAACCAATTTCATCTCAACTAGGGTTCATCATTGATCCCGGACCAACTCACCCTAACCAGTCGAAACAACAATAACAATTGATTGGTCCCGGACCAATGCTCATTATTATTATTAGATGCAATCAAAGGCTTATAAACAAAAAATAAAATTAAAAAGAAATAAGAACAAGAATCAAACCTCATCTTTTCCATAATAAGTGGTTTCTTGCGAAACCCTAAATCAGAACCTTTAGCGACACTTTTTCTGTCACAGAACTGTCATAGAACTCGAAAACCGTCGCTAAAACCGTCGCGAATTCTGGACAGCAACTTCACAGCAACATGAATACGAAAAACACCTTGATTCTCCTAGATATCAAGAGCCACCCGCTCTGATACCAATTTTGGAATCCATTGGATCGTTAGACTCAATGGTTTACACAATTTATCTAGGTGATCAATTGTACATGTGATAAATCACAGCAGAATAACACAATTAATATGAACAAGATGTTTAACAAAGATGAATAATTCCCAAAGGGTTTGTATTATATGATTAACACAAATCACTCTAGGCATTTATACATTGAATTCTATGCCTAGAGATCAAACATAACACTAGGTTACATATTGTATATTGAAGTGATGAATAAAACCTACCTCTGGTGGTTCTTTTTATAACTTATGGAAACCAGAAACACATGAAAACTAAATAATATATTAATGAATAAATCAAAACAGAAATATTCATTCTTATCACTACTTGACCAAATCTCCATCTTTTTAGTATATGGTAGTGGAAACATCACAACAGGGAAAAGTAACATAGCAGGGGTGGACTTCCTTAAACTTACTCCACCAGCTTAAAGTTTCTCCTAATGTCATATTTGGTCCTTCTTGTTTCCATGGTGATTTGACTCATCAACTTTTGACCCAACACTCACAAAATCCTTATGGACGGTGATTACAAACCCGCCATTAATGAAGGGTTAACCCAAAAATCCATGAAGTCATCAAAAAGGAAGTTATCAAACTCCTTGATGCGGGTATGATTTACCCAATTTTTTGACTCACCATGGGTTAGCCCGGTGCATTGTGTGCCTAAAAAGGGTGGAATCACCGTTGTGCCAAATGAAAAAACGAGTTGATTCCCACAAGACTTGTCACAGGTTGGAGAGTTTGTATTGATTATAGAAAGCTTAATGATGCCACTATGAATGACCATTTCCCATTACCTTTCATGGAACAAATACTAGAACATTTAACGGGAAATGAATACTATTGCTTTCTTGATGGATTCTCGGGTTATTTCAAAATAACCATTGATCTAAAAGATCAAGAAAATACCAAATTCACTTGTCCCTATGGCACATTTGCTTACAAGAGAATGCCTTTTGGCTTGTGCAATGCTCCTAGGACCTTTCAAAGGTGTATGATGGCAATTTTTCATGACATGATAGAGCACACCAGGAAGTGTTTATGGATGATTTCTCGGTTTTTGGAGATTCATTAACTTCTTGTCTCTCCCATTTAGAACGTATGCTTAAAAGGTGTGAAGAAACTCGCCTTGTTCTAAATTGGGAGAAGTGCCATTTCATGGTTAAAAAAGGGATAGTTTTGGGGCATAAGATATCTAAGAAAGGATTGGAAGTGGATGGTGCTAAAGTAGATGTTATTTCCAAACGTCCCCCACCTACCACGGTGAATGGAGTTAGGAGTTTTTTTAGGACTTGTGGGTTTCTATAGACATTTTATACAAGACTTTTCTAAGATAGCTAGACCCATGACCCACCTCTTAGAAAAAGAGACTCCTTTCATTTTTACACAAGAATGTTTAGAGTCTTTTGAGATCCTTAAAGAAAAATTGACTAAGGCTCTAGTTTTGGTTTCACCAAATTAGGATTTGCCTTTTTAACTCACGTGTGATGCTAGTGATTATACCGTGGGGGCTGTTTTGGGGCAAAGAATTAATAAACACTTTCAACCTATACACTATGCTAGTAAGAAAATGACGGGTACTCAATTGCATTACACTACCAAGGAAAAATAATTGTTAGCCATTGTATATGCTTTTGAGAAATTTCACCCCTATCTTGTTCTTTCGAAGAACATAGTGTATACGGACCATTCCGCTCTCAAATACCTTATGAAAAAGCAAGATGCTAAGCCTAGATTGTTAAGATAGGTTTTATTGCTCCAAGAGTTTTCTATAGAGATTCGTGTTAAGAAAGGAGCCGAGAATTTAGCGGCAGATCCCTTGAGTAGACTTGAGCATCCTTTTCAAGGAGAATTACCTCATAAGGAATTAATGAATCTTTTCCACTTGAGGAAATCATTCCTATCTCTTCACAAGAGGATGTCACCCCTTGTTTTGCGGATATTACAAACTATCTTGTGGGGGGTGTGCTAATTGAGGTTCTTAATTCCCAACAAAACAAGATGTTCCTCAAGGAAGCTAAGTACTACTTTTGGGATGACCCTTATCTCTTTCGGCAATGTGCGGACCAAATTATAAAAACATTATGTAGATAGGCCCGAAGCATTTAATATTCTAGAAGCTTGCTATAAGGGATCCACGGGGGGCCATTTTGGGCCTAACTATAAGGCTAAAAATTTCTTTGATTCGGGTTACTATTGGCCTTCCATTTACAAAAATTCCTAAGAGATGGTGAAATATTGTGATGTTTGTCAAAGATAAGGAAAAATTAATTAAAGAGACGAGATGCCACAAAATTTCATATAAGAATATGAGATATTTGATGTATGGGGCATAGATTTTATGGGACCTTTCCCATATTCAAAGGGGAATAAGTACATACTCGTAGCGGTGGATTATGTTTCTACGTGGGTTGAGGCTAAAGCCTTGCCTATTAATGATGATCGAGTTGTAGTAAAATTCTTGAAGCAATTGTTTGCTAGATTTGGTGTACCTAGTGCCATTATAAGTGATCGTGGGACTCTTTTTTGTAATGATCAATTTAAAAGAGTCATGAAGAAGTATGGTTTTAACCATAGACTTTCTATCGCGTATCGCCCACAAACAAATGGGCAAACTGAGGTCACAAATCGTGGTTTAAAGAGAATTTTAGAACGTACGGTGGGAGAGCATCGAGCTTCTTGGTCGGATAAGCTTGATGATGCATTATGGGCTTTTCGAACCGCATTTAAGACACCAATAGGTTGCACACCTTATATACTTGTATATGGAAATGCATGCCACCTCCCATCCGAGTTAGAATACAAGGCTTCATTGGCTCTTAAATGGGATAACTTTGATCTAAATCAAGCCGGTTCACATAGGAAAGAACAACTTAATGAGATGAATGAGCTTAGAACCGATGCCTATGAAAACGCGTTGCTTTACGAGGAAAAGACTAAACAATTGCATGATGCTAAGATTAAGAACCGTGAGTTCAAAGTTGGAGAGTCGGTTTTACTCTATAACTCACGGTTGAAACTTTTTTGCGGGAAGCTTAAGTCACGATGGTCCGGTCCATTCACTATAGCTCAAGTGTTTCCATATGCGACCATTGAGTTATCTCACCCAAATGGCCCAAATTTCAAAGTGAATGGTCATCGTGTGAAGCATTACTTTGGGGAGGACATTTCTGTTGAAATGGTCCAAGAGACCCCCATTTTCTCCATGAATTAATTCATTGTGGGAAGACTCGAGCTAGAGACTCATTAAATCAAGCTTGAATAACTAGGATTACATCATCTAGAATAGAGTGTGGTAGGATAGGAATAAAAGGGTAATATTGTCGAGATGAAGTGTAGGGGGTGCCTATATTTTATCTTCTGGATGTTTGTAGGGTTGCTCTCTCATTTAATGCATTGGAGCTTATGGAGTAGGCCCTCGTATCGGGTTCACATTGATACTTTTGTGATTCAAAACTGACTCTTAATAATGTCTAACATGAATTCACTTTAGTAGACCTATCCTTATGTGACAATCCGTCAATTTATGGTTGATATTTTATTCTCAAGTATAATTTAAAAACATTATTTTAATGTTATATTATGAACTCACTCATTTCTGGGAAGAAATTTGGATTTACGTCTTGAAGTAGCATCGACTACGTCTAAACCGGAGGATTCTACGATTGCGTGCTTACCTTTACATATACCGTTTTGGTGACAGTCCGACACTTCAGAAAATAAATTTATCCGTGAATATTATTTTGGAGTTTTAAATTTGTGTTGGTTCATAAACTCACAAATTTACGAGAAGAGATTAGGACTTACGTGAATAATTTAACGTCATTTACGACTAAACCGGAAACCTTAGGATTACGTATTTATGTTTTTGAACTTTGTTTTTTATGAGACAATTTTTATTAGATTTGTTTTGTGCCGTTGATTCATAATTTAAAAAAACGTTTTTCGTAAAACGACCCGAAGGCACGCAAATCGAGGAAACTAGAATCGAGGAATACCCGTAAATTAGCGGGATGGGACAAACCAAGTTTATCCCACCCCACTCATATGGTAAGGCCAAAACTTGACACCACAACATGTGATGTGTCCAAGTTGTAGCTAGTTGCTTACACTTGTTAAGCAAAGCTTAACAAGTAAGCTAACTTTCCACCCAAAACCACAAAACCACTACACACTTACCATTTGCACATTTCACTCATGCAAACCACTCACCAAACTCTCTCCTCTCTCTAAAATTCGTCCAAGAACCACCCCTAAACACCCTCATTTGATCAAATTTAACCATGAAATCGTATGTTATTCACACATATGATGAAGCCCTTTTCAAGCTCTATTGATTGGTGGTGATTTTAACATCCAAGGAGAAGATTTGTTGGTTTCATAGGGCTGATTTCTACAAGACTTTTACAAGTTTTGGTGGTCTTGAAGATTGGTGTTGATCTATCATAAGTTTGCCATAAAAAATCTAAGCCTTGATCATAACCTACACAACCTTGGTGGTATAAAGATTGTTCTTCCCATCCTCTTGTTATTTTTATTATGTAATCTTGTAATTTCTTTATTTATGTATATGTATATGATGATGAATGATGATTAAAATTATTATTTGGGGATTTGGTGTTGATAGATTTGATAAATATGGTTAAAAAGATGGAAAACCATAGGTAACAAGGTTAAAATCTTGCTAAATATGATGGTTGTATAAAAACAGTAAGTAACCAAATGATAAACTGATAAAATGGCATGGTGGAATCAATTTACAGTAAGTATTAGATGTCATACACATGTGAGAGTTAGCCATGCAATGGAATCATCAAAATGAGTGAGATATGATCAAAACAAAATTAGTATACCAATCTCAATAGTCTCTTTTGTAGGAACTGTTAAGGATACTTAGACATGGATTGAGCAGTAGCTATAACTACCTTATTTGTAGCACATAATATGAAGTTTATTTCATCCAAAAATGAGCTTCTATCTCCTTATAGAACTCAAGATATGATAAAAATGGTGAAAGTGAAACTAAAAATCAGATTTTGTGAAATTAATGTTTAATAGTATTATATAAGCACTCAAAATAATATAGTATAAAATGTGAAATTAAAACCCACTAACTTATATATTTCATTTATATAAATATGTATAAGGATAAATAAATGGACATTATATAAAAATGGTAGTTTGGTAAGTTATACAAGTTATAAAAACTATAAACATGATTTTTACGTCTTTTCGGCCAGTACCGTAAAATTAACATTTTTCGTCAATTAAAACTTAGACGATCGGACCCGTCTAATATAAACTTTTTAAAAGTCATATACTGATATATAAGTACTTAATACAAGTAAAAACTGATAAAACCCGAACTAAATAACATATGGACATTAACGGGCTAAGTTAGCATTATTGGACTATTAATCCAACTAAATGGGCTAAACACTTATAAATTTACTTATTGGGCTTAACCCAGTTGGGCCCAACATGTAAAGTATAATACTGATAATAAAAGTGTAAAATGGACTAATTTAAAGTATTGGGCTTATAATAGGCTTATTGGGCCTAAAACATGTAAATAAGTAAAACTAGTAAACTAGTATAAAAGTTACCAATACATAACACTAAAATGAGTAAATGAGAATGTATAAACCCACTTGATCATCATATATAAAATCATCATATGTATACATAATTGTTATTTTGATAAAGTCATTGGACAAAAGTCTAAGACGAGTATTATTTGTCTAGGTTTCCGTGATTGAAGCATGTACCGTACATTCGAATTGCCGATAACCCGCTTTCCCACATCAACGTGAGTTCATAGCCTCGCACTCTTTTAAATGTTTTTATGAAATATTTTATAAACCCGCGAGGGAGATAACATGTTAGTTTTTATGAAATAAGACACTAGTTGTCTCAATTGTTTGTTTATCGATTTGGACCCGAATGATTGTATGACCCGATGAATGATTAAATGACCCGATAGATGAAATGAAATGGATTATTAAAGTTAGGTTATGTCACTAAAAGTCCCATTAGCATGAATTGTGAACTACCGGGATTTGGTAGACGCTTATGAATATAATAGTACTATTTGGGGACGATCACCCCAGTTCGCGCCTTGACGGTTGATCCCCGTCGTGCCACATTGATTGGTAAGCGAATTTATGTGTAAGAAGATTTACACAAGCGTGATTATTGTGACGACACGCTAATTTAGATGGGCAAATGAGTTTCGGGCTAGCTACCTGTTGTTTGTTGTAGTAAGGTAACAATGTCATGCGGCTTATAATAATCCAAATAACAAAATACTGCTATACGCACCGAATTACGATATATTGCCTGACTAGCAATACGGGGTCATATTATTGATATTATGTTTGTGTTTTGGTTTTTCATAACCATATTCATATAACGGTTTTTATTTCTATACAACGTTATAAAACGTATTGTATGATATTTTTACGACATTAGTTCGTATAATGGTTTTGAAGGCGAAAGCCTATATTATGATTTTGATAAGGATTTGTATAAAATGACTTTGGCTATTTTATGGCCTATTACAAAAAAATGATTTTCGGTAATAATTTTATACCGATGTTGGATTTTATTAAACTCTATGAATTCACTCGGCGTTATCGCTGACCTTTTCTTTTAACATGTTTTATCTCAGGTACTTGAAGGTAATTCTCGGGAAGACGACAAGAATTCAAGGCCCGCACTTAAATAATAATTTCCATTCAAATGCTTTGTAAAATCTGTATGAAATACAATGACTTGGGACCTATGTAAATTTGATATCTATGAATGGAAATGCTTTATTATTAAACGACGCGATTTTTATGCGTTGTCTATGATGTGAGTAATGTGCTATCCCGTAACACCAACGAGTCTTTCACTGTATTGAATTGAGTAAATTTGGGGGTGTTACAGTTTGGTATCATAGCTTTCGTTATAGAGAACGAAAGATTTTTAAAACGAAGGTTTTGAATAAAACTTTTCAAAATCTTTTAACTATAAACATTTATCTAAAAATGTCTAAAAATCTTTTGACTATAAAGGTGGCAAAGAATTCCTGAGTTACCGACAAGGCCAGACTGAGAAGCATTATTTTAATATATATATAACTTGGATTTTATATATATATATATATATATATATATATATATATATATATATATATATATATATATATATATATATATATATATATATATATATATATATATATATATATATATATATATATATATATATATATATATATATATATATATATATATATATATATATATATATATATATATATATATGATGTAATTTTATTTCATGATTGTTTGATGATTATTTTGATATTTATACGAGGTATTTATACGACGTAGATTGTCACAAGGAACCCTAAATCCCCTAGTAAAATAATCGAAGCTATTCCCGTAGGAATTCTAGCTATTCTTGATCTAAACCAAGTTGCGGATATTTATGATCCCGACAAAATGGTTGATATTCGTAGAAATGTAGATATTAGTTTATTGTGATATTGAAGAAGAATTGGCGAGATTAAAACTGATATATATATCATGACAATCTTTCCTTATAGAGTGGATTTTAACAAAACTTACCACCTGGAAAGGTGTCATCTGATTCGTTGTCACCCAATTCTTAAATTTGAGAATTGAAAGGGTGAATGTTGCACTTGAGGCTGTCAATGGAACCATTACCCAAAAGCCTCATGCCACTAGTACCTTTCCGAGAAGTCTAGTTGAATGATCAAGTCATTTCATACTGGTGACTCATTTGATAATTATTGATAAAGGAGTTATAGGATTAGAAATTAAGTATTGTTCATATCGAGCTTTTATTGCCCTATTAAGGTCTAAGAATAAGGATGAAAGTATTGGAAAATGAGGTAGGATATCGAATTGAGTTTAAGTTGGTTGAAACTTGAATGAAGTAAAATTTAACTTATATGGAATATGAGATTGTTAAGAGGAATCCATTAAGTCCTGTGATTGAATTATAAGGTTTTAATTGATTGTTGATTCGTGTTAAGGGTTGTTCCTAGGCCATTGTCCAATGACGAGGATGCCCAGTGTCCAATAAATAAATTGAAGAAATCTTCTTTTGAATTGGGACCGATGGATCTTCCGGGACAGGTGGGATACCTAATGACTCTTGTAGATTAGTATTTGTTGTGGTATATTCTAAAAATCCCTAACTTAACTGAGACATCAGTTGGTAGGATGAGTTCTTGGAATTGTATGACATAGTGACATGTAATGTGTTACGGTACAATTTTGACTTGTTTGTGATTATTGAAAAGACTACCTTAGACTGCTAAATCCTACATGTATCGATGTTATCTATCTTTTCTTGCTTCATCCTAATGTTCGCATTAGTGATGCAACCATTAAACAAGTACTCATCTCGATTTGAGTTACGTTGTGAATTATTATTTTTGAGTGCCATCGAGGTCATGAACCTCATGATTAAGTGGCTAAGCTCATTTCCTGATACATTGAAGTTAGTTCTTGGTGAACAACTTTTCATCACTCTTTTGCAGATCACTCATTGTTTTTATAAAGATAAAACAGTATCCCTTGAGAAAAATTGAATTTTCATCACTATAAGGATTATTCAAAGTGAGATTTATAAGTGATTGTTATCGAAATGAAGTTGTTTATAAAACACCTTGGAAAACGTAATTGTTTTCATAAGAAAGAAAATATTTGTAAAGTTATTTTTGATTCTTTTTTAAGAATTAAGCATGAAAATGTTTTTATTATAAACATGATGATAAAAATTTGACGAACTTAGTATTGCATCGTTAATCTTGAAATTGTATATAGTTGCGCGCCTACATACAATTTGGAAGTGACCATGCAAGGTTGATTAGTAGTCACCATGAAATTGTTAATAAACACTACATTTTCTTTGAAGTTATGAATGATTAAAATTTTTTGAGATCTGCAAGAAGTGAAAAATAGGGACATATTGATAGAGACAGCTACATATGTACCCGTACTATTTATTCTTCTGAGTCGAATTTACTCATCTGTAGAACTTGTCTTATTTGACAGTTGATATTCCTTTCTTGTCCAATTCTCCCGTAGTGAGATTCTTAGGAAAAGTATCTAATTACCGAGTGTTGATACCCGACTGGATGTATCGACTTTCCTATCATTTCTTTTGATTAGATTTCATTTGAATGACCTGGGTAACGATCCGAGGAGCTTTCGAATGCGTACTCAAACTATGAAAACATGGGATATATTCATATTCGTTAAATGTTTTCGTTTGTATCTGATTTGAAATTCTCTCGCGTAAATTATGCGTTGACGTTACTCTTTTAATGGTAGTTGTATCTCCATATATCCTTGAATTTGTGAAGGATTATGAGTTATTATTAGTCTTTTGAGAAGTTCACATCTTATCAACGACAATAAAACTGAAAAGTTGGTAGTGCCATTAGAATGGATTGATTGATTATGACATGACGACATTGTCTTAATTGATGGGAACTCGAGTAGAATTCCCCTAAATGATAAGATGTTGTTTATCAAAAGTGATCTAAATAATTCTTGATGGATGACCATATCCTGCATTTAGACTTGAAATTATACCGTGAATGGTTATGAACTGAACATAGATCTCGTAATCTAGAAAGAACTTAAAGTAAATCTATTAAAAGATGTTTCTATTATCTGAAACTTTAGGAGGTATTTGCTGGTGAATTACCTAGACTTTCGCCGTTATGGCAAGTTGAAATTGGTATTGATTATATTCCCGATGTTGCACCTGTGGTATGTGCACTGTACATCAACACCATTTGAATTAAAAGAATTACCGTACAACTGAGAGAGTTGTCGGAGAAAGATTTTTTTCTACCGAGCTCGTCATCATGAAGAGCTATGGTGTTATTATTTCTTATATTTATTAATTACCGTGAACTAGGTAAATTGACGATTAAAAATCTATATCCACTACCCAAGATGATAGATTTGTTCGATCATTTACAAGGTTCTAGCGTATATTCAGGAATTTGATCCACGACATGGTTATCATCAATTTCGCATCCGCGAAAAAGATTATCTATTCCAATCACTACATCTAAAACTTGTAATGAACATTATGAGTTTCATGTTATGTCGTTTGGATTGACCACTACACATGTAGCATCCATAAATTTGGTGAATCACGTGTGTAGGCCGTAATTTGATAAATTCATGCTTGTGATCATTAAGGACCATTTGTTTGTTTATAAGAATAAGAATGAGTTAATAATTAGTTATAGACTGCCCTAAATTGGCCGAACAATGAAAACCTGTACCTTGAATATTTAACAAGTGATTTAAGACTTAATCCTTTACACTATTTGATCGTGTGATTAATAAGATAATGGAATCTATATTGACTCTTCAAAAATTTAGAGACCTTTTAAGACTTTGGGTTTTACCAAAAATAAAATGGAAATATGTTTTGACAAATGTTTTAACAAAGGATTTTTAAGGGATTATTCCCTTATACACAAATCATTTAACTAAGCTCCTGTTTAGGGGTAAATGTTCGTGTATACCTCAAGACAACCTGAGAGGGATTGAGGAAACCATTTAAACCATGACTTGAAATTTGAAACGACACTTTTTGCTTTTCAATTAAGAAAATTTTTACCAAAGAATAAACGAAGGCCTTTCGAACATTTACGGATCTTACTAATTATTTCCGATAAATCAAAAAAATTGTGTTAATTAAATTAAAACTTATTTTGAACATTTTTATATAATAGGACAAACTGAGAAAATTTAAAAACTTTTTGCATTTACGTTTGATAAAAATTAAATATTTATTATTTAATTACTTGTAGTAATTATTGACGCTTTAAACGTCAGATTGAGCAAAACTGATAAAAACAATGGTTGAGATAGAACTAAGACTTAGAAAATGTGAAGAAAGAATTTTCGAATAAATACGGTCATGATATTTATTCCATCTAGGAAAGTGAATGTAATTACTGACACATTATATAGAAAAGATAAAGAACCAATTAGGACATGTTCCTTAATAATGAAGGTGCAAAATAAATTGCCGAATAATTTAAATATGAACGATGTTTGTAAAAAGGATAATATAGATAATAAAAAGGGGTTCGCGGCTAATATGAACCATTAGAATTGAGGAGCCGATGGCGTTAAATGTATAAAAGGCCACTTGTGGTTGCCTAAATAGGGAGATTTTGAGATGTAGTCATGTTGGAATCTCGTAAGTATAAGTATTCTATTCCTGTTATTTCTGATTTGATGTATCATTATTAGAAGAAGTTGTACTAATGGCAAATTATGAAGGCAGACACCGCCTCATACATTAGTAAACGTCTAGCTATTGCAAAGGTCATCATCTGAATTTGATTCGATTTGGGTCATCGTCGACAGACTGACCAAATCTGCTAATATCATTCCTGTTAATGATAGATTCTTGATGAAGAAATTGACTCTTTTGTATCTAAAGGAGTTGTGTAAACATGGTGTGCCTGTATCGATCATCTCTATAAGTGCTGTTTTATGTTTGAATGATTGACCTTTGGTAATAAACCATATAATCTTTTCCTTTGGAGATTATCATTGAAGACTATCGTATTAGGATCGAGATCGAATCTTATGAGGATATATATTAGAGCATCTGTAAGAAGGAGTTGTTATGAAGACACCCGACATACACCCATTGTGAGTTGGACATGTCTTTTAGGTTTAAGGTTTCCTATGATGGCGAACCTAACCTTACAAAATACTCAACCCGCGAGACCTGAAATGATTGTTGAAATTAGGATCTGATTATTGACTGCCGGTAGTGGGCAGGAGGTTATGTGAATATTAAATGTAGATATTGAAGTGCCAGATGGGTAGCGAAGTTATGCCAAAAATTTTAACCATGGAAAAATGAATTGATGATCTGAAAGATCATGGGATATAAGTCCCCGTTGTATGGGACCATTGAGATAATATAAAGAGATGGTTTGAAAGGCATATAAGTTGGATCTACCCTAGGACTTCAAGGACTGCATGAATTATGTTTCGTATATCGAACTTGATAAATGTCTATCAAGTGAAAATCTGAATTCTTCTTGATGAAGTTTAGATCGGCGAAAAGTTGCATTCATCAAAAACCCGTGAACATCATGGATAGAGAAAGTAAGTCAACATTAAGCCTGATCTTATTTCCGTAGTTATGTTTGATGAAACTCGCGTATTGTAATGGATTACACTTGTGAGAAAAGACCGAATGTGGAGGAAATACCCACATGGCTTTAACTCTATAAGAAGCGAGTAGTAAGATGATCTTTGAGGACAAAGATCCTGTTTAGGGGTAAATGTTATGACAATCCGTCAATTTATGGTTGATATTTTATTCTCAAGTATAATTTAAAAACATTATTTTAATGTTATATTATGAACTCACTCATTTCTGGGAAGAAATTTGGATTTACGTCTTGAAGTAGCATCGACTACGTCTAAACCGGACGATTCTACGATTACGTGCTTACGTTTACATATACCGTTTTGGTGACAGTCCGACACTTCAGAAAATAAATTTATCCGTGAATATTATTTTGGAGTTTTAAATTTGTGTTGGTTCATAAACTCACAAATTTACGAGAAGAGATTAGGACTTACGTGAATAATTTAACGTCATTTACGACTAAACCGGAAACCTTAGGATTACGTATTTACGATTTTGAACTCCGTTTTTGATGAGACAATTTTTATTAGATTTGTTTTGGGTCGTTGATTCATAATTTATAGAAACGTTTTTCGTAAAACGACCCGAGGGCACGTAAATCGAGGAAACTAGAATCGAGGAATACCCGTAAATTAGCGGGATGGGACAAAACAAGTTTATCCCACCCTACTCATATGGGAAGGCCAAAACTTGACACCACAACATGTGATGTGTCCAAGTTGTAGCTAGTTGCTTACACTTGTTAAGCAAAGCTTAACAAGTATGCTAACATTCCACCCAAAACCACAAAACCACTACACACTTAACATTTGCACATTTCACTCATGCAAACCACTCACCAAACTCTCTCCTCTCTCTAAAATTAGTCCAAGAACCACCCCTGAACACCCTCATTTGATCAAATTTAACCATGAAATCATATGTTATTCACACATATGATGAAGCCTTTTCAAGCTCTATTGATTGGTGGTGATTTTAACATCCAAGGAGAAGATTTGTTGGTGTCATAGGGCTGATTTCTACAAGTAGTTTACAAGTATTGGTGGTCTTGAAGATTGGTGTCTATCTATCATAAGTTTTGCCATAAAAAATCTAAGCCTTGATCATAACCTACACAACCTTGGTGGTATAAAGATTGTTCTTCCCATCCTCTTGTTATTTTGATTATGTAATCTTGTAATTTCTTTATTTATGTATATGTATATGATGATGAATGATGATTAAAAATATTATGTGGGGATTTGGTGTTGATAGATTTGATAAATATGGTTAAAAAGATGGAAAACCATAGGTAACAAGGTTAAAATCTTGCTAAATATGATGGCTGTATAAAAACAGTAAGTAACCAAATGATAAACTGATAAAATGGCATGGTGGAATCAATTTACAGTAAGTATTAGATGTCATACACATGTGAGAGTTAGCCATGCAATGGAATCATCAAAATGAGTGAGACATGATCAAAACAAAATTAGTATACCAATCTGAATAGTCTCTTTTGTAGGAACTGTTAAGGATACTTAGACATGGATTGAGCAGTAGCTATAACTAAATTATTTGTAGCACATAATATGAAGTTTATGTCATCCAAAAATGAGCTTCTATCTCCTTATAAAACTCAAGATATGATAAAAATGGTGAAAGTGAAACTAAAAATCAGATTTTGTGAAATTAAAGTTTAATAGTATTATATAAGCACTCAAAATAATATAGTATAAAATGTGAAATTAAAACCCACTAACTTATATATTTCATTTATATAAATATGTATAAGGATAAATAAATGGACATTATATAAAAATGGTAGTTTGGTAAGTTATACAAGTTATAAAAACTATAAACATGATTTTTACGTCTTTTCGGCTAGTACCGTAAAATTAACATTTTTCGTCAATTAAAACTTAGACGATCGGACCCGTCTAATGTAAACTTTTTAAAAGTCATATACTGATATGTAAGTACTTAATACAAGTAAAAACTGATAAAACCCGAACTAAACAACATATGGACATTAACGGGCTAAGTTAGCATTATTGGACTATTAATCCAACTAAATGGGCTAAACACTTATAAATTTACTTATTGGGCTTAACCCACTTGGGCCCAACATGTAAAGTATAATACTGATAATAAAAGTGTAAAATGGACTAATTTAAAGTATTGGGCTTATAATAGGCTTATTGGGCCTAAAACATGTAAATAAGTAAAACTAGTAAACTAGTATAAAAGTTACCAATACATAACACTAAAATGAGTAAATGAGAATGTATAAACCCACTTGATCATCATATATATAAAATCATCATATGTATACATAATTGTTATTTTGATAAAGTCATTGGACAAAAGTCTAAGACGAGTATTATTTGTCTAGGTTTCCGTGATTGAAGCACGTACCGTACATCCGAATTGCCGATAACCCGCTTTCCCACATCAACGTGAGTTCATAGCCTCACACTCTTTTAAATGTTTTTATGAAATATTTTATAAACCCGCGAGGGAGATAACATGTTAGTTTTTATGAAATAGGACACTAGTTGTCCCAATTGTTTGTTTATCGATTTGGACCCGAATGATTGTATGACCCGATGAATGATTAAATGACCCGATAGATGAAATGAAATGGATTATTAAAGTTAGGTTATGTCACTAAAAGTCCCATTAGCATGATATGTGAACTACCGGGATTTGGTAGACGCTTATGCATATAATAGTACTATTTGGGGACGATCACCCCAGGTCGCGCCTTGACGGTTGATCCCCGTCGTGCCACATTGATTGGTAAGCGAATTTATGTATGAGAAGATTTACACAAGCGTGATTATTGTGACCACACGCTAATTTAGATGGGCAAATGAGTTTCGGGCTAGCTATCCGTTGTTTGTTGTAGTAAGGTAACAATGTCATGCGGCTTATAATAATCCAAATAACAAAATACTGCTATACGCACCGAATTACGATATATTGCCTGACTAGCAATACGGGGTCATATTATTGATATTATGTTTGTGTTTTGGTTTTTCATAACCGTATTCATATAACGGTTTTTATTTCTATACAACGTTATAAAACGTATTGTATGATATTTTTACGACATTAGTTCGTATAATGGTTTTGAAGGCGAAAGCCTATTTTATGATTTTGATAAGGATTTGTATAAAATGACTTTGGCTATTTTATGGCCAATTACAAAGATTTGTACAAAATGATTTTCGGTAATAATTTTATACCGATGTTATATTGATGGATTTTATTAAACTCTATGAATTCACTCGGCGTTATCGCTGACCTTTTCTTTTAACATGTTTTATCTCAGGTACTTGAAGGTAATTCTCGGGAAGACGACAAGAATTCATGGCCCGCACTTAAATAATAATTTCAATTCAAATGCTTTGTAAAACATGTATGATATACAATGACTTGGGACCTATGTAAATTTGATATCTATGAATGGAAATGCTTTATTATCAAACGACGCGATTTTTATGCGTTGTCTATGATGTGAGTAATGTGCTATCCCGTAACACCAACGAGTCTTCCGCTGTATTGAATTGAGTAGATTTGGGGGTGTTACACCTTAGCTTGGGTTAAGCAAAGTTATCAATGTCCTAAGTGTAGGGGGGGTTTACTCTAATACTCTTAAACATTGAGGACAATGTTTATCTTAAGTGTAGGGGGGTCTTCTATAGAAGTGACCTTACCTAGAACATTGTCTTCCCTTCATGATAATTGGGAAAATTAATTTCTCAAACATTTTTCAAATTTTTGATCTAATTTGGCCACCAAAGATATGCATTCATAATTTTTGCATAAATCATTTTGCATTTGCATAACACATTTGCATTGTATAAATTTCTTCTTTTATTTTTCATCAAAAATATATAAAAAGGAAAAAAAAATAATAAAAGATATTGATGTATTGTTTTTCACACCTCTTTAGGAAAAGAGTGCAAAATAGGGAAAGTATTAAGTGTCTGTTTAGGAAAACCAAACACTAATGACCAATGTGGTTCAAATTTCGTTTCCCAATGAGGCTAGTGTGTTGTGTAGAGAGATGATTAATGATGTGATTATGATTATGAGAAAAGAAAATAGAAATGAGATAAGAAGAGAATGACGGTTACGATTACGAATTAAACTAAGACGATATGGTCGTACACGTAAAACCGTAAAAAGTGACAAAACTAAAAATTTATCCTAAAAATTCCTAGGAAATTGCAGTAAATCCTAAATAATGTAATTAGAGTTCACAAAAAATCAAAAATCACTCGAACCTTTTATTTAATTTAATATTAATTTTTTAATGCTAATTAAAGCCCAAAAAATCAATTTAATTAACAAAAAGCCCAAAATGAGATTTTTTCAATTGTAAACCTCTAAAATGACCTAACTTAATTTAAAACTATTTTTGAAAATTTTAAATTTAATAAAAACTATTTAAAAACAATTAAAAACTATTAAAACTTAAAATAATTATAAAAATTAATCTAAGGAAAATAAAAATATTCTAAAAATTGTAAAATTCCTAACTTAATGTATTTAACCTAAGAAAAATATAAAAACTTGAAACATCTAAATTTTAGTTTTTAATAATAAAATAATAATAAATAATATTAAAAATCCAAAATTTATAAAAATTTCTAAAAACTTGCAAACTAGTTTAATTCATCCTAATAAACATAGAAATGAAGTTGAAATTACAAAATACCCCTAATGGGCCTTCAAATGGGCCAAAGTCCAAAACAGACCCTTATTGGGCCAAAATAAGCCCAATAAGAAAAATGTTTATAAAAATGTCCAGAAGCTCCTATCTGACCTAAAATTTGATTCTGAACACAATTTTCCAAGGGCTCAAAAGCTGAAAATGCCCTTAAGTTAGCTTATTTCACCACAGCTTATTCTTTATGGGCTTTTTGGCCCATTAAGCTATAAGCTGATGCCATAAGCTAAAATTAAACACACAAGCTTCTTTTGAGCTACCTAAGAGTTATGTAAAAAGAAATTTGAAATAAGCACAAGGAATAAGCCTGAAAAAGCAATAAGCCATATTCACAAAATGACAAAATAGTCGTTTTTTAGTTCTAGGCTATTTCAAGAGCTGATTCAAGTTTCTAAAGCTTTTAAATGACTTAACTAAGCTTAATAAACAAAAAGTTTTCAAATAAGCCCACTCAATAAGCTGGAATAAGAAAATAAGCACTTAATTAAAAGTCAACTTTATGAGATTTCTAGTAAAAAGTCAAAGTCAAGGTCTGATAAGCTCTAGTTCAAACAAATGGGTCAAATGAGAAAGATTGATCACAAATAGTAAGTTGTTGCAGGTCTGGATAAGCCAATATGGCTTATTAATAAGCTAACTGAAAAATTACACTAGCAGGGTCTAGTTTTGGTGTCTGAGCAGTGGGAACTTTTTCCACTGCTTGACTTGTTTGACTATCTGTCTTTAGTGACTTTTTTTGTGGATTCAAGTTACACAAGGGCACCCAAATGATCAGTTAGTCATAAGGAGTCAATAACAACAAAGAAATCACAATCACAATCAGCCAATTTGTACAGTTAATTCAATTAAGCACCAGATATAGCCCAGACATGAACAAAGAAGCAGTTATGGTTCAATAAGCACTTATAGCACAATTCAGCAAGCCAAACTTCACCAAATGCATACACAAACTTTAATTAATTCAAATGAACAAATATAAACAGGTTTCATGCACTGATTCAAATTGCAGGTCAAGATTCAAGCACAAAAAGTTACTGATGAACACTAACACAAGCATATTTATTCTTTGCTGATATATTTGACCAACAAGCCAAATTCAAACACTCAAATCTATCACATTTGTTGTATTAACAAAGATTTAACCACCTTTAGACCTAAGCATGCATATATTATAGATATTACCGAAATCTTAGGTCAAAAACAGTCAAAATCAATGAGATATAGCAAAATGTTTGATTCAAAGGTTTAATCCCAATAACTTGCAGCAAATAGCACTCAACCAAGTAGATAGCAGATATGATTCACAACATGTTAACCCAAACACCCCTTTAAATTTCCAAATCAAAATTTTCAAATCAAAAGTGTGTTCCAAGGTTACCCAAGCCTAAATCAACACAATAACAGATGTAATATGCAGATTTAAGCAAGATTAAGCCACAAATTTCACAAGAACACAAGCAACACACAAATATCACAAATATCCAACTTTTTATCAGATTTTGAGATTAAGGGTGCAAACCTCATGGATGTACATCCACATCCACGAATTTTGAGCTTATGTGCTAGCAAGAACAAGCACAAGCTTCCACAATAAAGCCTGCTAAGATTCAACAAAGTTAGAAGCAAAATATCAAAACAGAAAAATGAAAAATCCTTGATTAATGCAAACTTAGTTCCCCACACTTGATTATCCCCAAGTTATAAGCTTCACAACACCTTGATATCACAATATCAGGATGCTATTATCAGCTTTATAGCCCAAGAATTCCATGGTTTGAACAAGACTTAGCAAAATATCAAGATTATAGGAAAATATGCAAACTTTTGCACACTCCTTTGAAAACAGGTTTTAGGATTCAAGATTAGCAATCAAGTAACAATAATAAGCAGGAAATAACAATGGCACTTGAGTTTTCTTCAAAGATTCAAACACAATTCATTCATATGAAACTGGATTTACAGAACTTTGAACAAAGGAAAATTCAAGAGCAGGGCTCAAAGTGAAACCCTAAGGCCTTTATAAAGGCTACAAACTAATGCCATGAAGCTAAAAAACGTAAACCCTAAAGCTGTGAAGTCCCAAATTTTCCCTTGTCTTTTTTGAACTTTAGAGAATCATGTGACTTGTCTTGACAGGTTGTGGAGGTGGCATGTGTGAAAATGCATCCAAAGGCTCACAATAAAGCTTAAGTTTGAAGTTGAATGTGGGTGGTAGATACCCTGGCATGTTTTGGCATTTTGTTTAAAAACCGTGTGAAGGGGGTTTATCATGTGACTCATGTGGTGATGTGGAATAGGGTTTAAGGGTGGGGATGTGTTTCGTGTCACCTTAATTGTAATTCTGGAGGTGATTAGAGGCTAATTGTTGGTAATTAACAAATACCCAATTTGTGTTATGAACATGAAGAACACATGTTTAATCCATTTTTTGGTGGATTAATGTTTAAATAAGTGTTTAGGCGCCAAGGGATTAAATAATCCTTAATCCGGTTTAGTGGAGAGTGATGTGGCAAGTTTGTGGGTTGTGATTGGTGGAGAGTGTGAGAGGGACAGGTGTCACCCACTCACTGGTCTAGGTTACTATCCTTGTCTGCTCATATTAGCCCCTCATCTTTCAAAATCCTTTCACTTTGTAAATAAACAGCCCAAATCCGGATTCCATTGTATTTGAAGTTTCACTTTTCACACTTTTGCCCCAAATACTTTTCTAATGTATTTTCAGGGGTATTTCTTGCCAATTCTTGATTCTTGAAGGGCTGTTTTGGCCTTTTCTTCATTGATAATGGTCTTGGCTTGTTTGTTTGACTTCTTGGAGGACTGAATTTACCATGTCATGATTTATGAGGGACAATTTTTGCCATTTCTTCAAAGTCAAGGACCCTTTTGGTAATTTTGACATTTTCAAAGGACCAAACTTGTAATTTCTTGTAACTTGAAGTTCTTCATGGTATGTTTGCCTTTGAGGAGGATAATTATTGACAATTTAGTTTTGTTGAGGGACTAAAATTGCCAATTCTTCAAAGTGGAGGGCCCTTTTGGTAATTTTGACGAACTTTAGGGACCAATCTTGTAAATATGAGGATACAAGGGTATAAAGTGTCAATTCATTAATATTGGAGGACCCTTCCTTCATAATCTTCAAATCTTCAAGGGTTTGTCTTGGGAAATTCTTCATTAGGGCTTGGTTCATTGTGCGGCTTCGTTTCCCGTGTTCGTTTTTGTATGAATCTTGTGATCTTTTGTCATTTTCTCAATATCCATACCTAAAATACACAAGCAACAATCACAAGCATATATTTGGCCATTTTCATGATATTTAGTGCATTTAAAGCCCTTTTTGGACGATGAGACTATGTATAAAAGCCGTCTCATCACTCCCTCATACTAAACCATTGACGTGCCCTCACGTAATGCTACAATAAAGTATCGTAGCACCTCCAAAATTCATTTTTCACTTTATCGAATGATAAACTAGCTACACTATTGCTACTACTTGCGTTTTAGAAATAATGTATGATTTTCAATGCAAAATGGGACGTTTAGGTTCATAGAATAAGAACACGTGGATGCTTCGTTAGAAATAATTTCATCGTCCTCGATTTTCACCCCAATTCCATGCCAAGCGTGCAACGAGATCATTGTCATTATAAGTTTGTAATGCTAACACTACTCATATGCCTTAATCATGTACTTATCCTCCCATTTTCCTAAGTTGTATCTCTTATATTTTATTTTGTCTTGAATGTTTCACGAGGATACATTGTTTGACGTATGCGATGATAGAGATTTAGGTCTAAAAATAGAGTCCTAACGGTGAAACCATGACCATCAAATCAGTAACCCCTCGTAATAGACAACGATGTCAAAAAATTAAGTCTATAAGAAGGATCCGATAAACACGGTTTTATAACGGTTTTAAACATGAGACTTATTACCAAGACTTTTATACGCCCCCTAACGGAAGGGCCTTATGATCATAGTTTTTCCTCTATCTTTTATTCAACTTCGCCAGGAAGCTTTTATTATGACTTCGGTCTTGCCTTGCCTTTTATTGTCCACCTCATTGGTGGTTTTATTAGCCAAAGACGTATATCCTCACGCTAAGACGAATTTTGGATCTTTAAAGCTTCAAAGATTATGGCTTGATTCACTTTCAATTTTGCATAGATTTTTCGGCCTTGTGGGCTTCAAATTGTTTGCTTGATTTAGGTGAGCACTTGAAATCTTATTATTAGGTGAAGCTTTTGATTATTCGGGTGCCAATACTTGAAAACCGTGACGCTGGCGATACCTTAATATCTTCCCAATTTAATTACATGGAAGCTACTAGAGAAGACTAGAAACCCAACAATCAAGACTAAACCGCCAAGTCAATATTTATTAAGCAAAAAATATTTACAAGCGAAGGGAGAACAAGCAAATAACGAGAACACATGACTTTATGAAAGAGTACGAGTACTCTACGTTTAGCATAGTAACTTATAATTAACTCTATCATTTCTCGTCCTCATTTAAGAGACTTAGCCTAATGTGAAGTTAAGGAATCGAAGCTAAGTGCTCAACACACATGGTCGAGTAAAAAATTACTCTTATTCTCGCCATCGGAAAACCTATATTTGTGTCTTAAAACACTTAACAAACATGAGAAATTTTTTAAAATTTGGCCATTTTTAGCCTTATTTTGCAACAAAACGATAAACAAAAAGATAAACTTTTGAAAGTGTGAAGGTTTGGCAAGGAAAGTATCTATTCACCCCCGATACTAAAGTTAAACATTGTCCTCAATGTTTCGAGTCTAGTGGTGAAAAACACCCCCATACTAGAGACGTAGTCGAATGTATAATCTAGCATGGAAAGGGTGTAAACGTTAAATTTAAAGCCGTTTATGAAGTGTGCTATAAACCTATGGTTAGAACATCAAAGGATATATCATGGATATTAAGAAAGTCTTCAAAGCAAACGATCGAGTGCTCCCATAATGTTTTCATAATTTGAGTACGCATTCGAAAGCTCCTCTGATCGTTACCCAAGTCATTCCAATGAAATCTAATCAAAAGAAATGATAGGAACGTCAATAAATCCAGTCGGGTATCAGCACTCGGTAATTAGATATTTTTCCAAAGAATCTTACGACGAGATAATTGGACAAGAAGGAATATCAATTGTCAAATAAGACAAATTCCATAGATGAGTAAATTCGACTCAGAAGAATAAATAGTACGGGCACATATGTAGGTGTCCCTATCAATATGTCCCTATTTTTAACTTCTTGCAGATCTCATAAAATTTAATCTTTCATAATCTTCAAAGAAAATTTAGTGTTTATTAATAATTTCATGGTGACTACTAATCAGCCTTGCTTGGTCCCTTCCAAATTGTATGTAGGCGCGCAACTATATATAATTTCAAGATTAACGATGCAATACTCAGTTCGTCAAAATTTTATCATCATGTTTATAATAAAAACATTTCATGCTTAATTCTTAAATAAGAATAAAAAATAAATTTACAAAGATTTTCTTTGTTATAAAAACAATTAAGTTTTCCAAGGTGTTTTATAAACAACTTCATTTCGATAACGATCACTTAAAAATCTCACTTTGAATAATCCTTATAGTGATGAAAATTCAATTTTTCTCAAGAGATATTGTTTTATCTTATAAAAATAATGAGTGATCTGCCAAAGAGTGATGAAAAGTTGTTCACCAAGAACTAACTACAATATATCAGGAAATGAGCTTAGCCAAATAATCATGAGTTTCATGACCTCGATGGCGCTCAAAATGAATAATCCACAACGTAACTCAAATCGATATGAGTACTTGTTCAATGGTTGCATCACTAATGCGAACATTAGGATGAAGCAATAAAAGATAGATAACATCGATACATGTAGAATTTAGCAATCAAAGGTAGTCTTTTCATTAAACACAAACAAGTCAAAATTGTACCGTAACACATTACGTGTCACTATGTCATACAATTCCAAGAACTCATCCTACCAACTGATGTCTTAGTTAAGTTAGGGATTTTTAAAAGATACCACAATGACTACCAATCTACAAGAGTCATTAGGTGTTCCACATGTCCCGAAAGATCCACCGATTCCCAATTCAGAAGAAGATTTCTTCAATTCATTTCATGGACACTAGGCATCCTCGTCAGTGGACAATGGCCTAGGAACAACCCTTAACACAAACTAACAATCATTTAAAACCTTATAGTTCAATCACATAACTTAACGACTTCCTCTTAACAATCTCATATTCCATACGAGTTAAACTTTACTTAATTCAAGTTTCAACCAAATCATACTCAATGTGATATCCTACCTCATTTTCCAGTACTTTCAACCTTATTCATAAACCTTAAAAGGGCAAGAAAAGCTCGAGTGCAACAAGTGCAACATTCACCCTTTCGATTTCAAATTTAAGAATTGGCTGACACCGAATCAGATGACACCTTTCCAGGTGATAACGTTTTGTCAAACTCCACTCTATAAGGAAAGACCGTCATGACATCTATATCAGATTTAATCTCGCCAATTCTTCTTTAATCAACTAATACCAACCTTTCTACGGATATCAACCATTTTGTGAGGATCATAAATATCCACAACTTGGTTTAGATCTAGAATAGCTAGAATTTCTACAGAAATAGTATAGATTAACTTGCTAGGGGATTTAGGGTTTCTTGTGACAATCTACGTCGTATGAATACTTCGTATAAGTATTAAAATAATCATCAAACAATCATGTAATCAAATTACAACATATATATATATATATATATATATATATATATATATATATATATATATATATATATATATATATATATATATAATATATATATATATATATATATATATATATATATATATATATATATATATATATATATATATATATATATATATATATATATATATATATATATATATATATATATATATATATATATATATATATATATATATATATATATATATATATATATATATATATATATATATATATATATATATATGTATATATATATATATATATATATATATATATATATATATATATGTATATATGTATATATATATATATATATATATATATATGTATATATATATATATATATATATATATATATATATATATATATATATATATATATATATATATATATATATATATATATATATATATATATATCTATATATATATATATATATATATATATATATATATATATATATATATATATATATATATATATATATATATATATATATATATATATATATATATATATATATAGGCTCCGGTTCCATTGAGAAGGTTTTATTTTGAGAAATTTGAGAAATCTTCGTTTGAGCCATTGATTCGAAATTTTTTCATTGATTCACTAGTTAACATCATTTAATAGTGAATCAAAACTATAAATCATAATTTTGATTCATAAATCTTTGTAAAAATCGAGTTATGAAATGATTCAAAAAATTTGTGTAGTAAACTCAATATTTTACAAATATCGCAACATCGAGAGTTTTTTTAATGTTGATTCAAATTTTTTTGACTCATTTTGTATTATTATCATATTAAAATGAATCAACACTTGAAAAACTTGAATCAAAGTTAACAAGCTATGGTTTTTGAAAAACCTTCTCAATTGAGAAGGTTTTTTTCCTTCTCAATCGATCCAGATTCTATATATATATATATATATATATATATATATATATATATATATATATATATATATATATATATATATATATATATATATATATATATATATATATATATATATATATATAGATATATATATATATATATATATATATATATATATATATATATATATATATATATATATATATATATATATATATATAATCCAAGTTATATATATATATTAAAATAACACTTCTCAGTCTGGCCATGTCGGTAACTCGGGAATTCTTCGGCACCATTATAGTCAAAAGATTTTTAGACATTTTGAGAAAAATGTTTATAGTTAAAAGATTTTGAAATATTTTATTCAAAGCCTTGGTTTTAAAAATCTTTCATTCTCTATAACGAGAGCTCTGGTACCAAACTGTAACACCCCCAAATTTACACAATTCAATACAGCGGAAGACTCATTGGTGTTACGGGATAACACATTACTCACATCATAGACAACGCTTAAAAATCACGTCGTTTAATAATAAAGCATTTCCATTCATAAATATCAGATTTACATAGGTCCCAAGTTATCGTATTTCATACAATTTTTACAAAATATTTGAATGGAAATTGTTATTTAAGTGCGGGCCATGAATTCTTGTTGTCTTCCCGAGAATTACCTTCAAGTACCTGAGATAAGACATATTAAAAGAAAGGGTCAGCAAAAACGCCGAGTGAATTCATAGAGTTTAATAAAACCATTAATATATCATTGGTATATAATTATTACCGAAAATCATTTTGTACAAATCTTTATAATAGGCCATAAAATAGCCAAAGTCATTTTATACAAATCCTTATCAAAAATCATAATATAGGCTTTTGCCTTCAAAATCATTATACGAAACATTGCATAAAAACATCATACAATATGTTTTATAACGTTGTATAAAGTTAAATAAAAACCGTTATATGAATATGGTTATGTAAAACCAAACACGAACATAATATCAATAATAAGTCCCCGTATTACTAGTCGGGCAATATATCGTAATTCAGTGCTTATAGCAGTATTTCGTTATCTGGATTATTATAAGCCGCATGACATTGTTACCTTACTACAACAAACAACGGGTAGCTAACCCGAAACTCATTTGCCCATCTAAATTAGCGTGTCGTCAAAAAAATCACGCTATGGAAATCTTCTCATACATAAATTCGCTTACCAATCAATGTAGCACGACGGGGATCAACCGTCAAGGCGCGAACTGGGGTGATCGTCCCCAAATAGTACTATTATATGCATAAGCGTCTACCAAATTCCGGTATTTCACAATTCATTCTAATGGGACTTTTAGTGACATAACCTAACTTTAATAATCCATTTTACTTAATACATCGGGTCTTGTAATCATTCATCAGGTCATACAATCATTCGGGTCTAAATCAATAAACAAACAATCGGGACAAATAATGTCCTATTTTATCAAAACTAACATGTTATCTCCCTCGCGGGTTTATAAAACATTTCATAAAAACATTTAAAGGAGTGCGAGGCTATGAACTCACGTTGATGTGGGAAAGCGGGTTATCGGCAATTCGGATGTACGGTACGTGCTTCAATCACGGAAACCTAGACAAATAATACTTGTCTTAGACTCTTGTCCAATGACTTTATAAAAATAACAATTATGTATACATATGATTATTTTATATATATGATGATGATCAAGTGGGTTTATACATTCTCATTTACTCATTTTAGTGTTATGTATTGGTAACTTTTATACTAGTTTACTAGTTTTACTTATTTACATGTTTTAGGCCCAATACCTTATATTAGTCTATTTTACACTTTTATTATCAGTATTATACTTTACATGTTGGGCCCAAGTTGGTTAAGCCCAAAAAGTAAGTTTATAAGTGTTTTACCAAAGTAGTCGGGATAATAGTCCAATAAGGCTACTTTGACACGTTAATGTCTATATGTTGTAAAGCTCGGGTTTTATCGGTTTTTACTTGTTAATGTCTAATGTATATCGGTTTTTACTTTGGCATGTTATAGCTACTGATGAATCAACCTCTAAATATTTTAATAAATTAGTCCAGAACAGTGTAGGCAGATTTGCACTCTAATCTTGTTTTGATCATATCTCACTCATTTTGATGATTCCATTGCATGGCCAACTCTCACATGTGTATAACACCTAATAATTACTGTAAAATGATTCCACTATGCCATTTTGTCAGTTTATCATTTGGTTAGTTACTGTTTTTATACAGCCAACTTTATAAGCAACAATTTAACCTTTTTACCTATGGTTTTCCATTTTTTTAACCATGTTTATCAACACTTGATCCCTACACAACCTTTTTACCATCATATATTCATCATATACATATACAATAAAAAAGAAAATACATTTGATCTTTACAAAAATAACAGAGGAATTGGAAAGGATGATCTTGTTTACCAACCAAGACTATATCTTATTTTTGGATGACAACAACATGAGGTACACCAAATATATCTTCAAGATCATCAACCACCAAGAATATTTGTGGAGAAATCAGCCCTAGGACACAAGCAAATCACCTCCTTTTATGTTATAATGATCACCAATCAACAAGGCTTCAAGGTTTCTTCATTATATGTGTGGATAACACAATCTTTATGGCTAAAATTAATCAAATGAGGGTGTTTGATGGTGGAAATGGGTCGACAATGGGGAGGATGAGAGAGTTTTGAATAGTAGTTTGCTTGTGTAGCTAAGTGTAATATTCACGGATAAATTTATTTCCTGAAATGTCGGACTGTCACCAAAAACGGTGTATGTAAACGTAAGCACGTAACGTAGAGTCCTCCGGTTTAGACGTAGTCGATGCTACTTCACGATGTAAACCCAAATTTCTTCCCAAAAATAAGTGAGTTCATAATATAAAATTAAAATAATGTCTTTAAATTATACCTGAGAATAAAATATCAACCATAAATTGACGGATTGTCACAATTCCAGTCATTGAACCAGTTTCTGTCATTCAAGAATCAAGTGAACCGACGTGGGCGGATACAATTACCATAGATGAGAATGCACCCGAGCAACCTTGGATCACAGAAGATGCTAGCATTCATCCTCTAACTCAAGAAGATGAATCAGACTTCTCTGAAATCCTCAGCAATCCCATCGACTTCTCAACATACCTAGTCTACAATTATGGAACTGACAACATAACTCTGGCTATGGTAACTCGAGCTCTTCTTGGTCCCACCATCCTCGCTAACTCAAGAATCAGCAGAATGGAGGCTGAATACAATGCAAATGATCTTTTGAAAGAAATGAACACTCCTCAACGAACATGTCGTCACATGCCAGAAAATGCGCCTCGCCTGATAGTTGATGGTAATTCTCAAATTATACTTGATTTCTTTGTCTGCTGTGACCTTGAGTATTTGGTGAAAGGCGCAAACAAGTATGTGACTTCATTAACTTCGGTTAAAGGTGCAACTTGGGGATCAATACTATGGATTGAGGAAAATGTTGATCGTCTATGGATAAAGCAATTAGTTCCTTAGTATGATCACTATGCTGAATTGGGTGCATCGCATTGGGGCGAAACCATAAAACAAGCTTACATCTATGCATGTGGATTCAAATCAATCACTCAAGTCGTATCTAAGTTCAGAATCAAAGCCATTATAGGATTGAGAATTCAATCCAAGGTCGGTTACCATCATTTAACAGAGATCAAACAGAAAAGAGAAGACGACAAACACTACACCATCATGGAAGGAGACTTTTCGGATCTTCCTCTTGAAGACATGTTGCATCTGATGACTCAAGGTACACTCAGACACTTAGAAGCTGAAGACATCATTACCTTCAATTCAGCTCTGAGAATCTACACTCGTTGCATTGTAATCAAGAAGAGAGTTGAAGACTTGTAACTCGGTGTCGAAAGTTATCAGAAGAAGATGAACCTCACTGCTCCATACCCTAAAGTTCATGATATCCATCGCAACAAAAGTCCCTACACGAGTACTAAAAAACCGAGTCCAAGCACTTTCTACTTAAATGGATCCGGTGAGAAGAAATTCATGAGAGTCGTGGAACTTCACAAGTTTAGTGACGGGACTCTTGAACAAGTACGGGACACATTGTTGTAGCTCAACATCACCAAGAATCATCCCAAGGTTACAGTAAAGTGGAACGATGGATACGTATGAAAAGATGAGGGAAAGACCGTTAATGAGGAGTCTAGAACAATTCGTCGATGGTAGACCATATGGAGCGCACCACAAGCTAGTGGAACGATCTATTTAAAATGGGTCGTACTATCTCAGGTCAACTCCATATTTTACTTGTGAATATGTAAATATTGTGAATATTGTGCTTTTATGGCTTGCTGTATTGTGAAAGTATGATAATTTTTCAAGAATTTCTCACGAGATTTTAAATCTTTCAAAATATATCATACTCAAGCACTACAACTAACCCTCATTAGTGATCGCGTGACTCATTTTTTGCAATTATAAATTTGCACGAGTAATGCCTAAGTATGGTGTAAATCACCGACTTTCCACCGCGTATCATCCATAAACTAATGGTCAAGCCGAGATCCCTAACCGTGGACTTAAGCGAATCTTAGAGCGTACTGTGGGAGAGCATCGTGCCTCATGGGCCGATAAGTTAGATAATGCTTTGTGGGCTTTCCGTACCGCTTATAAGACACCTATAGGTTGTACCCCTTATCGCCTTGTGTACGGAAAGGCTTGCCACCTTCCCATTGAGTTGGAGCATAAGGCTTATTGGGCCTTGAAATGGGCTAATTTTGATATCAGCAAAGCCAGTGATCTTAGGAAAATCCAACTCAATGAATTAAGGAATGTGGCTTATGAAAACTCTTTGATCTATAAGGAAAAAACTAAGCTCATTCATGATTCCAAGATTAAGAACCGAGAGTTTCACATAGGTGAAAAAGTTTTACTCTTTATATCGGTTGAAAATCTTTTCAAGAAAGCTTAAGAGTCGTTGGTCCGGTCCATTCACCGTTGCTAATATTTTCCCATATGGTACCATTGAGTTATCTCAACCAAATGGGCCCAATTTCAAGGTGAATGGCCAACGTGTTATGTTGTACATTGGTGAGGACATCTCTCACGAGATGATTCCATCCCTCACCATGTTTCCCTTGAATTAGCTCTGGGTCGAGTCAGGCTCGTGACTCAGTTAACAAAAACAAGCGCTTCTCGTGAGGCAACCCGATGACCTATCCTTTTACCCGTTTTTCATAATAAGTGTAGCGGGAGCCACGTAGGTGTTTGTTGTCTTGTTCTTATGATGTGCAAGGATTAAACTTTCAAAGATCTACTTTTGATGATATTTGACAACCCGTGATCCCGGTTCTATCCTAAACTTTTGTGATTCAATATTTCATATCTTATATGTTGACATTGAAATCACTATAGTCGTCTCTTCATTAGCAAGATTTAAACAAAGTTCACAGTTTCCTAAGTCTAGGGGATTTTACTCCCACATTCTTAAATATTGAGGACAATGTTTATATCAAGTGTAGGGGGGACTTCTATCGAAGTTAAGTGGGATTTTCCATGAATCTGTCCTCATTTTAACCAGAAAATTTAATTTTTCGACGTTTTTCAATTTTTTTTATCTATTTTGGCCTAGTAGTATTTTTCATTTATTTTCTTTTATGTTTTTTCCTTTTGTCATCGCATCGTATGTATATATTTCATTTAAAGAATAAAGTCAAAAACGAAAAAGTAAAGTTAAATAAAATGGTTTTAATGAGTTTAAATATCTTTGATATATTAGGCCCGTCATGAATCTTTTGACTCGACCCGAGTTTACTTATCCAAGTTTACTCTAGCTAGTATCCTTAACGTGTTTAAATCAAGTTTTGCTAGACTTTTATATAGGGAACTTTTAAACGCGAAAGTCTTAACTCAAACGGGTTAAGAACTAGAACTTTTCGCAAGTTCCTATAATTGATTCTAGAAAGTCGTTTATAAAGGGAACTTTAAAAAGCGAATTCTAAACTTGAAAAATTCTAAGAAGTTGCAAGATCCTATAGATGACTTGAAAACCCAAAACTTTCATTTAACAGGCTAAGCATCCACGAGTCTCATCCCTTGAGATTTTAAATTGTGGAGAACGAGAGATGATAGAGTCAATTATAAGTTTGGTATTCTTTCATGCATTTATGTGAGTTAATTATGAGATTCTTCTCCCATCGCTTGTTAATAATATAATTGCAATAAGTAAGGTTGTACGATTTGAAAAGTAACTTAGCTTCTAGCATAAGATCGTTTAAAAGTTGCTCGGGATTAATTAGAGTTCATAGCCAAGGCATAACTTATTGAAGCGGGATGCGAAGATTGGCGAGTCTAAAAAGGCCCTAACAAGGCATGAGGGCTACATTTTGTTGCTAAAGATCCAAAGTGATGCAAAATATCATTTATAAAAAATCAATATGAAGGATTGAGACACACGACGAAAAGCAAATACTCCCCAAGAGATCATGGAGATGTCTATCCGAAAAGACCCTAGCAAGGTATGAGGATAAATAGATCCAAGTACTAAAAAGAGGCGGATCGTTGTATATCAAAATCCTAAATAACGATTAGAGAAAAATGAATAAGTCGTGGTCCAAGTTTGAAGAATCTCTCAAAAGCTTCAAGTGAAGAAATACCTATTATGAAGAGAAGACCATTATTTCAAGGAACGTCTCTCAAGATTCGAAGTATGAAGTCAATGCCAAATATCGGTCCGAGAAAGGTCTTAAATCGTGAAACGAGTTATGCCAAGATATGAACTTTATGAGGTTTCGAGAAGCAGTTTAAAGAGATTTTGTTCTTTAGCTAACTATTGTTTAAATCATCCTACATTATTTTAAGCCTAAATAACCTATCGAATTAAGTCCATAATGCATCCCCGTGATCATTCAAGACAACAATAAAATATCAGAGACGCACCTAGGAATAAGGGAGTCTAAGTGAATAATTGAGCCACAAGAGTGAGTGTTAGCTTACTAACTTATAATAACAATGATCTCGTTTTTAACCTTGGTATGGGAACGTGAAAATTGAGGTTGATAAACCTTCATGACATCCAAATCCCTAATGTACGTCTTTGATATCTTTACTTGTTTTTCCTTCAAGCATTTTGTAATTTTTTATCTTTTTAGTTTCCTTAGTGTTTAGTATTTAATAAAGGCCAAGGTAGGTTAATTATGATGAAAAATGTTAATCTCTGCTTTGAAATTATGCATTGCATGAGGGCATTGCAATGTTCAAGTGTAGGGGATTTAATAAGTGTGAAAAAACACTTATCCTTTCACCACTTAAAACAAGTAAAAACGAGGCATAAACATGTATTTAATTTCGTAAAAGTCGGAATTATGCGTGGTTTGTGTTTTATTATGTTTTAGGACAAAAATATGAAAAAGGAAGAAAACATGGGTTTTCACGGGCTTTTATCGAAGAAAAAGACAAAAGACAAAGTCAAAAGATCAAAAGTGCAAAAAGAACGAAATTCAAAGGCCTATTCTCAAGATTTATCAAAGAAAAAGTCTAAAGATGGAATTTTAACGAAGTCGAAGAACCACGTCTACTAAAAGAAGAAAATTAGAAGACGAGTTCATGTTATCATTCGACTAATCCCGAGGCAAAGTCGAGAAAGACGAGTTATTTAAAAAGACGAGAAGACAAGAGAAAGAAGGAAGCAACAACACCCTCCCCTTCTCCTATAAATATCCTCCTAATCCTTCATTAGGAGGAGTTAGTTATATTTTAGTTTTAAAGTAAGGTAATTAGGAGTAGGTGTTACTTTCTCTCTCTAGAATTTTCTTTCAAGTTTGTTTAATCTTTCATCTTTTAAATCTTGTAACTGAATCTTAATCTTCTTCATTAATTCAAAGCTTTTTAGTTAATTCTCATTCTTCCTTCTTAATCATAATCTATTGTTTTGATTCACTAATCATGTAGTTTGTTCAATCATTTTGTTGTTTGATTGATGTGCTTATTCTATTATTCTTATTGGTTTTCATGTATTTGATTGTTTTAGCTTATTGTGCTTATTGGTTATTGTGTGTTTTTTTAATCAAGTGTTTTTAATAGTTTAATCTTTTAAAAGTTCATTTTTAATATTTGGATTATTTATAGTTTTTAAAGTTTTTAAATTTTGGCTTATTAGCTTTTTCTAAAATTTAATTTGGTTAAGTTTTTGGTAAGTTCTTATTTAGATTTTTGCTTATTTTTTGTTATCCGGGTTCTTAAAACCCTAGTATTCCGAATTAGACAATAACCAATTTTCCTGAATTATATGAATTTTTGTTATTCCGACTTGTGTTAGAATTCAATATTCCGAACTACATTAATCATTAGGATTCTAGATTATAGTTGTATCCTTATTCCGGATTAGCTCAAGAGTTAGCTATTCCGGATTACATTAAATTCTTGGAATCCGGATTACACCAAGAACACACATTCCGGATGACGTGCAAATAGTTATTCCAGATTGTGTTTAGCACCTAGATTCCGGATTAAGTCCTTCTGCCTAATTCCGAATTATGTCAAGTATTTGGATTCCGGATTATATAGAAGAAGCATATTCCAGATTGCTTGTGTTTTAGTCATTCCGGATAAGGATAAAACCTACGAATTGTGTAGGTAGCTAAGGATTCCGGATTGCTAACAGAACTATATTCCGAATTGTGTAGGTAGCTTAGATTCTAGATTAGTTAGAAACTTAGGATTCCAGATTAGGTTGTGCTTTATATAATTTCGACTTATGTTTGATTTTGATTTCCTGTTTTACTTTCAAACTTTATTTTTCCCGCCATTTTTACTTAGCTTTATTTTAACTTGTTTTGACTTAGTTTATTTTCAAGTTTACATTTTTATAAAGTTTTAATCTTTCGTCATTTATTCTTAAAAGTCTTTATATTTAGTTTAATTTTTCCAATCTTTCTTTTCTATTTAGTTACTGAATACAATGCAAATGAGCTTTTGAAAGAAATGAACACTCCTCAACGAACATGTCGTCACATGCCAGAAAATGCTCCTCGCTTGATAGTTGACGGTAATTCTCAAATTATACCTGATTTCTTTGTCTGCTGTGACCTTGAGTATTTGGTGAAAGGCGCAAACAAGTATGTGACTTCATTAACTTCGGTTAAAGGTGCAACTTGGGGATCAATACTATGGATTGAGGAAAAGGTTGATCGTCTATGGATAAAGCAATTAGTTCCTTAGTATGATCACTATGCCAAATTGGGTGCATCGCATTGGGGCGAAACAATAAAACAAGCTACCATCTATGCATGTGGATTCAAATCCCCTACACTTGACCATTGCAATGTCCTCATGCAATGCATTAGTTACAGAGCAAGATTACACTTTTCATCATAATCAATCCACGTTGGCCTTTATTAAAAAGATAGAAAATTAAAGACATACAAAATAAAGAAATCAAAAGCATACCTTGGGTTTTGAAAATGTTATGAATAATCATCATCCTCAAGTTTTCACTTTCTCCAAACCAAGCTTAAAAACGAGATCATTGTTATTATAAGTTAGTAGACTAACACGAACTCATGTGGGCCAATTATTCACTTAGACTCCCTTATTCCTAGGGGTATCTCTTATATTTTATTGTTGTCTTGAATGATCACGAGGATACATTGTTTGACTTATTTCGATAGTTATTTAGTCTGAAAATAAAGTGAACGATTTAATCAATAGTTAGCTAAAGGACCAAATCTTTTAAAACTGCTTCTCGGGACCTCATAAAGTTCATATCTTGGCATAACTCGCTTCGCGATTTGAGACCTTTCTCGGACCGATATTTGGCAGCGACTTCATACTTCAAATCTTGAGAGACGTTCATGAAATAATGGTCTTCTCTTCATAATAGGAATTCTTCACTTTGAAGTTTTGAGAGATTCATACTTGGACCATGACTTCTTTATTTTTCTCCAATCTTTATTTTGGACTTTGATATACAACGATCCACCTCCTTTTATGACTTGGATCTATTTATCCTCATACCTTGTTAGGGTCTTTTCGGATACACTTCTCCATGACTTTTGGGGAGTTTTGCTTTACGTCGTGTGTCTCGATCCTTCATATTGATTTTCGATAAATGATTCTTCACATCACTTTGGATCTTTAGCAACAAAATATAGCCCTCATGCCATGTTAGGGCCTTTTCGGACTCGCCAATCTTCGCGTCCCGCTTCAATAAGTTATGCCTTGGCTATGAACTCTAATCCATACCGAGCAACTTTTAAACGATCTGGGGCTAGAAGCTAAGTAACTTTTCAAATCGTACAACCTTATTTATTAGTAGATAAATTTATTAGCAAGCGATGGGAGAATAGGCTTATAATTAACTCACATAAATTCACGAAAGAATACCGAACTTATAATTGGCTCTATCATCTCTCGTTCTCCACTGTTTAAAATCTCAAGTAATGAGACTCGTGGATGCTTAGCCTATTAAATCAAGGTTTTGGGTTTTCGAGTCGCCTATAGGATCTTGCAAATTTTTAGACTTTTTCAAGTTTTAGAAATCGCATTTTAAAGTTCCCTTGATAAACGACTCTCTAGGATCAATTATAGGAACTTGCGAAAAGTTCTTTTTCTTAACCCGTGAGAGTTAAGACTTTCGCGTTTTATAGCTCCCTATATAAAAGCCTAGCAAAACTTGACTTAAACACGTTAAGGATACTAGCTAGAGTAAACTCGGATTGTGTCAAAAGATTCACAACGTTTGAAAATTAAAACCACTTATTAAACATTTATTCTAATAAGGAAAGAAAATAACTATACAAAGGAAAAAAACTAATAGGCCAAAATAGATTAAAATTTTTGAAAAATGTCGAAAAATAGATTTTCCGGTTAAAATGAGGACAAATACAAGGAAAAGACCACTTAACTTCGATAGAAGTCCCCCCTACACTTAAGATAAACATTGTCCTCAATGTTTAAGCATGTGGGAGTAAACTCCCCTACACTTAGGACATTGTGCACGTTGTTTAAATCTCGCTAAGGAAAAGACAACTAAAGAGATTCCTATTTTAATATTGAGAAAATATAAAATAGTGAATCGAAAAGGGTTTAGGATAGAACCGGGAAGAAGTAGAACACGGAATCACGGGTCGTCAAGAATCATCAAGAGTAGATCATTTAAGCTCGAATCCCTGATTAAGAAGTGAGGAGAGGAAAGCAAACCAAAGGGTCTCCCCTACACTTATGCTAAAGAAAGTGAAAAGATAGATGCATGGGTTGCCTCCCAAGAAGCGCTTGATTTTTGTTAACCGAGTCGTGAGCCTGACTCGACCTTGATCATCAACGGAAGAAGCATGAAACATATCCACCAGGATCAAAGACATAGTTTTCATCGAGCAAATAACACAAGATTTAGGCAAACAAGGCAATCCAAAGAAGAGTAGGCAAGGTTCCCTTAAGCAGCGATGGAGCACGGTAGAAGCAAGGTTGAAGTGTTGCAAGCATGTCTTCAAAATTTCCAAAGATTTTTCCTTTTATTTCATCAGGTGGATACTGAGATGCCTTAAAGACTTCAATACCGGGGTCGAACACCTTTTCCTTTAAGGGAAAATAGCACTCAGGCTCAGCCGAGTGTGAAGAAGATCCGCAAAGAAGCACAACCTCGTCCTCAGAAGGAGGACAAAGAGGTGTCAAATCATATGTGCAACGGATATTGGTGTCAACCGGTTTCTTCTCCTTTGATAGAATGCCCTTCAAATCCAAAGTAGGATCAAGACGATAATCTTCAAAGTCCAAAGGTGGAGCATCACTCTCATGAGGGAAGTAAGTGTTAAGAAATTCAGAAAAATCTTCCTCAAATGAATAATCGTCCAAAGTAGGATCGAGTGATGGCGGAGGATCTTCGTCATGTAAAGAATCGCTTGAGAGAGTATCGGCCTCATCGAAATCATCGAAAGTGGGCAGCTCGGGATACTCAGAAGTACAATCACAATCATCCGAATCTGAGCTAGAATCATCATCATCATAAGCATCGAAGATCGGTGGCGAATCATAAATGGTAGAAGGTTCCAAACTAGAGTGAGAATCATCCACATTATCTTCAAATAGTGGATTATCAGTGGAAGACTCGAATAGAGGATTGTCATAGACGGTAAAGTCATCGAGCACATTTATCATATTCACTGATTCTCGGCCTCCAAAAGATTTTCCAGTAAGCTTCCCCATTTTAAACACTTTTGAATCATCCCCGACTCGTAAGATTAACTCACCTTCGGCCACATCTACTAAAGCTCGTCCGGTTCTCAAGAATGGCCGACCAAGTATTAAAGGAATACGAGGGTCCATTTCATAATCAACAACGACAAAATCGACCGGGAAAGTAAATGTGCCAACTTTGATGAACACGTCTTCGGCTATACCAACGGGGTAAGCGAGAGTGAGATTTGCAAGTTCGAGAGTCATCTTTGTTGGAATGAGATCGGGCAATGATAGTGTTTTCCAAACACTCAGTGGCATCAAATTAATACTAGCCCCGAGATCAGCAAGGGCAGTAAATTCTTCAGTTTTGTTGAACACGTAAGGCAACACAAAACGACCGGGATCTCTAAGCTTTTCCAGAAGTTCTCTAAGAAGAACTGCAGAGCAGTTTTCATTTAAGCGTGTGTTGGCGAGTTCAATAAGCTTCTCCTTCTTGCTAAGCAATTCCTTGAATGCTTTGACAAATTTCGGCATGTGGCAAAGTGCTTCAACAAGGCTAATGTTGATGGTCATTTTAGATAGCATATCCACATATTTCGATACTTGACAATCATTCTTGGTTAGCTCGTTGGTCTTGCCTATGCGAGAAGGGTATGGGATTCTGGGTTGATAGGGAGACGGTGAAGGTGTAGTTGGTGAAGGTTGTGATGTTGAAGGGTCCTTCCGAGATACAACGTCATGACGAGGCGGAGACGGTAATGGTGCACTAAAACTAGGTGTAGGAGGAGTAGGGATACATGGTGGTGGAGGAGGTGTAGATGATGGTGGTGGGATAGGTGAATCGACAATGGTAATTCCACTACGCGTAGTTATAGCACTCACATTAGCTCGCGGATTGGTGACGGTGTTTGAAGGTAGAGAACCCGAAGAAGAAGGTTGAGCTTCGGGCAAGAAACTAGCCAATAGATTCTTTAATTCAGTTGTTTGAGTGCTGAAGGAGGATTGAATATTATCACAAACCTCGGTTCTAATGTCATTACCTTGCTTCAAGATATCTCCTTTCAAATTGATTATTTGGCTCTGTAGATTCTTGATTTGCTCACCTTGAGTTCTCATGATGGTGTCAACATCGGGATTAATGGGTGGGTGTTGTTGGGTGGGTGGTTGATAAGGGTTAGAAGCACGAGGTGGGATTTGGTTGCTTCTATTGTAGTTGTTGGCGGGATTTTGGTTTTGAGGAGAAAAACCGGGTGAAAGGTAGTTGTTGGAACGGTAGCTCAGCAGATTTCTATCCCCTTGTTGTCTAGCTTGGTAATTTTCCGGTGAATAATTACCATAAGCTGCATACACATTTTACGGATTTCCTTGTGTTGAAGGACAATCGGTGTATGAGTGAGGACCGCCACATGTTTCACAAGGATTAGCAACCGCTTTAACTTGTTGTTGTTGTTGTTGGTTTGAAGCGAGAAGCGTAATACTTTTGCTCATTTCGACCATCATGCGGGTGAGTTCGGTCATCTCAGGGTTTGCTGAGGTGGAGGAAACATTGACTCTCGGGTTGTTCCTAGAAGAAGCAGAGGAATCCCAGTTCTTGTGATGAGTAGTCATGTTCTCAATTAACTCTCTACACTCCTCGGGTCTCCTTTTCATGAATGTGCCACCGGCGGCTGCATTGATCGTATCACGATCTCGAAAAGTCAATCCGTTGTAGAAAGTGTCTATTAAGGTCACAGGGAGCATGTTGTGGTTTGGACATCTATCGATCAAGACATTATATCTCTCCCAAGCGTCAAAAAGAGATTCATCAGGGTCTTGCATGAAACCGCTGATCTGATTGCGAAGGCTTGTGATCATGGATGGTGGAAAGTAGCGCGACAAAAAGCGTTGAGTCATATCATCCCAAGTGTGAATAGAATTCTTCGGGAGACGATCAAACCATTTCTCGGCATGATGCGATAAAGTATGTGGGAAGAGTTGTAGGCGGAGAACATCCATTGTGGCCCCAGGCAACTTCATGCTTTGAGTGATTGTAATGAACTTGTCGAGGTGTTTGTTGGCATCATCATCAGGCAATCCACGTAATGGGTTTGTTTGCACTTGCTGAATCATGTGGTGCTTCAACGAAAACTCAGGAGCGTTGATTTGCATCGGCGCAATCGGTCCTCCTCGTCCAAACATGCTTGGTTGACAAAGTTCCTCCATGGTCCGAATATCGGGCTGTGGAAGAGCATTGTTGTTATTATTATTATTATTGAGGTGCGGTGGAATGTTGTTGTTGTTAACACCTGCCATACTTAAATCTTCTTGAGTCTCGGGCTCTTGATAATTGGAAGATCTAGTACGCATACACCTGAAAATGCAAAAGAAAAAGAAACCAAACGCAAGGACAATATATATACACAATAAAGATAATCTTTTTGGATTTTTGAAATTTTTAATTTTTATGGTTTTTTGAATTTTTTTAGGCAAGAAAAGTAACGTTCACAAGTGAGTGGATCCCAAAAAGCAACGTGTCTCTCACAGAAAATCGTCAATCTTAACGAAAAGAGCCGGCAGCGGCGCCATTTGATAACTAGGTTTTACCTAATTAAAAAGTTAAGTTCGTTGTGTTGGTCTAATCGAATTGATCTAGGCTCTCTATGTGACACTATTGTTTTTGGTGGAACAAAGATGTGTTGTTGTAGTGTTTAAAATAAAATGTGCAAAACAATTAAAGTAAAGGTGCTCTTAAAATAAATCTAAGTCTAATTAAAATAAAGGTGCAAGTATTTAAAAACGTGACTGAAATTAAAGGGCACTAAAGTAAATGACGTAAACTTAAATCTAACTAAGGCAACTTAAAGTGCGACTAAAACTAAGGCAAGTCTAAAATAAAGCTAAGGCAAATAATCTTAAAGTGCAATTAATTTAAAGGCAGAAAAAAATAAAGCTTGAAAATAAAAATCAAAGACAAAAGCTAATAAGAACCTGAATACAGCTCATTCGGAATAAACCTTCGTTTGGAACAATCACTCGTCCGGAATGTCACCTTCGGTTGAAATGATTCTTCTTCGCTTGGAATATTGCCAAAATCCTTGATTCGGAACAAATTAATCTGAATATGTCACTTATCAAAAACAATCCTTCGTTCGGAACTTTACTGATTCGGAACTCTAAATTTTGCCTTGATTCGGAACTTTTTGGTCACCCTTGATTCGGAAGATTCCGAATGAAGCCCCTTGATTCGGAAGTTTCAGACTTCCGAATGAACACCTCTTGAATCGGAACTTGCCCCTTGATCCGGAAGTTTATTCGGAACTTTTAAGTTCCGAATGAACAGCTCTTGGTTCGGAACTTTGGAAACTTCCGAATGAACGATCACTGATCCGGAACTTTTGGAGTTCCGAATGAACAGTGCTTGATCCGGAACTTTTGAGTTCCGAATGAAGCTTTTCTGGTTCGGAACTTTTGAGTTCCGAATGAATGACTATTTGTTCGGAGGTTATCCTTCGTCCGGAACTTTGAATGTTCCGGATGAACAAGTTTGGCTCGGAACTTGCTAATCCCAAATCTTCCGGATGAAACCTTGACTCGGAACTTTCGAAGTTCCGAATGAACAAACTCCCTTGTCTTGATTCGGATGTTTTCACCTGGAAAGATTAGATACACAACAAACTCCCCCGAAGAACAAGGGATTACAGACAAACACGATCTAACACAAAATTCAACCAAAATCAACACAAAGATTAATCTAAACAGTAACGAATCAACAGTAACATCAACAAACAATTAAAAACAAGAAATTTAACAACTTTAACCACAATAATCAACAATCACTTGGATCAAAACAAAAGCATAAGCATGAACATAAACATAAACACATAAATTAAAGATTAAGAAAGGTAGATAAGAGATTGACAAGATAAAGTAAAGATTGACAATAATTAAATGAAAACTTACTTGAAATTAAATGAATTTAAGGTGCATGACAAGGTATTTAAATTTGACAAGAAAAGTAAATGACAAGGTATTTAAATGGTGGAAGAGCTAATTGTCACACTTAGCCAACAAAAACAAATGAACACACTAATGGTCTATTTATAGGGGAGGATTAGGAAGCTTCGTCCCCTCCTTCATTTCTTGTTAATTGCAAGATTAAGCCCCTTTCTTCTTAATCTTCATTAATTGCGTCATTAGTCCTTTTCTTCTAATCTTCTTTAAACTTGGACTAAAGGGACTTTTGGCTTCGGGATTTCTTCGAACTCGTCTTTAATTTCTTCAATAAAATAGACTTGAATTCTTCGGCTTTTGATAAACTTCCGTCTTTTGACTTTTTCTTCGATAAATCTTCAGAATTGGTCGTGGACTTCCGTTCTTTTTGCACTCTTGACTTCTTGACTTCGTCTTTCATCCTTTTCTTCAATAAAAGTCCGTAAATGCCCGTGAATGTCCGTGTTTTCTCCACTTTTCACCTTTTCATCCTAAATCACAACAAAAACACAAACCACCCATAATTCTGACATAAAAGTCATAAAATACTTGGTCCGGTTATTATTGTAATTAAGTGGTAGAAAAGATGGGTGTTTACACACCTATCACATGTGGATTCAAATCAATCACTCAAGCCGTATCTAAGTTCAGAATCAAAGCCATTCTAGGATTGAGAATTCAACCCAAGGTCGGTTACCGTCATTTAACAGAGACCAAACAGAAAAGAGAAGACGACAAACACTACACCATCATAGAAGGAGACTTTTCGGATCTTCCTCTTGAAGACATGTTGCATCTGATGACTCAATGTACACTTAGATACTTAGAAGCTGAAGACATCATTGCCTTAAATTCAGCTCTGAGAATCTACACTCGTTGCATTGTAATCAAGAAGAGAGTTGAAGACTTGTAACTCGGTGTCGAAAGTTATCAGAAGAAGTTGAACCTCACTGCTCCATACCCTAAAGTTCATGATATCCATCGCAACAACAGTCCCTACACGAGTACTAAAAAACCGAGTCCAGACACATTCTACTTAAATGGATCCGGTGAGAAGAATTTCATGAGAGTCGTGGAACTTCACAAGTTTAGTGACGGGACTCTTGAACAAGTACGGGATACATTGTTGCAGCTCAACATCACCAAGAATCATCCCAAGGTTACAGTAAAGTGGCACGATGGATACGTATGAAAAGATGAGGGAAAGACGGTTAATGAGGAGTCTAGAACAATTCATCGGTGGTAGACCATATGGAGCGCACCACAAGCTAGTGGAACGATCCATTTAAAATGGGTCGTACTATCTCAGGTCAACTCCATATTTTACTTGTGAATATGTAAATATTGTGAATATTGTGCTTTTGTGGCTTACTGTAGTGTGAAAGTATGATAATTTTTCAAGAATTTCTCACGAGATTTTAAATCTTTCAAAATATATCATACTCAAGCACTACAACTAACCCTCATTAGTGATCGCGTGACTCATTTTTGCAATGATAAATTTGCACGAGTAATGCCTAAGTATGGTGTAAATCACCGACTTTCCACCGCGTATCATCCATAAACTAATTGTCAAGCCGAGATCCCTAACCGTGGACTTAAGCGAATCTTAACCGTACTGTGGGAGAGCATCGTGCCTCATGGGTCGATAAGTTAGATGATGCTTTGTGGGCTTTCCGTACCGCATATAAGACACCTATATGTTGTACCCCTTATCGCCTTGTGTACGGAAAGGCTTGCCACCTTCCCATTGAGTTGGAGCATAAGGCTTATTGGGCCTTGAAATGGGCTAATTTTGATATCAGCAAAGCCGGTGATCTTAGGAAAATCCAACTCAATGAATTAAGGAATGTGGCTTATGAAAACTCTTTGATCTATAAGGAAAAAACTAAGCTCATTCATGATTCCAAGATTAAGAACCGAGAGTTTCACATAGGTGAACAAGTTTTACTCTATAAATATCGGTTGAAAATCTTTTCAAGAAAGATTAAGAGTCGTTGGTCCGGTCCATTCACCGTTGCTAAAATTTTCCCATATGGTACCATTGAGTTATCTCAACCAAATGGGCCCAATTTCAAGGTGAATGGCCAACGTGTTAAGTTGTACATTGGTGAGGACATCTCTCACGAGATGATTCCATCCCTCACCATGTTTCCCTTGAATTAGCTCTGGGTCGAGTCAGGCTCGTGACTTAGTTAACAAAAACAAGCGCTTCTCGTGAGGCAACCCGATGACCTATCCTTTTACCCGTTTTTCATAATAAGTGTAGGGGGAGCCACGTAGGTGTTTGTTGTCTTGTTCTTATGATGTTCAAGGATTAAAGCTTTCAAAGATCTACTTTTGATGATATTTGACAACCCGTGATCCCGGTTCTATCCTAAACTTTTGTGATTCAATATTTCATATCTTATATGTTGACATTGAAATCACTATAGTCGTCTCTTCATTAGCAAGATTTAAACAAAGTTCACAGTTTCCTAAGTGTAGGGGATTTTACTCCCACATTCTTAAATATTGAGGACAATGTTTATATCAAGTGTAGGGGGGACTTCTATCGAAGTTAAGTGGGATTTTCCATGAATCTGTCCTCATTTTAACCAGAAAATTTAATTTTTCGACGTTTTTCAAATTTTTTTATCTATTTTGGCCTAGTAGTATTTTTCATTTATTTTCTTTTATGTTTTTTCCTTTTGTCATCGCATCGTATGTATATATTTCATTTAAAGAATAAAGTCAAAAACGAAAAAGTAAAGTTAAATAAAATGGTTTTAATGAGTTTAAAGATCTTTGATATATTAGGCCCGTCATGAATCTTTTGACTCGACCCGAGTTTACTTATCCAAGTTTACTCTAGCTAGTATCCTTAACGTGTTTAAATCAAGTTTTGCTAGACTTTTATATAGGGAACTTTTAAACGCGAAAGTCTTAACTCAAACGGGTTAAGAACTAGAACTTTTCGCAAGTTCCTATAATTGATTCTAGAAAGTCGTTTATAAAGGGAACTTTAAAAAGCGAATTCTAAACTTGAAAAAGTCTAAGAAGTTGCAAGATCCTATAGATGACTTGAAAACCCAAAACTTTCATTTAACAGGCTAAGCATCCACGAGTCTCATCCCTTGAGATTTTAAATTGTGGAGAACGAGAGATGATAGAGTCAATTATAAGTTTGGTATTCTTTCATGCATTTATGTGAGTTAATTATGATATTCTTCTCCCATCGCTTGTTAATAATATAATTGCAATAAGTAAGGTTGTACGATTTGAAAAGTAACTTAGCTTCTAGCATAAGATCGTTTAAAAGTTGCGCGGGATTAATTAGAGTTCATAGCCAAGGCATAACTTATTGAAGCGGGATGCGAAGATTGGCGAGTCTGAAAAGGCCCTAACAAGGCATGAGGGCTACATTTTTTTGCTAAAGATCCAAAGTGATGCGAAAAATCATTTATAAAAAATCAATATGAAGGATTGAGACACACGAAGAAAAGCAAATACTCCCCAAGAGATCATAGAGAAGTCTATCCGAAAAGACCCTAGCAAGGTATGAGGATAAATAGATCCAAGTACTAAAAAGAGGCGGATCGTTGTATATACAAATCCTAAATAAAGATTAGAGAAAAATGAATAAGTCGTGGTCCAAGTTTGAAGAATCTCTCAAAAACTTCAAGTGAAGGAATACCTATTATGAAGAGAAGACCATTATTTCAAGGAACATCTCTCAAGATTCGAAGTATGAAGTCAATGCCAAATATCGGTCCGAGAAAGGTCTTAAATCTTGAAACGAGTTATGCCAAGATATGAACTTTATGAGGTTTCGAGAAGCAGTTTAAAGAGATTTTGTTCTTTAGCTAACTATTGATTAAATCATCCTACATTATTTTAAGCCTAAATAACCTATCGAATTAAGTCCATAATGCATCCCCGTGATCATTCAAGACAACAATAAAATATCAGAGACACGCCTAGGAATAAGGGAGTCTAAGTGAATAATTGAGCCACAAGAGTGAGTGTTAGCTTACTAACTTATAATAACAATGATCTCGTTTTTAACCTTGGTATGGGAACGTGAAAATTGAGGTTGATAAACCTTCATGACATCCAAATCCCTAATGTAAGTCTTTGATATCTTTACTTGTTTTTCCTTCAAGCATTTTGTAATTTTTTATCTTTTTAGTTTCCTTAGTGTTTAGTATTTAATAAAGGCCAAGGTAGGTTAATTATGATGAAAAATGTTAATCTCTGCTTTGAAATTATGCATTGCATGAGGGCATTGCAATGTTCAAGTGTAGGGGATTTAATAAGTGTGAAAAAACACTTATCCTTTCACCACTTAAAACAAGTAAAAACGAGACATAAACATGTATTTAATTTCGTAAAAGTCGGAATTATGCGTGGTTTGTGTTTTTATTATGTTTTAGGACAAAAATATAAGAAAACACGGGTTTTCACGGGCTTTTATCGAAGAAAAAGACAAAAGACAAAGTCAAAAGATCAAAAGTGCAAAAAGAACGAAATTCAAAGGCCTATTCTCAAGATTTATCAAAGAAAAAGTCTAAAGATGGAATTTTAACGAAGTCGAAGAACCACGTCTAGTAAAAGATGAAAATTAGAAGACGAGTTCATGTTATCATTCGACTAATCCCGAGGCAAAGTCGAGAAAGACGAGTTATTTAAAAAGACGAGAAGACAAAAGAAAGAAGGAAGCAACAACACCCTCCCCTTCTCCTATAAATATCCTCATAATCCTTCATTAGGAGGAGTTAGTTATATTTTAGTTTTAAAGTAAGGTAATTAGGAGTAGGTGTTACTTTCTCTCTCTAGAATTTTCTTTCAAGTTTGTTTAATCTTTCATCTTTTAAATCTTGTAACTGAATCTTAATCTTCTTCATTAATTCAAAGCTTTTTAGTTAATTCTCATTCTTCCTTCTTAATCATAATCTATTGTTTTGATTCACTAATCATGTAGTTTGTTCAATCATTTTGTTGTTTGATTGATGTGCTTATTCTATTATTCTTATTGGTTTTCATGTATTTGATTGTTTTAGCTTATTGTGCTTATTGGTTATTGTGTGTTTTTTTAATCAAGTGTTTTTAATAGTTTAATCTTTTAAAAGTTCATTTTTAATATTTGGATTATTTAGAGTTTTTAAAGTTTTTAAATTTTGGCTTATTAGCTTTTTCTAAAATTTAATTTGGTTAAGTTTTTGGTAAGTTCTTATTTAGATTTTTGCTTATTTTTTGTTATCCGGGTTCTTAAAACCCTAGTATTCCGAATTAGACAATAACAATTTTCCTGAATTATATGAATTTTTGTTATTCCGACTTGTGTTAGAGTTCAATATTCCGAACTACATTAATCATTAGGATTCCAGATTATAGTTGTATCCTTATTCCGGATTAGCTCAAGATTTAGCTATTCCGGATTACATTAAATTCTAGGAATCCGGATTACACCAAGAACACACATTCCGAATGACGTGCAAATAGTTATTCCGGATTGTGTTTAGCACCTAGATTCCGGATTAAGTCCTTCAGCCTAATTCCGAATTATGTCAAGTATTTGGATTCCGGATTATATAGAAGAAGCATATTCCAGATTGCTTGTGTTTTAGTCATTCCGGATAAGGATAAAACCTACGAATTGTGTAGGTAGCTAAGGATTCCGGATTGCTAACAGAACTATATTCCGAATTGTGTAGATAGCTTAGATTCTAGATTAGTTAGAAACTTAGGATTCCAGATTAGGTTGTGCTTTATATTATTTCGACTTGTGTTTGATTTTGATTTCCTGTTTTACTTTCAAACTTTATTTTCCCGCCATTTTTACTTAGCTTTATTTTAACTTGTTTTGATTTAGTTTATTTTCAAGTTTACATTTTTATAAAGTTTTAATCTTTCGTCATTTATTCTTAAAAGTCTTTATATTTAGTTTAATTTTTCCAATCTTTCTTTTTTATTTAGTTACTGAATACAATGCAAATGAGCTTTTGAAAGAAATGAACACTCCTCAACGAACATGTCGTCACATGCCAGAAAATGCTCCTCGCCTGATAGTTGACGGTAATTCTCAAATTATACCTGATTTCTTTGTCTGCTGTGACCTTGAGTAATTGGTGAAAGGCGCAAACAAGTATGTGACTTCATTAACTTCGGTTAAAGGTGCAACTTGGGGATCAACACTATGGATTGAGGAAAAGGTTGATCGTCTATGGATAAAGCAATTAGTTCCTTAGTATGATCACTATGCCGAATTGGGTGCATCGCATTGGGGCGAAACCATAAAACAAGCTTACATCTATGCATGTGGATTCAAATCCCCTACACTTGACCATTGCAATGTCCTCATGCAATGCATTAGTTACAGAGCAAGATTACACTTTTCATCATAATCAATCCACGTTGGCCTTTATTAAAAAGATAGAAAATTAAAGACATACAAAATAAAGAAATCAAAAGCATACCTTGGGTTTTGAAAATGTTATGAATAAACATCATCCTCAAGTTTTCACTTTCTCCAACCCAAGCTTAAAAACGAGATCATTGTTATTATAAGTTAGTAGACTAACACGAACTCATGTGGACCAATTATTCACTTAGACTCCCTTATTCCTAGGGGTATCTCTTATATTTTGTTGTTGTCTTGAATGATCACGAGGATGTATTGTTTGACTTATTTCGATAGTTATTTAGTCTGAAAATAAAGTGAACGATTTAATCAATAGTTAGCTAAAGGACCAAATCTTTTAAAACTGCTTCTCGGGACCTCATAAAGTTCATATCTTGGCATAACTCGCTTCGCGATTTGAGACCTTTCTCGGACCGATATTTGCCAGCGACTCCATACTTCAAATCTTGAGAGACGTTCATGAAATAATGGTCTTCTCTTCATAATAGGAATTCTTCACTTTGAAGTTTTTAGAGATTCATACTCGGACCATGACTTCTTTATTTTTCTCCAATCTTTATTTTGGACTTTGATATACAACGATCCGCCTCCTTTTATGACTTGGATCTATTTATCCTCATACCTTGTTAGGGTCTTTTCGGATACACTTCTCCATGACTTTTGGGGAGTTTTGCTTTACGTCGTGTGTCTCGATCCTTCATATTGATTTTCGATAAATGATTCTTCACATCACTTTGGATCTTTAGCAACAAAATATAGCCCTCATGCCTTGTTAGGGCCTTTTCGGACTCGCCAATCTTCGCGTCTCGCTTCAATAAGTTATGCCTTGGCTATGAACTCTAATCCATACCGAGTAACTTTTAAACGATCTGGGGCTAGAAGCTAAGTAACTTTTCAAATCGTACAACCTTATTTATTAGCAGATAAATTTATTAGCAAGCGATGGGAGAATAGGCTTATAATTAACTCATATAAATTCCCGAAAGAATACCGAACTTATAATTGGCTCTATCATCTCTCGTTCTCCACAGTTTAAAATCTCAAGTAATGAGACTCGTGGATGCTTAGCCTATTAAATCAAAGTTTTGGGTTTTCAAGTCGCCTATAGGATCTTGTAAATTTTTAGACTTTTTCAAGTTTTAGAAATCGTATTTTAAAGTTCCCTTGATAAACGACTCTCTAGGATCAATAATAGGAACTTGCGAAAAGTTCTTTTTCTTAACCCGTGAGAGTTAAGACTTTCGCGTTTTATAGCTCCCTATATAAAAGCCTAGCAAAACTTGACTTAAACACGTTAAGGATACTAGCTAGAGTAAACTCGGATTGAGTCAAAAGATTCACAACGTTTGAAAATTAAAACCACTTATTAAACATTTATTCTAATAAGGAAAGAAAATAACTATACAAAGGAAAAAAACTAATAGGCCAAAATAGATTAAAAATTTTGAAAAATGTCGAAAAATTGATTTTCCGGTTAAAATGAGGACAAATACAAGGAAAAGACCACTTAACTTCGATAGAAGTCCCCCCTACACTTAAGATAAACATTGTCCTCAATGTTTAAGCATGTGGGAGTAAACTCCCCTACACTTAGGACATTGTGCACGTTGTTTATATCTCGCTAAGGAAAAGACAACTAAAGAGATTCCTATTTTAATATTGAGAAAATATAAAATAGTGAATCGAAAAGGGTTTAGGATAGAACCGGGAAGAAGTAGAACACGGAATCACGGGTCGTCAAGAATCATCAAGAGTAGATCATTTAAGCTCGAATCCCTGATTAAGAAGTGAGGAGAGGAAAGCAAACCAAAGGGTCTCCCCCTACACTTATGCTAAAGAAAGTGAAAAGATAGATGCATGGGTTGCCTCCCAAGAAGCGCTTGATTTTTGTTAACCGAGTCGTGAGCCTGACTCGACCTTGATCATCAACGGAAGAAGCATGAAACATATCCACCAGGATCAAAGACATAGTTTTCATCGAGCAAATAACACAAGCTTAAGGCGAACAAGGCAAGCCAAAGAAGAGTAGGCAAGGTTCCCTTAAGCAGCGATGGAGCACGGTAGAAGCAAGGCTGAAGTGTTGCAAGCATGTCTTCAAAATTTCCAAAGATTTTTCCTTTTATTTCATCAGGTGGATACTGAGATGGCTTAAAGACTTCAATACCGGGGTCGACCACCTTTTCCTTTAAGGGAAAATAGCACTCAGGCTCAGCCGAGTGTGAAGAAGATCCGCAAAGAAGCACAACCTCGTCCTCAGAAGGAGGACAAAGAGGTGTCAAATCATATGTGCAACGGATATTGGTGTCAACCGGTTTCTTCTCCTTTGATAGAATGCCCTTCAAATCCAAAGTAGGATCAAGACAATAATCTTCAAAGTCCAAAGGTGGAGCATCACTCTCATGAGGGAAGTAAGTGTTAAGAAATTCAGAAAAATCTTCCTCAAATGAATAATCGTCCAAAGTAGGATCGAGTGATGGCGGAGGATCTTCGTCATGTGAAGAATCGCTCGAGAGAGTATCGGCCTCATCAAAATCATCGAAAGTGGGCAGCTCGGGATACTCAGAAGTACAATCACAATTATCCGAATCTGAGCTAGAATCATCATCATCATAAGCATCGAAGATCGGTGGCGAATCATAAATGGTAGAAGGTTCCAAAGTAGAGTGAGAATCATCCACATTATCTTCAAAGAGTGGATTATCAGTGGAAGACTCGAATAGAGGATTGTCATAGACGGTAAAGTCATCGAGCAAATTTATCATATTCACTGATTATCGGCCTCCAAAAGATTTGCCTGTAAGCTTCCCCATTTTAAACACTTTTGAATCATCCCTGACTCGTAAGATTAACTCACCTTCGGCCACATCTACTAAATGGCCGACCAAGTATTAAAGGAATACGAGGGTCCATTTCATAATCAACTACGACAAAATCGACCGGGAAAGTAAATGTGCCAACTTTGATGAACACGTCTTCGGCTATACCAACGGGGTAAGCGAGAGTGCGATTTGCAAGTTCGAGAGTCATCTTTGTTGGAATGAGATCGGGCAATGATAGTGTTTTCTAAACACTCAGTGGCATCAAATTAATACTAGCCCCGAGATCAGCAAGGGCAGTAAATTCTTCAGTTTTGTTGAACACGCAAGGCAACACAAAACGACCGGGATCTCCAAGCTTTTCCGGAAGTTCTCTAAGAAGAACTACAGAGCAGTTTTCATTTAAGCGTGTGTTGGCGAGTTCAATCAGCTTCTCCTTCTTGCTAAGAAATTCCTTGAATGCTTTGACAAATTTCGGCATGTGGCAAAGTGCTTCAACAAGGCTAATGTTGATGGTCATTTTAGATAGCATATCCACATATTTCGATACTTGACAGTCATTCTAGGTTAGCTCGTTGGTCTTTCCTATGCGAGAAGGGTATGGGATTCTGGGTTGATAGGGAGACGGTGAAGGTGTAGTTGGTGAAGGTTGTGATGTTGAAGGGTCCTTCCGAGATACATCGTCATGACGAGGCGGAGACGGTAATGGTGCACTAAAACTAGGTGTAGGAGGAGTAGGGATACATGGTGGTGGAGGAGGTGTAGATGATGGTGGTGGGATAGGTGGATCGACAATGGTAATTCCATTACGCGTTGTTATAGCACTCACATTAGCTCGCGGATTGGTGACGGTGTTTGAAGGTAGAGAACCCGAAGAAGAAGGTTGAGCTTCGGGCAAGAAACTAGCCAATAGATTCTTTAATTCAGTTGTTTGAGTGCTGAAGGAGGATTGAATATTATCACGAACCTCGGTTCTAATGTCATTACCTTGCTTCAAGATATCTCCTTTCAAATTGATTATTTGGCTCTGTAGATTCTTGATTTGCTCACCTTGAGTTCTCATGATGGTGTCAACATTGGGATTAATGGGTGGGTGTTGTTGGGTAGGTGGTTGATAAGGGTTAGAAGCACGAGGTGGGATTTGGTTGCTTCTATTGTAGTTGTTGGCGGGATTTTGGTTTTGAGGAGAAAAACCGGGTAAAAGGTAGTTGTTGGAACGGTAGCTCAGCAGATTTCTATCCCCTTGTTGTCTAGCTTGGTAATTTTCCGGTGAATAATTACCATAAGCTGCATACACATTTTCCGGATTTCCTTGTGTTGAAGGACAATCGATGTATGAGTGAGGACCGACACATGTTTCACAAGGATTAGCAACCGCTTTAACTTGTTGTTGTTGTTGGTTTGAAGCGAGAAGCGTAATACTTTTCCTCATTTCGGCCATCATGCGGGTGAGTTCGGTCATCTCAGGGTTTGCTGAGGTGGAGGAAACATTGACTCTCGGGTTGTTCCTAGAAGAAGCAGAGGAATCCCAGTTCTTGTGATGAGTAGTCATGTTCTCAATTAACTCTCTACACTCCTCGGGTCTCCTTTTCATGAATGTGCCACCGGCGGCTGCATTGATCGTATCACGATCTCGAAAAGTCAATCCGTTGTAGAAAGTGTCTATTAAGGTCACAGGGAGCATGTTGTGGTTTGGACATCTATCGATCAAGACATTATATCTCTCCCAAGCGTCAAAAAGAGATTCATCAGGGTCTTGCATGAAACCGCTGATCTGATTGCGAAGGCTTGTGATCATGGATGGTGGAAAGTAGCGCGACAAAAAGCGTTGAGTCATATCATCCCAAGTGTGAATAGAATTCTTCGGGAGACGATCAAACCATTTCTCGGCATGATGCGATAAAGTATGTGGGAAGAGTTGTAGGCGGAGAACATCCATTGTGGCCCCAGGCAACTTCATGCTTTGAGTGATTGTAATGAACTTGTCGAGGTGTTTGTTGGCATCATCATCAGGCAATCCACGTAATGGGTTTGTTTGCACTTGCTGAATCATGTGGTGCTTCAACGAAAACTCAGGAGCGTTGATTTGCATCGGCGCAATCGGTCCTCCTCGTCCAAACATGGTTGGTTGACAAAGTTCCTCCATGGTCCGAATATCGGGCTGTGGAAGAGCATTGTTGTTATTATTATTATTATTGAGGTGCGGTGGAATGTTGTTGTTGTTAACACCTGCCATACTTAAATCTTCTTGAGTCTCGGGCTCTTGATAATTGGAAGATCTAGTACGCATACACCTGAAAATGCAAAAGAAAAAGAAACCAAACGCAAAGACAATATATATACACAATAAAGATAAAATCTTTTTGGATTTTTGAAATTTTTAATTTTTATGGTTTTTTGAATTTTTTGGGCAAGAAAAGTAACGTTCACAAGTGAGCGGATCCCAAAAAGCAACGTCTCTCTCACAGAAAACCGTCAATCTTAACGAAAAGAGCCGGAAGCGGCGCCATTTGATAACTAGGTTTTACCTAATTAAAAAGTTAAGTTCGTTGTGTTGGTCTAATCGAATTGATCTAGGCTCTCTATGTGACTCTATTGTTTTTGGTGGAACAAAGATGTGTCGTTGTAGTGTTTAAAATAAAATGTGCAAAACAATTAAAGTAAAGGTGCTCTTAAAATAAATCTAAGTCTAATTAAAATAAAGGTGCAAGTATTTAAAAACGTGACTGAAATTAAAGGGCACTAAAGTAAATGACGTAAACTTATATCTAACTAAGGCAACTTAAAGTGCGACTAAAACTAAGGCAAGTCTAAAATAAAGCTAAGGCAAATAATCTTAAAGTGCAATTAATTAAAAGGCAGAAAAAAATAAAGCTTGAAAATAAAAATCAAAGACAAAAGCTAATAAGAACCTGAATACAGCTCATTCGGAATAAACCTTCGTTTGGAACAATCACTCGTCCGGAATGTCACCTTCGGTTGAAATGATTCTTCTTCGCTTGGAATATTGCCAAAATCCTTGATCCGGAACAAATTGATCTGAATATGTCACTTATCCAAAACAATCCTTCGTTCGGAACTTAACTGATTCGGAACTCTAAATTTTGCCTTGATTCGGAACTTTTTGGTCACCCTTGATTCGGAAGATTCCGAATGAAGCCCCTTGATTCGGAAGTTTCAGACTTCCGAATGAACACCTCTTGAATCGGAACTTGCCCCTTGATCCGGAAGTTTATTCGGAACTTTTAAGTTCCGAATGAACAGCTATTGGTTCGGAACTTTGGAAAATTCCGAATGAACGATCACTGATCCGGAACTTTTGGAGTTCCGAATGAACAGTGCTTGATCCGGAACTTTTGAGTTCCGAATGAAGCTTTTCTGGTTCGGAACTTTTGAGTTCCGAATGAATGACTATTGGTTCGGAGGTTATCCTTCGTCCGGAACATTGAATGTTCCGGATGAACAAGTTTGGCTCGGAACTTGCTAATCCCAGATCTTCCGGATGAAACCTTGACTCGGAACTTTGGAAGTTCCGAATGAACAAACTCCCTTGTCTTGATTCGTAAGTTTTCACCTGGAAAGATCAGATACACAACAAACTCCCCCGAAGAACAAGGGATTACATACAAACACGATCTAACACATAATTCAACCAAAATCAACACAAAGATTAATCTAAACAGTAACGAATCAACAGTAACATCAACAAACAATTAAAAACAAGAAATTTAACAACTTTAACCACAATAATCAACAATCACTTGGATCAAAATAAAAGCATAAGCATGAACATAAACATAAACACATAAATTAAAGATTAAGAAAGGTAGATAAGAGATTGACAAGATAAAGTAAAGATTGACAATAATTAAATGAAAACTTACTTGAAATTAAATGAATTTAAGGTGCAAAACAAGGTATTTAAATTTGACAAGAAAAGTAAATGACAAGGTATTTAAATGGTGGAAGAGCTAATTGTCACACTTAGCCAACAAAAACAAATGAACACACTAATAGTATATTTATAGGGGAGGATTAGGAAGCTTCCTCCCCTCCTTCATTTCTTGTTAATTGCAAGATTAAGCCCCTTTCTTCTTAATCTTCATTAATTGCGTCATTAGTCCTTTTCTTCTAATCTTCTTTAAACTTGGACTAAAGGGACTTTTAGCTTCGGGATTTCTTCGAACTCGTCTTTAATTTCTTCAATAAAATAGACTTGAATTCTTCGGCTTTTGATAAACTTCCGTCTTTTGACTTTTTCTTCGATAAATCTTCAGAATTGGTCGTGGACTTCCGTTCTTTTTGCACTCTTGACTTCTTGACTTCGTCTTTCATCCTTTTCTTCAATAAAAGTCCGTAAATGCCCGTGAATGTCCGTGTTTTCTCCACTTTTCACCTTTTCATCCTAAATCACAACAAAAACACAAACCACCCATAATTCCGACATAAAAGACATAAAATACACGTTTTGGTCCGGTTATTATTGTAATTACGTGGTAGAAAAGATGGGTGTTTACACACCTATCACATGTGGATTCAAATCAATCACTCAAGCCGTATCTAAGTTCAGAATCAAAGCCATTCTAGGATTGAGAATTCAACCCAAGGTCGGTTACCATCATTTAACAGAGACCAAACAGAAAAGAGAAGACGACAAACACTACACCATCATGGAAGGAGACTTTTCGGATCTTCCTCTTGAAGACATGTTGCATCTGATGACTCAAGGTACACTCAGACACTTAGAAGCTGAAGACATCATTGCCTTCAATTCAGCTCTGAGAATCTACACTCGTTGCATTGTAATCAAGAAGAGAGTTGAAGACTTGTAACTCGGTGTCGAAAGTTATCAGAAGAAGTTGAACCTCACTGCTCCATACCCTAAAGTTCATGATATCCATCGCAACAACAGTCCCTACACGAGTACTAAAAAACCGAGTCCAGGCACTTTCTACTTAAATGGATCCGGTGAGAAGAAATTCATGAGAGTCGTGGAACTTCACAAGTTTAGTGACGGGACTCTTGAACAAGTACGGGACACATTGTTGCAGCTCAACATCACCAAGAATCATCCCAAGGTTACAGTAAAGTGGCACGATGGATACGTATGAAAAGATGAGGGAAAGACGGTTAATGAGGAGTCTAGAACAATTCGTCGGTGGTAGACCATATGGAGCGCACCACAAGCTAGTGGAACGCTCCATTTAAAATGGGTCGTACTATCTCAGGTCAACTCCATATTTTACTTGTGAATATGTAAATATTGTGAATATTGTGCTTTTGTGGCTTGCTGTAGTGTGAAAGTATGATATTTTTTCAAGAATTTCTCACGAGATTTTAAATCTTTCAAAATATATCATACTCAAGCACTACAACTAACCCTCATTAGTGATCGCGTGACTCATTTTTGCAATGATAAATTTGCACGAGTAATGCCTATGTATGGTGTAAATCACCGACTTTCCACCGCGTATCATCCATAAACTAATGGTCAAGCCGAGATCCTTAACCGTGGACTTAAGCGAATCTTAACCGTACTGTGGGAGAGCATCGTGCCTCATGGGTCGATAAGTTAGATGATGCTTTGTGGGCTTTCCGTGCCGCATATAAGACACCTATATGTTGTACCCCTTATCGCCTTGTGTACGGAAAGGCTTGCCACCTTCCCATTGAGTTGGAGCATAAGGCTTATTTTGCCTTGAAATGGGCTAATTTTGATATCGGCAAAGCCGGTGATCTTAGGAAAATCCAACTCAATGAATTAAGGAATGTGGCTTATGAAAACTCTTTGATCTATAAGGAAAAAACGAAGCTCATTCATGATTCCAAGATTAAGAACCGAGAGTTTCACATAGGTGAACAAGTTTTACTCTTTAAATATCGGTTGAAAATCTTTTCAAGAAAGATTAAGAGTCGTTGGTCCGGTCCATTCACCGTTGCTAAAATTTTCCCATATGGTACCATTGAGTTATCTCAACCAAATGGGCCCAATTTCAAGGTGAATGGCCAACGTGTTATTTGTACATTGGTGAGTACATCTCTCACGAGATGATTCCATCCCTCACCATGTTTCCCTTGAATTAGCTCTGGGTCGAGTCAGGCTCGTGACTCAGTTAACAAAAACAAGTGCTTCTCGTGAGGCAACCCGATGACCTATCCTTTTACCCGTTTTTCATAATAAGTGTAGGGGAGCCACGTAGGTGTTTGTTGTCTTGTTCTTATGATGTGCAAGGATTAAAGCTTTCAAAGATCTACTTTTGATGATATTTGACAACCCGTGATCCCGGTTCCATCCTAAACTTTTGTGATTCAATATTTCATATCTTATATGTTGACATTGAAATCACTATAGTCGTCTCTTCATTAGCAAGATTTAAACAAAGTTCACAGTTTCCTAAGTGTAGGGGATTTTACTCCCACATGCTTAAATATTGAGGACAATGTTTATATCAAGTGTAGGGGGGACTTCTATCGAAGTTAAGTGGGATTTTCCATGAATTTGTCCTCATTTTAACCAGAAAAAATAATTTTCAACGTTTTTCAATTTTTTTTATCTATTTTGGCCTAGTAGTATTTTTCATTTATTTTCTTTTATGTTCTTTCCTTTGTCATCACATCGTACGTATATATTTTATTTAAAGAATAAAGTCAAAAAAGAAAAAGTAAAGTTAAATAAAATGGTTTAATTGAGTTTAAATATCTTTGATATATTAGGCCTGTCATGAAACTTTTGACTCGACCCGAGTTTACTTATCCAAGTTTACTCTAGCTAGTATCCTTAACGTGTTTAAATCAAGTTTTGCTAGACTTTTATATAGGGAACTTTTAAACGCGAAAGTCTTAACTTAAACGGGTTAAGAACTTGAACTTTTCGCAAGTTCCTATAATTGATTCTAGAAAGTCGTTTATAAAGGGAACTTTAAAAAGCGAATTCTAAACTTGAAAAAGTCTAAGAAGTTGCAAGATCCTATAGATGACTTGAAAACCCAAAACTTTCATTTAATAGGCTAAGCATCCACGAGTCTCATCCCTTGAGATTTTAAATTGTGGAGAACGAGAGATGATAGAGTCAATTATAAGTTTGGTATTCTTTCATGAATTTATGTGAGTTAATTATGAGATTCTTCTCCCATCGCTTGTTAATAATATAATTGCAATAAGTAAGGTTGTACGATTTGAAAAGTAACTTAGCTTCTAGCATAAGATCGTTTAAAAGTTGCTCGGGATTAATTAGAGTTCATAGCCAAGGCATAACTTATTGAAGCGGGATGCGAAGATTGGCGAGTCTGAAAAGGCCCTAACAAGGTATGAGGATAAATAGATCCAAGTACTAAAAAGAGGCGGATCGTTGTATATCAAAATCCCAAATAAAGATTAGAGAAAAATGAATAAGTCGTGGTCCAAGTTTGAAGAATCTCTAAAAAACTTCAAGTGAAGAAATACCTATTATGAAGAGAAGACCATTATTTCAAGAACGTCTCTCAAGATTCGAAGTATGAAGTCAATGCCAAATATCGGTCCGAGAAAGGTCTCAAATCGTGAAACGAGTTATGCCAAGATATGAACTTTATGAGGTTTCGAGAAGCAGTTTAAAGAGATTTTGTTCTTTAGCTAACTATTGATTAAATCATCCTACATTATTTTAAGCCTAAATAACCTATCGAATTAAGTCTACAATGCATCCCCGTGATCATTCAAGACAACAATAAAATATTAGAGACGCACCTAGGAATAAGGGAGTCTAAGTGAATAATTGAGCCAAAAGAGTGAGTGTTAGCTTACTAACTTATAATAACAATGATCTCGTTTTTAACCTTGGTATGGGGAACGTGAAAATTGAGGTTGATAAACCTTCATGACATCCAAATCCCTAATGTAAGTCTTTGATCTCTTTACTTGTTTTTCCTTCAAGCATTTAATAAAGGCCAAGGTAGGTTAATTATGATGAAAAATGTTAAACTCTGCTTTGAAATTATGCATTGCATGAGGGCATTGCAATGTTCAAGTGTAGGGGATTTAATAAGTGTGAAAACACTTATCCTTTCACCACTTAAAACAAGTAAAAACGAGACATAGACATGTATTTAATGTCGTAAAAGTCGGCATTATGCGTGGTTTGTGTTTTTGTTGTGTTTTAGGACAAAAATATGAAAAAGGAAGAAAACACGGGCTTTCACGGGCTTTTATCGAAGAAAAATACAAAAGACAAAGTCAAAAGATCAAAAGTGCAAAAAGAACGAAATTCAAAGGCCTATTCTCAAGATTTATCAAAGAAAAAGTCTAAAGATGGAATTTTAACGAAGTCGAAGAACCAAGTCTACTAAAAGAAGAAAATTAGAAGACGAGTTCATGTTATCATTCGACTAATCCCGAGGAAAAGTCAAGAAAGACGAGTTATTTAAAAAGACGAGAAGACAAGAGAAAGAAGGAAGCAACAACACCCTCTCCTTCTCCTATAAATATCCTCCTAATCCTTCATTAGGAGGAGTTAGTTATATTTTTGTTTTAAAGTAAGGTAATTAGGAGTAGGTGTTACTTTCTCTCTCTAGAATTTTCTTTCAAGTTTGTTTAATCTTTCATCTTTTAAATCTTGTAACTGAATCTTAATCTTCTTCATTAATTCAAAGCTTTTTAGTTAATTCTCATTCTTCCTTCTTAATCATAATCTATTGTTTTGATTCATTAATCATGTAGTTTGTTCAATCATTTTGTTGTTTGATTGATGTGCTTATTCTATTATTCTTATTGGTTTTCATGTATTTGATTGTGTTAGCTTATTGTGCTTATTGGTTATTGTGTGTTTTTAATCAAGTGTTTTTAATAGTTTAATCTTTTAAATATTTCATTTTTAATATTTGGATTATTTAGAGTTTTTAAAGTTTTTAAATTTTGGCTTATTAGCTTTTTCTAAAATTTAATTTGGTTAAGTTTTTGGTAAGTTCTTATTTAAATTTTTGCTTATTTTTTGTTATCCGGGTTCTTAAAACCCTAGTATTCCGAATTAGACAATAACCAATTTTCCTGAATTATATGAATTTTTGTTATTCCGACTTGTGTTAGAATTCAATATTCCGAACTACATTAATCATTAGGATTCCAGATTAGAGTTGTATCCTTATTCCGGATTAGCTCAAGATATAGCTATTCCGGATTACATTAAATTCTTGGAATCCGGATTGCACCAAGAACACACATTCCGGATGACGTGCAAATAGTTATTCCGGATTGTGTTTAGCACTTAGATTCCGGATTAAGTCCTTCAGCCTAATTCCGAATAATGTCAAGTATTTGGATTCCGGATTATATAGAAGAAGCATATTCCGGATTGCTTGTGTTTTAGTCATTCCGGATAAGGATAAAACCTACGAATTGTGTAGGTAGCTAAGGATTCCGGATTGCTAACAGAACTATATTCCGAATTGTGTAGGTAGCTTAGATTCTAGATTAGTTAGAAACTTAGGATTCCGGATTAGGTTGTGCTTTATATTATTTCGACTTATGTTTGATTTTGATTTCCTGTTTTACTTTCGAACTTTATTTTTCCCGCCATTTTTACTTAGCTTTATTTTAACTTGTTTTGACTTAGTTTATTTTCAAGTTTACATTTTTATAAAGTTTTAATCTTTCGTCATTTATTCTTAAAAGTCTTTATATTTAGTTTAATTTTTCCAATCTTTCTTTTTTATTTAGTTAGTCAACGACAATTTCTTTCTTTTTCACCAAGAACGACTGAGTCACACTTAAAACCGAGTCAATTTGATTAGACGCTGAGAACGATTATAACGATTTCAAAGAACAATTTTTCCTATATTAGTCCACTTATCCAAGTGGGGTGTTACAACTTCACTTGGTGATTGGTAATGGAGACTTTCCACCTTACCCATTTCATTTGGTGGGCTTGGTGTTATTGTCTACGTGATATTTCGAATTATGCCTTTTTTACATCTCGTTTGTAGGCTTCTAGCTTGTAGACTAAGCTTCTTCAGCATTCTGGTACTATAACTTCTGGGCCTAGCTTTAATGATGCCTTTTGTGTTCTTAATACAAAAAATGGAGACCGGCCTTTTGAGTAATCTTAGTGAGATCGTTACTCCCAAACTCATGAAGAAACTAGTAGATATATATTTCACACGTGTTACTAAAAATGCAGAATCCAGTTAGTCCTTATCTCCTCGACAAATAGCTTTGTGGCAATCTCAAATGGAGGATCATACTTCTTATAAGCTTAGGGTGATTCTGATTTCTGGTTTTTCGGGACTATGAATTATGAGAATTATTGGTGTGTGTTATGCTATCAGTTAGGTGTCCTTTTATTTGTTGCTTCGAATTCGTGCTCAACTTTCTCTAGGATCTTTACGGGGGATATTTATGGACACCAGGTTGTACCTTGTGCCGGTATCATTGGCCTTAAACATCGACATAATGTTGTATGCGTACCCTTGTCGACATTTTTTTGGTAAGGGATTTTAGCCGGTAAGAAAGTTGATATTGGGCTTGGTGGAGGGTGTCATAAGAACTTACATGCAACATATATGTAACTATACTCCTGGTACAGAGGGCTTGATGCATGTTAGTATTTGACAGGGTCCTCTCCTTTTACTCATGTTGGGATGGTTGATTTTGTCCCTGGTCGTGCAGTGACTAATGCAACACAACATAAACCGAGTCAAGTATCAGACTCAGTGTTAAGACATATAATATGGTTTTCTTCCTCTTTCATTTTACTCACTTGGGGAATTAAAGGATGTGATTTCTTTACTGAAGCGGATCCAAAAATTCTCTATGATTCAAGACATTGGAGCACGTATTGCTGCTTATATATTTAATATGATTAGTTTTGCTATATACTCTAAGATTGTATCTCGACTTCCTACTAGTTTTTTTGATAAATATCTTATTTCTTCTAAATAAATCAATTTTTTTGATCAACCATAACCGCTTCATCTCCAATCCACCATAACCATAACCGTCTGCTTCATCAACCCTTCTTCACCAATCGTATCTTCACCAATCTGTTAACCCTTCATCAACGTCTGCTTCATCAACCCTTCATCAACCATAACCGCTTCATCTCCAATCCACCATAACCATAACCAACCGTATCCCTCCCAACCATTCTTCACCAACCGTAGCCCTTCCAACCATTCTGTTACATCCCTTCTTCACCATTCTTCACCAACCGTCTGCTTCATCAACCATAACCGCTTCATCTCCAATCCACCATAACCATAACCGTCTGCTTCATCAACCCTTCTTCACCAATCGTATCTTCACCAATCTGTTAACCCTTCATCAACGTCTGCTTCATCAACCCTTCATCAACCATAACCGCTTCATCTCCAATCCACCATAACCATAACCAACCGTATCCCTCCCAACCATTCTTCACCAACCGTATCCCTTCCAACCATTCTGTTACATCCCTTCTTCACCATTCTTCACCAACCGTCTGCTTCATCAACCATAACCGCTTCATCTCCAATCCACCATAACCATAACCGTCTGCTTCATCAACCCTTCTTCACCAATCGTATCTTCACCAATCTGTTACATCCCTTCCATCCGTATCCAATCTGTTAACATACTTTCACATATATACTCAGTTTTGTTATTGGCGGGTGTCTCTACAGGCGGCGCCGCTATTATCATCAGCCACCACTTTTTGATAACTTTCCGACAACGAGGGTAAATAAAATTAATCCGTTACTGTATCAGACATAGTTTTGTTACAGGTGGGGTTGTTTTAGGTGCTGTTACAGGTGGGCTTGTTGTAGTGGTTCGTTGTAGGTTTGGATTCGGTTCGTTGTGGTTCGGTTGTAGTTCGTTGGATTTGGTGTGGGTTGTGGTTTGGTAGTGGTTCGGTTGTGGTTCGTTGTGGTTTGGTAGTGGTTCGGTAATGGTTCGTTGTGGTTCGCTGTAGTAGGCTGTGCCGGTTACTGTTTGTATGAGGCTTCGGGGGTGAGTGGTTTGGTGTATGGTTCGGTAAGGGTTTGGTTATTGTTTGGTTAGTGTTCTTTTGTTCACGGCTGTATTGTTTTGGTTCGCTGTTGTGGAGGTTGGTTTTGGTCGCTGCTGTAGGTCTGTTTTATTGGTTGGTTTGGGGTTGTGTTGTGGGGTTTGTGTGTGCTACTGGTTGTTTTGTTGTTGTGTTGTTTATGGGAGATTCGCTTAGAATTTCTTGCCCTTTGCAAGGGGGAGAAGGGTGTGGAGCTGGTAGAGGTGGGCGGGGGCATTCTAAAAAGTATTTTATCGACCACTTGGGTACTCGCCATTTTAAGACGGATGTGTTGAAGGGGGTGTATAAAGCGCGTATTGCGAATGATTCTTCCTTGTTTTCGGCCCTTGATCTTGCTTTGCATCAAGCGGGGATTTGGCTATGTGGTGAGTGTCTTTGTACGCATACTTTTGGTAAGAATTGTAGACATTTGGATGGCGTTGTGGTTGAGTCTCCAGATTTTGAGGATTGCGCGATTCGGGGGATTGTTTTGCCGGTTTGTTCGCCTAGTGTGGATGTTGATGTTGATCGATGTAACACCTCACTTGGATAAGTGGACCGTTACGTGTATTTATGGCGTGTCATCAAAGCATAAGGTAAATGTCCTAAAACATTAACTGACCATAACGGAAATACCGGAAACAAACATCGGCAATCCAAACATAAGCCCAAAACATAAAAAAATAAAATACTGAATGGAAGGACTAAACAATGTCCAAATAGACAGAATTATTTACAAAATGCATAAAGTAAGAAGTCTGGATAGCTTCCATCCAAATGCACATGCTCTTAGGATCCTAAAAGCATCCTGGTGTACCTGCCGTTAGAACATGAAAGGAACTACGGCTGAGCATAACGCTCAGTGAACGGATATAAAGCATGATAAGAATATACTGAATGAAACAGGCGATAGAATACAGAAGCTGTAAGACTGATATGTAACATGTGGTAGAACTCTGCATAAAATCTGAGCAATCTGGTTCATATATACTGATACTGAAATATAACTATTAATTCTGAAAACATGCATTTACTGTATTTTAATTGCCAGAGCTTATATAGGTCACGTGCTGTAACAACCGTGCATGAATAACTGGAGGGGTGACCTCGTCATGCTGTAGAGGGGTGACCTCTAAATAACTGTGCTGGGTGGAGGGATCAGCTCCAATGTGAAGGATGTAGAGCACACACCACATTCACCCTGATAACTTGTAACACATATAAGCCTAGGATGCATCCATACGCCCCACTAAAAATACTGATAAAATGGCCAAGCTGAGCTGAGTGGGACGATGCAGGATATCACTCTCCTGCATGTGAGTCACGACACTGGTGCCTCTAGTGCCGTGGTTACGGTACCTCCGTAACTAGTACATAAACTGGTCGTGCTTGTATATAATGCTCAGGCAATTTATTTAGTTATTAACATGATTACTGATAAACTTAAACATATACTGGGGAAAACATTTGGCTGCAGACGGGAAATCCTAATCATGCATAGGAAAGGAAATCCTTACTGAAAGGACGGGAAATCCGTACCTCGTGTCCAGTACTGAACTAAGACTGAAAGCTGACGAATCGAATCTGACTTCACGGATACTACATAAATAATGGACGCGAAAATAAGTTGACTGATATCCATTTATTTTATTGATCTTAATCTGTTTCTCATTTATTTATTTTATTCTTGAAATTCTGTACGCATATTAACTGATAATTCTGATCTTTCTTATAATTATTTTTAACGCATTATCGTTCTACTATTAATTACGGTACAACGTATTCTGACGCTATATTAATACTATATTAGGTAACCTGCTAAAAATAGAAAGTTTCCTAAATTAGAAAGTTTCCAAAATCATTTATAATTTATTTAATAGAATTATACCCTTTTAAATATAATAAAACTATTTTAATTTAATTCATTTAAATATACAATTAAGACATTTATAAAAATAAGTATTGAAAGGTATAATTTAAAATCTTCGTTTTTATTATTTTAACTATATCCCGAGCCTACCGAGATACCCCTTGGGGTTCTCGGCCCTCGAACAAACAAACACCACCGAGGCATAATCATGTACACATGCATGCTCATTCATTTTTATAATCACATTTGAATCTCTTCAATTAGTAACAATATATTATATGGAATCATAACTTGGTATTATAGTACTTACAAATGACCATAAGGACATTTTTGATGTTGACGTATAGAAGTCAGGGAATGCATGAAATGAAAACTTTGTTTCTTGCTTTTGATAACATATGGTAAACACTTGCAATATTTCCTAACTTATTATAATATCATTTCTTTTATAGTATCTTGATTACATTAACATATATACTACGTTAGAAATAGCTTAAGATATACCTCTAGTCAAATGATGACGCATCCACGCCGAAAACATGAACATCAAAACACATCGGGACTTGATAGGATTAAACTCAAATATGAACCGAAGCAAACCACCAATCACAAACCACCGATGTGATCCGAAAACGAATTTGATAAAACTCAAACCAATATGTTTTAATTTTCCTTCTCCTTTTGTTATTGGTGGCTGGCGGCACCCCTCACACACACCTAGGGTTTCTTGTTGTTTTTTTTTAATACAATGAAGTGATACTAACTCCCTGGTGATTTCATTTAAAAAAATGGGTTGGGCTCAAGGCCCATTTTTTTTAAAACGCGGCCCAAACCATGTATACTTATGTTTTGATCGTTTTCCGTTTCGCTTCCTTTATAACCTTTAACTTGCGTTTCGTATTTTAAAACCCCGTCATGTATTTATTTATTTATTTTACAGAAAATAAATACGTACTTAATACTGAATAATTATTTTCTGGATTATTCTTGAATAATTAATTACGTCCCGATCTTATTTAAAAACTGAGACTGTGTGAATTTAATATTCGTGGATTTTAAGCATTTGCGTACGTGTTCGTATATTAGTCCTCGTAAATATATTCTGACGTGAATTATTTATTTTCTGAATAAATAATAATTTCGTAATACTTGAATTAATACTGTTATTTATTTTCTGAATAAATAGTTACGCAACGTTTAAATTAATGCCTGATTATACGTAATTAATGTTCGTGGACTTTTATAGCGGGTTTTACAATTCTTTCCCTCTAAAAAAAAAATAATTCGTCCTCGAATTAAGGATGCAAAATGTTGTGGTTTTACAATTCTTCCCCTCTAAAAAGAAGAAATTCGTCCTCGAATTAAAGGTAATAAGCCGATGAAGTTATAAGAACTGAAAGAACACGTAGACTGAAAAGACAATTAAACTGGAGGATAAATTGTCTTCTAATTAAGACATAATGCTGCTGATAGGTATAAACCTGACATGACTGAAATGATCATGTACGTGACATGACTGAAAGAACTTAACTGGATTTATTGAAGTAAAGGGGATGAGAGATCCGGATGGACTCTTCTGTTTCGAGTGGCCTCCCGCTCGAAACGATTCCTTCAAAGGTCTAAACATAATAAAAAAAATCTTGGTCCTAATGATGCTGAATATTTTCAGGTTCCATACTTAAGATGGATTTTCTGAACCTGAATAAATAAGCTATAGCATGTAGTATACATGAAACGGTACGTAAAACTGTACTGGAAAGATAACGTTTATATTTCTGAGCAAGCTGCTGAGAATATATAGGGACGAACTACGTGAACAATTGTGAACGTGCTAAATGAGCAATTGTGAACGTGGTTCATAATTATATGAGGAGCGCTGGCATGGAATTAGAATATGATAAGTGAATCATACTGTGAACGTGATACTAGAACATATCATGAACGTATGCTGACTGAGGAATGAATGCCAAATGATACGGCCTGAGATGTGAAACGTCTGCCTGGTTATGAAATAGTTGTGCTAAACTTGAGTCTGGTCTCTCAAGCTTTCTATAACCGTATTCGGTAATAGACTGAGAACGTGTATCGTGAAATGGCACACGAACTTGAACGTGAACAATGTTATGAACACAAACGTGAGCTTAAATTATGAGATCGCATAAAGATGAACTGAAACAGCATCATACTGCGAATAAGACGTAAACGTGAAAGTGAAAATAAACATGAATTTAAAGTGGGCGTAAACATACACTTGATCGTGAACATGAATTCTGTCTGATATGATGGTCAATGGAATGCCTTGAATTTGTACGATTTACTGCTGAATTTCAAAATTTTCTGCAGGTCTGCTATTGCGTGATCCTTTCGGATGAAAGAAACGCGCAGGCTGATTACATGGTTGACGATAACTTAGATAGTATCATACTTTCTCTAAGCCTGTGGTAGCTGAGAACAATTTCAGGGAATTTCATCTCATTTCTGTTCAGAAATTTCTAAGGGTGGTAGTAACTCACTAACATGACGGTGTTCTATCTTGAACCTGCAGTAGGTCAGGCATTTAGATATGAACATAGCTGCATCAATGCGTGTTGCGGATTCTATCAAGGTTTTATCTGGGGTTATGGAACATTCTGGTGGAAATCTGGTTGAATAGTCATAAATCATTTTTAGTGAGAACTATCGGCAATTTCCGCGGTGGTAGTCAATTGAGTTCTAGAACATTGTACTTTGTTCACAGGCGTCAGTCGGGACCATCAGGTGATGGCCTTCACCTCCGCAGCATTGTTTGAAATTTCTTTCTGCTAAGGTAGAATGGCTCAGAAATGCCACTTTGTTCAATGGGAATTCATATCTGGAAAGCTGTATACAAAATCTTCTCCTATCGAAGATTCTGTACAACTGTGAGGAGATGATTCTCGTGTTCTTCTTTAGGATTTGGTAGATCAGAATGTGATCAGTGAATATGCTGACGAGTTCGTCAGAGAATCACGGGAAAATTTTATTCATAAATTTCATACTATAACTAGGGCATTAGAGAGCCTAGGAGCATGGATGAAAATTTTCAAAGACTATAGTGAGTGCAACTGTAGTCTGGAGGATATCACGTTCTTCTTTTCACCACTGATGGTAGTATGATCGTGACTTTTCTGGAAAAATGTTCAAGGCATCGTAGCAGGTCAGATAAACCTTCTATACGTGGACTGAATATCAATTAGAAATGGTGATCTGATAAATTTCTGGTGGTCGATACATGACCTCATGCTACTGGTCTTATTTCTGATGGACAGAAAATGATACATCTTCTAGTGATGTGCTAAGGCGATTTTGCCTCGTTCTGGTAATTCTGGCAGCAATTGTCGCAACTCTTTTAACTTAGCTTAAGCCCTGTGATCAAGAGTTCTGAAAATAGGTTCTGTTCTTGAGATTAGCTCGATGTTAAATTTTTGTCTCGTGGTTAGGAAGGAATTTCTTGAAAACTTTCTGAAATTATATCTGGAACTCTATAATAATCTGCTGATCATGAATTTAAGGAATTTCAGAAGTGAATTAATAACAGGTAGGTAAAAGTCTTCGTAGTTGTGGACTGATAAGTCGCGTGCTTGTAAGGCAGAAATAATTTGTACTGATTTTTCTAGCCGAAGTATAACAATATATTTAGAATTTAGTAAGACAGATCTTATCGTTAATTGAAAGGAAACCTTAATAATATAGGTGATACTGTGGAGTCCTTTCGGCTGAGAGGTAGGTAAATATCTGATTTACATAAAGCTGGCATAGGAATACGTGGAGTAACGTGGCGACTTTCACTGAGTGGGTTCGTCTGTAACCTCACAGAATTATTACCGTGTGTTTAATCTGAATAATAATCTGGTGGTGGTGACTGAATTTTAATGATCTGATATATGTGTGGCATAATAGAATGAGTATACCCCTTTCTGAAAGATACCCTGAATTACTGAGGGTCTTGCGTGGAACATACTGGAACTAGGAGCTCGGACTCGTACTCTGAGAAGATATTCGTATGACGTGTATCATGACTGGTGCCCTGATATGTGTCTTCCGAAATGATACCTGAGAACTATGTCTTGACTGATGTCTTGGCACGTGTTTTAATAGATGAATATGAACAAGGCTGAAAAATTTTGGTAACCGCTAGGATTGGCGGACCGGTTAGACTGCTGACCTCTGTATTTCTGGTCACGTCCGTTCCGGGGTTCCGATGGTACTGACTGATTAATTATGAGCACGGTGATTGTCACTACTACTTTTTCTGTCAGTTTCCTGACGGTCGTTATCATGACCGTGATTAATGTAATTATTTCTGCTGAGTGGTAGGCTGGTTACCGGTTCCCACTCTTCTGACAGAAAGATTAGCTGAGGGATGTGTGACATCTAACTGAGGAAGTAAAAAACTAAAATAGAATGGTAGTGTCTGATGGTTGAATTTATTCTTGTCAGAAATTTCAAATTTATAGTTTTCGTCCTCGTTCCGCGGCATCAGCATCTTGAGAAATCTCTAAAGTTCAGCAGCATCAGCATCTGTGTGGTCTTCAGAGTGTTAGCAGCATCAGCATCTGGTAAAATCTTCAACTCACGAGCAGCATCAGCACCTGGTAGAATATCGACAAGTGGAAACGCCTGAGATGATTAAGGATCGATTAGCAATATCCATGGAGTAGGGTGCCTGGAGTACACCTGAACTACTGTACATGAAGTACAAAATGAATACTGCACATGGAGCATATCTGAGACGCTGTACCTAGAGTACACGTGAAATATTATACATGGAGTATAACTGAGACACTGTACATGGGGTACATATGGAATACTGTACATGGAGCTGGTGGAAATTTTATGGGATGATCGATACTGGTGTCGCTTGTCTGACATTATCAAAGAAATAAATTGATTTAAACGGTAGTAAACTGAACTGAAATGGGTAACGTGATAGCCTGGTAATTCCTGTGTAGACTTAATGATGATTGTATAGAGGCTGAAAGTATGATTAAACAGAGTTTCATCAATGTTCAGTATGAAGACAGAAGACATGATTGATAAAGACCAGAACATGATTTATCATGAAATAGGATTTTACTGTAATCCTTCTATATTTTAGCCTGAAGGCATCATCACCTTGCTGAAAACATAATCCTCGTAAAGAGACATGAAACTGAATCATCATGTAGATGACATCAACGTGAGGGTATGAAAATTTGACTGTTATAAGGAACACAAAAAGTTAAATCAACTGAGGTGTAATATTAACTGATGTGGACGGCTATGGTTCAATCCACGTACTTCAAGGAAGGAAACATGAGACTAAGTATGGGCTATTCTGGTTCGATCCATACTGGTCAAAATTTTCTGAGAACTGTCATGTATAGAAATTTATAATCTGGTATTAAATATGGATGGCTGAATTCCAATCCATACTTGTTAAAATTTATAGAATGTCATGATATGACAAGGGTGAACAACTGTGGATCGGTTCACAAAATATCATTTGACTGAAAAACATGAAATTTGACTTGAGAAATGGTGAACGTTTATGGCTGGTTCACCAAGTGATATTTGACTGAAAACATGGATCTGTCATGAGTAAGGGTAAACGCCTATGGTCGGTTTACCAATACAAAATCTGAACGGCAAGGGTGAACGCCTATGGTCAGTTCACCAAAACGAAAATTCGCTAAAAAGCATATGCGACTAAATATGGCTAGTTATGTACCAACCTTTTACTTAGTCAAAACTTTAAGAAAATTTGACTGATAAATGAAGAAAACTGACTGAATAATCCATGTGAAACATGAAAGATAACAACGCCAAAATCTGGGAAGTTCCTGGTGACTACCCACTAGTCACAGGTCAAGTTTTAGAGCCTACAGGTCAAACCTTGCGCTCTGATACCATAATTGTAACACCTCACTTGGATAAGTGGACCGTTACGTGTATTTATGGCGTGTCATCAAAGCATAAGGTAAATGTCCTAAAACATTAACTGACCATAACGGAAATACCGGAAACAAACATCGGCAATCCAAACATAAGCCCAAAACATAAAAAAATAAAATACTGAATGGAAGGACTAAACAATGTCCAAATAGACAGAATTATTTACAAAATGCATAAAGTAAGAAGTCTGGATAGCTTCCATCCAAATGCACATGCTCTTAGGATCCTAAAAGCATCCTGGTGTACCTGCCGTTAGAACATGAAAGGAACTACGGCTGAGCATAACGCTCAGTGAACGGATATAAAGCATGATAAGAATATACTGAATGAAACAGGCGATAGAATACAGAAGCTGTAAGACTGATATGTAACATGTGGTAGAACTCTGCATAAAATCTGAGCAATCTGGTTCATATATACTGATACTGAAATATAACTATTAATTCTGAAAACATGCATTTACTGTATTTTAATTGCCAGAGCTTATATAGGTCACGTGCTGTAACAACCATGCATGAATAACTGGAGGGGTGACCTCGTCATGCTGTAGAGGGGTGACCTCTAAATAACTGTGCTGGGTGGAGGGATCAGCTCCAATGTGAAGGATGTAGAGCACACACCACATTCACCCTGATAACTTGTAACACATATAAGCCTAGGATGCATCCATACGCCCCACTAAAAATACTGATAAAATGGCCAAGCTGAGCTGAGTGGGACGATGCAGGATATCACTCTCCTGCATGTGAGTCACGACACTGGTGCCTCTAGTGCCGTGGTTACGGTACCTCCGTAACTAGTACATAAACTGGTCGTGCTTGTATATAATGCTCAGGCAATTTATTTAGTTATTAACATGATTACTGATAAACTTAAACATATACTGGGGAAAACATTTGGCTGCAGACGGGAAATCCTAATCATGCATAGGAAAGGAAATCCTTACTGAAAGGACGGGAAATCCGTACCTCGTGTCCAGTACTGAACTAAGACTGAAAGCTGACGAATCGAATCTGACTTCACGGATACTACATAAATAATGGACGCGAAAATAAGTTGACTGATATCCATTTATTTTATTGATCTTAATCTGTTTCTCATTTATTTATTTTATTCTTGAAATTCTGTACGCATATTAACTGATAATTCTGATCTTTCTTATAATTATTTTTAACGCATTATCGTTCTACTATTAATTACGGTACAACGTATTCTGACGCTATATTAATACTATATTAGGTAACCTGCTAAAAATAGAAAGTTTCCTAAATTAGAAAGTTTCCAAAATCATTTATAATTTATTTAATAGAATTATACCCTTTTAAATATAATAAAACTATTTTAATTTAATTCATTTAAATATACAATTAAGACATTTATAAAAATAAGTATTGAAAGGTATAATTTAAAATCTTCGTTTTTATTATTTTAACTATATCCCGAGCCTACCGAGATACCCCTTGGGGTTCTCGGCCCTCGAACAAACAAACACCACCGAGGCATAATCATGTACACATGCATGCTCATTCATTTTTATAATCACATTTGAATCTCTTCAATTAGTAACAATATATTATATGGAATCATAACTTGGTATTATAGTACTTACAAATGACCATAAGGACATTTTTGATGTTGACGTATAGAAGTCAGGGAATGCATGAAATGAAAACTTTGTTTCTTGCTTTTGATAACATATGGTAAACACTTGCAATATTTCCTAACTTATTATAATATCATTTCTTTTATAGTATCTTGATTACATTAACATATATACTACGTTAGAAATAGCTTAAGATATACCTCTAGTCAAATGATGACGCATCCACGCCGAAAACATGAACATCAAAACACATCGGGACTTGATAGGATTAAACTCAAATATGAACCGAAGCAAACCACCAATCACAAACCACCGATGTGATCCGAAAACGAATTTGATAAAACTCAAACCAATATGTTTTAATTTTCCTTCTCCTTTTGTTATTGGTGGCTGGCGGCACCCCTCACACACACCTAGGGTTTCTTGTTGTTTTTTTTAATACAATGAAGTGATACTAACTCCCTGGTGATTTCATTTAAAAAAATGGGTTGGGCTCAAGGCCCATTTTTTTTAAAACGCGGCCCAAACCATGTATACTTATGTTTTGATCGTTTTCCGTTTCGCTTCCTTTATAACCTTTAACTTGCGTTTCGTATTTTAAAACCCCGTCATGTATTTATTTATTTATTTTACAGAAAATAAATACGTACTTAATACTGAATAATTATTTTCTGGATTATTCTTGAATAATTAATTACGTCCCGATCTTATTTAAAAACTGAGACTGTGTGAATTTAATATTCGTGGATTTTAAGCATTTGCGTTCGTGTTCGTATATTAGTCCTCGTAAATATATTCTGACGTGAATTATTTATTTTCTGAATAAATAATAATTTCGTAATACTTGAATTAATACTGTTATTTATTTTCTGAATAAATAGTTACGCAACGTTTAAATTAATGCCTGATTATACGTAATTAATGTTCGTGGACTTTTATAGCGGGTTTTACAATCGAGGTCAGGTTTCGTTGTCTGATTCTGGGCCTCCTACAGATTATGACGAGGGTTCTGTTAGAACTGGCTTAGGGGTGGGTTCACTTTGTTTAGATGTTGACCTCCTTGACCGTTTCTTTTTGACGCGCATACGCACGGTCAAGTGCATCTCGCCTAAGTTGAGGCTTGGTTTTGCTAGGATTTTTCTTAGTGCTCTTGACAAAGTTTTATCTAGCCCAAGTGATATTGCAGCGTGGGTGGAACTTCTCATCTTACCGGGTTGTATTTTGGCGGTGTTCGTACCGTCTTGCAGGGCTCAGCGGCGATCTGGTGAGAGGGAGCGTGGTCAGTTTGTCAGTATTTCTAGTGCCATTGCTCGGTGGAGGGATCCTGGGGAGAGGATTGGTTTGATTAGAGATCGTTTAGGTGGTCTTTCCTTTTCTTCGCGTAAGTACTTGAGGTCGCAAGATGCTATGGCGGCTAATATTTCTCAGTGCAAGCGTAAGTTGAGTGATGGTCACTTTTCAGCGGCTATTAAGGTCCTCACTTCTTCGGGTGTTGCCCCTGATTCTCCTGACACCCTGGGGGATTTGGAGGCTAAGCATCCCTTTGCCTCTCCTCCTGTTGTGCCTTCTTCTTCCTGTGGGGTAGACACGCTCTTTGTTCGTAAGGATCCTGTATTGAATCGGATTCGAAGTTTTCCCAAAGGTACTTCTTGTGGTCGAGACGGGCTTAGAGCTCAACATTTTTTAGATGTTTTGGGAGGAGCAGCTTCTGCTGTGGCTGGGATCTTTTGGTTTCTATCACTGGTGTGGTTAATCTGTTTCTTTCTGGTAAGTGCCCTAGTCTGCTTGGTGAGTTTATTGCCAGTGCCCCTTTGACTCCGCTTGTTAAGCCTGGAGGGGGTATTCGGCCTATTGCTATTGGTACTGCGTGGAGGAGGCTTGTCTCTAAGGTTGCATCTTCTTCTGTGGGGGATTCGATGACCTCTTATCTGCATGATTTTCAGTTTGGTGTGGGGGTGCCAGGTGGGTGTGAAGCGGTTCTTCATTCTGTCAGCAGGTTTGTGGAGGAGAGAGGGGATGAGGCCGGACTTTCTATGCTTTTGGTGGATTTTCAGAATGCCTTTAATCTTGTTGACAGGAGCACCATTATTCATGAAGTTCGGCTGAGGTGTCCGGCTATCTCGCCTTGGGTGAAGTTTTGCTATTCTCGGCCAGCTCGGCTTTATTATGGGGATTCTATTCTTTGGTCTTCTCAGGGGGTTCAGCAGGGTGATCCATTGGGTCCCTTATTATTCTCTCTTGCTCTGCATCCACTTGTTCATGCTATTCATCAGGCGTGTGAGCTCTCCCTTCATGCATGGTACCTTGATGACGGCACTATTATTGGTGATACCCTTATGGTTGCTAAGGCTCTGGATATTATTAGGGTGGAGGGACCGGCTCGTGGGCTACATCTTAATGTTGATAAGTCTGAGCTTTTCTGGCCGATGCAGGATCCTCGGGGGTTGGTAGATGGCCTCTTCCCTGCTTCTATTTCTCGTCCGAGGTCTGGTGTCAAGCTTCTTGGTGGCTCTATTAGTCGTGATTCAGGTTTTGCTGGTAATTTTGTTGCGCGTCGGGTTTCTAAGGCTATTTCTTTGTTAGAGGCTATTAGGGGGCTTGATGACCCACAATGTGAACTTCTTCTCCTTCGTTATTGTGCTGGTGTTTCTAAATTGGTGTATGCTTTGAGGACTTGCCCCCCTGGGTTTCTTGAGGGTGTTTTGTCACAGTTTGATCAGGCATTACGCGCGTCTTTGGAGTTGATTGTTACGGGTTCAGGGCCTGGGTTTGGTGATTTGCAGTGGCGTCTTGCTACTTTTCCTATCAGTATTGGTGGCCTAGGGGTTTTATGTGCTGAGGATGTCAGGTGCTTTGCCTTTATTGCTTCTCGTTTACAGTCTGGTGATTTGCAGGATCGGATTTTGGCGAGGTCTGGGATTGTTTCGCCGGGCCCTATTTTTCAGTCTGCTCTTGATGCTTTCTCGACTTGTTGTGGTGTCAATCCTCTCTCTGTCACCACTAGCTCTCCTGTCCCCCAGTTTATGAAGTCTTTGGCAAAGAGTTACTTTGGTTTCATTGATGGTTGTTTGACGTCGCGTTTCGGGTTGAGTCGTCGTCAGGAGGCACTTCTCAGCTGTGTGCGTGCTCCTCATGCGCAAGATTACCTCTTCACTATTCCGATTGATGGGTTGGGTCAGCGGATGAACCCGAGACAGTTTCGTGCGGTATTGTGCTATCGTTTGTCGATTCCCTTATTTCCTGATGGTTCTTTGTGCTCGGGTTGTCATGTACATCGGATGGATCTGTGGGGTGATCATGCTGTTCATTGCGCTAGTGATTTGGGGGTTAAATTTCGGCACAATCTTGTTCGTGATGTGTTGTTTGATATTTGTTCTAAGGTGGGTGTGTCGGTGAGGAAAGAAGCCGATATGGGTTTTGTTTCTGATGGTGGGCGTGATCTTCGGCCAGCAGATTTATTACTACACAATTGGTCCCAGGGCAAAGATGCGTGTTTAGATGTTACAGGGGTTTCTCCGTTTGCAGGGACGGGGTTGGATTCGTGGGTTCCTGGGAGTGCTTTGCGGTCGGCTGTTCAGAAGAAGAAGAGGAAGTATTCTTCTATTTGTGCTGAGCATGGTTACTCGTTTATTCCATTCGCCTTCTCGACCTTTGGGGAGTTTGAGGAGGAGGCGATGGATACTCTCTCGCGTCTTAAGCGGTTAGCTGTTTGTCATTCTAATGACGCGAGGAGTGGCGGTTTTTTGATGTCTAGGCTTAGTTTTTGTATTCAAAAAGGGGTGGGCGCGCAGCTTGTTTCGCGGCTCCCTTCCAATTTTGTGTGATTAATAAAATTGAGATTCTTAATAAAAAAAAAATAAAAAAAAAAAAAAAATAATAATAATAATAATAACTTGGTTGAACTTTTTCTAAATTTACACGACGTTCAACACATACTAAAGAAAATAAACAACACATAAATATTAGACAAAATAGTGCATATGACCAACATTTTTCTAATAAACCATCGTATTCATGTAATAGCATAATAATTTAATAAAAACATTACTTATAAAAAAACATTAAAATTGATTTTCGGGTCTTATTGGATTGACCCGCGCACCCGATAAAAACAATAATTCAACCCTAACCAAACATCCTAACAAAAATCCGGTTATCTGGTTGGGTCAAAAAACAATCCAACACAAATTTTAACACGATTTCACCCGACTCGATTAGAGTTATCGGGTTCGAGTTCAAGTCAACCCGATCCTACTGACAACTTACTGATAAGTGATAAGGGAGGCTTTCACGTTCAATTAGTCGACTGAAGTAGACCACAAATAGACTGATCCTAATATATGGGATGATTTTATACTCAAATTTTAAATCGTGCATTAACGTTCAAGCTACAATATTCCCAAATTTAAATCGTGCATAATTTTATACCCAAATTTAAACACGAGACACTTCATTTCTATCAAAGCAAACGATGTATTAGGATTGATATCCTAATCCATTTTTATTCCATCATATATCGTATCAAATCCATACCGATTGGCATTCGGTAGTAAACCAATAAAACGATATACAAGTCAAATTAACAATCTTGAAACCACACAAAACAGTACTACTTGGGTATACAACAAGAGTACATGCAACAAAAATCCTTAAAACGATCGAGGTTTTGCAACAATGGTCGAGTGCTTCATGATATGCATAATATACAGATTACCTCTCTCACAAGTATCAATCTTAGATTGTCCTGGAGGTGGCAACAACTCAAAATTCTGCACCAAACGCCCAAGTGTAATACCCATGATCGGCATTGCAAGAACAATCCCAGGGCAACTCCTACGCCCGAATCCAAAAGGTAAGTATCGGAAATCATTTCCATTAGTCTCAACCTTTGCTTCCTCTTCCAAGAACCTCTCGGGCCTAAACTCCTCTGGTTTCATCCATTGCTCGGGGTTGTTGGATAACCACCACGTATTGACCAAGATCCTACTTTGTGCGGGAATGTCAAACCCACTGAGCTTAGCATCGTGGAGGTTCTTGTGTGGGATAAGAAATGGGGCTGGGTTACGGAGACGTAGAGTTTCTTTTATTACAGCTAGTAGGTATGGGAGGTTTTGAACATCCGGCTCAGTGATTTGGACACCAGGTCCGAGCTTTGTGTCAATCTCGTGTCTTAACTTGGCTTGGATATCGGGGTGGTTCACCAGCTCGGCAATTGCCCATTCGAGGGACATCAGAGTTGTCTCGAGGGCTATTTAACAAAATTTCAAGAAAATATAATTAGATTAGCACGAATAAATTTTCCAAATTAGTGGATGTAAGGTAATGAAAAGCTTGAAATACATAAAACAAGTCAATTGATGTATAAGGATCATTTTAACAAAACCGTACCAGCAACATTGACGTCCTCAACAAGGTTAAGAACATTCTCGTCAGTAATCTCTCCCTTCTCCTTAGCTTCAAGAATGTGATCCATTGCAAACTTCATTTGATTCTTGTCCACTTTATTAGTAGTTAAAAACTTCCTATTATACCCAACAAAACAAAATTAGAAACCAACTAATATCTTAAATTTGGATAACCATCTAAAAATGCCGATATTCAGTATTTTTAGTACACAACAAAAGAAACTTACTTTCTTTCATCAAAGAAATCCTTAAACAGCTGAAACTTCTTCGCCCTTACCTCCGTACATAGCTTCAAATAGCCTCTCAACAAAGGCCTCAAAACCGGAATATAATCAGCATAACTATACCCGGGATTATGAGCCAATCCACCACTTTCACCACTCAAAGCCTTAAGTTTCAGAAATACAGGATCATCTTCACTTTCAAATCTCCTACCAAACATAATATTATACATATTACTATATATCATCAATTGCAACCTGTTCCTAATAACAATCCCCTTAGTTCTAGCTTCAACATTATTCCTAATATCCTCAACGACTTTTCCCGCCTCGTCTTCCCAACCAAATCTATACTGTTGGACGACTTTATGAGTGAAAAATGGTGGAGTCATTACACGTCTCATTGTACGCCAATGCTCACCATGATCTGAAAAGATCATATCTTTACCTTTACCCGTAAATATTTCGAAAACAAGGTTACGTGCACGTGACCCAAATTCGACACCTTGATTATGTAATACCTCTTTTGCTAGGTCTGGGGAGGACACGACTACGAAGTTACGCTGACCCATTCGGAAAGAACATAATTTCCCAAATTTTATAGCTAGATCAGACATGGTACGATGGTTTAAATCACCACCAACTTGTAACCAGTTGCCGAAAATTGGGAATGGGGTTGGGCCAGGAGGGAGTTTAAATTTTTTGCCGCGAAGTTTAGACACAAGGATTGAGAAAATAATGGCTGTGAATGAGGCTATTAAGGGTTTCAATAAGAAGAAGAGATCCATGATTGTGTTTTTGTGTTTGTGTTTTGGAAATGTGGCGTGTTTTATAGAAGTCGGGGTGAAGTTTCAAGTCTTAAAACTTCCAAAAAAAACTCGACTGTATTAGGAACATTATATTACAAAATACATGTGTTAATAAGATACTTTAGTAATAAAACATCACATGTAAATATAATATTATCACATGCAAACTAAACAAGTCATTTCCTTTTTCACGAACCAATTTGGTTTACCAGTCAATATGCGACTAAATAAGCACGTATGAAAAACATTCAAAACACTAAATAAACAAGATTTTTAAAATAAACTTTAAAAAAAAATTAAACTTTTGAAAACACTTAAAAGGAAATAAGCTAAACACGAAATAAGCAGAAAGCAAAATAAGGTGACACACCCAATCAAATAAAAATTTATAAGAACAACAAGAAAAATAAGAACTTTAATTAAACAAACATCAAGATGAAACAAGTTACTTTAGCCGAATCAAAATCAAACTTAAAACAACAAAGGTAGAATAAGATAGATTGTGAAAAGTTTGAACTTAAACTTAAAGATTAAAGATTCAAATCAAGATTAAATACTTACATGATAAACTTAAAAGAAAATGAAAGAAATCTAGAGAGATAAAGGTAGAAGAAACTTCTCCTACTTCTCTAAAAAGAAAATGGACTAAAAAAAATGACTCCCTCCAAAATGAAGGAAATAAAAGACTATCTATAGGAGAGGGGAGATGTGGTGTGTTGCTTCTTTCTTTCTTTCTTCTTCTCGTATTTTTAAATAACTCGTCTTTCTCGACTTTGTCTCGGGATTAATCGATTGATAAAACGAACTCGTCTTATAATTTTCTTCTTTTATTAGACTTGGTTCTTCGACTTCGTTAAACTTTCGTCTTTAGACTTTTTCTTCGATAAATATTCAGAATAGGCCTTTAACTTCCGTTCTTTTTGCACTTTTGATTTTTTGACTTCGTCTTTTGTCTTTTTCTTCGATAAAAGCCCATGAAAGCCCGTGCTTTTTTTCTTTTTCATCTTTTGGTCCTAAAACACAATAAAAACACAAACCACACATAATTCCAACTTTTACGACATAAATAAGTGGTAAAAGGATAAGTGTTTTCACACTTATTAAATCCCCTACACTTGACCATTGCAATGCCCTCATGCAATGCATTAATTTCAAAGCACGAATTACATTTTTCATCATAATTAATCCACATTGGCCTTTATTAAATACTAGACACTTAAGGAAACTAAATAAAAATAAAAAGAAATTACAAAATGCTTAAAGGAAGAACAAGTAAAGAGATCGAAGACTTACATTAGGGCTTTGGTTGTCACGAATGTTTATCACTCTCAAGTTTCACGTTGCCCATACCAAGCTTAAAAACGAGATCATGTTATTATAAGTTAGTAAGCTTAAACTCACTCATGTGGCTCAATTATTCGCTTAGACTCCCTTATTCCTAGGTGTATCTCTTATATTTTATGATTGTCTTGAATGATCAGGAGGATGCATTGTTGACTTATTTCGATAAATATTTAGGCTGAAAATAAAGTAGGACAATTAATCAATAGTTAGCTAAAGGACAAAATCTTTTAAAACTGCTTCTCGAAACCTCATAAAGTTTATATCTTGTCATAACTCACTTCACGATTTAAGACCTTTCTCATACCGATATTTGGCATTGACTTCATACTTTGAATCTTGAGAGATGTTCTTGAAATAATGGTCTTCTCTTCATAATAGGAATTTCTTCACTTGAAGTTTTTGAGAGATTCTTCAAACTTGGACCACGACTTCTTTATTTTTCTCCAATCTTTATTTGGGATTTTGATATACAACGATCCGACTCCTTTTAGGACTTGGAGCTATTCATCCTCATACCTTGCTGGGGTCTTTTCAGATAGATTTCTCCATGATCTTTAGGGGAGTATTTGCTTTTCGCCGTGTATCTCGATCCTTCATATTGATTTTTTATAAATGATTCTTCACATCACTTTGGATCTTTAGCAACAAAATGTAGCCCTCATGCCTTGATAGGGCCTTTTCGGACTCGCCAATCTTCACACCCCGCTTCAATAAGTTATGCCTTGGCTATGAACTCTAATTAATACCGAGCAACTTTTAAACGATCTTGTGCTAGAAGCTAAGTAACTTTTCAAATCATACAACCTTACTTATTGCAATTATATTTATTAAAAAGCGATGGGAGAAAAAGCTCATAATTAACTCACATAAATTCATGAAAGAATTCAAAACTTATAATTGACTCTATCATCTCTCGTTCTTCACAATTTAAAATCTCAAGGAATAAGACTCGTGGATGCTTAGCCTATTAAATCAAAGTTTTGGGTTTTCAAGTCATCTATAGGATCTTGCAACTTCTTAGACTTTTTCAAGCTTAGAATTCGCATTTTAATGTTCCCTTGATAAACGACTTTCTAGGATCAATTATAGGAACTTGCAGAAAGTTCTTGTTCTTAACCCGTAAGAGTTAAGACTTTCGCGTTTTAAAGTTCCCTATATAAAAGCCTAGCAAAACTCGATTTAAACACGTTAATGATACTAGCTAGAGTAAACTTGGATAAGTAAACTCGATTTGAGTCAAAAGATTCATAACGGGCCTAATATATCAAAGACATCTGAACTCATTAAAACCATTTATTAAAATAATTCTAATGAAAGAACTAACGATAACAAAGGAAAATACTAATAGGCCAAAATAGATCAAAAATTTTGAAAAATATCGAAAAATCAATTTTCCGGTTAAAATGAGGACAAAAACAAGGAAAGGCCACATAACTTCGATAGAAGTCCCCCTACACTTAAGATAAACATTGTCCTCTATGTTTAGGCATGTGGGAGTAAACTCCCCTACACTTAGGATATTATGCACGTTGTTTAAATCTTGCTAAGAAAAGGACAACTAAAGTGATTCCTATTTTAATATTGAAGAATATAAAATAGAGAATCAAAAGAGTTTAGGATAGAACCGGGAAGACGGGTACACGCAATCACGGGTTGTCAAAAGGCATCAAAAGTGAATCTTTGAAAGCTACAATCCCAGCACATCATAAGAAAGAAAACAACAAAGAACAATGGGGCTCCCCCTACACTTATTATAAAAACGAATAAAGAAGGATAGATAATCGGGTTGCCTCCCGAGAAGCGCTTGTTTTTGTTAACCGAGTCACGAGCCTGACTCGACCCCGAATTAAATGGTCCATAGGGAAACCTCTAATGTAATACCGGGATCAAAAATCTTATCCTCGGTCCCGGAGGAACATAATAAATGAGAGGCAGTAGGATAAGTCTTGAAGGGTAGAAAATTCCTCTCAACATAGGAAAGGTATGTGAAATCGTGATCCATAGGAGGTGGGGTGGGTAAAGGAATCAAAATATCATCCCCCAAGACAGTTGATGGTCACTAAGCGGCAAAGCCGTAAAGGTGTCAATCATAGAGTGGTCAATGTCACCTCCCGGGTCAAAGCACTCATTCTCAGTAATGGTCTCCAAAGTATGGGATGAAAGGTGCTTGATAGGTGTGAAAACACCCATCCTTTTACCACTTAATTACAATAATAACGAAGCCAAAACGTGTGTTTTATGTCGTAAATGTCGGAATTATGCGTGGTTTGTGTTTTTGTTGTGATTTAGGACCAAAATGTGAAAAGGAAGAAAACACGGGCTTTCACGGGCTTTTATCGAAGAAAACGACAAAAAGACAAAGTCAAGAGATCAAGAATGCAAAAAGAACGGAAGTCCAAGGCCTATTCTGAAGATTTATCGAAGAACAAGTCAAAAAGACGGAAGTTTAATAAAGCCGAAGAACTCGAGTCTAATAAATAAATAAATTATAAGACGAGTTTAATTAATCCTGAGACAAAGTCGATAAAGTCGAAGAACTTAAAAGACGAGAAGACGTGAAGAAAGAAAGAAAGAGGAGGCAACACATGCACCTCCCCATTTCCTATAAATACCCTCCTAAACTCATTTAGGAGGGTTGGTTAGTTTTAGTTAGGAGTAGTTTTTCTTTCATCTTTGTAGGTGATTCTAGAGAGAGAAAGTGACAGTTTCTCTCACTAGAATCTTAATCTTTTATCTTACTTTCATGTTTTCAATCAAATCTTTACCTTTGATAATTTAATTCTTGTTTTAAGCTTAATCTTATTCTACCTTTCTTAGTCTTTCTATTTGATCTTAAATCCGATTTCTTTTCTTTACACGAATTTGTTTAAGTTTTATGTTTGATTTATGAAAAGGTTTGTCTTTTGGTTAATCTAAGTTTCCTACGAATCAAGCTTTGAGCTTGACATGCTTATTGGCTTAATTTGTGTCTATCTTATTGTTTTTAAGTTTTCTTAAAAAGTTTTAGTATTTTTACAAAGTTTATTTATTTTGTATCGTGAAAGGTTCTAAATTTTAGCTTATTGTGTTCACCTTATTCTCGTTTATATAGTTTCGGTACATGCTTGTTAGTCTTAGCTTATTAAACTTGTGCTTATTGCCAAATTCACTTCCATCGCAATATTGGGGAGTTACACATTCCGATCGTTTGCTTGTGTCTATCGCAATAACCCAACAAGGGTTCTACTTTGTGATGGCTTATGTTTTCATCCCCCTATTCCGATCGTGATTCCGATCGCACATTGCGATCTGGATTGCGACGTGGTTTAGGTTTGTATTGCGACGGAATGCTGTCCAATTTTGGACTGCCATATTCTGATAGCTTGCATTCCGATGGGATTGCGATGAGTTATTCCGATGGGTTGTCTTTTTAATGTTATTCCGATGCTTTCATTTTTTATACATTCCGATAGCTTTTGTCTCAAACATTCCGATAGATTTTCTTTGTATATTCCGATATGGATTCCGATGGAGTTGGTTTTATTTTAATTTCGTGTTTTAGTTTTATTCTTAAGTTTGAATTATTTTAAGTCTTCATTTTTATTACTTCGTCAAATTAGTTTTTCGTCGAGCTTTAATTTTACGTCAATTTTATTCACATCGTTTACTTTCAAGGTTTTAAATATTGCACTGTTTACGTTTCAACTAGTTTAAGTTTTAATTACTCGTCATTTATTTTTAAGTCTTCCACATTCAATTTACCAAAACCAAAAATTTTTTTTCCACCAAGAACAACTGAGTCGCACATTTAACCGGAAATCAATTCGAAGAGACACCGAGAAAACGAACTTTTCAACTAGTAAAACCAAGTTATTAAAATGGCGCCGCTGACGGCTCTTTTCGTGAGGATTAACGGTTTTTTGTGAGAGACGCGTTGGCTTTTGGGATCCGTTCACTCGTGAACGTTATTTTTTTTGTATCAAAAATTTTCAAAAATCCCAAAAACATTTAAAAAATCATAAAAAGCATTTATTTTTCAATGTTTTGCACCAAAATATTCTTCTTGCTTATCTATTTTTCTTTATGGATTTTTATGTCCATTGCGTCGGGTGTGGGAGACGATTATACGGGAACGACTCTTGTCAATGGTGTACATGTGAGCGGTGCGGAAACGATATCGACAACACACAATTCGGATTTTGTCCTTTGTGCAACTCGACTAATTCGTCCTTTTTGAACCCACCTCCTGTTCCCTCGTGTATCTATTGTGGAAGCGATTCTCATTGGCATGTTTCGTGCCCGGTTCAATACCCGTATGGTCACGGGCAAGAACCGGGGTACAATTATGACAATGATAATAGCTATCTACAAGACGCACCCAGTATTTCTCCTCAACCGTTTTGCAACAACTGTGGGGTCCTCACGATACCGCTTATTGTCAACCAATGAATTATTATGAGCCATATCCGTGTCCTCAATTTTCTTCACCGATGGATTATTATGAACCAAACCCGGTTTCTAATTCTTCTCAACTGATGAACTACTATGAGCCACAACCATGCTATAATTCAAGTTTTCAACAATTTGAACCCCCACAACACATCATCGATCATCAACCCTCCTTCGAACATTTGAGCTCCCACGAACAATGGGCCACTCTTGCTAAGCAAGGTCAACAACTTCAAGAAGCTTTCAACAAGATCATCAAAAAATATCAAGAGGATCAACGACCTGAGCAAATATCGAATATCGAGACTTATACTCCTCCCCCGGTGTATCCATACTATTATGATGATGATGACGATGAGCCTACTATTTCTTGGAATGACCTTACTTCTCAATGTCCTAGTGCTATTGTCACCCCCCTCTCAATATCTCAAACGTGTCCAAGGATTGTGATACATTGAGTAAGCTTAGTGATGTTGGTCTTGATAAAGTGTTTGATGATGAGGTTTGTGACATACCAGCTGCTATGGAGCTTGAGGACGACGTTGCTCTTACGGAAGAGGTCGATCCTTATGATGACGATTTTTCTCCAAGCTATGAGAATTTCAATTTTGAAATTTCTCAATCTCCACCGCGAGATGCGGGTGATGACGATTTATTTTCTCCGGTTTATGAGAAGTTCACCGATGAACATGATCCTGTGGATGAGGTGGAAGACGTGCTTCTTCGCGATAGATTACGGAAAGTGCACCTTCTTATTGCTCTAATCAAAGTGTTGACTACTCCTCCTCTTTCCGAGTCTTTGCCTCCACCTATTCCTCCCGTTGAAGATAATGACCCATTGCTGGAAGAAATCGAAATTCACTCCATGCCTCCAGGTATTGATGATAATGATATGGAGGGGGACATTATTTATGATAATTTGCTGTAGGAAGATATTGTCCCAAGTCCCCCTCCCGAGCACCTTTCATCCTCCCCTTTAGCCACTATCACGGAGGATGAGTGCTTTGACCCGGGAGGTGACATTGATTATGCTATGATTGATAACAATACGGCTTTGCCGCTTGCTCAGCCTCCATTGTCTTTGGGGGAGGACAATGTGCTTACTTTACCCACCCCACCTCCCGTGGATCCTGATTTCACATACTATACGTATGTTGAAAGGACCTTTCTCCCTTTCAAGACTTATCCCCCCGCCTCTCTTTTGTTGATGTCCTCCGGGAACGAGGACAAGGTCTTTGATCCCGGTATTACATTCAAGGCTTCCCCATGGACCATTTAATTCGGGGACGAGTCAGGCTCGTGACTCGGTTAACAAAAACAAGCGCTTTTTGGGAGGCAACCCAATTATCTATCTATCTTTCCTGTTTTCACCATAACTGTAGGGGGACCCCGTGGTGTTTCTTTCTTTCTTTCTATCATATGCAGGGATTAGAGCTTCAAAGACACACTCTTGATGACTTTTGACGAACCGTGATTTCGTGTTCCATTTTCCCGGTTCTATCCTAAACTCTTTTCGATTCACTATTTTATATTTTCCAATACTAAAATAGGAATCTCTTTAGTTGTCTCTTCCTTAGCGAGATTTAAACAAAGTGCACAATGTCCTAAGTGTAGGGGAGTTTACTCCCACATGCTTAAACATTGAGGACAATGTTTATATTAAGTGTAGGGGGACTTCTATCGAAGTTAAGTGGCCTTTTCCTTGTATTTGTCCTCATTTTAACCGGAAAATCAATTTTTCGACATTTTTCAAAATTCTTGATCTATTTTGGCCCATTACTTTTTACCTTTATATAGTTATTTTCTTTCCTTATTAGAATAAAGTTTGAATAAAGTGGTTTTAATTTTCAAACGTTGTGAATCTTTTGACTCAACCCGAGTTTACTTGTCTAAGTTTACTCTAGCTAGTATCCTTAACGTGTTTAAGTCAAGTTTTGCTAGGCTTTTATGTAGGGAGCTATAAAACGCGAAAGTCTTAACTCTCACGGGTTAAGAACAAGAACTTTTCGCAAGTTCCTATAATTGATCCTAGAGAGTCGTTTATCAAGGGAACTTTAAAATGCGGATTCTAAACTTGAAAAAGTCTAAGAGTTTGCAAGATCCTATAGGTGACTCGAAAACCCAAAACTTTAAGTTAATAGGCTAAGCATCCACGAGTCTCTTTACTTGAGATTTTAAACTGTGGAGAACGAGAGATGATAGAGTCAATTATAAGTTTGGTATTCTTTCGGGAATTTATGTGAGTTAATTATAAGCCTATTCTCCCATCGCTTGCTAATAAATTTATCTGCAATAAATAAGGTTGTACAATTTGAAAAGTTACTTAGCTTCTAGCCCAAGATCGTTTAAAAGTTGCTCGGTATGGATTAGAGTTCATAGCCAAGGCATAACTTATTGAAGCGGGATGCGAAAATTGGCGAGTCCGAAAAGGCCCTAACAAGGCATGAGGGCTACATTTTGTTGCTAAAGATCCCAAGTGATGTGAAGAATCATTTATCGAAAATCAATATGAAGGATCGAGACACACGACGAAAAGCAAGTACTCCCCAAAAGATCATGGAGAAGTCTATCTAAAAAGGCCCTAACAAGGTATGAGGATAAATAGATCCAAGTCCAAAAAGGAGGCGGATCGTTGTATATCAAAATCCAAAATAAAGATTGGAGAAAAATGAAGAAGTCGTGGTCCATTTATGAAGAATCTCTCAAAATTTCAAGTGAAGAAATTCCTATTATGAAGAGAAGACCATTATTTCATGAACGTCTCTCAAGATTTGAAGTATGAAGTCGCTACCAAATATCGGTCCGAGAAAGGTCTCAAATCGCGAAGCGAGTTATGCCAAGATATGAACTTTTTGAGGTCCCGAGAAGCAGTTTTAAAAGATTTTGTCCTTTAGCTAACTATTGATTAAATCGTCCCACTTTATTTTCAGCCTAATAAACTATCGAAATAAGTCAACAATGCATCCTCGTGATCATTCAAGACAACAATAAAATATAAGAGATACACCTAGGAATAAGGGAGTATAAGTAAATAACTGGCCCACATGAGTTCGTGTTAGTTTGCTAACTTATAATAACAATGATCTCGTTTTTAAGCTTGGTTTGGAGAAAGTGAAAACTTGAGGATGATGATCATTCATGACATTTTCAAAACCCGAAGGTATGTTTTTGATTTCTTTACTTGTTTTGTAATTTTCTATCTCTTTAATAAGGCCAAGACGGATTGATTATAATGAAAAGTGTAATCGTGCTTTGTAACTAATGCATTGCATGAGGACATTGCAATGGTTAAGTGTAGGGGATTTGATAGGTGTGAAAACACCCATCCTTTTACCACTTAATTACAATAATAACCAAGCCAAAACGTGTATTTTATGTCGTAAATGTCGGAATTATGCGTGCTTTGTGTTTTTGTTGTGATTTAGGACCAAAATGTGAAAAGGAAGAAAACACGGGCTTTCACGGGCTTTTATCGAAGAAAACGACAAAAAGACAAAGTCAAGAGATCAAGAATGCAAAAAGAACGGAAGTCCAAGGCCTATTCTGAAGATTTATCGAAGAACAAGTCTAAAAGACGGAAGTTTAATAAAGCCGAAGAACTCGAGTCTAATAAATAAATAAATTATAAGACGAGTTTAATTAATCCCGAGACAAAGTCGATAAAGTCGAAGAACTTAAAAGACGAGAAGACGCGAAGAAAGAAAGAAAGAGGAGGCAACACATGCACCTCCCCATTTCCTATAAATACCCTCCTAAACTCATTTAGGAGGGTTGGTTAGTTTTAGTTAGGAGTAGTTTTTCTTTCATCTTTGTAGGTGATTCTAGAGAGAGAAAGTGACAGTTTCTCTCACTAGAATCTTAATCTTTTATCTTACTTTCATGTTTTTAATCAAATCTTAACCTTTGATAATTTAATTCTTGTTTTAAGCTTAATCTTATTCTACCTTTCTTAGTCTTTCTATTTGATCTTAAATCCGATTTCTTTTCTTTACACGAATTTGTTTAAGTTTTATGTTTGATTTATGAAAAGGTTTGTCTTTTGGTTAATCTAAGTTTCCTACGAATCAAGCTTTGAGCTTGACATGCTTATTGGCTTAATTTGTGTCTAGCTTATTGTTTTTAAGTTTTCTTAAAAAGTTTTAGTATTTTTACAAAGTTTATTTATTTTGTGTCGTGAAAGGTTTTAAATTTTAGCTTATTGTGTTCACCTTATTCTCGTTTATATAGTTTCGGTACATGCTTGTTAGTCTTAGCTTATTAAACTTGTGCTTATTGCCAAATTCACTTCCATCGCAATATTGGGGAGTTACACATTCCGATCGTTTGCTTGTGTCCATCGCAATAACCCAACAAGGGTTCTACTTTGTGATGGCTTATGTTTTCATCCCCCTATTCCGATCGTGATTCCGATCGCACATTGCGATCTGGATTGCGACGTGGTTTAGGTTTGTATTGCGACGGAATGCTGTCCAATTTTGGACAGCCATATTCCGATAGCTTGCATTCCGATGGGATTGCGATGAGTTATTCCGATGGGTTGTCTTTTTAATGTTATTCCGATGCTTTCATTTTTTATACATTCCGATAGCTTTTGTCTCAAACATTCCGATAGATTTTCTTTGTATATTCCGATCTGGATTCCGATGGAGTTGGTTTTATTTTAATTTCGTGTTTTAGTTTTATTCTTAAGTTTGAATTATTTTAAGTCTTCATTTTTATTACTTCGTCAAATTAATTTTTCGTCGAGCTTTAATTTTACGTCAATTTTATTCACGTCGTTTACTTTCAAGGTTTTAAATATTGCACTGTTTACGTTTCAACTAGTTTAAGTTTTAATTACTCGTCATTTATTTTTAAGTCTTGCACATTCAATTTACCAAAACCAAAAATATTTTTTCCACCAAGAACAACTGAGTCGCACATTTAACCGGAAATCAATTCGAAGAGACACCGAGAAAACGAACTTTTCAACTAGTAAAACCAAGTTATTAAAATGGCGCCGTTGACGGCTCTTTTCGTGAGGATTAACGGTTTTTTGTGAGAGACACGTTGGCTTTTGGGATCCGTTCACTCGTGAACGTTATTTTTTTGTATCAAAAATTTTCAAAAATCCCAAAAACATTTGAAAAATCATAAAAAGCATTTCTTTTTCAATGTTTTGCACCAAAATATTCTTCTTGCTTATCTATTTTTCTTTATGGATTTTTATGTCCATTGCGTCGGGTGTGGGAGACGATTATACGGGAACGACTCTTGTCAATGGTGTACATGTGAGCGGTGCGGAAACGATATCGACAACACATAATTCGGATTTTGTCCTTTGTGCAACTCGACTAATTCGTCCTTTTTGAACCCACCTCCTGTTCCCTCGTGTATCTATTGTGGAAGCGATTCTCATTGGCATGTTTCGTGCCCGGTTCAATACCCGTATGGTCACGGGCAAGAACCGGGGTACAATTATGACAATGATAATAGCTATCTACAAGACGCACCCAGTCTTTCTCCTCAACCGTTTTGCAACAACTGTGGGGTCCTCACGATACCGCTTATTGTCAACCAATGAATTATTATGAGCCATATCCGTGTCCTCAATTTTCTTCACCGATGGATTATTATGAACCAAACCCGGTTTCTAATTCTTCTCAACTGATGAACTACTATGAGCCACAACCATGCTATAATTCAGGTTTTCAACAATTTGAACCCCCACAACACATCATCGATCATCAACCCTCCTTCGAACATTTGAGCTCCAACGAACAATGGGCCACTCTTGCTAAGCAAGGTCAACAACTTCAAGAAGCTTTCAACAAGATCATCGAAAAATATCAAGAGGATCAACGACCTGAGCAAATATCGAATATCGAGACTTATACTCCTCCCCCGGTGTATCCATACTATTATGATGATGATGACGATGAGGCTACTATTTCTTGGAATGACCTTACTGCTCAATGTCCTAGTGCTATTGTCATCCCCCTCTCAATATCCCAAACGTGTCCAAGGTTTGTGATACATTGAGTAAGCTTAGTGATGTTGGTCTTGATAAAGTGTTTGATGATGAGGTTTGTGACATACCAGCTGCTATGGAGCTTGAGGACGACGTTGCTCTTACGGAAGAGGTCGATCCTTATGATGACGATTTTTCTCCAAGCTATGAGAATTTCAATTATGAAATTTCTCAATCTCCACCGGCAGATGCGGGTGATGATGATTTATTTTCTCCGGTTTATGAGAAGTTCACCGATGAACATGATCCTGTGGATGAGGTGGAAGACGTGCTTCTTCGCGATAGATTACGGAAAGTGCACCTTCTTATTGCTCTAATCAAAGCGTTGACTACTCCTCCTCTTTCCGAGTCTTTGCCTCCACCTATTCCTCCCGTTGAAGATAATGACCCATTGCTGGAAGAAATCGAAATTCACTCCATGCCTCCAGGTATTGATGATAATGATATGGAGGGGGACATTATTTATGATAATTTGCTGTAGGAAGATATTGTCCCAAGTCCCCCTCCCGAGCACCTTTCATCCTCCCCTTTAGCCACTATCACGGAGGATGAGTGCTTTGACCCGGGAGGTGACATTGATTATGCTATGATTGATAACAATACGGCTTTGCCGCTTGCTCAGCCTCCATTGTCTTTGGGGGAGGACAATGTGCTTACTTTACCCACCCCACCTCCCGTGGATCCTGATTTCACATACTATACGTATGTTGAAAGGACCTTTCTCCCTTTCAAGACTTATCCCCCCGCCTCTCTTTTGTTGATGTCCTCCGGGAACGAGGACAAGGTCTTTGATCCCGGTATTACATTCAAGGCTTCCCCATGGACCATTTAATTCGGGGACGAGTCAGGCTCGTGACTCGGTTAACAAAAACAAGCGCTTTTTGGGAGGCAACCCAATTATCTATCTATCTTTCCTGTTTTCACCATAACTGTAGGGGGGCCCCGTGGTGTTTCTTGCTTTCTTTCTATCATATGCAGGGATTAGAGCTTCAAAGACACACTCTTGATGACTTTTGACGAACCGTGATTCCGTGTTCCATTTTCCCGGTTCTATCCTAAACTCTTTTCGATTCACTATTTTATATTTTCCAATACTAAAATAGGAATCTCTTTAGTTGTCTCTTCCTTAGCGAGATTTAAACAAAGTGCACAATGTCCTAAGTGTAGGGGAGTTTACTCCCACATGCTTAAACATTGAGGACAATGTTTATATTAAGTGTAGGGGGGACTTCTATCGAAGTTAAGTGGCATTTTCCTTGTATTTGTCCTCATTTTAACCGGAAAATCAATTTTTCGACATTTTTCAAAATTCTTGATCTATTTTGGCCCATTAGTTTTTACCTTTATATAGTTATTTTCTTTCCTTATTAGAATAATGTTTGAATAAAGTGGTTTTAATTTTCAAACGTTGTGAATCTTTTGACTCAACCCGAGTTTACTTGTCTAAGTTTACTCTAGCTAGTATCCTTAACGTGTTTAAGTCAAGTTTTGCTAGGCTTTTATGTAGGGAGCTATAAAACGCGAAAGTCTTAACTCTCACGGGTTAAGAACAAGAACTTTTCGCAAGTTCCTATAATTGATCCTAGAGAGTCGTTTATCAAGGGAACTTTAAAATGCGGATTATAAACTTGAAAAAGTCTAAGAGTTTGCAAGATCCTATAGGCGACTCGAAAAACAAAAACTTTAAGTTAATAGGCTAAGCATCCACGAGTCCCTTTACTTGAGATTTTAAACTGTGGAGAACGAGAGATGATAAAGTCAATTATAAGTTTGGTATTCTTTCGGGAATTTATGTGAGTTAATTATAAGCCTATTCTCCCATCGCTTGCTAATAAATTTATCTGCAATAAATAAGGTTGTACGATTTGAAAAGTTACTTAACTTCTAGCCCAAGATCGTTTAAAAGTTGCTCGGTATGGATTAGAGTTCATAGCCAAGGCATAACTTATTGAAGCGGGATGCGAAAATTGGCGAGTCCGAAAAGGCCCTAACAAGGCATGAGGGCTACATTTTGTTGCTAAAGATCCCAAGTGATGTGAAGAATCATTTATCAAAAATCAATATGAAGGATCGAGACACACGACGAAAAGCAAATACTCCCCAAAAGATCATGGAGAAGTCTATCCAAAAAGGCCCTAACAAGGTATGAGGATAAATAGATCCAAGTCCAAAAAGGAGGCGGATCGTTGTATATCAAAATCCAAAATAAAGATTGGAGAAAAATGAAGAAGTCGTGGTCCATTTATGAAGAATCTCTCAAAATTTCAAGTGAAGAAATTCCTATTATGAAGAGAAGACCATTATTTCATGAACGCCTCTCAAGATTTGAAGTATGAAGTCGCTGCCAAATATCGGTCCGAGAAAGTTCTCAAATCGCGAAGCGAGTTATGCCAAGATATGAACTTTTTGAGGTCCCGAGAAGCAGTTTTAAAAGAATTTGTCCTTTAGCTAACTATTGATTAAATCGTCCCACTTTATTTTCAGCCTAATAAACTATCGAAATAAGTCAACAATGCATCCTCGTGATCATTCAAGACAACAATAAAATATAAGAGATACACCTAGGAATAAGGGAGTATAAGTAAATAACTGGCCCACATGAGTTCGTGTTAGTTTGCTAACTTATAATAACAATGATCTCGTTTTTAAGCTTGGTTTGGAGAAAGTGAAAACTTGAGGATGATGATCATTCATGACATTTTCAAAACCCAAAGGTATGTTTTTGATTTCTTTACTTGTTTTGTAATTTTCTATCTCTTTAATAAGGCCAAGACGGATTGATTATAATGAAAAGTGTAATCGTGCTTTGTAACTAATGCATTGCATGAGGACATTGCAATGGTTAAGTGTAGGGGATTTGATAGGTGTGAAACACCCATCCTTTTACCACTTAATTACAATAATAACCAAGCCAAAACGTGTATTTTATGTCGTAAATGTCGGAATTATGCGTGCTTTGTGTTTTTGTTGTGATTTAGGACCAAAATGTGAAAAGGAAGAAAACACGGGCTTTCACGGGCTTTTATCGAAGAAAACGACAAAAAGACAAAGTCAAGAGATCAAGAATGCAAAAAGAACGGAAGTCCAAGGCCTATTCTGAAGATTTATCGAAGAACAAGTCTAAAAGACGGAAGTTTAATAAAGCCGAAGAACTCGAGTCTAATAAATAAATAAATTATAAGACGAGTTTAATTAATCCCGAGACAAAGTCGATAAAGTCGAAGAACTTAAAAGACGAGAAGACGTGAAGAAAGAAAGAAAGAGGAGGCAACACATGCACCTCCCCATTTCCTATAAATACCCTCCTAAACTCATTTAGGAGGGTTGGTTAGTTTTAGTTAGGAGTAGTTTTTCTTTCATCTTTGTAGGTGATTCTAGAGAGAGAAAGTGACAGTTTCTCTCACTAGAATCTTAATCTTTTATCTTACTTTCATGTTTTTAATCAAATCTTTACCTTTGATAATTTAATTCTTGTTTTAAGCTTAATCTTATTCTACCTTTCTTAGTCTTTCTATTTGATCTTAAATCCGATTTCTTTTCTTTACACGAATTTGTTTAAGTTTTATGTTTGATTTATGAAAAGGTTTGTCTTTTGGTTAGTCTAAGTTTCCTACGAATCAAGCTTTGAGCTTGACATGCTTATTGGCTTAATTTGTGTCTAGCTTATTGTTTTTAAGTTTTCTTAAAAAGTTTTAGTATTTTTACAAAGTTTATTTATTTTGTGTCGTGAAAGGTTTTAAATTTTAGCTTATTATGTTCACCTTATTCTCGTTTATATAGTTTCGGTACATGCTTGTTAGTCTTAGCTTATTAAACTTGTGCTTATTGCCAAATTCACTTCCATCGCAATATTGGGGAGTTACACATTCCGATCGTTTGCTTGTGTCCATCGCAATAACCCAACAAGGGTTCTACTTTGCGATGGCTTATGTTTTCATCCCCCTATTCCGATCGTGATTCCGATCGCACATTGCGATCTGGATTGCGACGGGGTTTAGGTTTGTATTGCGACGGAATGCTGTCCAATTTTGCACAGCCATATTTCGATAGCTTGCATTCCGATGGGATTGCGCTGAGTTATTCCGATGGGTTGTCTTTTTAATGTTATTCCGATGCTTTCATTTTTTATACTTTCCGATAGCTTTTGTCTCAAACATTCAGATAGATTTTCTTTGTATATTCCGATCTGGATTCCGATGGAGTTGGTTTTATTTTAATTTCGTGTTTTAGTTTTATTCTTAAGTTTGAATTATTTTAAGTCTTCATTTTTATTACTTCGTCAAATTAATTTTTCGTCGAGCTTTAATTTTACGTCATTTTAATTCTCGTCGTTTACTTTCAAGGTTTTAAATATTGCACTGTTTACGTTTCAACTAGTTTTAGTTTAATTTACTCGTCATTTATTTTTAAGTCTTGCACATTCAATTTATCAAAACCAAAAATATTTTTTCCACCAAGAACAACTGAGTCGCACATTTAACCGGAATCAATTCGAAGAGACACCGAGAAAACGAACTTTTCAACTAGTAAAACCAAGTTATTAGTGCTCGGGAGGGGGACTTGGGACAATATCTTCATGCATCAAAGTATCAAAAAGAATATCCCCCTCCGTGTCATCATCATCAATACCCGGAGGTATTGAGAGAATGTCGATTTCCTCCATAAATGTATCATTATTCTCAACGGGAACGCTTCAATTTCAGCAATAAGAAGATGGAACGTTCAGTAATTTGTCACGAAGAATAACGTCTTCCACCTCATCTAAAAGACCAAGTTCAGTGGTGAGCTTCTCGTAAGTCGGAGAGAATAAATTAACATCGCCCTTATCTCCCGGAGGAAATTGAGAAATTCCAAAAGTGAAATTCTCATAGCATGGAGAAAAATCATCATTAAGAGCGACCTCGTCCGTAAGCTCTGCAAAAGTTGGTTCATCACAAACTGTAACACCCCCAATTTCGGGTCATAGCAGCAGAAGGGTCATTGGGTGTTATTATCATGGTTCAATCTCAATATCATAGAAAACGGCTCAAAATGAGTCGTTTTGTTAAAACATACATCCATTCATTATTTAAAGATAAAATAGTTCACACACGGTCCTAATTAGTTTTAAATTTTACACAACATGACAGTCGATAAAAGTTTCTTGAATGGACATAATTTAGAAAAGCGAGTCAAAACATTTAATTTAAGCAAGCAGTATGAAACCTCCTTCCTTGAGTGCCTTCTTCATGGACCTGAGATAAAACATGCTATAAAGTCAACAAAAATGCTGAGTGAATCGATAGAGTTTAAATTAAATAAACGAACACAAGTATTTTGAATAAACCTTCCATGGTTGACAATCATGTTGTACGGACATAATCATCGGTGTTATTACATAAGCCTCATGACATTGAACTTAACATATATTATTTCAGCCCAAGACACCTAGCAAAGTGCGTATATTTCTCTATTACAATGCATCCGATGTTTCATTACTAGTGCATCACGGCACCACGCGATAGCTAGTCGCGACCGGACTGGGCGTCACCCCGATAGATGTATCCATAGTACTAGCGTTCTTTCGATTAACAATTCAGGATTCAATGGATCTTTTAAGGCTAAAGCAAACTTATGTAATAACTTTCATCTAAGCATACAATCGGGTCCCTTGTGTTCTATTTTAAAAACAAGCATGTTATCCCCCTCGCGGGTTTTAAAAATCCTTTATAAGATAGTATAAAAGCGAGGCTATAGACTCACTTTGGTACAATAATAGTAATGTGACGGTCGCCGATGATTAGTGATGCCCGTTAAACACGAAGACCGCAACCTACCAAATAAGGCGCGTTCGTTAATAAATAACTCAAATATAAATAACACTTAAATAATACAAAACTCAAATTTATAAAATCATGACAAATCGAGAGAAAACGATACAAGTGATTCTATTTTAGTCTCCTATATGTTCATTTTATTTTTCTATGCTCAAAATTTAATTAAAATGCATACTTAGAAAAATTTGACAACTTTGACTTTTTGGTCAACTTTGACCTTCGGGTCTGACCTAATGAATTGACCCACTAAATGACATATGTATGATTCAAGACGTAAGTTTTTGATGCAAAACGACGTTTCAGACAACTTTCCAGTTATATCCGAGACGTGAAACTTAACAGAAACTGTCCAAAATACACATGCAAATTATGTGTAAAATTACAATTTTACCCCTAAACATCTCAAATTTTACTATTAACTTTTACCCTATTATTACTCGTTTTCAGGTCTGATTTCTAAGCGGTAATGGTAAAACATCATTCTGAACAACTTTCGTGTTTCGACCGAAGGCCGAAACGGACCAGAAATGACAGATTTACCCCTCGCATCAGATCTGTTAAGAATGACGGTTTTTAGAAAATGCAGATTTAGTTTTTAAGTTTTGCCCCGTCTCCATTCGTTTTCAGAACTGGTTTCCTCACTGTGGAAGTAAAACGACATTTTAAACAACTTTTTAGTTTTACACGAAAGCCGAAACGAACCAGAACTTGACGATTTTGCCCTTTTTCGGATCTGCATCAGCAAGTGTGCGGGAAATAATTTGATAAATTTTCAGAATTTCAAACTTGCGTAACTTTTCGCTCGTTTGGAGTTAGAAGCTCGACTTGGTATCAAATTGAAGCTAACGAAATTCTCTACAACCCTATCTGACTAGTTTAGCAAATACTTGACCTTAAGGTTTCCGAAAATAGCTTCAAAGTTACTGATCTAAAATGACTAGTTAAAAATCATGTTAAATCAACATTTTGACCCATTTTAACAATTAATATACTTCTAATAACAACCTAAAATGTCTCTAATCAACTCTAGACCACTTGCATGTCCAAATCTTATAAGATCCATATCAAAAATCTTACATGCAAGAATTCCCACGTTGTTATAATAAATAAATAATAATAATAAAAAAAAATAAAAATAAAAAATTACAACTATAAAATAGATCAACACAAGATAATCTTTCAAGAAAATAATTTTTGAGAAAAAGTTCATGCATGTTGTAAATTTTTATACCAAAATGATCCAAATCATATTACAAACATGGGACTTACTTTGGTTTTTAAGGATTCAAGCTAGAAACTAAAATCCAAGGGTGTTTTGGTTTGTGAAGTATACACTTGATCATGTTTCACCAAATCAAGGAAAAGTGTAATGCATGTAAAATTTTAACAAAGATCAAAGATCAAATACAACTTTTTAACATTAAAACATGATGATCATACCTAGATCATCACATGCATGATGATTTAAACATAGATCTACTATGGAAATAAAAAAAATCTTGAAAGTTAATGCATGTAGGAGATTTTTATACCAAAGTGTATATCTTGAGATTTCCAAGATGGGTCTTCAATTTGTTTTGGATTGATCAAGCTTAAAAAAAAAAATTGGTGTTCTTGTTGGATGGAAGCTCACGGCACAAGAGGGAGAGAGAGAAAGGGTGTGTTTGATTTTTATTTGCAAGTGTTGTATGTGTTTTTCTAAGTGAAATTTCCTTATATAGTGCAAAGGTGAGGGTAGATTTTGCCAAAATGCTTTTCTTTTGGGCTAGAAATGTATGTATTGACTTAAGTGGCGGAAATGACTAGAAGATTACTTTTGAAAATATTTATGGGACTCGGGTTCCGTAAATATAAATATATATATATATATATATATATATATATATATATATATATATATATATATATATATATATATATATATTAAAAGTTAAAACACACATGAAAAATAATAATATAACGACTCGATACATAATTACAACGATATCGTCGAAAATATTAAATATCCAAACTATCGATAATAAAATATAAAATTTTGGGCATCCGTCGGTATCGCGATCACTACTAGTTCTCGTTATTTGTTAAAACGTAAAACACGAGAAATAAAGATTAAATATAATAAAATCATTCTTATAATAATTTGAGAAATAATATCGACACCTAACGTATTCCTTGCCGGTTTTCGTCCAATCGGCATTCTTACGCTAGTTGCAAGTCATAACCTTCTCGGTTAGTCGATAATTTAAAATTGTCATTAAAGTAAACACGTAGTACGTCATAGTCGGGATTAAAATAACGACCTGAAATTGACGGATTGTCAAATTATACCCACCAAATTAGGATCTTCGCCCTCGAAGATCAACTTGCGTTCTTGCTCGATCGCTTGTTGAAATCAAAGAGTTGAGGGTAATTCTTCCACATTTGGTCTTCTCGTTCCCAAGTATACTCCGGTCCTCTTCGAGAATTCCATCGGACTTTGATAATAGGTATTCGGATTTGCTTTAGTTTCTTGACCTCACGATCCATGATCTCGATTGGTTCTTCAATAAACTGCAACTTTTCATCAACCTTAACTTCGTCCCACGGTATAACGAGTTCTTCATCGGATAGACACTTCTTCAGATTCGACAGGTGAAAAGTGTTATGAATCCCATAGAGTTCTTGTGGTAGTTCAAGTTGGTATGCCACAGGCCCTACTCTATATAAAAGTCGGGGTGAAGTTTCAGGTCCTAAAACTTCCAAAAAAAAACTCGACTGTATTAGGAGCTTTATATTACAAAATAGGTGTGTTAATAACATACTTTAGTAATAAAACATCACATGTAAATATAATATTTTCACATGCAAACTAAATAAGTCATTTCCTTTTTCACTGACCAATTTGGTTTACCAGTCAATCTGCGACTAATATATTTTGGGCCATGCCCCTCTACTGCACCAGCAAACGATACAATGGCGTTTTGCCTGCATCAAAGTTTTTTACGCCAGAAAAAAGATAGTGCTCGGCAGTACGATTCGGTTAGGGTTGTATCGAGATAAGGAATCATTTTTAGTGATCGTGATCCTACAGAAATAAAGACAAGAATAACTAGGGAATTATTAGTATTTTAACTTGTTAGATTTATAAATAATAATGACACGATATTTATAAACATGTACAATGAAAATCTAATCTTATTAAGACTCAAACTATAATATTATTATGACTAAATTCATAGTGAACCTTCGACTTGACACAAACAAATAAGAGAACAATGGCCCGTTTGGTCCGATCTATTTCAATAGTATGAGACGTAATTGTATGTATTTGACTAACCGAAAGAAATATATAAGGGAATAAAAAGAATGTTCTAGACTTGGGTTACAGCTCGTTACATAATAAAACAGTAACCTATCTATTATACGAGCTAACAAAATCAGAATGCTCGGAATAACAAAATCCTGGAAGTTGATGCATATAAACTGTCTCAAATAAATAAATCCTGGAGGTTCACGCATATAAACTGTCTCCAGTCTATGAATCGACAATTGTCGAGAAACCGCCAAACTATGGACAATCAATATCGTACTGGTTTAACAACCGAATTAAATGTCGCATCAACATTAACCCCCTCAATTTGGTTCTTTAGTGCAACCATTCGCTAAAAGTAATGCTTTCTAGTGACTAAATGTACCATGGGCTGAAAAATTATGACGAAAACGCAACATCAACGGACAACATTGTTGTCCATGGGTCTTGGTACTAAAGTCCAAGTGAGACTTTTAATAAGCACATTATATTCATTACCCAAAATATTTTGCAAGTTTGGAACATTGAAGGCAACATTGTACGACTTACGTAACGGAGAAATAATGGAGACATTACAATTATACTTTGGATTAGGATGATTAGTTCTGACAGTTAAGCGTGTGATCATTAGATAAATCGAGTTCGGGTTTTTGGTTTTGTGGTGGGTCATGTATAATAATAATATCGTTGACATTTTGAGGCGGGTCTTCGTTGGTGGTCTAATCCAAAATATAAGAAATGCGAGGTAAGTTTGGGCTTTGGACCGGGGAGTTATTGTGGTTCGTGGATTTGGTTTGAAGGGGTGTGGTAGAAGCAGTAGGAAATGAAGAAGGTGTATTACAATCTTGGGTGATATGGGGATCCAAAACAGGAGTGAGACGAAGTGGTTGACTTGGAATATTAGGTAAATAATCAAGAAAGGTGAATGTAGATGTTGAAGACGGTTTTTGTGAGCCATAGGGAAAAACGATCTATAAAAGCTAACATGACAAAAAATAATGATATTATTGGTGTTCAATTCAAGGCATCTATATCCATGGTGATTTGATGCATAACATAAAAAGATGACGGTGTTGCACGCGGTTCAATTTTGTGGTTAGGGTACAAGTGTGGATAACATAAACAACCAAACGTGCACAAAAAGCTATAGTTTGGGTTGGTACCAAATGAGCGGGTATACGGTATGTAATTTGAAATGGTTGTAGAAATAAATATATTGAGTAAATGAACCTCCATATTAAGAGTTTTGACCCAAAGAGTCCGGGTAGGTTTGCTTGGAAAATTAAAGTTTTTATCAAGTTATAATAGTGAGGAGCATGCGTGAAGACTTACCATTTTGTTGAGATGTTTTGGGGCATGAGAAACGAAAGTAAATGCCATTATCTACAAAGAGTTTATATAGGATACAATTATCGAATTCACCACCATGATCACACTATAAAGATCAAATTTCACACTTAAATTGAGTGTGAACATATTTACGAAACAACATGAATTTAGACAATATATCAGATTTATGTAACAATAGATAAACCTAAACAAACTGCGAATAGTGATCCAGAAAGAAGATAAAAGATGTATAACAGAAAGGCTCGGAATGAGTGAAGTCGATACATCTGAGTGGATAATTTCAAAACAAGAATAATTTCAAAACAAGAAGTAACTAAAAATTAATATTAAAATAATATTAAAAATTCAAAATTTATAAAAAAATTCTAAAAACTTGCAAACTAACTTATTTTAACTTAATAAAACCAGAAATGAAAGTGAAATGACCTAAATACCCCTATTGGGCCTCTTAACGGGCCAAAAGTGAAAACAGTCCAAGCTTAATAAGCTTTTTGGCCCAATAAGCAAAAAAGTTAACCAAATAAGCTGAAAAGTTCCAGTGTAGCTTAAAATCAGATTTTAAACAAAACACTCTAAAGGCCCAAAAGCTGAAAGTGAGCTTATCACAGCTTAATAAGCACTCAACTTATTCTTAATGGGCTTTTTGGCGCATTAAGCCATAAGCTAATGCCATGAGCTGAAATTTCACACACATACTTCTCTTGTACTTATAAAGCTGTTTGTAAAAAGAAATATTCAAAAAATCACACTGAATAAGCCATAAATAAGCCAAGTATGTTTTCACTAAAAGACAAAATAGTCGTTTTTGAGAAATAGACCACCTCAGGACTTGATTTTTCTTGAAAAAATTTTTAACTCACTTAACTAAGACTAATTAATCAGAAAACATCAAATAAGCAAAGCCAAATTAGTTGAAACAATTTATAAGCATTTTGGAAAAAAAGACAAAAGAGTCATTTTCTAGTAAAATCTTAAAACCAAAAGCTACAACTTCTAAAATAAGCAAACTAGATGAAATAATTAAGATCTAACACAAAAGGAAAGTTGTTTCTCAGAGAAATAAGCTAGAATAGCTTAATGATAAGGTGTCCAAGTTTTATAACTATTAGTGGCAAGCAGCAGTGGGAAAGGAGTTCCCACTGCTTGAAACAGTAATGTTGAAAAGAGCTTGTTTTAGTGGATTCTTTGGGAAATAAAGGCACCCCACAAGTCAGTGGACTTGTGGGAGTCACAAATAACACAAAAACAACACGTCACAAAGCACCAATTGATACAATTTAATTAATCAAGACACAAACATGGAAAAACTAGGGTCTGATAGAATAAGCATTCTTATAAGCAAGTATAAGCCCACAAGATTTTATCAAAAGCTCACAAATAGCAACAAAGCAGTTAATCAAGACCACACAATCACTTTTATGCACTGATTAACAATTATCAAACTAAAATGAAACCTATGTGACTTACTGATGTAATTAAGAAATTAATTGAGCCCTTAGCTGATGCACTTGACACAATGGTGAGATTTGATCTTTGAATTCTCTCAATCTATCATGAAATACTACGAATTATAGGCATACAACCCTAGGTACACATGATTTCAAGCAAATGACCAAGTTTTAGATCTTAATGACCTAAAACAAACTTGTTATAGCTAAGATTCAGTTCAAGTGCTTGAAAACATAAGTTATGCAATTTACTTGAATAAACTTGGAAAGAAGAGTAAAAACAACCATATTACAAGCTAGCAGACATGGCATGACCTATGTTGGCTAATCAGTTTCCACCAATACTCACACAAACAGCAGACCCAAACACCCTATTAAAATTGATAAACAAGATTTTAAGTAAAGACTGAAAGATTTTAGACCACAAGTGTCAATCAAGCAACATGCATACTCAGATATTACACATCATTAACATCCAATCACTTAGAACAAGCAGATTCAACAAGAAGCACATAAGCATGGATTAAATATAAAAACAGAGATATAAAAAGAGAAGGATTATGCAAACCTTAGGGATGTACTTTCCACACCCCCGAAATTTTGAGCATTTGTGATGGCAAGAACAATCACAAGCATCCAGTGAACCAACCTGCTATGAAGTAACAAACACAAAAGTTGCAGATATAAAGAAAAGAGAAAATGATGAACATTGATTCTTCTTTCTATGGGACAAAATGAAAAGGCTTGAACAAGCCTTACGCTTGTCTCATGTATGTGATTTCCAACAAGGATTTCACACACATAATGTAACACTCTCAAATTTCGTATCGGAACAGCGGAACGGTCGATAGAGTGTTATAGGTTAGCACAATTACTCAAATCATAGACACATAAAAAGGGTTGTACAAAGCCAAGCATTCATTCATTCGAATAAGAGTTTAAAGTTTACACAAGGTCCCTAGTTTTACAGTCATGAAGTTACAAAACATCTTTCGAATGAATATTATTAATAAGTGGGCCATCAGAGTCGATCTCCGTCCAAGTTACCTTCAAGCACCTGAGATAAAACATGCGAAAAATAAATCATCGAATGCCGAGTGAATTCATAGAGTTTCGTAATAACCGTTATATAAGAACAGTTAAGAAAATCAGAACACAAGCATAATATCAGTAATAAGACCCCATATTGCAAGTCAGGCAATATATTATAATTCAAATCATATATCATACACTGTTCCTGAGACCGTAGCCTCAATGTTACCATTATCGATATTATTATCGGATTATTATAAGCCGCATGACATTGTTACCTTTCTATAATATACATGAGGTAGCTAGCCCGGAATTCCTTTGCCCATTTAAAACAGCGTGTTGTCACAAAATCACGCTAAATATATCCCTCTCATACATAAATTCGCTTGCCAATCAATGTGACACAACGGGGATCAGCCGTCAAGACGCGAATTGGGGTGATCTTCCACAAATAGTACTATTATATGCATAAGCGTCTACCATCTCCCGGTAGTTCACAATTCTTGCTAATGGGACTAATAGTGACATAACATAACTAATAATAATCCATTTCAATCATTCATTGGGTCATCATATCAATCGGGTCCATATCAATAACTATACAATCGAGACCACTCGTGTTCTATTTTTATTAAAAATAGCATGTTATCTCCCCACGGGTTTATAAAACATTTCATAAAACATTTAAAAGAGTGCGAAGCTATGAAATCACGTTGGTTTGGAAGGTGGGTTATCGGCAACTAAGGCGTACGACGCGCGTCGCGATCACGGGTTACTTAAACCAATAATACTCGATCTTAGACTATGTTGAGTAATATTTATAAAAAGTTGTTATGTATATGTAATCACGTCATAAACATGATGATCAAGTGAGATTTTATTACTTTACACAATATTATTAGTTGTTAAGCATCTAGTTAACTTAGTTCAACTACACAAATTTTGGCCCATTTATATGTTATGGCCCAATAGGCCCACCAAGGGTCCAATATGTTCTATTAGTCCATTTATCCATTTAGCACCATACCTTTACTCATATGTTTGGCCCAAGTGGGTTGAGCCCATGAGGGAGTCCAATAGTGCTAAATCAAACTAGTTGGGCCTAGTGGTCCAACAAGGCGAATTTGGTTCATTACGGGTCCATAAGTCACATAGCTCGAGTTTGTTGGTTTTTGATTGTTAAAAGTGTTTCTATATCAGTAGGTGTCTTATAAAAATCTTACATTATATGGGTCCGACCGTCTAAGTTCTATTTGGCGAAATCGCCATCTTTTCGGTTTTAGCCGAAAAGACGTAAAAGTCATGTATATAGTTTGTAGTTAGAAAAATATTTGAGTTTTGTTTTAATAAAATGTGATATTTATTTATCCTAGTATGTAAACATATTTTCATAATGGTTATTATAAACTATTCACTTTTACACATTTATTTATATATACTAACTTTCCCTCATGTTGTCTTTTTATATTAAAATTTCTTATGTGAAATATGATCCAAAAATGCATGTTTACTATTTTTAGCATAACTTGAGTTCTATAATGACTTAGAACCCCAAATTTAAACTGTATAAACTACATATTGTGCTCTACAATTCATTCTTCTAGACTCCTTTTCAAACAGCTCCTAAATATGGCTTTTAATTCGTTCAAGACAGACCAATCAGATTTGCACATCAAAAGTATTTTGGCAATAACTTGAACATTTTTAACATTCCATTGTGTGGACAGTTAACCACTTGTTTAGAATTCAATTATCTATCTATATAAAATCACCTAATCCATTTAATCCACAAAAAATGTTGAAACTAACTGTTTTTCATAGCCTACTTATCTAGTTATGTTTTTATCATCTTTTACTAGTAGATCTAGCCTCATCAACCTATTCTAATGACATAAAATCCCCATACAACACTTTGATCATCATTCATAGGTCTCTTACATATACATTGGAAAAGAAATAAACAATTACTTTTACAAAAATAAGAAGATGAAAGAAAAGAAACAATTTTTATACCAATAGCAATGGAAGAAAATGACAACAAAGCTTTGGTCTTGACTCCAAATCTTGTACCCCTTTTGTCTCAAGTTTATGATCTTCAAAATATTTAATCTAATCATGAAATACAGCCCCAAACTTCATATAAAACTCTCTTTCACTACTTGCAATCACCTCAAATCATCTTTATTTTATGTGGGTTTCATCATATCCTAAATGTAATTTAGGTTTTAGGTTAAAAAATATTATGAAAATGGTAAGGTGGTGGTGATGGTGGACGGCTACAAGAGAGGAGGGAGGAGAGTATGAGAAAATATTTTACAACACATATAAAAGTGAGGTGTGTGTGTGTGTGTGAAGACTAGGCTTAATTACCTAGTCAAAACATGAGACAAGTGTCTCAAGGCCTTTGTAAAAATTTGACAACAAAGAGGGGTTCCCTCTTTGGTGAATCCACCCATATTGGGGGTGGGACAAGTGTAATACTTGTCTCACCTATATTAGTTTACGGGTACTACTCGATTCTAGTTTCCTTGATTTATGCCTTCGGGTCGATTTACGAAAAACGCTTTTGTAAAATATGAAAGTACGGCACAAATCGACTCTAATTAAATTTGTCTCATAAAAAACGGAGCACAAAAGCGTAAATACGTAAACCTAGGGTTTCCGGCTTAAACGTAAAAGACATTAAATTATGCGGGTAAACCCTAATTTCTTCCCGTAGTTATGGGAGTTCATGACCCAGCACAAAAATAAAATTTCAAAATAATATAGGAGGATAAATTTACTACCTGAAAATGTCGGACTGTCACAACATTCCCTCCCAAAAATGGATCTACGCCCTCGTAGATCCATTTTATTTTGATGCCCGTTTCTTATTGAAGTCGAAGAGGTGTGGGTATTGTAACACCCCCAAATTTATACAACTTAGTACAGCGGAAGACTAGTTGGTGTTACGGGATAGCACATTACTCACATCATAGACAACGCATAAAAATCGCGTCGTTTAATAATAAATCATTTCCATTCATAAATATCAAAGTTACATCGGTCCCAAGTCATTATATTTCATACAAAGTTTTACAAAGTGTTTGAATGGAAAATATTGTTTAAGTGCGGGCCATGAATTCTTGTCGTCTTCCCGAGAATTACCTTCAAGTACCTAAGATAAAACATGTTAAAAGAAAAGGTCAGCGATAACGCCGAGTGAATTCATAGAGTTTAATAAATTCCATCAATATAATATCAGTATAAAAGTATTACTGAAAATCATTTTGTACAAATCATTTTAATAGGCCATAAAATAGCCAAAGTCATTTTATACAAATCTTTATCGAAAATCATAATATAGGCATTTGCCTTAAAAACCGTTATACGAATCATTATCGTTAAAAACACCATACAATACGTTTTTGCAACGTTGTATAGATTAAATAAAACCATTATATGAATATGGTTATAAAAAGCCTTAAAAATCATTATACGAGCCAATGTCGTAAAAACGTCATACAATACGTTTTACGACGTTGTATGAAAATAAAAACCGCTATATGAGTATGGTATTGAAAACCAAAATACAATCATAATATCAATAGTATGACCCTGTATTGCTAGTCAGGCAAGACATCGTAATTCGGAGCGTCTATTATTATTTTGTTAACTTGGATTATTATAAGCCGCATGACATTGTTACCTTACTAAACCAAAACGGGTAGCTAACCCGATACCAATTTTGCCCATCTAAAGTAGCGTGTCGTCACAAAGGTCACGCTATGGAAATCTTCTCATACATAAATTCGCTTACCAATCAATGTGGCACGACGGGGATCAACCGTCAAGGCGCGAACTGGGGTGATCGTCCCCAAATAGTACTATTAAATGCATAAGCGTCTACCAACTCCCGGTAGTTCACAATTCATGCTAATGGGACTTTTAGTGACATAAACTAACTTTAATAATCCATTTTTATTTCATCTATCGGGTCCTTTAATCATTTATCGGGTCATACAATCGGGTCATTCAATCATTCGGGTCCAAAATCAATAGACAAACAATCGGGACAAATGGTGTCCTATTTAATAAAGACTAACATGTTATCTCCCTCGCGGGTTTATAAAACATTTATAAAAACATTTAAAAGAGTGCGAGGCTATGAACTCACGTTGATGTGGGAAGGCGGGTTATCGACAATTCGGTCGTACGGTACGTGCTTCAATCACGGAAACCTAGACAAATAATAATCGTCTTAGACTCATGTCCAATGACTTTATAAAAATACCAATTATGTATACATATGATGATTATATATATATGATGATCAAGTGGGTTTACATATCCTCATTTACTCATTTTTGTGTTATGTGTCGATAACTTTTATACTAGTTTTCTCGTTTTACATATTTACGTGTTTTAGGTTCAATAAGCCTATTATAAGTTCTTAACTTGTTTTAATCCTTGTTATACTTATTTTATCAGTATGTATACTTTCCATGTTGGGCCCAAATGGGTTAAGCCCAATAAGTTCTTTTTATGAGTGTTTATCTCATTTAGTCCAATTATTAGCTCAAGTATTAGTCCACTATGTTTACTTAGCTCGTTAATGCCCGTATGCCCTATAGTTCGGGTTTTATCGGTTTTTACTTGTTATACATGTCTATATATCAGTATATAAGTTTTATAAAGTTTTCATTAGACGGGTCCAACCATCTAAGTTTTATTTAACAAAAACGTTAATTTTACGGTATTAGCCGAAAACGTCGTAAAAATCATGTTTACAGTTTTATAACTTATAAAACTTAACAAGTTACCATTTTTATAAAATGTACACTTATTTAACCTTTTACATACTTATATAAATAAAATCCATAAGTTAGTGGGTTTTTATTTTACATTTTATACTATTAAATTTTGAGTGCTTATATAATAGTATTATTCTTTAATTTCCAAAAATCTGATTTTTATCTTCACTTTCACCAAAACTGCCATATCTTGAGTTCTATATGGAGATAGAAGCTCAAATTTTTATCACATAAACTACATGATATGTGCTACATTTAACTCTACTATAGCTACTATTGAATCATCTTCTAAATATTTTCTAAAAATCGTCCAAAACAGTGAACTCAGATTTATGCCTTAAACTTGTTTTGATCATATCTCACTCATTACTTTGATTCCATTACATGGCCAACTCTCACATGTGTACAAGACCCATAGCTTACTGTAAATGGATTCTACTTCATCATTTTATCAGTCCATGACCTGTTTCTTTACTGTTTTATACAGCCATGTAAATTAAGCATGATTTTAACCTTGTTTCTTATAGTTTTTCACCTTTTTAATCATGTTTATCAACAACAAATCCCCACATAACATTTTTATCATCATATAATCATCATATACATATACAATAAGAAATAAAATACATGTTTACATAATCAAAATAACAAGAAGATGAGGAGGACAATCTTTATACCACCAAGTTGATGAAAAGATGGGGTTGATGATGAACAAGACTTGGTTTTTGGTAACCAATCTTAGGAAGATATCAACACCACTTCTAGGATCATCAAATATTTGTAGACTCCTTGAGAAATCAGCCCTTGATCTTCATGAAATCTCCTCCTTGGATGTTAAAATCACCACCAATCAATAGAGCTTCAAAAGGCCTTCATCATATGTATGAATAACATATGATTCTATGGTTAAATTTGATCAAATTAGGGTGTTTAGTGGTGGTGGTACACGAAATTATAGTGAGAGAGAGAGGGAGGTGAGAATAAGAGTGGTATTGCATGTGTGAAATGAGTGAAGTAGTTTAGGTAATGGTTTTTGTAAGTTGTAAGCTTACATTGTAAGCTAAGAGGACATGTGTCCACAAAAATGACACCATGGGTGGTGTTAGTTTATTTAGGCCGGTTTTGGAGTGGGGGTGGGGCAAGTGTCCCACTTGTCTCATCCCCATTTATTTATGGGTACTCCTCGATTCTTGTTTCCTCGATTTGCGTGCCCTCGGGTCGTTTTACGAAAAACGTTTTTATAAATTATGAATCAATGGCACAAAACGAATCTAATAAAAATTGTCTTATCAAAAACGGAGTTCGAAAACGTAAATACGTAATCCTAAGGTTTCCGGTTTAGTCGTAAAGGACGTAAAAATAAAATCGTAAGTCCTAATCTTTTCTCGTAGATTTGTGAGTTTATGAACCAACACAAATTTAAAACTCCAAAATAATATCCACGAATAAATTTATTTTCTGAAATGTCGGACTGCCACCAAAGACGGTGTATGTAAACGTAAGCACGTAACGATGAATCCTCCGGTTTAGACGTAGTCGATGCTACTTCAAGACGTAAATCCAAATTTCTTCCCAAAAATAAGTGAGTTCATATTGTAATATTAAAATAATATTTTCAAATAATATTTGAGAATAAAATATCAATCGTAAATTGACGAATTGTCACAGCATTTACCCCTAAATAGGATCTTTGTCCTCAAAGATCATCTTACCTTACTATCGGCTTCTTATAGAGTTAAAGCCATGTGGGTATTTCCTCCACATTCGGTCTTTTCTCACAAGTCCAATTCGTTACAATACGCGAGTTTCATCAAACATAACTACGGGAATAAGATCAGGCTAAATGTTGACTTACTTTCTCTATCCATGATGTTCACAGGTTTCTGATGAATGCAACTTTTCGCCGATCTAAGCTTTACTAAGAACAATCAGATTTTCACTTGATAGATATTCCATCAAGTTCGATTTACGAAACATAATTCACGCAGTCTTTGAAGTCCTAGGGTAGATCCAGCTTATATGCCTTTCAATCCCAACTTTTACATCATCTCAATGGTCCCAAACAACGGGGACTTATATCCCATGATTTGTCAGATCATGAATTCATTTTACCAAGGTTAAAAATTTTGGCATAACTTCGCTACCCATTTGGCACTTCAAGATCTACATTTCACATTCACATAACCTCTTGCCTATTACCGGCTGTCAATAATCAAATCCTAATTTTAACAATCATTTCAGGTCTCGCGGGTCGGGTATTTTGTAAGGTTAGGTTCACCATCATAGGAAACCTTAAACCAAAAAGACATGTCCAACTCACAATGGGTGTATGTCGGATGTCTTTATCTCAACTCTTGCTTACAGATGCTCTAAGATTTAGATCCTAACAAGATTCGATCTCGATCCTAATATGATGATCATCAATGAAAATCTTTCCAAAGGAAAACGATTATACAATTTATCACCAAAGGTCATTCATTTCAACATAGAACAGCACTTATATTACTTTGTATCGTTACTTTACCTCGTGCCTTCGATTTGGGATGGTACATAGTACTCTCATCAAGGTTCGTTCTCAATGACTTCTGAGCAAATCTCTAGAAATTCAATGCGAAGCGAGGATCTTGATATAGATGTTCGATACTGGCACACTATGTTTACATAACTCCTTTGCATTTATCATTAACGGGAATGATATTAGCAGATTTGGTCAGTCTGTCGACGGTGACCCAAATCGAATCAAATTCAGATGATGACCTTTGCAATAGCTAGACGTTTACTAATGTATGAGGCGATGTCTGCCTTCATAATTGCCATTAGTACAGCTTCTTCAGACAAAGATACTTTTAGTCCTAAATGACATAAATAGAATACTTATACTTACAAATTCCAACATAACTATATCTTACAATCTCCATATTTAGGCAATCACATGTGGTCTTTTATACATTTAACGCCATCGGCTTCATAATTCTAATGGTTCACACTAGCCGTGAAACCTTTTTATTATCTATATTATCTTTTTACAATCATTGTTTATTTTTATATTGTTCGGCAAATTATTTTGCACCTTCATTATTAAGGAACACATCCTAATTGGTTCTTTATTCTTTTTACATATTGCGTTGGTATCTATATTCACTTCTCATGATGATGTAATTATCATGTCCACAATTTACTCAGATATTCTTTCTATATTATGTGTCAGTAATTACATTCACTTTCCTGATGAAATAAATATCCTAACCGTATTTATTCAAAATTTCTTTCTTCATATCTTCTATGTTTTAGTTTCGTCTTTACTATCATTTTTATCAGTTTTTCTCAATCCGGCGTTTTTAAAGCGTCAATAATTATTACAACCAATTAAATATTAAATATTCAATTTTTATGAAATGTAAACGTAAAGGTTTTAAATTCCTTAGTTCGACCAATTATATAAAATGTTCAAAGATAAATTTGAATTTTATTAACACGATTTTTGTTGATTTATCGAAAATATTTAATAACATTTGTAAATGTTCGAAAAACCTTTTTTTTATACTTTGGTCAAAGTTTTCTTAGTTGAAAAGCAAAAATTGTTGTTTCAAATTTCAAGTTATGGTTTAAATGGTTCCCTCAATCCTTCTTAGATGGTCTTAAGGTATACACAAACATTTACCCCTAAACAGAAGTTTAGTTAAATGGTTTGTGTATAAGGGAATAATCCCTTTAAAAATCCTTTGTTAAAACATTTGTCAAAACATTTTTCCATTTCTTTTTGGTAAAATCCAAAGTCTTAAAAGGGCTCTTAATTTTTTTTAAAGAGTCAATATATTCCATTTTCTATTAATCACACGATCAACTAATATAAAGGATTAAGCCTTAAATTACATGTTAATTATTTAAGGTACAGATTTTTCATTACTCGGCCAATTCAGGGCAGTCTATAAATAATTATTAACTCCTTCATATTCTTATAAACAAACAGATGGTTCTTAATGATCACAAGCATGAATTTATCAAATTACAGCCTACACACGTGATTCACCAAAGTTATGAATGCTACATGTGTATTAGTCAATCCAAACGTCACCACGTGAAACTCATAATGTTCATTACAAGTACCGGATGTAGTGATTGGAATACATAATCTTCTTCGCGGATTCGAAGTTAATGATAACCATGCCACGGATCAAATCTTTAAAACATACGCTAGAACCTTGTAAATGATCGAACAAATCTCCATTTCGAGTTATGGATTTCGTTTTCGATTGTCAATTTACTCAGTCACAGTAATCTATAAATATAAGGAATGATAACACCATAGCTCTTCAGGATGACAGGGCTTGGTATAATAAAATATTTCTCCGACAGCTCTCTCAGTTGTACGGTAATTCCTTTTATTCAGATGGTGCTGACGTACAGTGCACAAGCCACAAGTGCAGCACCGGGAATATAATCAATACCAATTTCTACTTGCCTTAATGGCGAAAGTCTAGGTAATTCATCAACAAATACTTCCTAAAGTTTCAGATAACCGAAACATCTTTTAATACATTCATATTAGGTTCTTTCTAGATTACAATATCTATAACTAGTTCACAACCATTCGCGGTATAATTTCAAGTCATCCATCAAGAATTATTTAGATTACTTTTGATAATCAACATCTTATCATTTAGGGAAATTCTATTCGAGTTCCCATCAATTAGGACAATGTCGTCATGTCATAATCAATCAATCCATTCTACTGGCACTATCAACTTTTCAGTTTTTGTTGCCATCGATAAGATGTGAACTTCTCAAAAGACTAATAATAATTCATAATCCTTCACAATTTCAGGGATATTAGGATACACAACTACTATTAAAAGAGTAAGGTCAACGCATAATCTATGCGAGAGAATTTAAAATCAGATACAGACGAAAACATTTGACGAATATGAATATATCCCATGTTTTCATAATTTGAGTACGCATTCGAAAGCTCCTCGGATCGTTACCCAGGTTATTCAAATGAAATCAAATCAAAAGAAATGATAGGAACGTCGATACATCCAGTCGGGTATCAACACTCGATAATCAAATACTTTCCCTAAGAATCTCACTACGGGAGAATTGGACAAGAAAGAATTGTCAATTGTCAAATAAGACAATTTCCACAGATGAGTAAATTTGACTCAGAAGAATAGATGGCACGGGCACATATGTAGATGTCTCTAACATTATGTCCCTATTTTGCACTTCTTGCAGATCTCATAAAATTTAGTCTTTCACAACCTTTAAAGAGAATGTAGTGTTTATTAATCAGTTTTATGGTGACTACTAATCAGCCTTAAATGGTCCATTCCAAATTGTATGTAGGCGCGCAACTATATACAATTTCAAGATTAACGATGCAATACTAAGTTCGTCAAAACTTTACCATCATGTTTATAATAAAAAACATTTTCATGCTTAATTCTTAAATAAAAATCAAAATAAATTTACAAAGATCTTCCTTGTTATGAAAACCATTAAGTTTTCCAAGGTGTTTTATAAACAACTTCATTTCGACAACAATCACTTATAAATCTCACTTTGAATAATCCTTATAGTGATGAAAATTAAATTTTCTCAAAGGATACCGTTTTAACTTTATAAAAATAATGTGTGATCTGCAAAAGAGTGATGAAGAGTGGTTCACCAAGAACTAACTACAATATGATAGGAAATGAGCTTAGCCAAATAATCATGAGGTTCATGACCTCGATGGCACTCAAGAAGAATAATCCACAACGTAACTCAAATAGAGATGAGTACTTGTTCAATGATTGCATCACTAATGCGAGCATTAGGAAGAAGCAAGAAAAGATAGATATCATTGATACATGTAGAATTTAGCAATCAAAGATAGTCTTTTTCATTAATCACAAACAAGTCAAAATTGTACCGTAACACATTACGTGTCACTATGTCATACAATTCTCAGAACTCATCCTACCAACTGATGTCTCAGTTAAGTTAGGGATTTTTAAAAGATACCACAATTAATACTAATCTACAAGAGTCATTAGGTGTCCCACCTGTCCCGGAAGATCCATCGGTCCCAATTTAGAAGAAGATTTCTTCAATTTATTTCTTGGAAACTGGGCATCCTCGTGAGTGGACAATGTCCTAGGAACAACCATTAACACAAACTAACAATCAATTAAAACCTTAATATTCAATCACAGAACTTAATGACTTCCTTTTATCAATCTCATATTCCATACGGGTTAAATTTTACATTATTCAAGTCTCAACAAATTTATACTCAATTCAATATCCTACCTCATATTCCAATACTTTCAATCTTATTCTTCGACCTTGTGAAGGCAATACAATCTCAATATGAATCAACACTTAATTTCCAGTCCTATATTTCTTACAACAACAATTACCAAATGAGTCTCTAGTATGAGATGACTCATACATTCAATTAGACTTCTCGGAAAGGTATTAGTGGCATGAGACTTTTGGGTACTAGTTCCAATGACAGCCTCAAGTGCAACATTCACCCTTTCGATTTTAATTTAAGAATTGGATGACAACGAATCAGATGATATCTTTCTTGGTGGTAACGTTTTGTCAAACTCCACTCTATAAGGAAAGATCGTCATGACATCGATTTCAGTCTTAATCTCGCCAATTCTTCTTCAATATCACAATCAACTAATATCTACATTTCTACGAATATCAACCATTTGTTGGGATCATAAATATCCACAACTTGGTTTAGATCTAGGATAGCTAGAATTCCTACGAGAATAGCTTTGATTAATTTACTAGGGGATTTAGGGTTACTTGTGACAATCGACGTCGTATAAATACCTCGTATAAAAATCAAAATAATCATCAAACAATCATGTAATAAAATTACATCATATATATATAATCTAAGTTATATATATATATATATATATATATATATATATATATATATATATATATATATATATATATATATATATATATATTAAAATAACACTTCTCAGTCTGGCCTTGTCGGTAACTCGGAATTCTTCGGCACCGTTATAGTCAAAAGATTTTTAGAAATTTTTAGAAAAATGTTTATAGTTAAAAGATTTTGAAATGTTCTATTCAAAACCTTAGTTTTAAAAATCTTTCGTTCTCTATAACGAGAGCTCTGGTACCAAACTGTAACACCCCCAAATTTATACAACTTAGTACAACGGAAGACTAGTTGGTGTTACGGGATAGCACATTACTCACATCATAGACAACACATAAAAATCGCGTCGTTTAATAATAAATCATTTCCATTCATAAATATCAAAGTTACATCGGTCCCAAGTCATTATATTTCATACAAAGTTTTACAAAGTGTTTGAATGGAAAATATTGTTTAAGTGCGGGCCATGAATTCTTGTCGTCTTCCCAAGAATTACCTTCAAGTACCTGAGATAAAACATGTTAAAAGAAAAGGTCAGCGATAACGCCGAGTGAATTCATAGAGTTTAATAAATTCCCTCAATATAATATCAGTATAAAATTATTACTGAAAATCATTTTGTACAAATCATTTTAATAGGCCATAAAATAGCCAAAGTCATTTTATACAAATCTTTATCGAAAATCATAATATAGGCATTTGCCTTAAAAACCGTTATACGAATCATTATCCTTAAAAACACCATACAATACGTTTTTGCAACGTTGTATAGATTAAATAAAACCATTATATGAATATGGTTATAAAAAGCCTTAAAAATCATTATACGAGCCAATGTCGTAAAAACGTCATACAATACGTTTTACGACGTTGTATGAAAATAAAAACCGTTATATGAGTATGGTTATGATAACCAAAATACAATCATAATATCAATAGTATGACCCTGTATTGCTAGTCAGGCAATACATCGTAATTCGGAGCGTCTATTATTATTTTGTTAACTTGGATTATTATAAGCCGCATGACATTGTTACCTTACTAAACCAAAACGGGTAGCTAACCCGATACCAATTTTGCCCATCTAAAGTAGCGTGTCGTCACAAAGGTCACGCTATGGAGATCTTCTCATACATAAACTCGCTTACCAATCAATGTGGCACGACGGGGATCAACCGTCAAGGCGCGAACTGGGGTGATCGTCCCCAAATAGTACTATTAAATGCATAAGCGTCTACCAACTCCCGGTAGTTAACAATTCATGCTAATGGGACTTTTAGTGACATAACCTAACTTTAATAATCCATTTTTATTTCATCTATCGGGTCCTTTAATCATTTATCGGGTCATACAATCGGGTCATTCAATCATTCGGGTCCAAAATCAATAGACAAACAATCGGGACAAATGGTGTCCTATTTAATAAAGACTAACATGTTATCTCCCTCGCGGGTTTATAAAACATTTATAAAAACATTTAAAAGAGTGCGAGGCTATGAACTCACGTTGATGTGGGAAGGCGGGTTATCGGCAATTCGGTTGTACGGTACGTGCTTCAATCACGGAAACCTAGACAAATAATAATCGTCTTAGACTCATGTACAATGACTTTATAAAAATACCAATTATGTATACATATGATGATTATATATATATGATGATCAAGTGGGTTTACATATCCTCATTTACTCATTTTTGTGTTATGTGTCGATAACTTTTATACTAGTTTTCTCGTTTTACCTATTTACGTGTTTTAGGTTCAATAAGCCTATTATAAGTTCTTAACTTGTTTTAATCCTTGTTATACTTATTTTATCAGTATGTATACTTTCCATGTTGGGCCCAAATGGGTTAAGCCCAATAAGTTCTTTTTATGAGTGTTTATCTCATTTAGTCCAATTATTAGCTCAAGTATTAGTTCACTATGTTTACTTAGCTCGTTAATGCCCGTATGCCCTATAGTTTGGGTTTTATCGGTTTTTACTTGTTATACATGTCTATATATCAGTATATAAGTTTTATAAAGTTTTCATTAGACGGGTCCAACCATCTAAGTTTTATTTAACAAAAACGTTAATTTTACGGTATTAGCCGAAAAGGTCGTAAAAATCATGTTTACAGTTTTATAACTTATAAAACTTAACAAGTTACCATTTTTATAAAATGTACACTTATTTAACCTTTTACATACTTATATAAATAAAATCCATAAGTTAGTGGGTTTTTATTTTACATTTTATACTATTAAATTTTGAGTGCTTATATAATAGTATTATTCTTTAATTTCCAAAAATCTGATTTTTATCTTCACTTTCACCAAAACTGCCATATCTTGAGTTCTATATGGAGATAGAAGCTCAAATTTTTATCACATAAACTACATGATATGGGCTACATTTAACTCTTCTATAGCTACTGTTGAATCATCTTATAAATATTCTCTAAAAATCGTCCAAAATAGTGAACTCAGATTTATGCCTTAAACTTGTTTTGATCATATCTCACTCATTACTTTGATTCCATTGCATGGCCAACTCTCACATGTGTACAAGACCCATAGCTTACTGTAAATGGATTCTACTTCATCATTTTATCAGTCCATGACCTGTTTCTTTACTGTTTTATACAGCCATGTAAATTAAGCATGATTTTAACCTTGTTTCTTATAGTTTTTCACCTTTTTAATCATGTTTATCAACAACAAATCCCCACATAACATTTTTATCATCATATAATCATCATATTCATATACAATAAGAAATAAAATACATGTTTACATAATAAAAATAACAAGAAGATGAGGAGGACAATCTTTATACCACCAAGTTGATGAAAAGATGGGGTTGATGATGAACAAGACTTGGTTTTTGGTAACTAATCTTAGGAAGATATCAACACCACTTCTAGGATCACCAAATATTTGTAGACTCCTTGAGAAATCAGCCCTTGATCTTCATGAAATCTCCTCCTTGGATGTTAAAATCACCACCAATCAATAGAGCTTCAAAAGGGCTTCATCATATGTATGAATAACATATGATTCTATGGTTAAATTTGATCAAATTAGGGTGTTTAGTGGTGGTGGTACACGAAATTATAGTGAGAGAGAAAGGGAGGAGAGAATAAGAGTGGTATTGCATGTGTGAAATGAGTGAAGTAGTTTAGGTAATGGTTTTTGTAAGTTGTAAGCTTACATTGTAAGCTAAGAGGACATGTGTCCACAAAAATGACACCATGGGTGGTGTTAGTTTATTTAGGCCGGTTTTGGAGTGGGGGTGGGGCAAGTGTCCCACTTGTCTCATCCCCATTTATTTACGGGTACTCCTCGATTCTTGTTTCCTCGATTTGCGTGCCCTCGGGTCGTTTTACGAAAAACGTTTTTATAAATTATGAATCTATGGTACAAAACGAATCTAATAAAAATTGTCTTATCAAAAACGGAGTTCGAAAACGTAAATACGTAATCCTAAGGTTTCCGGTTTAGTCGTAAAGGACGTAAAAATAAAATCGTAAATCCTAATCTCTTCTCGTAAATTTGTGAGTTTATGAACCAACACAAATTTAAAACTCCAAAATAATATCCACGAATAAATTTATTTTCTGAAATGTCGGACTGCCACCAAAGACGGTGTATGTAAACGTAAGCACGTAACGATGAATCCTCCGTTTTAGACGTAGTCGATGCTACTTCAAGACGTAAATCCAAATTTCTTCCCAAAAATAAGTGAGTTCATATTGTAATATTAAAATAATATTTTCAAATAATATTTGAGAATAAAATATCAATCGTAAATTGACGAATTGTCACAGGTATTTCTTCCACATTTCATCCTCTCGCTCCCAAGTAAATTTTGGCCCACGATTAGATTTCCACCGAACCTTAACGATAGGTATTCGAATTTGCTTAAGTTGCTTTACTTCACGATCCATAACCTCTACTGGTGCTTCTATAAAATGCAACTTCTCATTAATTTTGACTTCATCTAACGAAGTTTTCGCATCACACTTAGCTAAACACTTCTTCAGATTAGATACATGGAAATTATTGTGTACACCATGAAGTTCTTGGGGTAACTCCAGTTTATAAGCCACTAGACCAACTCTGGATAAAATCTTGAATGGTCCAATATAGCGGGGATTCAATTTCCCTTGTTTCCGAAATCTTATGACGCCTTTCCATGGCGATACTTTCAACATCACACTGTCCCCCACTTCGAACTCCATCGGTTTCCGCCGCACATCCGCGTAACTTTTCTGTCTAATTCGGGCTGTCAACAACTGTTTCTTAATCTGAACTATCATCTCCGTAGTCTCTTGAATCAATTCCGTTCTGGTGAGCTAGGTATCTCCAACTTCACTCCAACACACAGGAGATCTACAATTTCTACCATATAAAGCTTTGAAAGGTGCATCCTTAATACTAGCATGATAACTATTATTATATGAAAATTCCGCCAATGGCAAATGTTTATCCCAATATTTACCAAAATCAATAAAAAATGCCCTTAACATATCCTCCAGTGTATGTATCGTCCTTTCACTCTGCCCATCAGTTTGGGGTGATAAGTAGTGCTCATATCAAGATTCGTTCCCAAAGATCTTTGGAAGGATTTCCAAAAATTCAATGCGAATCGAGGGTCTCGATCAGAAATAATTGATAAAGGCACTCCATGCTTACATACAACCTCCTTAAGATAAAGACGAGTCAGCTTCTCCAGTGGGAACTGCTCTTTAATAGGAATGAAATGAGCCGATTTGGTCAGTCTGTCGATAATGACCCAAATCGAGTTATTTCCAGAAGATGTTATAGGGAGCTTAGTGATGAAATCCATCGTGATTTGTTCCCACTTCCATTCAGGAATTTCGGGTTGTTGAAGTAGTCCTGATGGCTTTTGATGTTCAGCTTCGACTTTTGCACATGTCAAACATTAACGAACATACGTTGGAATATCGGCTTTTATATTCGACCACTAGTATAATTTCTTCAGGTCAAGATACATTTGGTCAGAACCAGGATGAATGGAATATTTAGATTTATGGGATTTCGACATGATTAAGTATCTTAAACCTCCATACTTAGGTAACCATATACGACCTCTTAAGCATTTCACTCCGTTTGCTCTTACTTATAAAGGATCTCCTTCGCCTCAAAACCCTTCATTATCAAAATTTTCTTTCTTGCAAGCTTCTACTTGTGCATTTCACACCTGATCAGGCCAATTATTATGCACAATCATGATTAAAGAACGCACCCTGATCGGCTCTCTATCCTTTCTACTTAATGCATCGGCAACAACATTTGCTTTTCCTGGGTAATATTTTATCTCACAATCATAATCACTTAGCAATTCTATCCATCTACGGTGCCTCATGTTTAGTTCTTTTTGGTCGAGGATATATTGTAGGCTTTTATAATCGGTGAATACCGTACATTTGGTGCCATACAGATAATGTCTCCATAACCTAAGAGCAAAGACTACAGCTCCTAGCTCTAGATCATAAGTAGTATAATTTTCCTCACTTTTCCTTTATAACACCCCCAACAAATGCTATGCGCAGGGAAACTACAACATTTGGGTGCTAGGAAGTTATCATCACACACAAGCTATTTCGAACGACTCAAAGAGACGTAGGAATTAAACATAAATTTAACATTGTTAAAAACATCAAAGTCTACAGCTTTCCAAACCCCAAAAGAATTACAAAACAGAGTTGCGTTAGGTCCCCACTGAATCTCAACCCAAAAGTACATTACTTGTTTAACATGACATAATATAAAAGTTTTAAGTGATAAAAAGGGTGGAAAAACAAAGTAGATTGCCAAGCCACAACAACTTCCATCCTCGCATGCTCCGCTGCTATCGATCTTGGTTACCTGAAACACATGCTTAAAATCGTCAACACAAAGGTTGAGCGATTCTATAGGTTTATCAAATCATAAGTTGAACATAAGTATTAAAACCAATCATGACAAGTCAATAGCATTGTCGTATACACAATCTATTATTCAAAGATATTATAATTAGCAATAGCTAATAATTGTGTTTAAGCTCGTGACACTAATCGGTTAACTCAATCACCCGCGTACATTTATCGGCATGATTAAGATGAAACCAGTGCCCCTTCTAAAGGCATTAGTTGTAATTATACCTTATTTCTTATCACAAGTTATCCGTCCACAGAGGGTACTCAACGTACTAGCTCTTCTCTCGGATAGGGTCGTCAACCCCATAGTACTTTCAATGGTATAATTGGCTATCTCCAACCCACACAAGGGCAAGACAATAGTTAATAGTTCACGAATTTAGGGACTTTTAAAACTAGGGACTCAACACAATTCAAGGCAACATTCGGGTCCAACAATCATTCATGACTTATGTTCTTTTCATTTAAATAGCATGCATCCCCCTCGCGGGTAAAAACGTTTGAAATAGGTAAAGAGCGAGGCTATAGACTCACCTGGCGTAGTAGTAGTGGTTCTAGTGAAGACGTAACGAGAAATGTCACTGACGACGTGGATGCCCGGGAAAATCTAACACTTGACCTAAAAATCAAGGTACGTAAACCAAATAAATACTCTGTGTACATTATTGTACTAAAACACACTCATATGAAAGCACTTAATGCTTATGAAAACTCACGCCAAAAGCAAACAAGTAGTTGTTACTAGACTTATACCATCTATCTACGTAATTAAAGTTGATTCCTATTTTATAAATTTGCCGATACTTACAAAAAGTACGGGCTGTTTGCTTTGACTTAAGCACCTATATAAATTTCAAGAAAATTCATAAAAATGCCTCATGACCTGTAGAAAACCCATATTTAATCCCATAAAAAGTTTTCACTTCTATGACTCGTTACACATCACATTACTAGACGTACACATTTAGGACTGATTTTGCACTTTGACCATGTTGGACTTGTTTGACCCATTCAAAATACACCATTGACCAATCCAAAACCTAAGTCTAAAAATAGACTCACAAATGCAGGTTTGAAACCAAAAATCAGCTTTCAATTATTTACCAAACTTTATCTATGGTCCCCGGGATTTGACCCAAAACCAAACACAAATTCGGATTGTGTTGGTTCTCATCTCCCGGTACACGTATTTTCAAAATTGCATAACTTTTGACTCGTTTGGAGTCGTAAGCTCTACTTTATACCTAAACGAAGCTAAGACAATGCTATAAATCTCTATCCAATCATTATTACCTGTTTACAAAATTAAACCCACGAAAATAAGCCCTAAATAGTCTGGTCTAAAATCACCCTTCCAAAATCAATTCAACCCTTGATTCCAATCCATCCAAACATCATCTAAACCTAGATTAACCACTTGTACCCATTCCCATTCACTCTAATCAGTCTAGAACACTATGAACCTCAAATCCTGATCAAAACCAATCCTAAATCATACATGCAATATGTTTAAATCATTTAAAAACACTAAAAACACAAACCCATAACACATTTCATCAAACACCATGAACCCACCAAACACCCCCACATTTCGTGAGTTTTGGGGGCTGTAGAACACCAACAACATAAACCTCATCTTGTTTTATGGATTAATTATCATTATAAACACATGAATTAAACAATAAATGGGTTTAATTAGATGAAAACATGTTTTTGAAAAATCATTGATTCTTGAAAAATTTGTGTTAATGCATGTTGAAATTAATTGTATAAAAACACTTACAGATAAAAACTAGGATGTTGTCTAATCTTGGTCTAGATCAAAACAAGAAAAAAAAATGAATTATGGTGGTGGTGGTGATGATGGCCGACGACCATAGCAGAGAAAGAGAGAAGGAGGTGAAAATTTTTGGGGTGTGTTTGTTTGTGTGTTTTACTTTTCTCTTTTTTGTAAAGTTTGAGGGACTAAAGTTGACAACTTAACTATCTTTTAGTCTCATAATTAAACGACACAACTTAGTAGCGGGAAACGACTCACTAGTCGGTTTTAAAATTTACGGGAGTCGGGGGTCGTCCCGAACACTCGAAAATACTTTTAAATTGTTCAAACGCACACAAAACGAATATACACATGGTCCCGACTCGACTTAAAACGTAATAAAATAAAATCTCGAAAAACTCAAATATCGATCAATAGATAACAAAAGATAAATTTTGGGCATCCGTCGGTATCGTAGTCGTCATCGGTTCTTCTTAAACCGTCAAATGTTAAAATTACGACCGTAAACGTTGGTTTCAACCTAAACCGTCAAATATATAGCAAACGAAATTTCTTAAAAATTTCAAAAATATTCATAAAATAGGATTAAATAAACGACGTTGTGCTCGGGATATCACATCCACAAGTGAGTCGCAACTTAAGAGAGATGCTCATACTGAACAACCTTGAGACAATAACTTAGCAACATACGACACATTCACTGGTATCACATCCTCACCTCCTTAAGGGAGCGACGTCTCGACGCTCTCCGGTTCTTATACTCGCATTTCGTACTACTAGAAAGATGAGGGTACTTTTTCCTAAAGAGGTCTTCACATTGCGATGTGGACTTCGGTTCACGTTTCGGGTTCCATTACACCTTCACCATGAGTATTATACCTTGCTTCAATCTCTTAACATCTCAATCCAGGATCTCCACTTCAATTTCCCAAATTCTTCCTAAGGTTATCAACACATCTCTTCCCACAGCTTCTCGCGGTTAACAAGCGATTCTTAATCTACACCATCTCTTCCGTAGCCTCTCGAATCATTTCAAGTCCCTTCAACTGACTTTTTCCTACTTCATTCTATCCAACTGGCGATCTATATTTTCATCATCATAATCCGTCAAAGGCTACAGCTTCAATGCTACCATGGTAAATGTCGTTGTACAAAGATACCCCCACGGCAAGTGTCGGTCTCAACAGCTATCAAAATCAATCACACATGCTCGGAGCATGTCTTCCAACGTTCGAATCGTCCTTTCACTTGGTTCATCGGTTTCATAAAAATAATTAATTCATAAAGAAAAATCACACGGGCTACATATAGCCCCATCGAACACGTTCAAAATATACAAGACGAGGTAATTAATATCAGTCGTACAAAATCACCTTATTGCAATATTACGTACATACAACCCTAGCTCATCGAAAATGAACCCATCGATACGGAAATCATTCGACGTATACATAACTCTCGAAAACATCACAATCCAATCCAACACAAAAGCCATAATAAAACACATACAACCACATTACGACATGTTTGAAACATAGCCAAACCATGCCAAGTCAATTAGTTTAATCAAGTTAACTTATGCTTGCTAATCAGCCAAGCCATGATAAAATAAGAATATTTGACATGATTCTCGGATGAGTCCAGTCAAAAGGAAATTGCAAGTTAAAGCAGGTTCAAACAAGCTTGCTAGCCGTGGATGCATATCGATAAAAAGAAAGAAAATACATACATATGTCATTGTAGGGTGCTCACACACGGATCCATACCCTAAGAAAAATAATATATATAATAATAATACAAGAACACCATCTCATTTCCGTCCCAAACGTGGTCAAAATCTCAATAAGTATCATCGTTCATAGTTAAAAAAAATATATTACATGGCACGTGTTTTCCATGATCGGACGTCATTGGACAATGTCATCTCAAGTTCTCACAACTTTCGATCACTCGACTTAATCACATACAACATAAATACATAAAAGGCAAGGGTTTAGCACATAAACATCAACTATGGCTATTTATCGTTTAACCGTCGATGATCAAAGAAAATCGAGTCAAGAAAAGAGGATTCCTTACTTTGAATAAATGAAGGCGGCAAATGGAATTATCTTCCAACTACCGATGCACAGTTGGTAAACTTCAACAGTTTATCGTGTGTCGTTGTCATATCAAAAGAACAAGAAAATGAAGCAAATAATGTACAATACATTCGATGTAGGAGAAGTACTTAGGTTATATTATTAATAATTAATAATACATGTTTTAACCTATGTATTTAACTTTATTTAATTGATAACATGATATATTTTAATTAAATACTTTTAACCTATAGTTTATTTATATTACACGTAATAATTAATAAACTATACATTATATCAGTATGACTTAGAAAATAATCAGAAAAACACTTAGACTTATATACTTAGCTTATTTAACCAACTTATATCTCATTATGGAAACTTTCTATTTTTAGAAACTTATTTAATTAAGGCAGCTAATCTATTTATGGAAACTTTCTATTTTTAGAAACTTATTTAATTCAGGCAGCCAATCTATTTATGGAAACTTATTTAATTAAGGCAGCTGATCTATTTATGGAAACTTTCTATTTTTAGAAACTTATCTATTTTAAGTAGTAATTCTATTTTTGGAAACTTTCTATTTTTGGAAACTTTCTATTTATGGTAACTTTCTATTTTTGGAAACTTTCTATTTTTGGAAACTTTCTATTTTAGGAAACCTGCTATTTTTGGAAAGTTACTTATTATAACACAGTAAGTATAATAATACATGAAATACCAGAAATACTTTATCAGAATAGACAGAATGTATGATAAACACAGTTTAAGGCTTTAAACAGTAAAACATGATATGAACATATAAAATAAGATAAGACATGACATAAAACCAGTTACGTATTTAGTAAGCAGATAATTATTCATGTATGTATTTATGTAGCATTAGTGATATAGAAGTAGGATTCTCCTCAGTTCATCTTCTTCGTTCACTGGACATAAGGTACGGATTCCCGTCCTTTTAGTATGGACATTCTTTCCTTATTAGGATTCCCCGTATGCAGCCAAATGTTTTCCCGTAGTATAAGTTTATATGTTTGACTTGCTTATGTTTAATTTAGAATACCTATAGCCATATACATGCATGACCAGTTTCACCTAGTTATGGAGGTACCATAACCATAACATTAGAGGCACTAATGTTATGACTTCACCATGGCAGAGTGATTGCTCGTGGCGTCCCTTCAGCTTTTGGCCATATTTTTATATTTATCATGTGGGGCGTATGGGTGCATCCTAGTTACATGTTTTCAGCAGATTACTCAGTGTGAATGTGGTGTGTGCCTTGCATCCTTCACAAGGAGCTGATCCCTCCTACCCAAACTAGTATATTATATTAGAGGCAGCCCCTCTAATTTGCATGATGAGGTCACCCCTCCAAGTATTCATGCATGGTGGATTTTCATGACCTATATTGGCTAATGGTAGAACATGTTAAACAATTTTTATAAGATAAACATAAGGCTTTTCAAACTATAAAACCAGTTTTACCAAGACTTAACCAGGTTACTCGGGACTTAGTTTCATCCGCTGTTATATGTTATATGCTTATCCTATTCATTCTTTATTGTACATCCGTGCACTGAGCGTATTGCTCAGCCGTTTTCCTTTTCTATGTTCCCAAAACAGCAGGTACTCAGGGACGCTCGTAGACTTTAAGCGTACGTGCATATGGACTGGAAGCTTTCTAGCCTTTCTTTACTTTATGCATTATCTTTACTTTGATACTCTGCTATGGACATTGTTTAGTCCTTTCCTTCACGTTACTTATGTTTGTGTGTGATGAGATTTACTTTTGGACTACCGATGTTTGATTCTGGTATTTTTCTTTTATGGTCATGAAATGTTTAGACATTTTTTTCCTTGTATGCTTTGATGACATGCCATAATTACCCGTGACATTCCATTATCAAAATGGGGTGTTACAGGTATTATCTGTTTAAGATCATAAGTTGTTATTATGTTATTGGAAGTGATTTGTTTAGGCTGGTATCTGTTATTGGCTTGGTTGGGTACTAGTTTCTGCAAGTTATTGGGTTTATAACCTTGAATCAAAGATTGTGCTATAACTTATTGATTTTGACTGTTTTGACCTAAAATTTTGGGAATACTTGGAGTATATACATGTTTAGGTATATAAGCTGTTAAATCAAAGTTTTCATAACATATATAAGAGATTTGAGTGTTTGAATTTGGCTTGTTGGTCAAGTACATCAGCAAAGTAAAAATCTGCTTGTGTTAGTATTCAATAGTAACCTTATTGTGCTTCAATATTGATCTAGGCTTTGAATCATTGCATGAAACCTGTTTAAACTTGTTCATTTAAGTTTATTATAGCTTGTGTATGCATTTGGTGAAGTTTGGCTGGCTAAATTGTGCTATAAGTGCTTATTGAACCATAACTGCTTATTTGTTCATGTCTGGGCTAGATCCGGTGCTTAATTGAATTAACTACACTGATTGGCTGGGTGATTTTGTGATTTATTTTTTGTTTCTGACTCCTTGTGATTCACTGATGACAAGGTTGCCTTGTTTGTAACTTGATTCCACAAAAAATTCACTAAAGACAAAAAGTCAAGAAAGTCAAGCAGTGGAAAGAGTTTCCACTGCTCAGACACCAAAACTAGCCCCTGTTAGTGTAATTTTGCATTCAACTTATTAATAAGCCATATTGGCTTATCCAGACCTGTAACAACTTACTTTTTGTGATCAATCTTCCTCATTTGACCCATTTGTTTGAACTTGAGCTTATCAGACCTTGACTTTGACTTTTTGCTAGAAAACTCATAAAGTTGACTTTTAATTAAGTGCTTATTTGCTTATTACAGCTTATTGAGTGTGCTTATTGAAAAACTTTTTGTTGATTAAGCTTTGTTAAGTCATTTAAAAGCTTTTGAAACTTGAATCAGCTCTTGGGGTGGCCTAAAAACTCGAAAACGACTATTTTGTCGTTTTGTGAAGATATCTTATTGCTATTTTAGGCTTATTCCTTGTGCTTATTTCAAATTTCTTTTTACAGAACTCTTAAGCAACTCAAAAGAAGCTTGTGTGTCTAATTTGAGCTTATAGCTTAATGGGCCAAAAAGCCCATTAAGAATAAGCTTCTTTGAAATAAGCTAGCTAATACTCATTTTCAGCTTTTGGCCTTTAGAGTTTTGTGTTTAAAATCAAATTTTGAGTCAGATAGGAGTTTTTGGGCTTATTTGGACAACATTTTTCTTATTGGGCCTTAATAAGCCCATTAAGCTAATTGTTTGGACTTTTGGCCCATTCTAGGCCCATTAGGGATATTTAGGTAATTTAAACTTCATTTCTGTGTTTATTATGTTAAATTAAACTACTTTGCAACTTTTTAGAATTTTTTATAAATTTTGGATTTTTAATGTTATTTTATTATTTTATTATTAAAAATTAAAATTTAGATTTTTTCAAGTTTTTTATATTTTTCTTAGGCTAAATACTTTAAGTTAGGAATTTTACAATTTTTAGAATATTTTTATTGGCCTTAGATTAATTTTTATAATTATTTTAAGTTTAAATAGTTTTTAATTGTTTTCAAATAGTTTTTATTAATTTTAAAATTCTCAAAAATAGTTTTAAATTTAGTTAAGTCATTTTAGAGGTTTACAATTGAAAAAATCTCATTTTGGGCTTTTTGTTAATTAAATTGATTTTTTGGGCTTTAATTAGCATTAAAAAATTATTATTTAATTAAATAAAAGGTTTGAGTGATTTTTGATTTTTTTAAACTCTAATTACATTATTTAGGATTTATTGCAATTTTCTAGGAATTTTTAGAGTAAATTTTTAATTTTGTTACTTTTTACGGTTTTACGTGTACGACATTTCGTCTTAGTTTAATTCGTCATCGTAACCGTCATTCTCTTCTAATCTCATTTCTATATTCTATTATCATAATCATAAATCACATCATTAATCATCTCTTAATACACACACCAAGCCTCCTTGAGAACGATCCCCACTTCGGGTCATAACTTGTGGTTTTCCTAAATCACTTATTAATACTTACCCTAATTACGCTTTGTTGTTCCTAAATCACTTGTTAACACACACACCAAGCCTCCTTGAGAACGATCCGCGCTGCCGGGGAGGCGTGTTGTGTTTTGATTTGGCAATTGTTGTTTTTATATATAGCCATAATATCTATTTGTATTAGTAGCACTCTACTAATACTTATTATCGGTTTTTAGTTTTTTGTGTGAATATTATTAATATATTGTATACGTAGAACAATAAATTCACAAGTACTCCAAAAGTGTGAAAACAAAACCTTGACTTGGGAGGTCATTATCCAATCATTGTATTCGAATCTCAAACCAAAAGAAAAAGGCAAAAATAGATAAATACTTTCGTGAAGCTCGATTTTGAAAAATACAAACTATAAGGTGGGTATAAGGCGGGTATTATAAAATATACCCTAAGGAAAAAGGATCTTAAGTGCTTCGCGCCGCCTCGTTTCTCCGCTTGCTTGTGAGTATTTTGAGATTCAAACCTAATCGAGGCTTTTGCCGCCCAAAGTATTATTAAGTATCATATATACTTTCTTTGTTTCATTTGATTAAACCCTCTTGAACGTTTTGTTGTTCCACCAACGTTCTAAAGTCATTGAAGGCGTTCACTTCACGTGATCGTTTTCATTCCTTGAGGCTTCTTTAATCAAGAGATTTGATTAAGGAGGAGATTTGTAGATTTTGGTCTACTTAATACAATCACAAAAAGCCAAAAAAAAGTAAAAACAATCAAAAACCACAAAAAATTGGAAAAATACATAACACCAAAAAGAATCTTCTTTGCTCATCGCCTCGTTGTACGTGACGTTTATGCAAACCCGCAACCAAGCAAGACGTGCATGTAAACGAAGAAACCGAAAGGAGTCAACACCTACTCCTAATCTTTCTAGTGAGGAGTCTCCTATTGACGCACCTATCGTAAGAGAGGAACCAACCATGGAGAATCGAACTATGATGGAGTTACTTCAAGAACCCACCGAGGGTTATGGAGAGGCTATTGTAATTCCCGCTATCCTTGCGGAGAATTTTGAAGTGAAAACGGGTTTGTTATCGATGATCTAAAACAACAAATTCTATGGTGATGAAAAGGACAACCCGCACAACCATATCCGTCAATTCAATCGTCTTACCGCCACTTGCAAATTTAAGGATGTTGCTAATGACTCGATTAAGATGATGCTTTTTCCGTATTCCTTAGCGGGGCCCGCTAAAATTTGGTTAGAGAAAGAGCCACCCAATTCTATATTGACGTGGAAGGATCTCGTTTCAAAGTTCGTGAACCAATTTTTTCCGCCCTCTAAGACTACGCATTTGAAAAACGAGATTTCAAAATTTTCACAAGAATTTAATGAGAGTTTTTCAACGGCTTGGAATAGGTTTAAGGAAATGCTACATGAGTGTCCTCATCACGGTTTTCCTGACTTGCATCAAATTGACACATTTTACAATGGACTTAATGATCATGAAAGGAATTATCTAAATGCCGCTGCAGTGGTATTTTTTGTGTAAAATGGTTGAGGAAGCTTTGGTGATAATTGAGAATAGATCTAAGGTGTATATTCCTCGTAGCACGTCGAGTGTTCGTAAGGCTTCGTCTTCGGCTTCACCTTCTTTGTCTAACACCATTGATGCTTTCCAAATTGAGGCGAACTTGGAAAACAAAATCTTTGATAAGCTTAAAGGACTTTTGATTGAATTAAAAGTTGGAGAACAATGTGCTCCCGCTATGGCTAAAGCGGTTGAGGCTTCAGGGTATGTATTGTGGTGGAGGTCATGATTTCTCTGAGTGCATTACCAACGGTGGTTACACTTCGAGTGCCTACGCGGCCACGGGAACTTACAACCAAAACGGTCAAGTTACCCGCTCCTATCAATTGACTCCACCGGGTTTTGTTTCAAATCAAAATGCTAACAACAACTATCGAAACAATCAAGTTGGTTTCAAAAACAATTATAAAGGAAACTATGGGAATCAAGGGGATAATAATCAAGTTTCAAACAAAAATCAAAGTGATTTTCAAAACAACAACAAAGGTTTGCAAACATTGAAAGATCTTCCAAATGAATTTGTTGAATACGCTAATGGAAACGTTGCTAGGTTTGACAATATTCAAAGAGAAATCATTAGACTAAGATCCGAGTTTAAGAAAGACTTGTAGAAGGAGTTGAAAAATGAGTTAGCAAATGAGCTTAAAATCCATACAAACAAAATGGAAGGAAATGTAACTAGGTTACAACAAAACCAACAAAAAATGGAACAAGGGCAACATGAAATTAAGCAAGAAATGATTAAGGCCGAGAAGAGGCGATCCATGTTTGAGGACAAAATTTCATCTATGTTTGAGGCTACTATGTGCAAACCGTCTTCGAGTAGTCTTCCTAGCAACACCATATGGAACCATAAGGGAGAGATGAAAGTGATTACCACACGTAGTGGTAAGACACTTAAGGAACCGACTCCTCAAGGATGCAATTGAGGAAGAACCCGAGGTGGTGGTCGAAAAGGAGCATGTCCAAATCTCACGAAGTACCGCTCATGCCACACCTACGGTTGACCCATTACCAACATTGGAACCCGATATTCCAAAGACTATGCCTATGCCTCAACCCACACCACCTTTGCACTATCCATCGAGACTTAGAAAGGAGAAACTTCAAGAGCGCGACAATTACCAATTTGAGCTTTTTATGAAAATGTTTCGTGATTTTGCACTTTAATGTGAGTTTCGCCGATGCTTTGGTCATGATGCCTCGATTTGTCGCTAACTTTAAGAGTATGTTGAACAACAAGGAGAAATTGCAACAATTGTCTAGTTGTTCATCGGTTTATCTTAATCGCATACCTCAAAAAGTCGGTGATCCCGGTAAATTCTTGATCCCATGTGCATTCCAAGATATGGAAGAATGCTATGCCTTGGCCGATCTTGGTGCTAGTATTAACTTGATGCCACTTGTAATCTTCAAGTCGCTCAATCTTCCTAATCTTACTCCTTCACTAATGTCTATCGAGTTGGCCGACCATTCCACGATTCCCGCATGTGGATTGGCGGAAGACATTTTTGTGAAAGTGGGAAAGTTCTATTATCCGGTAGACTTTATCGTTGTCGATATTCCCATGGATCCTCAAGTTACTCTCATTTTAGGTCGTTCGTTTTTAGATACGTCTATGGCTTTGACTGATGTGCATGCTAGAAAGATCACCTTACGTTTCAACGATGAGGAACTTGTTATAAACGTAACTCAAAACTCTCAAATTTCTCATGTTTATTCCGTTGCAAACATAAACCTCGTTGATACGATTGACGTTGTTTGCGAGGAATTTTCACAAGAAGTTATAGGTTTTGGTGATGATGAAAATAGTGTCAATCCCACTATGTTAGATCCCATTCTTGATAATTCGACACCAAGCTTCACTCCATTTGAAGGTGGTGGTTTTACGTTGGAAGAATTTGATGTTCCACGTACTTATGACGAAGACCTCGACAATGATGAGGACTTCTCGATTATCAAGGATTTTCTCAACAATTTCCCATTTCCTCCACCCGAGGAGGTTATGAGTATCGAGCCCAAATCTTCAATTGAGGAACCACCTATCCTCGAGTTGAAAGATTTACCTCCTCATCTCGAATATGTATTTTTGGAGGAGGGCGACAACTTGCCGGTTATTATTGCGAAAGAACTTTTGGATGATGAAAAAACCGCACTTGTCGATGTTCTAAAGGATCACAAAGGGGCAATTGCGTGGAAGTTATCCGACATTAAGGGGATCGATCCCAAATTTTGTAACCACAAAATCTTAATGGAGGAGGATTACAAGACCGCAATCCAATGTCAAAGAAGGGTGAACCCCAAAATTCACGACGTCATCAAAAAGGAAGTCTTCAAACTCCTTGACGCGGGAATGATTTACCCTATTTCTGATAGCCCTTGGGTGAGTCCTATTCATTGTGTCCCTAAAAAGGGAGGAATGACCGTTGTGCCACACGATGCCAACGCGTTAATTCCCACTAGACTCGTGACCGGATGGAGAGTGTGCATTGACTATCGTAAGTTGAATGAAGCCACTCGAAAAAACCATTTTCCCTTGCCCTTCATTGACCAAATGTTGGAGCGTCTTGCGGGAAATGATTTCTATTGCTTTTTAGATGGTTTTTCCGGTTAATTCCAAATCCCCATCGATCCTCGTGATCAAGAAAAAACTACGTTTACGTGTCCATATGGAATGTTTGCCTATCGTAGAATGCCATTCGGACATTGCAATGCACCGGGAACCTTTCAAAGGTGCATGATGGCTATTTTTCATGATATGATCGAGAAGACGATGGAAGTCTTCATGGATGACTTTTCCGTGTTTGGTAGTTCGTTCACTTCGTGTTTGTCGAATCTTGAGAGAATGTTGAAACGTTGTGAGGAAACCAACCTTGTGCTTAATTGGGAAAAGTGTCATTTTATGGTTAAAAGTGGAATCGTCTTAGGGCACAAGGTTTCGAAAGCGGGGATTGAGGTAGATCAAGAAAAAGTAGACGTCATCGCCAAATTACCTCATCCCAAAACTATTAAGGGAGTTAGGAGTTTCCAAGGCCACGCGGGCTTTTATCGTCAATTCATCAAGGATTTTTCAAAGATCTATCGACCTATTTACACATCTCCTTGAAAAAGATGCACGTTTTGTCTTTGACGAAGATTGTGTACGAGCCTTTGAAATCCTTAAGAGGAAACTTACCGAAGCTCCCATCCTTGTTGCTCCCAATTGGAACCTCCCCTTTGAGCTCATGTGTGATGCTAGTGACTACGCTATTGGGGCCGTATTGGGGCAAAGTCATGAAAAGCACTTCTTGCCTATTCACTATGCTAGCAAGACGATGACCGAGGCTAAACTAAAATACACTACAACGGAGAAGGAATTCCTTGCCGTGGTGTATGCATTTGAGAAATTCCGACCTTATCTCGTCTTGATAAAATTCATAGTGTATATGGATCATTCGGCTATCAAGTATCTTATGGCTAAACAAGATGCAAAGCCTAGATTACTTCGTTGGATTCTCCTCCTTCAAGAATTTGATCACAAAATTGTTGACAAAAAAGGAGCCGAGAATCTAGCGGCCGATCATCTCTCTCGTTTGGAAGATCCTCACCTAAGTGTTTTCGAGCCCAAGGAAATCACCGAAACATTTCCGCTCGAGACACTTGGTGTAGTGAATTCTAAGCTTGATTCTTCTACCCCATGGTTTGTGGACATCGCAAATTACCATGCGGGCAATGTAACACCCCCAAATTTATACAACTCAATACAGCGGAAGGCTCGTTGGTGTTACTGGATAGCACATTACTCACATCATAGACAACGCTTTAAAAATCGCGTCGTTTAATAATAAAGCATTTTCATTCATAAATATCAAATTTTACATAGGTCCCAAGTCATTGTATTTCATACAGGTTTTACAAAGCATTTAAATGGAAATTGTTATTTAAGTGCGGGTCATTAATTCTTGTTGTCTTCCCGATAATTACCTTCAAGTACCTGATATAAAACATGTTAAGAGAAAAGGTCAGCGATAACGCAGAGTGAATTCATAGAGATTAATGAAATCCATCAATATAACATCGGTATAAAATTATTATCGAAAATCATTTTGTACAAATCTTTGTAATAGGCCATAAAATAGCCAAAGTCGTTTTATACAAATCCTTATCAAAAATCATAATATAGGCGTTTGCCTTCAAAATCATTATACGAACCATTGTCGTTAAAAACATCATACAATACGTTTTATAAAGTTGTATAGAGTTAAATAAAAACCGTTATATGAATATGGTTATGAAAAACCAAAACACGAAATATTATATCAATAGTAAGACCCCGTATTGCTAGTCAGGAAATATATCGTAATTTAGTGCGTATGGCAGTATTTTGTTATTTGGATTATTATAAGCCGCATGACATTGTTAACTTACTACAACAAACAACGGGTAGCTAACCCGAAACTCAATTTGCCCATCTAAATTAGCGTGTCATCACAATAATCACGCTTGTGTAAATCTTCTCATACATAAATTCGCTACCAATCAATGTGGCACGACGGAGATCAACCGTCAAGGCGCGAACTGGGTTGATCGTCCCCAAATAGTACTATTATATGCATAAGCGTCTACCAAATCCCGGTAGTTCACAATTCATGCTAATGGGACTTTTAGTGACATAACCTAACTTTAATAATCCATTTTATCTCATTATCGGGTCATTTAATCATTCATCGGGTCATACAATCATTCGGGTCTAAATCGATAAAGAAACAATCGGGACAACTAGTGTCCTATTTCATAAAAACTAACATGTTATCTCCCTCGCGGGTTTATAAAACATTTCATAAAACATTTAAAAGAGTGTGAGGCTATGAACTCACGTTGATGTGGGAAAACGGGTTATCGGCAATTCGGATGTACGGTACGTGCTTCAATCACGGAAACCTAGACAAATAATACTTGTCTTAGACTCTTGTCCAATGACTTTATAAAAATAACAATTATGTATACATATGATGATTTTATATATATGATGATCAATTGGGTTTATACATTCTCATTTACTCATTTTAGTGTTATGTATTGGTAACTTTTATACTAGTTTTACTTATTTACATGTTTTTGGCCCAATAAGCCTATTATAAGCCCAATAAATTATATTAGCCCAATTATACTTTTATTATCAGTATTATACTTTACATGTTGGGCCCAAGTGGGTTAAGCCCATTAAGTAAGTTTATAAGTGTTTTACCAACTAGTCGGGTTTATAGTCCAATAAGGCTACTTTGGCCCGTTAATGTCTATATGTTGTAAAGCTCGGGTTTTATCGGTTTTTAATTGTTATATATGTTTATACATCAGTATGTAATTTTATAAAAGTTTACATTATACGGGTCCGACCGCCTAAGTTATATTTGACAAAAACGTTAATCTTTCGGTACTAGCCGAAAAGACGTAAAATTTAGGTATATAGTTTTATAACTTTGGAAAAACATTTAAATTTATACTTTATAAAACATAATCCATTTTGATATCAACGTTTATATAACTCTTTTATTATAATCATTATCAACTAGTGGAATTTGTATTTATATATATTTTATATAAATTTTTTAGTGCTTATTTTATTTATTATTTATACAAAATCAGTCCTAAACATCTAGTTTACTAAAATAGTCATATCTAGAGTTCTACATGGAAATAGGACCTCAAATTTTTATCACAGAAACTAGATTATATGTTCTTCATTTCATTCCATTATAGCTACTGATGAATCAACCTCTAAAGATTTTAATAAATTCGTCCAAACCAGTATAGGTAGATTTACACTCTAAACTTGTTTTGATCATATCTCACTCATTTTTATGATTCCATTGTATGGCCAACTCTCACATGTGTATAACACCTAATACTTACTGTATATTGATTCCACTTTACCATTTTATCAGTTTAACATTTGGTTACTTACTGTTTTTATACAGCCATAATATTTAGCAAGATTTTAACCTTGTTACTTATGGTTTTCCATCTTTTTAACCATATTTATCAACACCAATCCCCACACAATATTTTTATCATCATATATTCATCATATACATATACGATAGGAAATAAAATACATGATTAAATAAACAAAATAACAAGAGGATGTGAAGAACAATCTTTATACCACCAAGATTAAGTAGTTGGAAGGATCAAGACTTGGTTTTGGGTCACCAAATCTTATGAACTCTTGTATGAAATCTTCAAGATCACCAAGGGAGATGTTGGTCTTTGAAAACCAGCCCTACTTCATCTTGAAAACTCCTCTTTGGATGTTAAAATCACCACCAATCTATAGAGCTTCAAAAGGGTTTCATCATATGTGTGAATAACACATGATTTCATGGTTAAATTTGATCAAATGAGGATGTTAAAGGGTGATATGGGATGAATTTAGAGAGAGAGTGAGGAGAGTTGTGTGAGATTTGCATGGAGGAAATGAAGCTAGTGTTTTTGGGAGAATGGTTTTTGATGTTGGTAGCTTACTTGGTATGCTCCAAGTTAACAAGTGTTAACTTGTTAGTTGAAATTTTTGACATATCAAGGAGTGAGGTGTAGCTAGTTTTGCCGTCCCATATTGGGGGTGGGGAAAAAGTGGTTTTGTCTCATCCCCAATTATTTACGGGTACTCCTCGATTCTAGTTTCCTCGATTTGCGTGCCCTCGGGTCGTTTTACGAAAAACGTTTTTATAAATTATGAATCAACGGCACAAAACGAATCTAATAAAAATTGTCTCATCAAAAACGGAGTTCAAAAACGTAAATACGTAATCCTAAGGTTTCCGGTTTAGTCGTAAAGGACGTTAAATTATAATCGTAAGTCCTAATCTCTTCTCGTAAATTTATGAGTTTATGAACCAACACAAATTTCAAATTCCAAAATAATATTCACGGATAAATTTATTTCCTGAAATGTCGGACTGTCACCAAAACGGTGTATGTAAACGTAAGCACGTAACGTGGAATCCTCCAGTTTAGACGTAGTCGATGCTACTTCAAGACGTAAATCCAAATTTCTTCTCATAAATGAGTGAGTTCATAATATAACATTAAAATAATGTTTTTAAATAATATTAGAGAATAAAATATCAACCATAAATTGACGGATTGTGACAGCATTTACCCCTAAACAGGATCTTTGTCCTCAAAGATCATCTTATCTAACTACTCGCTTCTTATAGAGTTAAAGCCATGTGGGTATTTCCTCCACATTCGGTCTTTTCTCACAAGTGTAATTCATTACAATACGCGAGTTTCATCAAACAAACTACGGGAATAAGATCAGGCTTAATGTTGACTTACTTTCTCTATCCATGATGTTCACGGTTTTTTGATGAATGCAACTTTTCGCCGATCTAAACTTTATCAAGAAGTGATCAGATTTTCACTTGATAGATATTTTATCAAGTTCGATATACGAAACATAATTCACGCAACTCTTGAAGTCCTAGGGTAGATCCAGCTTATATGCCTTTGAAACCAACTTTTTACATCATCTCAATGGTCCCATACAACGGGGACTTATTTCCCATGATCTTTCAGATCATCAATTCATTTTTCCAAGGTGAAATATTTTGGCATAACTTCGCTACCCATCTGGCATTTCAAGATCTACATTTCATATTCACATAACCTCCTGCCCACTACCGACAGTCAATAATCAGATCCTAATTTCAACAATCATTTCAGGTCTCGTGGGTCGAGTATTTTGTAAGGTTAGGTTCGCCATCCTACGAAACCTTAAACCTAAAAGACATGTCCAACTCACAATGGGTGTATGTCGGGTGTCTTCATCCCAACTCCTGCTTACAGACGCTCTAATATATATCCTCACAAGATTCAATCTCGATCCTAATACGATAGTTTTCAATGATAATCTCTCCAAATGAAAACAATGATACGGTTTATTACCAAAAGTCAACTATTCAAGCATAACACAAGACTTCTAGTGTTTTGTATCGATACTTTGCCTCGTCTCTTCGATTGGGGTGGTAAATAGTACTCTCATCAAGGTTCGTTCCTAATGACTTCTGAGCAAATCTCTAAAAATTCAATGCGAAGCGAGGATCTTGATAGATATGATTGGTACGGCACACTATGTTTACACAACTCCTTTAAATACAAAAGAGTCAATTTCTTCATCCAGAATCTATCATTAACATGAATGATATTAGCAGATTTGGTCAGTCTGTCGACGATGACCCAAATCGAATCAAATTCAGATGATGACCTTTGCAATAATTAGACGTTTACTAATGTATGAGGCGGTGTTTTGCCTTCATAATTTTCCATTAGTACAACTTATTCAGATAAAGATACATTTAGTCAGAAATGACATGAATGGAATACTTATACTTACGAGATTTCAATATGACTAAATCTCAAAATCCTCTATATTCAGGCAACCACAAGCAGCCTTTAAAACATTTAACGCCATAGGCTTCTCAAATCTAATGGTTCACATTAGTCGCGAACCCCTTTTATTATCTATATTATCCTTCTTACAAGCATCGGCTATTTTTAGATTGTTCGGCAATTTATTCTGCACATTCGTTATTAAGGAACACAATCCTAATTGATTCTTTATCCTTTCTATATTATGTGTCAATAATTACGTTTACCTTTCTCGATAAAATAAATATCATGACCATATTTATTCGAAAATTATTTCTTCGCATTTTCTAAGTCTTAGCTCTATCTCAACTATTGTTTTTATCAATTTTGCTCAATCGGACGTTTGAAGCATCGATAATTACTACAAGTAATTAAATAATAAATATTTAATTTTTATGAAACGTAAACGCAAAAAGTTTTTAAATTTTCTCAGTTTGTCCAATTATATAAAAATGTTCAAAATAAATTTGAATTTAATTAACAAAAATTTTGTTGATTTATCGGAAATAATTAGTAAGATCCGTAAATGTTCGAAAAACCTTCGTTTATTCTTTGGTAAAAATTTTCTTAGTTGTAAAGAAAAAATTGTCGTTTTAAATTTTAAGTCATGGTTTAACGGTTTCCTCAATTCATCTTAGGTTGTCTTGAGGTATACACAAACATTTACCCCTAAACAGGAGTTTAGTTAAATGATTTGTGTATAAGGGAATAATCCCTTAAAAATCCTTTGTTAAAACATTTGTCAAAACATATTTGCACCTCCTTTTTGGTATAACCCTAAGCCTTAATGGTTCCAAATTTTTTTTAATTTTTTTTAAGAGTCAATATATTCCATTTTCTATTAATCACACGGTCAAATAATGTAAAGGATTAAGTCTTTCATCACATGTTAAATATTCAAGGTAGATTTGCACTCTAAACTTGTTTTGATCATATCTCACTCATTTTTATGATTCCATTGTATGACCAACTCTCACATGTGTATAAAACTTAATACTTACTGTATATTGATTCCACTTTACCATTTTATCAGTTTAACATTTGGTTACTTACTGTTTTTATACAGCCATAATATTTAGCAAGATTTTAACCTTGTTACTTATGGTTTTCCATCTTTTTAACCATATTTATCAACACCAAATCCTCACACAATACTTTTATCATCATATATTCATCATATACATATACAATTGGAAAGAAAATACATGATTACATAATCAAAATAACAAGAGGATGGGAAGAACAATCTTTATACCACCAAGATTAAGTAGTTGGAAGGATCAAGACTTGGTTTTGGGTCACCAAATCTTATGAACTCTTGTATGAAATCTTCAAGATCACCAAGGGAGATGTTGGTCTTTGAAAATCAGCCCTACTTCATCTTGCAAACTCCTCTTTGGATGTTAAAATCACCACCAATCTATAGAGCTTCAAAAGGGCTTCATCATATGTGTGAATAACACATGATTTCATGGTTAAATTTGATCAAATGAGGATGTTAAGGGGTGATATGGGACGAATTTAGAGAGAGGGCGAGGAGAGTTGTGTGAGATTTGTATGGAGGAAATGAAGCTAGTGGTTTTGGGAGAATGGTTTTTGATGTTGGTAGCTTACTTTGTAAGCTCCAAGTTAACAAGTGTTAACTTGTTAGTTGAAATTTTTGACACATCATGGAGTGAGGTGTAGCTAGTTTTCCCGTCCCATATTGGGGGTGGGTCAAAAGTAGTTTTGTCTCATCCCCAATTATTTACGGGTACTCCTCGATTCTAGTTTCCTCGATTTACGTGCCCTCGGGTCGTTTTACAAAAAACGTTTTTATAAATAATGAATCAACGGCACAAAACGAATCTAATAAAAATTGTCTCATCAAAAACGGAGTTGGAAAACGTAAATACGTAATCCTAAGGTTTCCGGTTTAGTCGTAAAGGACGTTAAATTATAATCGTAAGTCCTAATCTCTTCTCGTAAATTTGTGAGTTTATGAACCAACACAAATTTAAAATTCCAAAATAATATTCATGGATAAATTTATTTCCTGAAATGTCGGACTGTCACCAAAACGGTGTATGTCAACGTAAGCACGTAACGTGGAATCCTCCAGTTTAGACGTAGTCGATGCTACTTCAAGACGTAAATCCAAATTTCTTCTCATAAATGAGTGAGTTCATAATATAACATTAAAATAATGTTTTTAAATAATATTAGAGAATAAAATATCAACCATAAATTGACGGATTGTCATAGGCAACTTCATCATCAAGGGTATGACGACTCAAGAAAAACGAAAATTCTTTCGTGACGTCAAGTTCTACTTTTGGAACAACCCTTACTTGTTTCGAACTTGTGTGGATCAAATCATCCGACGTTGTGTATTTGGCAACGAATCTTCTAACATCCTTAGAGCTTGTCACGAGGGACCCACGGGTGGTCACCACGGTGCTAATCTCACGGCTAAGAAGGTCTTTGATGTCGGTTTCTTTTGGCCTACTATTTACCGAGATGCACATGAGCTTGTGAAGTCATGTGACTCATGCCAACGACAAGGAAAAGCCTCACAAAAAGATGAAATGCCACAAAATATCATCTAAGTGTGTGAGATCTTTGATGTTTGGGGCATTGACTTTATGGGGTCGTTCCCATCATCTCGTGGTAATAAGTACATCCTTGTCGCCGTTGAATACCTATCTAAGTGGGCGGAAGCTAAGGCTTTCCCCACCAATGATGCTCGTGTGGTAGTCAAGTTTTTGGAAAGCTTGTTTTCTCGGTTTGGAACCCCTCGTGCGATCATAAGCGATCGTGGAACCCATTTTTGTAACGACCAATTCGAAAGGTACGGCTTATCACCCACAAACGAGTGGGCAAGTAGAGGTTTCAAACCGAGCGTTGAAGAGGATCTTGGAGAGATCGATTGGGGAAAACCAACAATCTTGGTCACATAATTTGGACGATGCTTTACGGGCCTTTAGGACCGCTCATAAGACGCCCATCAGGTGTACTCCTTATAAGCTAGTGTATGGGAAGAATTGTCACTTGCCAATTGAACTCGAACACAAGGCTTATTGGGCCCTAAAGCATTGTAATGATGACATGGAGACCGCGGGAAAACACCGGACAATGCAATTAAATGAATTGGATGAATTAAGGGATATTGCTTATGAAAATTCATTGATTTAAAAGAAAATACTAAAAAGTTGCATGATTCAAAAAATAAAAATCGGGTTTTTAACATTGGGGATCAAGTTTTGCTTTTTAACTCTCGTTTGAAAATCTTTTCCGGTAAGTTGAAATCCCGTTGGTCCGGTCTATTCACCGTGACTCAAGTTTTTCCATATGGGATCATCGAGCTAGCTCAAAATGATGGCCCCAATTTCAAGGTGAATGGACATAGGTTGAAGCACTACTTTGGCGGGGAAGTTCTATCCTTGAACTACCTCGACCAAATCACCTTCCCCAATAATAATTAGTATTAAGGGGATCGAGTCGAGCTCATGACTCGGTAATCAAAAACGAGGTTCCTAGTGGGGGATTCCCATGCTCATCCTCTATACATATTATCGCTTTCTAATGTAGTAACGTGTGGGGATTTGTGCCCTTCCAACCTTTGTTCCGTGGTTGTTTGTGAATTGTGGATTTTAGATGATCATTATCTTCACAATTGGAGCCTCTCGTGTTCGTTTTATGGGAGCCCTCGATCATCTGCTTTGTAGACTTTCTCAATATCCATGATATATGCTTTGATGTTCTAACCTTAGGTTTATAGCACACTTCATAAACGGCTTTAAATTTAATGGTTACACCGTTTCCATGCTAGACTAGGCATTCGACTACGTCTCTAGTATGGGGGTGTTTGCACCCCTAGACTTGAAACATTGAGGACAATGTTTAACTTTAGTATGGGGGTGAATAGATACTTGCCTTTCTAAACCTTCACGCTTTCAAAAGTTTATCTTTTTGTTTATCATTTTGTTGCAAAATAAGGCTAAAAATGGCCAAATTTTAAATTTTTTCTCATGTTTTATAAGTGTTTGAAGACACGAGTGTAGGTTTTCTGATGGCGAGAATAAGAGTAATTTTTGACTCGACCGTGCGTGTTGAGCACTTAGCTTCAATTCCTTAACTTCACATTAGGCTAAGTCTCTTAAATGAGGACGAGAAATGATAGAGTTAATTATAAGTTACTATGCTAAACGTAGAGTACTCGTATTCTTTCAAAAACTCATGTGTTTTTGTTGTTTGCTTATTCTCCCTTCGCTTGTAAATATTTTTTGCTTAATAAATATTGACTTAGCGGTTTAGTCTTGATTGTTGGTTTCTAGTCTTTTCTAGTAGCTTCCATGTAATTAAATTGGAAATACATTAAGGTATCGCCAGCGTCACGGTTTTGAAGTATTGGCACCCGAATAATCGAAAGCTTCACCCAATAATAAGATTTCAAGTGTTCACCTAAATCAAGCAAACAATTTGAAGCTCACAAGGCCGAAAAATCTATGCAAAATTGAAAGTGAATCAAGCATTAATCTTTGAAGCTTTAAAGATCCAAAATTCGCCTTAACGTGAGGATATACGTCTTTGGCTAATAAAACCACCGATGAGGTGGATAATAAAAGGCAAGACAAGACCGAAGTCATAATAAAAGCTTCATGGCGAAGTTGAATAAAAGATGGAGGTAAACCTATGATAATAAGGCCCTTCCGTTAGGGGGCGTATAAAAGTCTTGGTAATAAGTCTCATGTTCAAAACCGTTATAAAACCGTGTTTATCGATCCTTCTTGTCGACTTAATTTTTTGACATCGTTGTCTATTAGGAGGGGTTATTAATTTTATGGTCTTGGTTACACCGTTAGGACTCTATTTTTAGACCTAAATCTCTATTATCGCATAAGTCAAACAATGTATCCTCGTGAAACATTCAAGACAAAATAAAATTTAAGAGATACAACTTAGGATAATGGGAGGGTAAGTACGTGATTAGGGTATATGAGTAGTGTTAGCATTACTAACTTATAATGACAATGATCTCGTTGCACGCTTGGCATGGAATTGGGTGAAAATCGAGGACGATGAAATTATTTCTAACGAGGCATTCACGTGTTCTTGTTCTATGAACCTAAACGTCCCATTTTGCGATGAAAATCATACATTATGTCTAAAACGTAAGTAGTAGTAATAGTAGTAGTGTAGCTAGTTTATCATTCAATAAAAGTGAATAAAAATGAATTTTGGAGGTGCTACGATACTTTATTCTAGCAATGCGTGAGTGCACGGCAATGGTTTAGTATGGGGGAGTGATGAGACTGCTTTTATACATAGTCTCATCGTCCAAAAGGGCTTTAAATGCATTAAATATCATGAAATTGGCCAAATATATGCTTGTGTTTGTTGCTTGTGTATTTTAGGTACAGATATTGAGAAAATGACAAAAGATCACAAGAATCATGCAAAACCGAACACGAGAAACGAAGCCGCACATTGAACCAAGCCCAAATGAAGAATTTTCTAAGACAAACCCTTGAAGATTTAAATATTATGCAAGAAGGGTCCTCTAATATTTAAGAATTGACACTTTATACCCTTGTATCTTCATAATTACAAGATTGGTCCCTAAAGTTTGTCAATATTACAAAAAGGGCCCTCCACTTTGAAGAATTGCAATTTTAGTCCCTCAACAAAACTAAATTGACAATATTAATTCTCCTTAATGTTAAACATACCATGAAGGACTTCAAATTAAAAGAAATTACAAGTTTGGTCCTTTAGATATGTCAAATTACCAAAAGGACCCTTAACTATGAAGAATTGGCAAAAATGATCCCTCATAAATCATGACTTGGCAAATTCAGTCCTCCAAGAAGTCAAACAAACAATTCAAGACCATTATCAATGAAGAAAATGCCAATACATCCCTTCAAGAATCAACAAATGGCAAGAAATACCCCTGAAATTACTTTACAAAACTTTTTGGGGCAAAAGTGTGAAAACCAAAACTTCATTATAAAGGGAAATCTGATTTTGTGCATTTAAAATGGAAATGAAAGGAGTATAGAAGATGAGGGGAGTAAACTGCCAAGACAAGGAAGATACACAGACCCGTGTCATGGTGACACGTGCCCCAATCAACCAAAACAACCAATCACCACTCAGCTTTGTGCCACATCACAATCCACTCATAACCGGATTAACAACTTAATTTATTAAGTTTAAAATGGGCGCCTAACACATTTTTAAACACTAATCCGGATCAAACACACAACTATTCACCTCAAGAACACAACTGGGTTTTCTTAATCATGTTGTAATTAGGCCCTAATATTGTGCAGATTTATAATTAAGGTTATTATAAACATAACCCAACCTTTAAACTGGCCACCTCATCACTCAATAGTCCCACACAAGATTCCCCTGCTGCAAAAAGAAGAAGCTGCCAAAACTACACTAGTCATCCGACGTGCATGATTCTTGCTTACTTTCTAAGCTCATTGTAAGCCCTTGGATACGTTTTTACCTTTGATAACTCACACAACCAGCCAAGAAATGTCACATGATCTTCCAAGTATTCAAACCCTCAAGGGCATTTTTGGGACTTCACCAACAATTAGGGTTACGTTTTTTAGCTTTCACTAGTTCATTGTAAGCCTATAAAAGGCATACGACTCATTACATTTTAGTTTGCTCTTGAATTTTCCTTTGTTCAAAGTTCTGTAAATCATATATTCTAAGTAATGAAATTTGTTTGAATCTTTGAAGAGAAGTCAAGGGCCATTGTTATTTCCTGCTTGTTTATGTTTATTGTTTGCTAAAATCTGAATCTCAAAACGTTTTCACAAGGAGTGTGCAAAAGTTTGCACATTTTCCTATAGCTTGATATTTCTAAGTTTCTTGGTACACCTTGGAATTCTTGGGCTATAAAGCTGATCATACCATCCTGATTTATGATATCAAGGTGTTGTGAAGCTTATAACTTGGGGATAATCAAGTGTGGGGTACAAGAGTTGCATTAATTAAGGCTTTGTCACTTTACTGTTTTTATATAATTGCTTCTAACCTTGTTGAATCTTAGCAGGAGTTTGTGTGGAAGCTTGTGCTTGTTCTTTCTAGCACATAAGCTCAAAATTTGTGGGTGTGGATGTACATTCATGAGGTTTGCACCATTCTTCCCAAAATTTGCTTAAAATCTTGATTTTTGGTGAATTTGTGTGCTACTTGTGTTCTTGCTGAATTTGTGGTCTAATCATGTTCAATACTGCATATTATACTTGTTAATGTGTTTGATTGGGCTTGGGTGGTCTTGAAATACACTTATACTTGTTTTAAATTGATTTGAAAAAGATAAGGGGTGTTTGGGATTATCTGTCTAAGATCGTAAGTTGTTATTATGTTATTGGAAGTGCTTTGTTTAGACTGGTATCTGTTATTGGCTTGGTTGAGTACTAGTTTCTACAAGTTATTGGGTTTAAAACCTTGAATCAAAGATTGTGCTATAACTTATTGATATTGACTGTTTTGACCTAAAATTTTGGGAATACTTGGAGTATATGCATGTTTAGGTATATAAGCTGTTAAATCAAAGTTTTCATAACATATATAAGAGATTTGAGTGTTTGAATTTGTCTTGTTGGTCAAGTACATCAGCAAAGTAAAAATCTGCGTGTATTAGTGTTCATCGGTAACCTTATTGTGCTTGAATCTTGATCTAGGCTTTGAATCATTGCATGAAACCTGTTTAAACATGTTCATTTAAGTTTATTATAGCTTGTGTATGCATTTGGTGAAGTTTGGATTGCTGAATTGTGCTATAAGTGCTTATTGAACCATAACTGCTTATTTGTTCATGTCTGGGCTAGATCTGGTGCTTAATTGAATTAACTGCACTGATTGGCTGGGTTATTTTGTGATTTATTTGTTGTTTCTGACTCCTTGTGATTTACTGATCACAAGGGTGCCTTGTTTGTAACTTGATTCTACAAAAAAGTCACTAAAGACAAAAAGTGAAGAAAGTCAAGCAGTGGAAAGAGTTTCCACTACTCAGACACCAAAACTAGCCCCTGCTAGTGTAATTTTGCATTCAGCTTATTAATAATCCATATTGGCTTATCCAGACATGTAACAACTTACTTTTTGTGATCAATCTTCCTCATTTGACCTATTTATTTGAACTGGAGCTTATCAGACCTTGACTTTGACTTTTTGTTAGAAAACTCATAAAGTTGACTTTTAATTAAGTGCGTATTTGCTTATTCCAGCTTATTTAATGTGCTTATTGAAAAACGTTTTGTTGATTAAGCTTAGTTAAGTCATTTAAAAGATTTTGAAACTTGAATCAACTCTTATGGTGGCCTAGAACTCGAAAACAACTATTTTGTCATTTTGTGAAGATAGCTTATTGCTTTTTCAGGCTTATTCCTTGTGCTTATTTCAACTTTCTTTTTACAGAACTCTTAAGCAACTCAAAAGAAGCTTGTGTGTCTAATTTGAGCTTATGGCATCAACTTATAGCTTAATAGGCCAAAAAGCTCATTAAGAATAAGCTGCTTTGAAATAAGCTAGCTTATACTCATTTTTAGCTTTTGGGCCTACAGATTTTTGTGTTTAAAATCAAATTTTGAGTCAGATAGGAGTTTTTGGGCTTATTTGGACAACATTTTTCTTATTGGGCCTTAATAAGCCCATTAAGCTAACTGTTTGGACTTTTGGCCCATTCTAGGCCCATTAGGGGTATTTAGGTAATTTAAACTTCATTTTTGTGTTTATTAGGTTAAATTAAACTAGTTTGCAACTTTTTAGAATTTTTTATAAATTTTAGATTTTTAATATTATTTTATTATTATTTTATTATTAAAAATTAAAATTTAGATTTTTCAAGTTTTTATATTTTTCTTAGGTTAAATACATTAAGTTAGGAATTTAACAATTTTTAGAATATTTTTATTGGCCTTAGATTAATTTTTATAATTATTTTAAGTTTAAATAGTTTTTAATTGTTTTTAAATATTTTTTATTAATTTTAAAATTCTCAAAAATAGTTTTAAATTTAGTTAAGTCATTTTAGAGGTTTACAATTGAAAAAATCTCATTTTGGGCTTTTTGTTAATTAAATTGATTTTTTGGGCTTTAATTAGCATTAAAATATTATTATTTAATTAAATAAAAGGTTTGAGTGAGTTTTGATTTTTTATAAACTCTAATTACATTATTTAGGATTTATTGCAATTTTCTATGAATTTTTGAGTAAATTTTTAATTTTGTCACTTTTTACGGTTTACGTGTACGACATTTCGTCTTAGTTTAATTCGTCATCGTAACCATCATTCTCTTCTAATCTCATTTCCATCTTATTTTCTCATAATCATAATCACATCATTAATCATCTATTAACACACACACCAAGCCTCCTTGAGAACGATCCCCACTTCGGGTCATAACTTGTGGTTTTCCTAAATCACTTGTTAATACTTACCCTAATTACGCTTTGTTTTCCTAAACAAGGTTGTAAAATACTTCAACATAAATACCAGTTACAAAGCAGAATTGGCTGATGGTAAATTGGTAAGAACTAATAAATTATTGCAAGGGTGCTCTTTAAATCTCTTGAACCATTCCTTCCCGATTGATTTGATGTTAATCGAACTAGGTAGTTTTGACATGATCATTGGGATGCATTGGTTATCGTTGAATGATGCGACAACTTTATGTGGAGAAAAGAAGGTTAAAATTCCCCTTAAGAATAAGACGTTGGTAATTGATGGTAATCAAGGTGAATCCCGTCTGAAAATCGTTTCATGTATTAAAGCCCAAATGTACATCAGGAACGGTTGCGAGCTATTCTTAGCTCAAGTGATCAGGACTGAGTCTAAGGAGAAACGATTGGAAGACGTTCGTATTACCCGTGATTTTCCATAGGTATTTCCTAATGATTTACCCAGATTTCCGCCGACAAGGCAAGTTGAGTTTCAAATCGATCTTGTTCCTGGTGTTGCACCGGTGGTGCGTGCGCCTTACCGACTAGCACCATCCAAAATGAAATAATTATCCGAAAAACTCAAGGAGTTGTCTGATAAGGGTTTTATTCGACCGAGCTCGTCACCCTGGGAGCTCAGGTCTTTTTCGTTAAAAAGAAAGATGGATCTTTCCGTATGTGCATCGATTACCGTGAGCTAAACAAGTTGATGATTAATAATCGATATCCTTTACCAAGTATTGATGATCTATTTGACCAACTACAAGGCTCTAGTGTATATTCTAAGATTGATTCGCGGTCTGGATATCATCAACTTTGCGTCCGCGAAGAAGATATTCTTATCACTGCATTTAGAACTCGTTATAGACACTACAAATTTCAAGTAATGTCATTTGGGTTAACTAATGCACCGGCGGTATTTATGGATCTAATGAATCGAGTGTGCAAACCCTATTTGGATAAATTTACGATCGTGTTCATTGACGACATTCTAATCTATTCCAAGAATAAAGAAGAGCATGGAGAACACTTAATGACTATCTTGAAATTATTGAAGGACGAAAAGTTGTACGCAAAGTTTTCGAAATGTGATTTTTGGTTGGACTCTGTTCAATTTCTTGGTCATGTGATTGATAAAGATGGAATTCATGTTGATCCGGGGAAGATTGAAGCCATTAGGAGTTGGTCTGCACCGACAACGCCAACGGAGGTGGGACAGTTCTTAGGATTGGCTGGCTATTATAGACGATTCAATTAAGAATTTTCTTTAATAGCTAAACCCCTGACCAAGCTTACTCAGAAGAATAAATCTTTTGTGTGGGGAAGTGAAGAAGATGAAGCTTTTCAAGTATTAAAGCAAAAATTATACAGTGCACCTAATTTATCATTACCCGAAGGTAGAAGATTTTGTGGTATTTTATGATGCGTCTCTTAGAGGTTTTGGAGCTGTCTTAATGCAGCGTGAGAAGGTGATAGCTTATGCTTCAAGGCAATTAAGGATGTGATATCAGTGAATGTGCCGTATGATGCTAAGTTATTGTCTCAAGAGTTGTTCAGTATGAGCATCTCTCTTAAGTTGCGACTCACTTGTAGATGTGATATCCAGAACCCAACGTCGTTTATTTAATCCTATTTTATGAATATTTGAAATTTTTAATAAATTTCGTTTGCTATATATTTGACGGTTTAAGTTGAAACCAACGTTTACGGTCGTAATTTTAACATTTGACGGTTTAAGAAGAACCGATGACGACTACGATACCGATGGATGCCCAAAATTTATCTTTTGTTATCGATTGATTGATATTTGAGTTTTTCGAGATTTTATTTTATTACGTTTTAAGTCGAGTCGGGACCATGTGTATATTCGTTTTGTGTGCGTTTGAACCATTTAAAAGTATTTTCGAGTGTTCGGGACGACCCCCGACTCCCGTAAATTTTAAAACCGACTAGTGAGTCGTTTCCCGCTACTAAGTTGTGTCATTTAATTATGAGGCCAAAAGATAGTAAAGTTGTCAACTTTAGTCCCTCAAACTTTACAAAAAGGAGAAAAGTAAAACACACAAACAAACACACCCCAAACATTTTCACCTCCTTCTCTCTTTCTCTCCTATGGTCGTCGGCCATCATCACCACCACCACCATAATTCTTTTTTTTCTCTTGTTTTGATCTAAACGAAGATTAGACCACATCCTAGTTTTCTATTGTAAGTGTTTTTATACAATTAATTTCAACATGCATTAACACAAATTTTTCAAGAATCAATGATTTTTCAAAAACATGTTTTCATCTAATTAAACCCATTTATTGTTTAATTCATGTGTTTATAATGATAATTAATCCATAAAACAAGATGGGGTTTATGTTGTTGGTGTTCTACAGCCCCCAAAACTCACGAAATGTGGGGGTGTTTGGTGGGTTCATGGTGTTTGATGAAATGTGTTATGGGTTTGTGTTTTTAGTGATGTTTTTAGCGTTTTTAAATGATTTAAACATATTGCATGTATGATTTAGGATTGGATTTTGATTAGGATTTGAGGTTCATAGTGTTCTAGACTGATTAGAGTGAATGGGAATGGGTACAAGTGGTTAATCTAGTTTTAGATGATGTTTGGATGGATTGGAATCAAGGGTTGAATTGATTTTGGAAGGGTGATTTTAGACCAGACTGTTTAGGGATTATTTTTGTGGGTTTAATTTTGTAAACAGGTCATAATGATAGGATATAGATTTAGAGCTTTGTCTTAGCTTCGTTTCGGTATAAAGTAGAGCTTACGACTCCAAACGAGTCAAAAGTTATGCAATTTTGAAAATACGTGTACCGGGAGATGAGAACCAACAAAATCTGAATTTGTGTTTGGTTTTGGGTCAAATCCCGGGGAACCAAAGATAAAGTTCCGTAAATAATTGAAAGTTGATTTTTTGTTTCAAACCCGCATTTGTGAGTCTATTTTTAGACTTAGGTTTTGGATTGGTCAATGGTGTATTTTGAATGGGTCAAACAAGTCCAACATGGTCAAAGTGAAAAATTAGTCCTAAATGTGTACGTCTAGTAATGTGATGTGTTACGAGTCATAGAAGTGAAAACATTTTATGGGATTAAATATGGGTTTTCTACAGGTCATGAGGCATTTTTGTGAATTTTCTTGAAATTTATATAGGTGCTTAAGTCATAGCAAACAACCCGTACTTTTGGTAAGTATCGGCAAATTTATAAAATAGGAATCAACTTTAATTACGTAGATAGATGGTATAAGTCTAGTAACAACTACTTGTTTGGTTTTGGCGTGAGTTTTCATAAGCATTAAGTGCTTTCATATGAGTGTGTTTTAGTACAATAATGTACACGGAGTATTGATTTGGTTTACGTACCTTGATTTTTAGGTCAAGTGTTAGATTTTCCCGGGCATCCACGTCGTCGGTGACATTTCTCGTTACGTCTTCACTAGAACCACTACTACTACGCAAGGTGAGTCTATAGCCTCGCTCATTACCTATTTCAAACGTTTTTACCTGCAAGGGGGATGCATGCTATTTAAATTAAAAGAACATAAGTCATGAATGATTGTTGGACCCGAATGTTGCCTTGAATTGTGTTGAGTCCCTAGTTGTAAAAGTCCCTAAATTCGTGAACTATTAACTATTGGCTTGCCCTTGTGTGTGTTGGAGATAGCCGCTTATACAATTTATAGTACTATGGGGTTGACGACCCTATCCGAGACGAGAGCTAGTACGTTGAGTACCCTCTGCGGACGGATAACTTGTGATAAGAAATAAGGTATAATTACAACTAATGCCTTTAGAAGGGGCACTGGTTTCATCTTAATCATGCCGGTAAATGTACGCGGGTGATTGAGTTAACGGATTACTGTCAAGAGCTTAAACACAATTATTAGCTTTTGATAATTATAATATCCTTGAATAATAGATTGTGTATACGACAATGCTATTGAATAGTCATGATTGGTTTTAATACTTATGTTCAACTTATGATTTGATAAACCTATAGAATCGCTCAACCTTTATGTTGACGATTTTAAGCATGTGTTTCAGGTAACCAAGATCGATAGCAGCGGAACATGCGAGGATGGAAGTTGTTGTGGCTTGGCGGTCTACTTTGTTTTTCCTCCCTTTTTATCACTTAATATTTTTATATTATGTCATGTTAAACAAGTAATGTACTTTTGGTTTGAGATTCAGTGGGGACCTAACGCAACTCTATTTTGTAATTCTTTTGCGGTTTGGAAAGCTGTAGACTTTGATGTTTTTAACAATGTTAAATTTATGTTTAAATTCCTATGTCTCTTTGAGTCGTTCGAAATAGCTTGTGTGTGATGATAACTTCCTAGCACCCAAATGTTGTAGTTCCGCTGCGCATAGCATTTGTTGGGGGTGTTATAGATTGGTAATCAGAGCCATGAGTTATAGAGAACTAGGTCATTTTTGAAAAATCCTAAACTATAACTTTTGGTGTCGTAAGAAATTGTCCAAGCACACAACTATCCTGCATGGCTCCGGTAAGATTTCTTTAGCATTGATTTATATTTTAGATGTATCCCTCAAACTGACATGAATTCCCTATTATTTAGTAAGTAAATACTATGATATATATTAAGATATATTGTTGTGTACGTTGAGTACTTATTATCGTAATTTACAAATTCTCGTAAGATTATCTTATATGTTGCATGTATTTGGCATAACGGGCTATATTGCATTACATGGCAACACTGCGTTGTAATCCTACGTGTATGTAGGAATGATTGTATGTATAAGTATGTATATACTATGGTATTTAAAGGCATTGCACGCGAAGCAATGGTCCTTGCGTGATTATTGTACATTTAAAATGCGGTTTTGTTGAGAATTCGGCCTCACCGCTAATTATCAATCCTAATAACTATTTATTGTTCGAATTACCGAGTGTGAACCTCGTTTGATACTCTAGATACGTAAATAATTCTTCGTAACATATTGTATATTGACTAGAGTGATCTCGATTGTTGTTATCGCACCGTGATGTGTCATTTTGGGACATCTTCTTTTTGGAACGTAAATTACTATCGTATTACTGTATTTCCTTTATTCCTTATGGGTTTGATATATTGGTTGGCGTAACTATAACATAGACGAAATATAATCAACGATGCGTACATCGTCGCGGCGAGTCATGTGTGTATATTCTGAAACGTGGTTGAGGCGTATCACCATTTAATCGTTTGTATCATCCTGCTTGAACTTAAATATGTGTTTTAAAAATAGACTAGCGTTGTGATCAAGCTTGATAGCTTGAAATTTGGTTGGTTTGTGTTAATTTTGTGGTGTACGATGTCGAGACTCATCCGAGGCCAATAACAACATTTTGTTGACAAACGTATTCTCGCTTCGTTTATTTCATTTAGTTTTTGTTGTTTCATTATTTTGAATTCGATATTATACATGACGAGGTTCGGCATTTGCGCGAGTTAAATAAGCATCAAATTTTGTTGATTGAATGATTTAAACATAAAGTGTTTTACATATTAAATAAATGGTGAATGAAACATTTGGATAAAAATGATTTATGATGTGTCTTGTAACCAGAAAAATATGTGTAGAGAATAAATGGACAATGTGAAATTATCTTTTCCTTCAAACTTGGTTGGTAAATCGTAATAAGTAATTTGTATTACTCGTAAAATCCTTGTTTTCATATATTAATAATTTGATACTAGAAGCTTGTGATGGATTTGTTAAGATTTTATTTAATTTAATTTGAGAAAGGAGTTATAATAAAATTTACGATACGAATATCGAGTATAGACGGCTTGAGGTTTGGTGTGAATTAAATTTGGGTCAATATAGCAAACTTTTGGCATATTTTGTAATATAGAACATGAGTAGAAAATTGATCATGTATTTTGAAGCTAGGGACTTTGTAAAACTGGTTTTAATCTTAAACATAAGGTCATGTTATATGCATTGGTATAAAATAGAACTCGTCACTTGTTGTAATGATTAAACAGGGATAAAATCGAGAGATACACTTTATGTAAGAAATTATAATGCTTGAAACAAATTATTAAATATTAATGGAACGTTATTTTATTCCGCTGCGAGATGTGTTAATTTTAAAATCACTTGATATTAGGCTAAAGATTTAAAATTCGAATTTTCTATATTTTAGAATTATTGAAATAAGCATCTTAATTATTTATTATTATTATTATTATCAAGATTCAAGTGTCGACTAAAATCAGTAAGTATCCGAGATAATACCACGTGAAACCTCTTTATCATTTGAGTCAAATTGCGCGAATATGATTTAACAAAACAGTTTTAAGGAAGACTTATGTATAATAAAAAGTCAAAGGTTGATTTTAAAAGTTAATTGGACTAGTTTGAGTCATGATGGATATTTGTATATACGTAATAAGATAAGTTGTAATAATAATAACGTAAAACTTTGAGAATTCTTACTATGTACGTTTGTGGTATTTAAGATATGGATATTAATGGGATTTTGACACAAGTATTGAGAATTTCAAACCTAATGATTTTATCAATTATGATAATCGAGTCACCGCATCTATTAATGTTAATAATTTCCTAGAGATTGAAATTTTTCTAGAAATAAAAAAAAAACTTTGTAAAGATTGAAACATGAAAGATATAAATTCTTTAATGGTGTGTGAAAATGTGCAAATATTAGGTTTTACAATGTACAAGGTAACACTAATTAGAAAATGCAAATGGATTACCCAACAAACGCATACTTGTATTATTTTCTTAAGATGTAATGTTTTAAGTCACGATGGTTCGATCGTACGACATCCCTTCTTTGATTTTGTGGGTCTGCATCTAAACTTGAGTAGTCATGTGATTGTTTATTTTAATATTGTCTATGGTATGAAACCATTATTATTATAATTATTTTTGAATTGCTACTTCACTATTACATGATATAAGGGTATGTCCCCCGGTGTATTCTTGTCCTCTTCATGGACGCCGTGACTTTTCTTCTTTCGGTTAATGGAACCTAAAATTATGTATTTACTTGAATGATGCTATAAATCTTCATTAAAGTGGTTATTTATTTATAATTGAACAAAAGCGAGGAGGTGAAGCCGCTTTACCAAATTGTAGAGGTGAAAGAACTAGATCTTCCTGGTGAAATTGTTTCTATTCGACCGGGTGATTCTTCTCCTCTCCCCGTATACCCTTGGTGGAATGTGTGTGCAACTCGAGATGATGGGAATTATGATCGTTGTTCTATTTTTTACGCTTGTGTTGGTATTCAATTTTTACTCCATGTAGTCGTAGATCGCTGTTGTTATCCCGAGACTTTTGTCATATATTTGAAGTATTTTCATTTCTAATGTAGTTAATTTTAGTTGGAAATTATATTGCTCGTTTACCTCATTCGATCTCATTGATTTTTGATTTTATTACTTGTTGTGCTTGCAATGATCTTTAATCTTGAACCACCTTACCGTTATTTTGTGAATAGTCTATTTTGAAAATATGTATGAGTGTGCCAAATGGTTCGTTCAACCAAATGCGAATGGTGTCGATTTATTTATTTATTTATTTTCTCATAAAAAGGCAAAGCAAAAGTATGTTTCCAAAGTGGACGAAAAATGTTTGATGTGTTTCTTATAACGATAGTAACAATATTTTCCCTTTTCAAATTCCATTTCAAATGATTTGATTATTTTGAAGATTAGGTCGAAAACTTTTGTAGTCTTATTTGGTATGTAATAATAATGTTTGTGTGGTCACTCGATACTCAATTATGCACAGCTTAGCTAACTATGCATAATTCGGGAAGAGTCCTGTTTTGTTAATTATTGTTGCTTGGTCCTCAAGTATGCATGATCTAGCTAATTATGCATAGTTTAGGAAGGGCAATGTAGTGTCAAATTAATTGGTCATCTTTAAAACCGGTAGTGTTTTTGATAAATGTTTGGATGAGAACGTTTTTAAAATGGTGGATCCTTATACAAGTAATCGTATTCTCTTTGATTCCTAAAGAAAAATTTGAATTTTCTTGTGTTCCTTGAAATCTCTTCTTTCGTTTGGCATTGACTTGGTAAGTCACCTTGACCGAGTAATTATGGAAAAAAAAAATTTGTGTTGAATGTAACATGCGAAGTTCATCAGAATCACGAGGGAGTTGATGAAATACCAAAGGGGCTTATCGACACTAAGAAGAGTTTTTAACAAAAATAGAAGACTGCCGAAGTAGAGGAAATCCGAGTTCGAGTAACTCTGAGGGAAATAATTGTACCACTAAGTATGAATTTTAATAAAATTTTGAGCATAGAAAAATAAAATAAACATATAGGAGACTAAAATAGAATCACTTGTATCGTTTTCTCTCGATTTGTCATAATTTTATAAATTTGAGTTTTGTAGTATTTAAGTATTATTTATACTTGAGTTATTTATTAACGAACGCGCCTTATTTGGTAGGTTGCGGTCTTCGTGTTTAACGAGCATCACTAATCGTCGGCGATCGTCACATTACTATTAATGTACCAAGGTGAGTCAATAGCCTCGCTTTTATACTATCTTATAAAGGATTTTTAAAACCCGCGAGGGGGATAACATGCTTGTTTTTAAAATAGAACACAAGGGACTCGATTGTATGTTTAGATGAAAGTTATTACATAAGTTTGCTTTAGCCTTAAAAGACCCATTAAATCGTGAATTGTTAATCGAAAGAACGCTAGTACTATGGATAGATCTATCGGGGTGACGCCCAATCCGGTCGCGACTAGCTATCGCGTGGTGCCGTGATGCACTAGTTATGAAACATCAGATGAATTATAATAGAGAATATACGCACTTGGCTAGGAGTGTTGGGCTGAAATAATATATGTTAAGTTCAATGTCATGAGGCTTATGTAATAACACCGATGATTATGTACGTACAACATGATTGTCAACCATGGAAGGTTTATTCAAAATACTTGTGTTCGTTTATTTAATTTAAACTCTATAGATTCACTCAGCATTTTTGTTGACTTTATAGCATGTTTTATCTTAGGTCCATGAAGAAGGCACTCAAGGAAGGCAGTTTCATGCAGCTTGATTCAATTAAATGTTTTTGCCCGCTTTTCTAAATTATGTCCATTCAAGAAACTTTTATCGACTGTCATGTTGTGTAAACTTTAAAACTAATTGGTACCGCGTGTGAATTGTTTTATCTTTAAATAATGAATGGATGTATGTTTTAACAAAACGACTCATTTTGAGTCGTTTTCTATTATATTGAGATTGAACCATGATAGTAACACCCAATTACCCTTCCGCTGCTATGACCCGAAATTGGGGGTGTTACAGATTGGCATCAGAGCTCAAGTTATAGATAACGAAAAGATTTTCCAAAAATTAAATTTTGAAATCTTTTGACTATAACATCTGCAAGCGAAACCTCCGAGTTGCCAATGGACGAGAATAAGAAAAGTATATATATATATATATATATATATATATATATATATATATATATATATATATATATATATATATATATATATATATGTATATATATATATGCTATAATTACTTAATTATTATTTATGCTTAAAGCATAATGGATTACATTTATTTATAAATGTTAATTATTTGATTATTATAATACTAATACGTAATTTATAAACGACGCTGATTGTCACAATAGAAAATCGTGTCTTTTGACTCATTCCTCGTGAATCTTCGTTCCTTGTCTAAATTCTTTTCTTCGTTCTATCATCCTTTCTTGTTTCTCTTCATCTATCTATTTCCTTATCCGTGTTATTCATGTTTTGTTATCACAAACGTTGAATGAATACTCATTTTGATGTGAATTGTGTAACACGATCATGCCGCCAAAACAAATGACTGAGGCTTTGTTACGTGCTATAGTAGTTGATCAATTCCAGGTCGCTATGAATGCATTTATGGCAAATATGAATAATGGAGCTGGTGGATCCGGGAGTTGGTGGATCCGGTGGAGCTGGTGGATCTGGTGGAGCTGGCAATACTGAAGCTGGCAATACTGGAGCTGGCAATACTGGAACTGGCAATACTAGAGTTGGCAATACTGGAGCTGACAATGCTGGTGTTGGAACTGGTAATGCTGACAGACTAGTAATTCCTAAAAACAAGAAGTGTACTTATACCTCGTTCATGAAATGCAAACCTCCGACTTTCAAGGGTACTGAAGGTGCTGTTGGTTTAATGCAATGGTTTGAAAAATTGGAATCCGTGTTTCGATTTAGTGTAAGTGAGGAAGGAGACAAGGTAATGTTTTCCTCTGCTACTCTTCAAGGGCGAGCATTAACTTGGTGGAATAGAAGAATGGCGTCAGTAGGGATGGATGCTGCTTATGCTACACCATGGGTTGAAGTGAGAAGATGGATGACTGAGGAATTCTGTCCAAGGAGTGTTATTCAAAGATTAGAACATGAACTGTATCAGATGAGACTGAAAGGTACTGATATCGATGGATACACAAACAGATTCCATGAACTTGCTCTACTTTGTCTAAACAAAGTGAACCCAGAATATCTGAAGGTGGAGCAGTATATTCGAGGCTTACCTGCTAACATCCGTGGTGATGTAACCTCATCTAAACCTGCCAATATTGATGAAGCCGTTCGTATGGCCTACCAACTAATGGGACAAATCATCCAAGACCAGGCTGATGCTGTTTCTGAAGGTAGCAAGAGAAAAGCTGAAGTACAAAGTGATGATCGTGGTGCTAACCGTCAATATCACAATAGGAATCAGAACCGAAGGAGGGGTAACGCAAATGCAATGACTGAAACTGCACCTGCTGATAGGGGAGCCCAATGTCAACGATGTAGAAGATCTCATACTGGTGAATGTGCTGAGTGCGAGAAGTGCAACAAGTTAGGCCACAAGACTGAAGACTGTTGGGGATCAGGAAAGAGAGTAGTGACTTGCTTTAACTGCCAAGGTAAAGGACACATGAGGAACCAATGCCCTCAACCTCCTTAGAATACACGTGGTGGAGATAAGCAGGGAAAAGCTTATGAGTTGGGTGAAGCCGATGGAAAGCAGAACCCGAAAGTTGTCACTGGTACGTTTTTACTGAATAACTGTTACGCTACAGCTTTATTTGATTCAGGTGCGGACAAAAGCTTTGTGTCTACAAGTTTTAGTAACCAGTTGAGTTAGACGTGAGTTATGAAGTAGAACTAGCTGATGGTAAATTAGTGAGTACCAATCGTGCGCTTTTAGGATGTTCTCTTAATCTCTTGAACCGTATTTTCAAAATAGACTTGATGATTGTCGAGTTGGGAAGTTTTGATATTATTGATTGTGGTAAAATTACGACCTTTAGGAAAAGGTGCGTAAAAGCGGTAAGTATTAAGTGATGATTTAGGAAAATCAAGCACTAATGACCCAAAGGTGAAAAGTTCGTTTCCCAAGGAGTTATATGTGTGTGAAAAACTTGTTAAATGTTTGAGATTAATATTGTTTTAGAAGGGGATGAGAAAAGAAGATGACGAAGACGTGAAATTAATACTACGACGACAAAACGTAAAACCGTAAAAACTACAATAATAAAAATTAATTCTAAAAATTACCAAAAATTTACCAAAAATCAAAATAAATAAACTAAGAGTTTACCAATGATCAAAACTTTTCCAAACCTTTTTAAATAATTAAATATTCAATTTTTAAATGCTAATTAAAGCCCTAAAAATCAAATAAATTATCAAAAAGCACAAATAAAGATTTTTCAATTGGTAAACCTCTAAAATGACCTAAAAAGATTAAAAACTATTTTTAGAAAACTAATAAAAACTATTTATAAAGATTTAAAAACTATTAAAACTTAAAATAATTATAAAAATTAATCTAAAAGTGATAAAATTATTCTAAAAGTTGCAAAAATCCTATTTTAATGTATTTAAGCTAAGAAAAATGTAAAAAGTTGAAAAATGTGAAATTTGAAAAATAATAATAAAATAATATTAAAATAATATTAAAAATCCAAAAATTATAATAAATTCTAAAAACTTGCAAACTAGTTTATTTTAACCTAAATAATAAGAAAATGAAAGTGAAATGACCAGAATACCCCTATTGGGCCCTCAAATGGGCCAAAACCAAAAACAGTCCTCTTTAATGGGCTTTTTAGCCCAAAAATTCAAACCTGGCCCGATTAACTTGGAAAAGCCCAATCTGACTCAAAATTTGATTCTAAACACAAAACTCTAAAGGCCCAAACGCTTAAAGTGAGTTTATCACAGCTTATTATGCAACCAGCTTATCCTTATTGGGCTTTTTAGCCCATTAAGCAATAAGCTAATGCCATAAGCTCTAATTTTAAACACAGCCTTCATTTGGGATGCTTAAGAGATCTGTAAAAAGAAATTTGGAAAAAGCACAATCAATAAGCCAGAAATAAGCAAAGTAATATTTCACTAAAAGACAAAATAGTCGTTTTTGAGAAATAAGGCACCTCAGGACTTGATTCAACTTGCAAAATGTCACAAATGAACTCAATAAGCCAAAACAATCAACAAAATTCCAATAAGCAAAACCAATAAGCCAGAATAAGCCAATAAGCACTTATGAAAAAGTCAATTGAGTTAGTTTTCTAGTCAAACCTAAAAGTCAACCCACCAAATGCTCCAGTATGAACAAATAGGTCAAATAATGAGCACCTATTACAAAATCCAAGTTATTGCTGGTTAAAATAAGCTATTATAGCTTATTGATAAGCTGAAACCCAATTAACACTAGCAGTGGCAACTTTTAGTAGGAACTGGTTCCCACTGCTTTGACTATTTGACCAAGCTTTTTAGAGAGATTTAGTTAGATTCAATTGGAAACAAGGCCACCCTTGTGATCAGTGAATCACAAGGAGTCAATAGCAACAAGAAAATCTAAATTTGGTTCACACAATAAGCCAGAATCAATCAAACAGTTACCAGATATTGCTCAGACATGGAAAATAAGCAGTTATGCACAAATAAGCATATTAAGCCTGAATAAGCCAACCAAACTCAACAAGATGTATACACAAGCTATATAAACTCTGAATAAGCACAAATAAACTTATATCAAACACTGAATCAAAGTAAATAACAAGAATCAAGCACAAGCAGTTACTGATAAGAACATGAACAATATGTAGACAATTTTGCTAATCTATCTGACCACAGATCCAAATTCAAGCTCTCAAATCTCTTTCCCTGTGTAGTTAACCTAGATTTAACACTTGTTATCCCTAGTCTATGATTAGATCTACGTGTCCTAAAAATCCTAGCCAATTTTACCAAGTAACAAAGATTTTATACCCTTTTTATGAATCAAGGTGTTTCAAACCACAAAATATGCAGCAATATGACCAAGTATATCAGATAAGCATGTACCAACAGATAGCAACACAAAACTAACACTCAAAACACCACAAATCCAGATTAAACAGTTAACCCAAACACCCCTTAAAAACCTCTTTTCACAAAGTTTCAAAGTATTATCCAGATTCAAACCACAAATAAAACCACAAACACTTCACTAACTTCGAACAACACCAGATTAACAATAATCAACCACAAAATCACATATTCACCAATAATCATGCAATAATCACAAAATTCAGAAAAATAAAAGAGGAAATGAAAAGGGAAGAAGGTGCAAACCTCCAAGACCTACATCCAGGCCCTGGATTGTTTGAGCTTAGGTACTAGCAGAACAAGTACCATCTTCCAATGCTGCTAAGATGAACAAACAATAAGGTGAGATCAAATAAACCAACACTTTCTGATTTTTTGAAGCACAAGCTTTATCACTTAAAACCTTGCCTCAAAAACCTTCAAACAAGATTATGGAACTCAGATTTTAGCTTATCAGATACCAAACTTTTATAAATAACAAATGAGAATTCAAAATTTTCAGAAATTCAAACTTTATTTCATAAAAAGGAATTAAAAAGATTTAAAAGCTAAAATCTGGAACAAAGCTCTCTCACAGGTTGAGGAGTCTTTTTATAGGCAAATGCCAAGGCTAGCACTATTCACAAACCCTAGAAGTGAAATTCCTATTCTATCCTTGAGTCTTCTAGACGAATTCTTTGTGTGAGCTGTCCAAATTGATCCTGGATGTTCATTTTAGCTTTGGAATGAAGCAAGGACTCTCACCTATTGATTTGGCCACGTTGGATGACTTGGAGGGCAAGTAGTCATGTGATTGGTTAAACGGGAATTGGGGGTGGGGTCCATAGTGAGTGGGATTAAGGGTTTTAAGGTTGGGATGTGTTTCTGCACATGTGAATCAAGTGTGTGCAAAGTAGGGGTGTTCAAAAAAACCGAAAAACCGACGAACCGAGCCGAACCTCTCAACCCGAAACCAAAAAACCCGAAACCGAAAAAACCGAAACCGAAAGAAACCGAAACCGAAAAAACCCGCTTATAACGGTTCGGTTACGGATTTCATTTTTAGATATCAGTGGTTAACCGAACCGAACCGCACATATTATACATGAAATTTTTTAACTAAATTTTCAAATTATAGTACATGTATCAATTGTATTAGTGCCCTACTTTTATTATACAACGATTTTTTACTCTTAATTTCAAATGTTTTAAACATGTATGTGTAAATTTAATTAATGTGATCGTAGTTTATAAATATCGAATAAATATTTTTTAGTTAATAGGTTATTTATGAATATTCTAATGCATTTTTTGTAACGAAAATTTTTTTATATGATTTTTATCTGTTTAATGTCACTAAATTATACGAAAACGACATTCTATGTTCTAAACCATGTTATTATTTATAAACTAAAACTTTATGAAACTTATATAATGGTTAACCGTGACCCGAACCGTGGGTAACCGCTCATTTTGGGTAACCGTATGTCCGGTTAACCGCCTTGTATGGTTCGGTTACGGATAGTAAATTTAACTAACCGAACCGTGATGGATAGTCAAAATCGTCTAACTAACCGAACCGAACCGACCCGTGAACACCCCTAGTGCAAAGGTAATTGAAAATTACCCCTTGTTTATGTGGAGTAAATTCTGGGTGGTGAAAAAGGTGAATAGTGTTGATTTTGATCCGAAATTGGGGGAAGTAAAGTGTTTGGCGCGTGTTCTTTGGTGAAATAGGTATAAAACGTTTTTCAGCCATGAAACTTCATTTCCTTTGTAAATAACTTTCACAACTTTGCACTTTTGACACCAAACTTTGGGCAAAGGGTTATAAGGGTAGTTTTTGCCATTTTTGGATAATTCAAGGACTGATCTTGGACATTGTTGATCTTCAAAGGTCTTCAATGCAACTTTAAATCCATGAGGGACCATATTTGGCAATTTAGAATTGTTGAGGGACTAAACTTGCCATTTCTTCAAAGTTGAGGGACCTTTTGTGTAGTTTTGACAAACTTAAGGGACCAAACATGTAATTATGATTTCACAAGGATTTTAAGTGTCATTTCTTCATTCATTGAGGATCAATCTTGCATGTCTTTAAGTCTTCAAGGGTATTTGTTGGATAAAGCATGAACTAGGGCCCAGTTTTTTGTACGGCTTCTTTTCTCGTGTCCGTTTTTCCTTGTTTCTTGTGATCTTTTGTCTTTTTCACGATATCCATACCTAAAATACACAAGTAAACAAACACAAGCATAATATATGGTATTTTATGACATTTTTATGCATTTAAAGCCCGAAAAGAACGATGAGATCATGTATAAATGCCATCTCATCACTCCCCCATACTAAGCCATTGTCGTGCCCTCACACAATGCTAGAATAAAGTATCTAAGCATCACCAAAATTCAATTTTATTAACCTTTATTGAAGAGTAAAAGACTTGCAACATACTACGAAAATGTGTAAAGACATAATGTATGATTTTCATCACGAAAGTGACTTTTAGGGTCAAAGAATAGAAACAAGTAAATGTCCATTAGATTAAACTTCGTCATCCTTGATTGTCATACATTCCATGCTAAGTGCAAAAACGAGATCATTGTTGGTATAAGTCACAATGCTAACACTACTCATACGTCCAAATTGTGTAATACTTTTTCTCCCCGCAATCCTAGTTATTATAAAAGGAAATGGGTTACTAGCATTTTTTAACTATTTGTCATGGATCACAAGTGATTCATGTTGACTTATTTGAGTAGTTATTAATCCGAAAGCAAAGTAGCACGATTTAATCGATAGTTAGCCGAAGGACAAAATCTTTTAAAACGGCTTCTCGCGTATCTCCTTTAGTTCATATCTCGGCATAACTCGTTTCACGATTTGAGACCTTTCTCGGACCGATATTTGGTATGTACTTCATACTTCAAATCTTTGGAAGACGTTCTTGAAATTATGGTCTTCTCTTCATATATTTGGAATTTCTTCACTTGACGTTTTTGAGAGATTCTTCATATTTGGACCACGCCTTCATCATTTTTCTTCAATCTTTACTTTGGATTTTGATATACAACGATCCTCCTCCTTTTCGGACTTGGATATATTTATCCTCATACCTTGTAAGGGTCTTTTTGGATAGACTTTATCCATGATCTTTAGGGGAGTAATTGCTTTTCGTCGTGTGTCTCGATCCTTCATATTGATTTTGGAATAATGATACTTCACATCATCTTGGATATTAGCAACAAAATAGGGCTCCTCATGCCTTGTTAGGGCCTTTTTGGATGATCCCCAATCTTCGCGTCCCGTTTCAATAAGTTATGCCTTGGCTATGAACTCTATTCAACCCCGAGCAACTTTTAAACGATCTTGCGCTAGAGGCTAAGTAACCTTTCAAATCGTACGACCTTACTTATTGCAATTATGTTTATTCCTAATGCATTGATCTTATGGGAAGAAAAAGCCACAATTAAAAACATATGAGTTTTTGAAAGAAAATTTTCATGTTCTACGTTTAGCATGATCACTTGTCTAACTCTATCATTTCTCGTTCTTCACTATATAAAGACCTCTAATTAAAGAGACTCGTGAATACTTAGCCATGCAAGTCAAAATTAAGCCAAATTTGGGTTAGCTTTCATTCAGACTATATCAAATCAAAGTTTTGGGTTTTCAAGCCACCTATAGGATCTTGCACTTTCTTGGACTTTTTCAAGTTTAGAGAATGCATTTTATAGTTCCCTTGATAAGTGACTTTCTAGGATCAATTATAGGAACTTGCGAAAAGTTCTTGTTCTTAACCCGTATGAGCTAAGACTTTCGCGTTTTAAAGCTCCCTATATAAAAGTCTAGCAAAAATTGAATTGAGCGGGTTAAGGAATGTAAATGGCTCCAAATGCCCATCAAGTCTAAAATTAGCTCTTATTCTACCCATCAGAAAATATACATTCGTGTCTTAAAAACACTTATGAAAAATAAGAAAAAATTTAAAATTTGGCCATTTTAGCCTTATTAACAACAAAACAAAACATTAAAAGATGGAAAGCGTGAGGGCGTAGCAAAGCAAGTACCTATTCACCCCCCATACTAAAAGTAAACATTATCATCAATGTTTCGAGTCTAAAGGGTGAGCACCCCCATACTAGAGACGAAGAATCGAATGCTTAGGATCTAGCATGGAAAGGGTGATCAACAATATATCTAAAGCCATTTATTAAGTATGCTAAAAGATAATTGTTAGAACAATAAAGGATATGTCATGGATTCGTGAAAACTTCTTCAAGCAAACGATGGAGGCTCACGTAAACGAACACGAGAGTCTTCAATCGTAGATGATGATGATGATCTAGATAACACAATCACAAATAACCACGAGACAACGAGTTTGAAGGGTAGAAGTCCCCTTATTAGTGAATAGTAAGCATAAAAGGATAAGCATGGGATCTTCCCCACGAGGCACCTCGTTTTTTATTACCGAGTCATGAGCTCGACTCGATCCCCTCAATGCTAATTATCATTAGGGAAGGTGACTTGGTCGAGGGCAACCATTGAAGGAATCTCCCCACCAAAGTAGTGCTTAAGCCTATGTCCATTCACCTTAAAGTTAGGACCATCATCTTGAGCTAGATCGATGGTCCCATAAGGAAACACTTGTGTAATGGTGAACGGACCCGACCAAGGAGATTTCAATTTCCCGGAAAATATCTTAAGTCGAGAGTTAAAAAGTAACACTTGATCACCAACGTTAAAAACCCGGTTTTTAATCTTTGCATCATGAAACTTTTTAGTCTTTTCTTTGAAAATCAATGAATTTTCATAAGCATTATCTCTTAATTCATCTAATTCATTCAATTGTATTATCCGGTGATCTCCCGCGGTCTTTAAGTCAAAGTTTGCATGCTTAAGGGCCCAATATGCCTTGTGCTCCAATTCAATGGGAAAATGACAATTCTTCCCATAGACTAACTTATAAGGAGTGCATCCGATAGGTGTCTTATAAGCGGTCCTAAAGGCCCATAATGCGTCATCGAGTTTGTCAGACCATGAAGCACGGTTTTCTCCAATCGACCTTTCTAAAATCCTCTTCAAAGCTCGGTTCGAAACCTCGACTTGCCCACTCGTTTGCGGGTGATAAGCCGTTGAAAGACGATGAGTAACTCCATATTTCTTTAAGACCTTCTCGAATTGGTCATTACAAAAATGGGTTCCACGATCACTTATAATAGCACGAGGGGTTCCGAACCGAGAGAATAGTTGCTTCAAAAACTTCACTACCACACGAGCATCATTAGTAGGCAAAGCCTTAGCTTCCACCCACTTAGAAAGGTAGTCCACCGCGACGAGGATATATTTGTTGCCATGAGACGATGGGAACGGCCCCATAAAGTCTATTCCCCATATGTCGAAAATCTTACACACTTGAATTATGTTTTACGGCATTTCATCACGTTGAGACGATTTTCCTTGACGTTGGCACGAATCACACGACTTCACAAGCGCGTGTGCATCACGATAGATAGAAGGCCAAAAGAAACCGGCATCGAACACTTTCAAAGCCGTGAGATTAGCACCGTGGTGACCACCCGTGGGTCCCTCGTGACAAGCTCTAAGGATATTAGAAGCTTCGGCACCAAAAACACAACATCGAACGAGTTGATCCGCACAAACCCGAAAGAGATAAGGGTCGTCCCAAATATAGAACTTGACGTCACGAAAGAATTTTCGCTTTTGTTGTGTCGTCATACCCTTGATTATGAAATTGCCCGCATGGTAATTTGCAATGTCGGCAAACCATGGGGTGGTGTCTTTAGAATTCACTACACCGAGAGTCTCGAGAGGAAATGTTTCGGTGATTTCCTTGTTCTCGAAAACATCTTTGTGAGGATCTTCTTGACGATAGAGATGATCGGCCGCTAGATTCTCGGCTCCTTTTTTGTCAAGCACGGTGACATCAAATTCTTGGAGGAGGAGCATCCAACGAAGCAATCTCGGCTTAGCATCTTGCTTAGCTAAGAGATACTTGATAGCCGAATGGTCGGTATACACGATGCTTTTAGTTAAGACGAGATGAGGTCGGAATTTTTCAAAAGCATAGACCACGGCAAGGAATTCCTTTTCTGTTGTGGTGTACTTTAATTGAGCCTCAGTCATCGTCTTATTAGCATAGTGGATAGGACGGAAATGTTTGTCATAACGTTGCCCTAAGACGGCCCCTATAGCATAATCACTTGCATCGCACATGATTTCAAAGGGTAATTCCCAATTAGGAGCAACAATAATGGGAGCTTCGGTAAGTTTCCTTTTGAGAGTTTCGAAAGCTCTAACACAATCCTCATTGAAATTAAAAGGATCATCCTTCTCGAGAAGGTGTGTCATAGGTCGAGAGATTTTCAAAAAGTCCTTGGTGAAACGACGATAAAAGCCCGCGTGGCCTAGGAAACTCCTAACTCCTCTAACGGTTTTGGGATGAGGTAACTTGGCGAGGATGTCTACTTTAGCTTTATCGACCTCAATCCTCGCTTTCGACACCTTATGTCCTAAGACGATTCCTTGTTTACACATAAAATGACATTTTTCGCAATTAAGCACAAGATTGGTTTCTTCACAACGTTTTAACATTTGCCCGAGATTAGATAAACATGACGTGAACGAATTGCCAAACACCGAGAAGTCATCCATAAACACTTCCATCGACTTCTCGGTCATATCGTGAAAAATCGCCATCATACACCGTTGAAACGTACCCGGTGCATTACAAAGTCTGAAAGGCATCCTACGATAAGCAAACGTTCCATAAGGACACGTAAACGTAGTCTTCTCTTGATCACGAGGGTCGATAGGGATTTGAAAGTAACCGGAAAAACCATCTAAAAAGCAATAGAATTCATTTCCCGCGAGTCGCTCCAACATTTGATCCATGAAGGGCAAAGGAAAGTTGTCTTTACGAGTGGCGTCATTTAACTTTCGGTAGTCAATACACACCCTCCAACCGGTCACAACACGAGTGGGAATCAACTCGTTGTTTTCATTAGGGACAACGGTCATTCCTTCCTTTTTGGGGACACAATGGATTGGGCTCACCCATGGGCTATCGGAGATAGGATAAATCATTCCCGCGTCAAGGAGTTTTAACACTTCCTTTTTAATGACATCGTGAATTTTTGGATTCACCCTTCTTTGACTCTGAATTGCGGGTTTGTAGTCCTCCTCCATTAAAATCTTGTGAGTACAAAATTTTGGGTCAATACCCTTAATGTCGGAAATTTTCCACGCAATTGCCCCTTTATGAGCTTTAAGAACTTTCAAGAGCTCGGTTTTTTCGTCATTAGCAAGACCTCTTGCAATAATAACCGGCAACTTGCCATCACCTTCCAAGAATGTGTATTCAAGGTGAGAAGGAAGATCTTTCAATTCAAGGATAGGTGGTTCCTCGATTGAAGATTTTGGTTCAACACTCATAACTTCCATCGGTAGAAGAAATGGTGGAATAGAAGTATCATCACTAATCAACACCTCATCTTCATTGTCGATTTCATTTGAAGTGAGATCGCCTCCATAGAATGGAGTGAGATTTTGTGTAGAATTAGCAAGAATCGGATCCAAAATAGTGGGATTGCCACTTGACGAGCTATCGGAAAAACCTAACACTTCTTGTGAAAACTCATCGCAAACCACATCAACGATGTCAATGTGATTGATGGTAGCGATTGCATAAACATGAGAAGGTTTCGAGTTTTGAGTAGCGTTTATAACAAGTTCCTCTTCGTTGAATCTCAAAGTGATAGTTCTTGCATGAACGTCGATAAGCGATCTCGAGGTGTCTAAAAATGAACGACCTAAAATTAGAGGAACTTGAGAATCCGCGGGGATGTCAACTACTATAAAATCAACGGGATAGTAGAACTTCCCTACTTTCACGAAAACATCTTCGGCTACTCCACATGCTAAAATCGTAGAATGATCGGCCATCTCGATAGACATGTTCGAAGGAATAAGAGCCGGAAGCGAAAGCGATTTCCAAATGGAAAATGGCATCAAATTAATGCTCGCACCAAGATCGGCCAAGGCGAGGCATTCTTTCATATCTTGTATGTCACAAGGAATGAGAAACTTTCTGCGGCCACCAACTTTTTCCGGTATGCGGTTAAGATAAACCGAAGAACAATTAGCAAGCTTTGAAAGCTTTTCCTTATCGCTCATCATACTTTTAAAAGTGGAAGCGAAACGAGGCATATACAACAACGCGTCGGCTAAACTCACATCAAAATGCACTTGTTGAAACATTTTTATAAAAAGCTCGATTTGTTGTTTGTTACGTTCTTGCAATTTCTCTTTGTTTCGTCTCGAATGGTAAGGTAAGGGTGGTGTGGGTTGGGCATTAGGCAACGGCCTTGGAATCTCGGGTTCCACAATTGGTATTGGTTCAACCGTAGATGTGGTATGAGCGGTACTTCGTGGGATTGTAATGTGCTCCTTTTCTACCATCACCTCGGGTTCTTTCTCGATTTCCTTCTCCGTAGAAGTACTTGGACGAGAGATTGGTTCCTTGAAAGTTTTACCACTTCGTGTAGTAATAACCTTCATTTCTCCCTTCGGGTTTGCAATGGTATCACTAGGAAGACCACCCGAGGAAGAGGGTTTACACATGATTGCTTCAAACATTTTAGCCATTCGGTCCTCAAATTTTGATTGCCTAGCATCCGCTTTTAACAACTCTTGCTTAATCTCATGTTGTCCTTGTTCCATCTTTTGTTGATTTTGTTGAAGACGTTGGACATTTCCTTCCATTTTATTAGCATGAGTTTTAAGTTCATTATCAAGTTCGTTTTTAAGCTCGTTTTTCAACTCGGATCTTAAGCTAATCATCTCACGTTGCATGTTATCAAATTTAGCATCATTTGCTTTAGCATAATCCAAAAATTCTCCTTGAAGATTTTTAGTGTGAGCATTTTGTAAACCTTGTGTAGTGTTTTGAAAATCACGGTTTTTGTTTTAATTAGTGACTTGTCCATTTCCACTTTAATAATTCCCTTTGTTGTTGTTACGTGAATTGCCTTGTTAATTACCACCATGGTTGTTGTTTCGATAGTTATTAGCATTTTGAGTTGGTGGAGCTTGATTTGGGCGGGAACCTTGGCCGTTTTGGTTGTAAGTTCCCGTTTCTACATAAGCACTCGAAGTGTTACCATCCGCGGTAATGCACTCGGAAAGATCATGAGCTCCACCACAAGACAAACAACTCTTAGCAACCGCTTTAACCGAAGCAGAATTTGAAGCTTCTTGAGCTTTCCAATGGGACATAAGATTAGCAAATCTATCAAAAAACCGATTTTCCTCATTAGCTTCATCATGTAAGGCATTAATGCTACGAGACGATGACGACGATGACGAACCCATATTGGCAACACTCGGTGTGTTACGAGGGCTATAAACCTTAGATCTATTCTCGATAATTTGTAAAGCATCATCGGTCGTTTTGCAAAAAAAATTACCACCCGCGGCGGCATTCAAGTAATCTCGTTCATGATCATTAAGCCCATTATAAAAAGTATCAATTTGATGCAATTCCGAAAAATCATGGTGTGGACATTCATGTTACATTTCTTTAAATTGTTCCGATGCCATTGAAAAACTTTCATTAAACTTGCTAGTAGCGGTTCTTTCTCAAAATCGAATTTGGCGGTTCTTTCTCAAGCCAAATTTTAGATGGTCCATCTAACGAGTATGGAAACAACATCATCTTAATGGCGTCATGTGGAACATCCTTAAACTTGCTAGTAGCGGTGAGACGATTAAAATTCCTAATGTGATAATGCGGGTTGTCTTTCTCATGACCTCTAAACTTATTTTCTTGCAACATTGACATTAAACCCATCTTAATCTCGAAATTCTCCGCAAGGATAGCGGGAATCACAATAGCCTCTCCAAACCCTCGGTGGGTGCTTGTAGCAACTCCATCATAGTACGATTAGCCACGACGACTTCTTGTTCTACAATAGGTTCAACAATTGGAGTTTGTTCTTCAATCAATGTCTCTTGATTGGCTTGCTTTTGAAGACGTTTACGAGCTCATTTCGCTTGATTACGAGTGATCATAAACTTCACGAAGAATGGGAGGTGAGCAAAGAAGATTCTTTTTGGGTGTTTTGTGGATTTTCAATTTTTTTGTGTTTTTGATTGTTTTTAATTAATTTTTTTTTGGATTTTGGTGTATCTTCGTAGACAACAATCTACAAAATCTCTCCTCGAATCAAACTCTTGATTAAAGAAGCCTCAAAGGAATGAAAACGATCACGTGGAGTGAACGCCTTCGAATGACTTTAGAACTTTGGTGAAAAACAAATTGTTCAAGAGGGTTTAATCACAAAGAAACCAAGCAAATATATTATACGTAATAATACTTTGGGCGGCAAAACCCTCGATTAGCCTTCAATCTCAAAAAACTCACAAGCAAGCGGGGAAACGAGGCGGCGCGAAGCACTTAAGAGCCTATTTCCTTAGGGTATATTTTATAATACCCGCCTTATACCCACCTTATAGTTTGTATTTTTCAAAATCGAGCTTCACGAAAGTATTTATCTACTTTTACCTTTTCTTTTTGTTTGAGATTCGAATACAATAATTAGGAGATCAAATCCCAATTAAGGTTGTGTTTTCACACTATTGGAGATACTTTGTATTGATTGTGATACTTAATACAATATACTAATAATAATCAAGAAAAACCAATAAAACTGATAATACGTATTAGTAGAGTTCTACTAACACAAATACTATTTATGGTTAATATTAAAAACAACAATGCAAATTAATCACGACACACCTCCCCGGCAGCGGCGCCAAAATGATTGTGGTAAAATTACGACCTTTAGGAAAAGGTGCGTAAAAGCGGTAAGTATTAAGTGATGATTTAGGAAAATAAGCACTAATGACCCAAAGGTGAAAAGTTCGTTTCCCAAGGAGGTATATGTGTGTGAAAAACTTGTTAAATGTTTGAGATTAATATTGTTTTAGCAGGGGATGAGAAAAGAAGATGACGAAGACGTGAAGTAATACTACGACGACAAAACGTAAAACCGTAAAAACGTAAAAACTACAAAAATAAAAATTAATTCTAAAAATTACCAAAAATTTACCAAAAATCAAAATAAATAAACTAAGAGTTTACCAATGATCAAAACTTTTCCAAACCTTTTTAAATAATTAAATATTCAATTTTTAAATGCTAATTAAAGCCCTAAAAATCAAATAAATTATCAAAAAGCCCAAATAAAGATTTTTCAATTGGTAAACCTCTAAAATGACCTAAAAAGATTAAAAACTATTTTTAGAAATTTTTAAACTAATAAAAACTATTTATAAAGATTTAAAAACTATTAAAACTTAAAATAATTATAAAAATTAATCTAAAAGTGATAAAATTATTCTAAAAGTTGCAAAAATCCTATTTTAATGTATTTAAGCTAAGAAAAATGTAAAAAGTTGAAAATTTTGAAATTTGAAAAATAATAATAAAATAATATTAAAATAATATTAAAAATCCAAAAATTATAAAAAATTCTAAAAACTTGCAAACTAGTTTATTTTAACCTAAATAATCAGAAAATGAAAGTGAAATGACCAGAATACCCCAATTGGGCCCTCAAATCGGCCAAAACCAAAAACAGTCCTCTTTAATGGGCTTTTTAGCCCAAAAAGTCAAACCTGGCCCGATTAACTTGGAAAAGCCCAATCTGACTCAAAATTTGATTCTAAACACAAAACTCTAAAGGCCCAAAAGCTTAAGGTGAGCTTATCACAGCTTATTATGCAACCAGCTTATCCTTATTGGGCTTTTTAGCCCATTAAGCAATAAGCTAATGCCATAAGCTCTAATTTTACACACAACCTTCATTTGGGATGCTTAAGAGATCTGTAAAAAGAAATTTTGAAAAAGCACAATCAGTAAGCCAGAAATAAGCAAAGTAATATTTTACTAAAAGACAAAATAGTCGTTTTTTAGAAATAAGGCACCTCAGGACTTGATTCAACTTGCAAAATGTCACAAATGAACTCAATAAGCCAAAACAATCAACAAAATTCCAATAAGCAAAACCAATAAGCCAGAATAAGCCAATAAGCACTTATGAAAAAGTCAATTGAGTTAGTTTTCTAGTCAAACCTAAAAGTCAACCCACCAAATGCTCCAGTATGAACAAATGGGTCAAATAATGAGCACCTATTACAAAATCCAAGTTATTGCTGGTTAAAATAAGCTATTATAGCTTATTGATAAGCTGAAACCCGATTAACACTAGCAGTGGCAACTTTCAGTAGGAACTGGTTCCCACTGCTTTGACTATTTGACCAAGCTTTTTAGAGTGATTTAGTTGGATTCAATTGGAAACAAGGGCACCCTTGTGATCAGTGAATCACAAGGAGACAATAGCAACAAGAAAATCCAAATTTGGTTCACACAATAAGCCAGAATCAATCAAACAGTTACCAGATATTGCTCGGACATGGAAAATAAGCAGTTATGCACAAATAAGCAGATTAAGCCTGAATAAGCCAACCAAACTCAACAAGATGTATACACAAGCTATATAAACTCTGAATAAGCACAAATAAACTTATATCAAACACTGAATCAAAGTAAATAACAAGAATCAAGCACAAGCAGTTACTGATAAGAACATGAACAATATGCAGACAATTTTGCTGATCTATTTGACCACAGATCCAAATTCAAGCACTTAAATCTCTTTCCCTGGTGTAGTTAACCTAGATTTAACACTTGTTATCCCTAGTCTATGATTAGATCTAGGTGTCCTCAAAATCCTAGCGAATTTTACCAAGTAACAAAGATTTTATACCCTTTTTATGAATCAAGGTGTTTCAAACCACAAAATATGCAACAATATGACCAAGTATATCAGATAAGCATGTACCAACAGATAGCAACTAAAAACTAACACTCAAAACACCACAAATCCAGATTAAACAGTTAACCCAAACACCCCTTAAAAACCTGTTTTCACAAATTTTCAAAGTATTATCCAGATTCAAACCACAAATCAAACCATAAACACTTCACTAACATCAAACAACACCAGACTAACAATAATCAACCACAAAATCACAGATTCACCAATAATCATGCAATAATCACAAAATTCAGAAAAATAAAAGAGGAAATGAAAAGGGAAGAAGGTGCAAACCTCCAAGACCTACATCCAGGCCCTGGATTATTTGAGCTTAGGTACTAGCAGAACAAGTACCAGCTTCCAATGCTGCTAAGATGAACAAATAATAAGGTGAGATCAAATAAACCAACACTTTCTGATTATTTGAAGCACAAGCTTTATCACTTAAAACCTTGCCTCAAAAACCTTCAAACAAGATTATGGAACTCAGATTTTAGCTTATCAGATACCAAACTTTTATAAATAACAAATGAGAATTCAAAATTTTCAGAAATTCAAACTTTATTTCATAAAAAGAAATTACAAAGATTTTAAAGCTAAAATCTGGAACAAGGCTCTTTCACATGTTGAGGAGTCTTTTTATAGGCAAATGCCAAGGCTAACACTATTCACAAACCCTAGAAGTGAAATTCCTATTCCATCCTTGAGTCTTCTAGACGAATTCTTGGTGTGAGCTGTCCAAAGTGATCCTGGATGTTCATTTTAGCTTTGGAATGAAGCAAGGACTCTCAGCTGTTGATTTGGCCATGTTGGATGACTTGGAGGGCAAGTAGTCATGTGATTGGTTAAACGGGAATTGGGGGTGGGGTCCATAGTGAGTGGGATTAAGGGTTTTAAGGCTGGGATGTGTTTCTGCACATGTGAATCAATTGTGTGCAAAGGTAATTGAAAATTACCCCTTGTTTAAGTGGAGTAAATTCTGGGTGGTGAAAAAGGTGAATAGTGGTGATTTTGATCCGAAATTGGGGGAAGTAAAGTGTTTGGCGCGTGTTATGGGATTTGAACTTTCAGATTGGCCATTTCAGTCCTTGTTCTTTGGTGAAATAGGTATAAAACGTTTTTCAGCCATGAAACTTCATTTCCTTTGTAAATAACTTTCACAACTTTGCACTTTTGACACCAAACTTTGGGCAAAGGGTTATAAGGGTAGTTTTTGCCATTTTTGGATAACTCAAGGACTGATCTTGGACATTGTTGATCTTCAAAGGTCTTCAATGCAACTTTAACTCCATGAGGGACCATATTTGGCAATTTAGAATTGTTGAGGGACTAAACTTGCCATTTCTTCAAAGTTGAGGGACCTTTTGTGTAATTTTGACAAACTTAAGGGACCAAACTTGTAATTATGATTTCACAAGGGTTTTAAGTGTCATTTCTTCATTCATTGAGGATCAATCTTGTATGTCTTTAAGTGTTCAAGGGTATTTGTTGGATAAATCATGAACTAGGGCCAGGTTCTTTGTACGACTTCGTTTCTCGTGTCCGTTTTTCCTTGTTTCTTGTGATCTTTTGTCTTTTTCACGATATCCATACCTAAAATACACAAGTAAACAAACAAAAGCATAATATATTGTATTTTATGACATTTTTATGCATTTAAAGCCCGAAAAGAACGATGAGATCATGTATAAATGCCATCTCATCAATTATCATCGGAATGGATTGGTTATCCAAGTATAATGCGTCTATTCTGTGTGGAGAAAAGAAAGTTGGAATTCCCTAGGATGAAAAGAGCATGGTTATTGAAGGTGATCAATGTAATTCAGGACTGAAAATCGTTTCGTGCATTAAAGCTTGTAAGTATATCGAAAAAGGTTGTGAATTATTCCTAGCTAAAGTAGGGGAAAAGGAATCGAAGGAGAAACGTGTCGAATATGTTCCAGTCATTCGTGACTTTCCTGAAGTATTTTCGGAAGATTTCCTTGACTTCCGCCTCCAAGGCAAGTAGAATTCCAAATTGATCTAATCCCTGGTGCTGCACCTGTGGCACGTGCGCCTTATCATTTACCATCGTCCGAGCTGAAGGAGTTATCTGTGCAATTGCAAGAACTATTTGAAAAAGGTTTTATACGACCGAGTTCGTCACCTTGGGGAGCTCCTGTCTTATTTGTTAAGAAGAAAGATGGTTCATTCCGCATGTGTATCGATTACCGAGAGCTGAATAAGCTAACGATCAAGAATCGTTATCCGCTTCCAAGAATCGATGATCTATTTGATCAACTTCAAAGTTCTTGTGTTTTCTCCAAGATTGATCTTCGTTCCGGTTACCATCAACTTCGCATACGCGAGGAAGATAGTCCTATCACGGCGTTTAGAACTCGTTATGGTCATTATGAGTTTCTGGTTATGCCTTTTGGTTTGACTAATGCACCTGCAATATTCATGGACTTAATGAATCTCATTTGCAAGCCGTATCTTGATAAATTCGTGATCGTTTTCATCGATGAAATTTTGATCTACTCTAAAAGCAAGGAAGAGCATGTCGAACACTTAAAAATTATCTTGAACTTGTTAAAGAACGAAAAGTTGTACGCTAAATTCTCAAAGTGTGATTTTTGGCTTAGTTCAGTATAACTTCTTGGACATGTGATTGATAAAAGTGGGGTACATGTCTATCCTGCAAAGATCGAAGCCATCAAAAATTGGAATGCTCCGACTACTCCCACGGAAGTACGACAATTTCTAGGTTTGGCTGGTTATTACCGAAGGTTTATTGAAGGATTCTATTTGATATCAAAACCATTAACTAAGCTGACTCAGAAGAATAAGCCGTATGTGTGGGGCGATGATGAAGAAGAAGCTTTCCAAACCCTGAAGATGAAACTCTGTAGTGCGCCGATCTTATCATTACCTGAAGGAAGTGAAGACTTTGTTGTTTATTGTGATGCATCTCTTCAAGGATACGGTGCTGTTCTCATGCAACGTGAAAAGGTGATCACATATGCCTCTAGACAACTAAGGAAAAATGAGGAGAACTACACTACCCATTACTTATAACTGGGCGCTGTGGTTTTTGCTCTACGACTTTGGAGACATTATTTGTATGGTACGAAGTGTACAGTGTTCACTGATCACAAAAGCCTACAATATATATTGGGTCAAAAGGAGCTGAATATGAGGCAACGTCGATGGGTTGAACTCTTGAGTTATTACGACTGCGAGATTCGTTATCATCCAGGAAAGGCGAATGTGGTAGCTGACGCGTTAAGTCGAAAGGAAAGGGAGAAACCGATTCGAGTGTGTGCTTTGGTGGTGACAGTTCATAATAACTTACCTCAGCAGATTCGAAATGCACAAATCAAAGCATGCAAGAAGGAAAATATTGCAGCTGAAGGATGTAGAGGAGATGGTGAAACATTTGAGACGCGATCTGACGATATCAAATGTTTAAGAGGTCGAATCTGGTTACCATTATATGGTGGACTGAGAGACTTGATCATGCTAGAATCTCATAAATCCAAGTATTCTATTCATCCTAGATCGGACAAAATGTACCAAGACTTGAAAAAGTTATACTGGTGGCCGAATATGAAAGCTGATATTGCAACATATGTCGCGAAATGCTTAACATGTGCAAAAGTGAAAGCTGAATATCAGAAGCCGTCAGGATTACTTGTCCAACCAAAAATTCCAATCTGGAAATGGGAGCGAATTACGATGGACTTCGTCACAAAACTCCCGAGGACACCGTCTGGGTTCGATGCAATATGGGTTATTGTTGATCGTTTAACTAAATCCGCTCATTTTATTCCAATCAACGAGAGGTTCAGTATGGAGAAACTTGCAGACCTTTATCTAAAGGAGATTGTGTGTAAACATGGTGTTCCTATGTCAATCATTTCCGATAGAGATAGTCGTTTTGCTTCTAGATTTTGGAGATCACTTCAAAAATCTTTAGGAACTAATTTGGATATGAGCACAGCCTATCATCCACAAACTGATGGGCAAAGCGAAAGAACTATTCAAACTTTGGAAGATATGATGCGTGCTTGTGTGATTGACTTTGGAAGTAACTGGGATAAGCACTTACATTTCGCTGAATTCTCGTAATATAACAGTTATCACGCAAGTATTAAAGTTGCACCTTTTGAAGCACTTTATGGGAGAAAATGTAGATCACCCGTTAGCTGGAGTGAGGTTGGTGATGCTCAAATCACTGGACCAGATTTGATTAGAGAGATGACGGATATGATTGTGCAAATCAAGAATAGGTTGTTGTCTGCTCGAAGCCGACAGAAGAGTTACACGGATGTGAGAAGAAAACCATTGGAGTTCAGTGTGGGAGATAAGGTTATGCTAAAGGTATCACCATGGAAAGGTGTTGTACGATTTGGAAAACGTGGGAAGTTGAGTCCTCGTTATATCAGACCATTCAAGATTACATCTAGAGTAGGGCCCGTGGCATACCAACTTGAACTACCACAAGAACTCTATGGGATTCATAACACTTTTCACGTCTCGAATCTGAAGAAGTGTCTATCCGATGAAGAACTCGTTATACTGTGGGACGAAGTTAAGGTTGATGAAAAGTTGCACTTTATTGAAGAACCAATCGAGATCATGGATCTTGAGGTCAAGCAACTAAAGCAAATCCGAATACCTATTATCAAAGTCCGATGGAATTCTCGAAGAGGACCGGAGTATACTTGGGAACGAGAAGACCAAATGTGGAAGAATTACCCTCAACTCTTTGATTTCAACAAGCGATCGAGCAAGAACGCAAGTTGATCTTCGAGGGCGAAGATCCTAATTTGGTGGGGATAATTTGACAATCCGTCAATTTCAGGTCGTTATTTTAATCTCGACTATGACGTACTACGTGTTTACTTTAATGACAATTTTAAATTATCGACTAACCGAGAAGGTTATGACTTGCAACTAGCGTAAGAATGCCGATTGGACGAAAACCGGCAAGGAATACGTTAGGTGTCGATATTATTTCTCAAATTATTATAAGAATGATTTTATTATATTTAATCTTTATTTCTCGTGTTTTACGTTTTAACAAATAACGAGAACTAGTAGTGATCGCGATACCGACGGATGCCCAAAATTTTATATTTTATTATCGATAGTTTGGATATTTAATATTTTCGACGATATCGTTGTAATTATGTATCGAGTCGTTATATTATTATTTTTCATGTGTGTTTTAACTTTTAATATATATATATATATATATATATATATATATATATATATATATATATATATATATATATATATATATATATATATATATATATATATATATATATATATATATATATATATATATATATATATATATATATATATATACTAGTGGCAAAACCCGCCCGATGGGCGGGTATGACTTATGAATATCGTTTACATTTTTTTGTTTAGCTAAATATATAGGTGTTTAAAAATTGCAATGCGACAAAGACTTTTTTAAGCATAGTAAAATGTTTTTCGAATTGGTGTGTTTTATTACTCCTCCCGTTCTAAAACTATAGTCTCACTTTGACTTTTTCGGTCTTTCTTTTCCAACGTTGACCTTAAACATTTTTGTTTGTGTTATATAATACTTGATAAAAATTATAACTATAAAAAATACATTTAAAAACTAATCAGTTCATATATTTTTCATTAAGTATTATATAACATAAACAAAAACTATTTAAGGTTAAAGTTGAAAGAAAAAGACCGAAAAAATCAAAGTGGGAATATAATTTTGAGACGGAAGAAGTGTTAATAAATTTATTTTTTTATGATTCTTGAATTAATCATATAAATTCTTATTAATTTTTTGAAGACGGTACACGACTAAACATCTAAAAACATATATATTAAGTAATTAAAAAAGTGGAAGTTGTATTTTTTCAAGTCTCACTAAATTATACTCTATTTGTCCTAAAATTATTGTCTCAGACAAAAAACACAATTTAAGAAAAATATATTTATTACAAATTTCTCTTTTACTTTTTGATAGAATGACAATTTTATCTTAGCTAATTAATTTAATTTTTAATTATAATTTTAACCAATGGTAATATTGTAAATTTGACCAAACTTTTCCTTTTTATTATTAGTAATGGATAATCAAATTGGGTTATCTTAAAAAGAAAAATATTAGGATAGAGAAAGTAATGTTCTTTGTTTTATTGAAAAGTGTTTTTAATAAAACTACATTTCCGACCTACTTTAAAGTTTAAACTTTGTTGTAATATTGCAAGTCATTACCCCGTCTCATGTTTCTTTTTTTTATTATAGGTTCTTGATAGAGTCAACTCACTAATAATAACGTAAGGTAAATTTCTTACGGAGTATCAATTTAACTATGCTTTGGTTATCATATTTTCTATATCATTTTATTTTAAATGGAAAAATATTTTAAACAATTACTATTTCATAAACAATATAATAAACACAAACCATCTGATTAATAGATTTCTAACATCTCATACAAACCAAATACATTTACATTTTTGTCAAAACCGACTAATCCTTTAAAATAAAATTGTCTATTTTGAAAATCTTCTTATTCTATGTAGGGGTAGAAATCGGGTCGGGTCAATTTGGGTCGGGTCAGGTCGGGTCAAGTCGAGTCAGGACTTAAAAATCATACCCGAATCCGACCCTAATTAAAATTTGGGTCACTCAGGTTCAGGTCAATTCGGGACGGGTCAATTCAAGGCGGGTCAATTCGGGGCGGGTCAACCCGGGTATAAGAAAAAGTATGAAAATTGACGTATTTAAGTAATAATACAATGTAAATTGTATTATTCTAGGCGGCTCAAGTCGGATTGGTCGGGTCAAAGCTAAAAAATATAAACCCGAACCCGAGCCTAATTAGACCTCGGGTCAATTCGGATCAACCTGAATTCACCTGAATACGTTTTTAGACCCGAGTGACCAGACCCGAATAAGCTTATTCGGATTCGGGTTCGAGTCGGTCAACTTTTTCGACACACCTATTTCTATGTGTCACTAATACAGTAATACTATACACATAATCAGTTTATATTAATGAAAATAGGAATTTGTTGTTCAAAGATATATACAATAAACTTATGTCAAAATATTTTAGCACCAACAAACATGTCATCTTTAAAACATGTGTATGAGTTCTTTGTAAACCATAATGTTTGTCGTCTTCGTGAGATCCTTCGTCGTCACAACACAAAACCTTTAATCCTTTCTTTGTAAAACCACATTGTTTGTCGTGTTTGTGAGATCCATCATCGTGACAACACAAAAGCTTTTGTCCAATGTATGATGACCCTAAATAATTGATTTGAGTTAATGTATGTCATGCTCTTTGCTTTTAAGTCATGTTTTGTAAGGACTTGTGTGGTTCTAATCTCAATATATATCAATATATGAGATACATGTCATTCGCAATGCCTCTTTAGGAGAATAAAAATGGGCAAGTTGTAAAATGCACGAGCTAAACATAAATTGCCCATGATATGCCACAAGTTTGTAAACCTATAATTGTTGATACATTATCATACTTCAAAAGGAAAAGATATGAACAAAACAGATGACACATATATTATACATTCGTTCAAGTCGCTGCTCTTAAACCATATCTAAAAGGAAGTTTCTAGCTATATAGCAATAAATTTAGACGACCTAAAAATAACAATTAGCTTATCTTATAAAACAGCTAATTCACGAAATCTATGATTACCATTATTCTAACCTCAGATTTTTTTTGAACGTGCTAACATCAGACTGATATACTCCAAATTCAGTACATGATCTGATTTAATCTTCAGAAAAGACAAAACAAACAAATACGGAAAGAAAAAGGACTTTCCGCTATAGCCTAATGACTCGGGTCTCTCATCTTCCAACCACTCCTCCTTGTCATCGTATGTTGTTGGTCACAAGATAACATAAAATTTAAGTGTCCATCAATAATTCCGGCAAAAATCTATTCCTTCAACGTTGCAGATAAAACCGACGATCCTGGTGCTAATGCAACAATGAATCTCGAGGCTACTCCATTATTTTCAATGCCTTTAATGAAAATACACTTACCTCTTATGTATGGTGACGTTGATGATTAAAATCAAATATTTAATTAGCTCAAGTAAAAGACTAAGGCAAAACTACCAAAATAAATGACGTACAAACATTTTACTCGTTTATATTTACACAAAATTATAAAAAAAGACATTGTTTGCCTCATAATGTGGAGCGGTGTCTAGAATTACTTACCAAGTGCATTAAACTGAACATGATTTATTGCTTCAGTGGATCGTAATCATAAATTTAGACTTCTGATACACGATAAGCATATTGATCATATGATCATCCATATACAGTCTTTGCAGCCAAGGCTTTTGCATTCCCTGCATATTCTTGAATTGCATACACGAAATTAGTGGATTGTTTGCGACTATAAGTACATTCAATAGACCATGTTTCCGAGTAAATTAATATAATACTTCTTAAAAAGTAGAATTGGCATGATAAAAAATACATAATATTGGGTCGTACCTGCTGATGTGGTTCTCTGTAAATCAATAATTATGTCATTTGATAAGTAACAACAATCTCAACCATTCTGCAATCAAATGCAGTAGCAACTGTGTATATGTTTTTTGTCACCTCTTAGTTCTTGTAGACGGATAACATATTTCAAAATAATATTCCGTCAAGGGTAACATCTGGTGAAAATGTAGCATACCATATTTCCATGTCTGACAAGGCTTTGCCAAGTGTAAAGAAGACCTCAAGCTTTGAGACGAAGTTCCCCTCTCTAACTGATTTTGTCATCAGCAGGAACTTGGTAGCACATAGCTGGTACAACGTTATGGGAACTGAGATCAATTTATATCACATAAATTCTTTCTTTCTTCTATGGATATGTGTTTGACGCTTTCACCCAAACACATTTTTCATGTTCAATATGTTTGCCACCATCCTCAGGAATTCCCTCCAGGGTTGGTCTTTAACTTTTCAGTCAATCCTTTCACATGTTGTTGTGACGCCCCTGGCATAATCCTTAAATAATATAACGACATTACTTGAAGAATAGTTTTCACTCGAGCTACACAAAAGATCAAAGAGGAAAAAGTAGCTACTTTCCTTCATTGATCGCTCAGAAGGTTCAAGGAATGCAATAAGTGCAGACTTATTTTTATTTCTATACATTTTTTCAAATTTCGATATTGTGTACGCATCTCTCATTTTGCCATCTGCATTCATACTCGACCAATTTCAGCACGCTCAAAGTAATTCCTCGTGCATGGTCTAACGGCAGAATACCATAAGAAATCAACAGAGCTTCACCCTCGCGTCTGATGTATTGCCTTTCAGGAGCTAAAAGTATCATGCCGCCAAAAGTATCAAGTCAAGTGAGTAGAGAAGTAGAAGCTCTTCTGATGTTTTAACCAGACCATATCATCAATACATTTCTAGGCACGCATGGTTTACAATCCTTTGTACGGTTTAGAATATCACTCAAGACAACCTGAAAAAGAGATATCCAGATTCCTAGTGTACTTTTCTTTTGGAATTTTTGTTAGATGACAGAATAAAAAGTCTCCTAAAGGAGATCTGGGTCTCCATATGCTTACATGTACATCCACACTATAATTCCATCTTATTTCAATTTGCCTATTGGTTTTAAGAAATAGCAGGTAGCAATTTCTATTTCTAAATGCATTTTTAATCTAAAATAAGTAGATATCATGCCAAGCTAAAGGGATAAAAGTACTGCTTACCATTAATTGGAGTAGCTAAACATTGGAGGAGCTTTAGGAAGCAATTATCTCACATCTGTTGCAGAGGCCAAACAAATAGCCACTTAGCGCTGGAATATTCTTAGGCAGGTTTATAAGTAGTATATTTTACTTATATTGATGGTTGTACAAAAAAGGCAGCTACCTAATGACACAACGATTAATAAGGTGCCCAAGTTGGATGCTGAAAAATACAAACAGAGACTATAATTTGCAGCATGAGAAATTGATATATTGATATAATATATCTTTAAATGCAAAATAGTAGAACTGATCCTACAAGTTCAGAGTGGGTTGTCCAAACTATGTTATCATCCGTTGAATGAGAAATAGAACTAAATCTGTCATGGACCTGATGCGTGGGGGCTTAAGAGTAGGTATGGAAGCACAGTTTTCTTGACCGTATGAAGAGGCGAAGGTTTCGTCATTTGACCACATTGATCCTACTCAATGGGCAATGAATGAAACTGGTTTGTGGCTTATATCATTTTGGTAGGATTCACTTTAATAACATAAATAGTCCATCACAATATCTTGCGACTAAGCTTCCTCGACAACCATTCAACCAGGACTGTGTTTAACTAATGTAAGCTTTAACTAATTTAATAACATATATAGTCAGTCACATGCTTTGCATCGTGTAACATATTCAAACCAATTAGTTTCAAGCTTAAAAAATAATAATGATCTAAAAAAGACTTCATATATGACATATAGTAATAGTTTTTTTATTAGAAAAATTAGATTGTGAATAGAATGTGCTTTGGTCAGGTTTAACCCGTCAATATCTAAAGCTAGAGTATGAACATTAAGGGCTGGATTTGGATAAAGACAGTTTTTTGCACATTTCATTGTATTTCTTATATAACCCATTGTATGAGCCAAAAAACACACAAGCATTATGACTCGTTTGGTTTGATGTGAATTTCCAAACCATGAGGCAAAGTTAAGTTAACATGAGTTCCTAAAAGTAAGATCAAGTCGAACAGACATTAAGGGGGAACGGTATGGCGGCGAGGCAGGCTCGCCGTGCCTAGGTGGCAGGCTCGCCGCCGCTCGCCGCCCTTCGCCGTTACACCGATCCCCCCCTCGCCGGTTCTCAAATGTCACAAAGTGACATTGCTCGTTGGAAAAGATGGTGGGGCCCAAAATTTTTTATTACCGTTTGTAACGGCTAGATTTTAAAAAAAAAAAAAAAAATTTATTATTTTTAAACCCTATATAAACTCATTACCTTATACATTTTTAAACACACAAAATACATTCTACAATCAAAAAAACACTCCAAAAATCACAAAAAAAATGTCAAACCTCCCAAACGATTACCTCAACTACGCTAACATCCTCAACCACGGCACGGATCCGAATCAATCGTCGTCTTCTTCTCCCGTGACACAAACCGGCCAAGGATCCGGCCAAGGATCCGGCCAAGGTTCCGGTCAAAACTATTCGCAACAATACTTTCCACCATTAACACCCCACCAAATTTATCAACAACAACTAGCGTTTCACCAAAATCAATATTCACCACCTCAATATCCATATCCACCATCTCAATATCCATATCCACCATCTCAATATCCACCATCTCAAAATGTCCCCGAAACTCAATTCAAAGTACCACAATCTCAACCGCCACAACGAAAGCAAAAAAATACCGGTCGTGGCAGAGGGAAACGGCCGGCAAAAAAAAAATGTTGCGGTTGATTTGTCCGCAGACGAGGACGACATCGATGATGTAGAGGAAGTTGAATTTTCGGCACCCCTACGGTGGTCACCTGATGAGGAAAAAATACTGGCCGAGGTTAGCGGGAAATGGAGTCGTTCGCACCCCGATGTTCAAAAGTTTCACGCTATCTTCAAAAGCCTTAAAAAGGCTAGCGGTGAAAACGAAGACGACGTGCTTGAAGCTGCACGACGTGAATTCGCGGCTTGTAACGAACGCCGAAAATTTACGCTTGAACATATGTGGAGGGTGCTTAGAAACTTCTCAAAATGGAACGCACCCGAGGGTCTTGACCAAATTGATCATAGCAACGTATTTGCTCCAGATGCTAAGCGTCGACCACCCGGCAAACAGAGACCCGCCAAGAAGACACGATCAGAAACAACTGAGAGCAGCACGGGTAGTGGATCGACCACTTCGAAGGAAGACATAAACGAGGCTTTACTCCACAAATTAAACGCGGGTAAAGAGCTGTACGAGTCGAGGAAAGCTAAAGCCGATGCCGAGAAGGCTAAAGTGGATGCCGATATGGAGTTTAAAGAGCTGGAGTTTCTCTCCATTCGGACCGACGATTTGCCAGAACCTCAAAAGTCGGTTATCATGAGGAAACAACTACAAATCGCGGCAAAATATCAACTCTAGGATGTTTTTTTTTGTATTGTTTTTTTTTCGTATTGTCTTTTTTTTTCCGTATTTTTATATTCGTAGCGTAATTTTATTTCTCGTATTTGTATTTTATTTTTTAGTATTTTGTAATTTTTAATTTTATGAAATGAATTTTTATTTTGTGTGAAAATTGAAAAATTAAATAAAATGGTGAGTGGTGGGACCCAAGTGAAGATGAGAGAGACTAGTTGTGATAAATGGGGTGTTTTTGGAGAAGAGGAGAGAGATTAGTTGGTATGACGTGACGCTGATGTGGCGCAGTGAAGAGGTAAACACCTCTTTGTGATACCTTTCCCTCTAAGATAAATAGATAACAATTAGTCCAAAAACATCCAAAAGGTGTGTGTGAGTTAAACATGGCCCATTAACTATATTTCTCCTATTTATAAAACTGGTATGTAATGTTAAAATAAGCTTATAGATTCACAAATCAATATTATAGGAAAAAGACTAATGTCCAAGGACTGATTGGTACTGAGTTTAATGCTACAGCAAGGCCTGTTTAGCAGATAGGCGGTTGCAGACCTGAAAATTTACTTGAGGTCAGCTTAAAAGGACTGTGTCAAAATATTCGGTTTGGCTCATTACCTAACCCGCCTTACACACCCATACTTCCACCTTTTTTCCCTTTTTAGGTATCTGTTGTGAATTAGTGAGTGATTTTGTAGAGGTTTTTTTTTTTGCATCCAAGTTTCCTGTCATACCACTAATGATCTAAAATAATATACGATTTTATAATTCCAAGATACAGTACAGACAGAAGGTAAAATTCAGTAGTGAACGGAAAGTACCTCGACATACGCCCTTAGCCTCACCTGAAAGTTTTTTGTTCCTGAACACCTGCAACCAAAAACACAGCAAGAATATTTTTTTGCACTCATACTGACCATACTGTTTTAGCACTTTGTTTCTAATCTCTACTTCTACAACCTCATTAGACTCACATGAAGTATATGCAAAAAAAAAACAGGTTTGGATTATACTCCATGGCGCACAACCTTGTTTAACCTTGAATTGGAAACAATACGTCTTAAAAGAATTTACGGAAATAAGGAAATATAAAAGGATTACTATGTGGAAAGATTTCTTTTACCCCCCACATATATAAGACGTCTACAAAAGATAACTACCTTCAAAGACCAAACCTATTAGAAGTGAATCTCTTATATATATATACTTATAATATGTTCAAAGAAAAAAAGTCGAGACACAATACCTTGCGTAAGAGCTGACAAAACCTACGACCAAAAGTTATAGCAGTCTGTAATCCGTCAACACCAATGCCTGCATGAAATTAGTAGTTAACCACTTCTTCCGTTAGTACCTACTACTTTAAGTTCAATACTGTAATTTAAGGTAATATAATGGATAGAAGGTGGGAACCTTTACCTGTGCCATTCTACTCCCTATTTCTTTTGTGGTAAGAAAGCTTCCCTCAGGCAAACCAAACTCGGTAAGATAACACATTGAGTTTCACATACTGCTACAACGAAAGTAATAGTATAGTTCCATTTTGCGGCCCTGCATATCATCATAACAAAATTAGATGAGGCAAGATAGCACATTGGGTTGAAACATGTAATTCACAATAAATGATGTGTTGATCATGATTACTACAACAATACTATTGAAATAAAATCAGGGATTGTGCTAATATTTGGGAGGTTGTACGCATAAGAAACGTGGCTAACTTAATTGTGATGTAGAAGCACGCGAGAAAATTAAAAGAACCAAAATTAAAAAGGAGACATAAACAGAAGTTGTACATTCTAAAATACTATATAAACTAAACTATCATAATGGTTCATTAACACAATCCCCAGAAAGATGTGATTGTGATCTACCATCAGATGTAGGTATCAAATCTTCATACTATACAACCAAACTTAGTCACAACATACCATTCCATGTCAAAGAAATATCCAAGTCTGTTCAGAACATCAACTTATCCGATATCGGTCCACCACTTCTGCTCCGCCACAGATCTAATTTTGATATCCTATCAGAACAAAAAGAACGAAATTCATAAAGATGATTACCTGCTGGAAGTTATGTTTTGCTATATAAACAAAAATCCGCTTTATGGTTTATTAATATCCAAGTTATTTAGGATTTTTAACATCAATATTAATCCGATCAATCAATTTTGAAGGGTTTAGCATCAAAACAATTCTGATATTAATTTTCATGATATTAGGGTTTGAGTGGATGATTGATCATACAATTTATGAATCTGATATTGATTTTCAAGGATTCGGTTGTTATTTTTTGTGTGGGTTTTTTTAGAGGGTCGATTAATATTTTGAGGGTTTCGGGGTTTTTAATATCGAACATAAACTTTACTTTCACGAAATCATGCTTAAATAATGATCGCATGCTGAGGTGGATTAGTGACGTGGCATATCCCTCCTCTTATATATAATGTAAAGATATATATATATATATATATATATATATATATATTTACGGAACCCGAGTCCCGTAAATATTTTCAAAAGTAATCTTCTAGTCATTTCCGCCACTTAAGTCAATACATACATTTCTAGCCCAAAAGAAAAGCATTTTGGCAAAATCTACCCTCACCTTTGCACTATATAAGGAAATTTCACTTAGAAAAACACATACAACACTTGCAAATAAAAATCAAACACACCCTTTCTCTCTCTCCCTCTTGTGCCGTGAGCTTCCATCCAACAAGAACACCAAAATTTGGATTTTTAAGATTGATCAATCCAAAACAAATTGAAGACTCATCTTGGAAATCTCAAGATCTACACTTTGGTATAAAAATCTCCTACATATATTAACTATCAAGATTTTTTTTATTTCCATGGTAGATCTATGTTTAAATCATTATGCATGTGATGATCTAGGTAAGATCATCATGTTTTAATATTAAAAAGTTGTATTTGATCTTTGATCTTTGTTAAAATTTTACATGCATTACACTTTTCCTTGATTTGGTGAAACATGATCAAGTGTATACTTGTAGGATCATTTTTTTTAGTATCTTATATATTTTTTTTTGTGCCGTGATCTTCACAAACCAAAACGCCCTTGGATTTTAGTTTCTAGCTTGAATCCTTAAAAACCACAGTAAGTCCCATGTTTGTAATATGATTTGGATCATTCTAGTATAAAAATTTACAACATGCATGAACTTTTTCTCAAAAATTATTTTCTTGAAAGATCATCTTGTTTTGACCTATTTTATAGTTGTAAATAAGTGTTATTTTTATTATATTAAAAGTGGGAATGCTTGCATGTAAGATTTTTGATATGGATCTTGTAAGATTTGAACATGTAAGTGGTCTAGAGTTGATTAGAGACATTTTAGGTTGTTATTAGAAGTATATAAATTGTTAAAATGGGTCATTTTAGATCAGTAACTTTGAAGTTATTTTCGGAAACCTTAAGGTCAAGTATTTGTTAAACTAATCAGATAGGGCTGTAGAGAATTTTGTTAGCTTCGATTTGATACCAAGTAGAGCTTCTAACTCCAAACGAGCGAAAAGTTACGCAAGTTTGAAATTCTGAAAATTTATCAAATTATTTCCCGCACACTTGCTGATGCAGTTCCGAAAAAGGCAAAATCGTCCAATTCTGGTTCGTTTCGGCTTTCGTGTAAAACTAAAAAGTTGTTTAAAATGTCGGTTTACTTCGATCGCGGAGAAACCAGTTCTGAAAACGAATGGAGACGGGACAAAACTTAAAAACTAAATCTGCATTTTCTAAAAACTGTCATTCTTAACAGATCTGATTCGAGGGGTAAATCTGTCATTTCTGGTCCGTTTCGGCCTTCGATCGGAACACGAAAGCTGTTCAGAATGATGTTTTACCTTTTCCGCGTAGAAATCAGACCTGAAAACGAGTAATAATAGGGTAAACGTTAATAGTAAAATCTGAGATGTTTAGGGGTAAAATTGTAATTTTACACAGAACTTGCATGTGTATTTTGGACAGTTTCTGTTAAGTTTCATGTCTCGGGTATAATTGGAAAGTTGTCCGAAACGTCGTTTTGCATCAAAAACTTAAGTCTTGAATTATAAATATGTCATTTAGTGGGTCAATTAATCATGTCAGACCCGAAGGTCAAAATTGACCAAAAAGTAAAAGTTGTCAAATTTTTCTAAGTATAAATTTTAATTAAATTTTGAGCATAGAAAAATAAAATGAACATATAGGAGACTAAAATAGAATCACTTGTATCGTTTTCTCTCGATTTGTCATGATTTTATAAACTTGAGTTTTGTATTATTTAAATATTATTTATATTTGAGTTATTTATTAACGAACGCGCCTTATTTGGTAGGTTGTGGTCTTCGTGTTTAACGGACATCACTAATTGTCGGCGATCGTCAAATTACTATTATTGTACGAAGGTGAGTCTATAGCCTCGCTTTTATACTATCTTATAAAGGATTTTTAAAACCCGCGAGGGGGATAACATGCTTGTTTTTAAAATAGAACACAAGGGACCCGATTGTATGCTTAGATGAAAGTTATTACATAAGTTTGCTTTAGCCTTAAAAGACCCATTGAATCGTGAATTGTTAATCGAAAGAACGCTAGTACTATGGATAGATCTATCGGGGTGACGCCCAGTCCGGTCGCGACTAGCTATCGCGTGGTGCCGTGATGCACTAGTAATGAAACATCAGATGCATTGTAATAGAGAAATATACGCACTTGGCTAGGTGTGTTGGCTGAAATAATATATGTTAAGTTCAATGTCATAAGGCTTATGTAATAACACCGATGATTATGTCCGTACAACATGATTGTCAACTATGGAAGGTTTATTCAAAATACTTGTGTTCGTTTATTTAATTTAAACTCTATAGATTCACTCAGCATTTTTGTTTACTTTATAGCATGTTTTATCTCAGGTCCATGAAGAAGGCACTTAAGGAAGGCGGTTTCATACAGCTTGCTTAAATTAAATGTTTTGGCCCGCTTTTCTAAGTTACGTCCATTCAAGAAACTTTTATCGACTGTCATGTTGTGTAAACTTTAAAACTAATTGGGACCGTGTGTGAAATGTTTTATCTTTAAATAATGAAGGGATGTATGTTTTAACAAAACGACTCATTTTGAGCCGTTTTCTATGATATTGAGATTGAACCATGATAGTAACACCCAATGACCCTTCCGCTGCTATGACCCGAAATTGGGGGTGTTACAGTTTGTGATGAACCAACTTTTGTAGAGCTTTCGGACGAGGTCGCTCTTAATGATGATTTTTCTCCATGTTATGAGAATTTCACTTTTGGAATTTCTCAACTTCCTCCGGGAGATAAGAGCGATGTTGATTTATTCTCTCCGACTTACGAGAAGTTCACCACTGAACTTGGTCTTTTAGATGAGGTGGAAGACGTTATTCTTCGCGACAAATTACTGAAAGTTCCATCTTCTTATTGCTGAAATTGAAGCGTTGAATTCTACTCCTATTTCCGAGTCTTTACCCCCGTCTATTACTCCCGTTGAAAATAATGATACATTTATGGAGGAAATCGACATTCTCTCAATACCTCCGGGTATTGATGATGATGACACGGAGGGGGATATTCTTTTTGATACTCTGATACATGAAGATATTGTCCCAAGTCCCTTCCCGAGCACCTTTCATCCCATACTTTGGAGACCATTACTGAGGATGAGTGCTTTGACCCGGGAGGTCAAATTGACCACTCTATGATTGACACCTTTACGTCTTTGCCGCTTAGTGACCATCAACTGTCTTGGGGGATGATATTTTGATTCCTTTACCCACCCCACCTCCTGTGGATCACGATTTCACATACCTTTCGTATGTTGAGAGGACTTTTCTACCCTTCAAGACTTATCCTACTGCCTCTCATTTATTATGTTCCTCCGGGACCGAGGACAAGATTTTTGATCCCGGTATTACATTAGAGGTTTCCCCATGGACCATTTAATTCGGGGTCGAGTCAGGCTCGTGACTCGGTTAACAAAAACAAGCGCTTCTCTGGAGGCAACCCGATTATCTATCCTTCTTTATTCGTTTTTATAATAAGTGTAGGGGGAGCCCCGTTGTTCTTTGTTGTTTTCTTTCTTATGATGTGTTGGGATTGGAGCTTTCAAAGATTCACTTTTGATGCCTTTTGACGACCCGTGATTGCGTGTACCCTTCTTCCCGGTTCTATCCTAAACTCTTTTGATTCTCTATTTTATATTCTTCAATATTAAAATAGGAATCACTTTAGTTGTCCTTTTCTTAGCAAGATTTAAACAACGTGCACAATGTCCTAAGTGTAGGGAAGTTTACTCCAACATGTTTAACCATTGAGGACAATGTTTATCTTAAGTGTATGGGGACTTCTATCGAAGTTATGTGGGCTTTTCCTTGTTTTTGTCCTCATTTTAACCGGAAAATTGATTTTTCGTCATTTTTCAAATTTTTTGATTTAATTTGGCCTATTAGTATTTTCCTTTGTTATCGTTAGTTCTTTCATTAGAATTATTTTAATAAATGGTTTTAATGAGTTTAGATGTCTTTGATATATTAGGCCCGTTATGAATTTTTGACTCAACCCGAGTTTACTTATCCAAGTTTACTCTAGCTAGTATCCTTAAAGTGTTTAAATCGAGTTTTGGTAGGCTTTTATATAGGGAACTTTAAAACGCGAAAGTCTTAACTCTTACGGGTTAAGAACAATAACTTTCCTCAAGTTCCTATAATTGATCCTAGAAAGTCGTTTATCAAGGGAACTTTAAAATGCGAATTCTAAACTTGAAAAAGTCTAAGAAGTTGCAAGATCCTATAGATGACTTGAAAACCCAAAACTTTGATTTAATAGGCTAAGCATCCACGAGTCTCATTCCTTGAGATTTTAAATTGTGGAGAACGAGAGATGATAGAGTCAATTATAAGTTTTGTATTCTTTCATGAATTTATGCGAGTTAATTATGAGCTTTTTCTCCCATCGCTTTTTAATAAATATAATTGCAATAAGTAAGGTTGTATGATTTGAAAAGTTACTTAGCTTCTAGCACATGATCGTTTAAAATTTGCTCGGTATTAATTAGAGTTCATAGCCAAGGCATAACTTATTGAAGCGGGGTGTGAAGATTGGCGAGTCCGAAAAGGCCCTAACAAGGCATGAGGGCTACATTTTGTTGCTAAAGATCCAAAGTGATGTGAAGAATCATTTATAAAAAATTAATATGAAGGATCGAGACACACGACAAAAAGAAAATACTCCCCTAAAGATCATGGAGAAATCTATCTGAAAAGACCCTAGCAAGGTATGAGGATAAATAGCTCCAAGTCCTAAAAGGAGTCGGATCGTTGTATATCAAAATCCCAAATAAATATTGTAGAAATGAAGAAGTCGTGGTCCAAGTTTGAAGAATCTCTCAAAAACTTCATGTGAAGAAATTCCAACTATGAAGAGAAGAACATTATTTCAAGAACGTCTCTCAAGATTCAAAGTATGAAGTCAATGCCAAATATCGGTCCGAGAAAGGTCTCAAATCGTGAAGTGAGTTATGCCAAGATATAAACTTTATGAGGTTTTGAGAAGCAGTTTTAAAAGATTTTGTCCTTTAGCTAACTATTGATAAAATAGTCCTACTTTATTTTCAGCCTAAATATTTATCGAAATGAGTCAACAATGCATCCTCCTGATCATTCAAGACAATCATAAAATATAAGAGATACACCTAGGAATAAGGGAGTCTAAGCGAATTATTGAGCCACATGAGTGAGTGTTAGCTTACTAACTTATAATAACAATGATCTCGTTTTTAAGCTTGGTATGGGGAACGTGAAACATGAGAGTGATAAACATTCGTGACAACCAAAGCCCTAATGTAAGTCTTCGATCTCTTTACTTGTTCTTCCTTCAAGCATTTTGTAATTTTTTTTTTTATTTAGTTTCATTAAGTGTCTAGTATTTAATAAAGGCCAATGTGGATTAATTATGATGACAAATGTAATTCGTGCTTTGAAATTAATGCATTGCATGAGGGCATTGCAATGGTCAAGTGTAGGGGATTTAATAAGTGTGAAAACACTTATCCTTTTACCACTTATTTCTAATAATAACGAGACCAAAACGTGTATTTTATGTGGTAAAAGTCGGAATTATGCGTGGTTTGTGTTTTTATTGTGTTTTAGGACCAAAAGATGAAAAAGGAAGAAAACAGGGGCTTTCACGGGCTTTTATCGAAGAAAAAGACAAAAGACGAAGTCAAAAAATCAAAAGTGCAAAAAGAACGGAAGTCAAAGGCCTATTCTGAATATTTATCAAAGAAAAAGTCTAAAGACGAAAGTTTAACGAAGTCGAAGAACCAAGTCTAATAAAAGAAGAAAATTATAAGACGAGTTCATTTTATCAATCGACTAATCCCGAGACAAAGTCGAGAAAGACGAGTTATTTAAAAATACGAGAAGAAGAAAGAAAGAAAGAAGCAACACACCACATCTCCCCTCTCCTATAAATAGTCTTTTATTTCCTTCATTTTGCAGGGAGTCATTTTTTTAGTCCATTTTCTTTTTAGAGAAGTAGGAGAAGTTTCTTCTACTTTCTCTCTCTAGATTTCTTTCATTTTCTTTTAAGTTTATCATGTAAGTCTTTAATCTTGTTTTGAATCTTTAATCTTTAAGTTTAAGTTCAAACTTTTCACAATCTATCTTATTCTACCTTTCTTGTTTTAAGTTTGATTTTGATTCTGCTAAAGTAAGTAACTTGTTTCATCTTGATGTTTGTTTAATTAAAGTTCTTATTTTTCTTGTTGTTCTTATAAATTTTTATTCCCTGGTGCGATCGTTTGTTGCGATCAAGGTCACGATCTGAGTTGCGTGCGTGGTTAAGATCGTCTGTTGCGATCACGGCCACGCCCCCTAGTTGCGATCTGGACTACGATCGCTTGTTGCGATCTAGACTAAGATCTAGAGTACGATCCAGACTACAATCATGGGGTGCGATCTGACTACAGTTTTTGGTTATTTTACTTAGTTATTTTTCGAAGTGTATTTCTTTCCCGCAACTTTTTGTCGAGTTTAATTTTAAAGTATCTTATCTCATTTTATTTTTAACTTACCTTTTATTAAGTGTTAATCTTGTTTAATCTCTTTATATTTATTATTTGTCTTAACTCATTTTAGTAGATATAGATAACCAAAAGCTCCCCCTTTTAGTGACCAAAACCGATAAGTCCACCTTAAACCGTGACCAATTTGATTAGATACCGAGAACGAACGAGTACACATATGCAAAAAGTCTACTTTCACGGATCTAGGTTCTCTCATTTATTTTGTTGACATTTTTGTTAAACAAGATTCTTTTAGGTTACTCTTATCTCACGGGAAGTATGCTATCTATATTTTTGAGCGGCACACTTGGTTACTTGTGATCTTAGTCAGACGTATTGATACTAAGTCTAAGCTGAGTAGATATTTTTTATGTAGTTCAACATGTCTATTTCATATGCATGGTTCTCGAGAGCCTCATTTGTCGTCTCTTAAACGGATTTTTAGGTATGTTCTAGGCACTTTGGATTATGGTGTTTAGTTATTTCCATCCTCTACCACATCTTTGATTGCCTATTTAAATGTGGATTGGCCCAGTTGCCCCACTACTCGGCGATCAACATCATGTTATTGTGTTTTTCTTTGCAACAATTTCCTTTCTTGGTCATCTAAGCTTCAGCGGACGCTTACTCGTTCTAGTGCAGAGGAATAGGATCCAGGTGTTGCGAATGTTATTGCTGCGACATGTTGGTTGAGGATTCATTATGAGAGTTGCATACACCGTTATCTTCTACTACGCTTGTCTACTGTGATAACGTCGGTGTTATTAATTTATCATGCAATCGAGTCGAGCATCAGAGGACTAATCACATTGAGATTGACATGCATTTTGCTAGAGATTTGGTTACTTTCGGTGTGGTTCGATTTTATATGGCTCGTTATGAGTATATACATATTTTTCACAAAGGAGCTTCCTTTTTTGTACCAGTTTGAGTGTCTGGTCGCCTCCCGCTCCAACAGCGGGGGAGTGTTAGCTCGTATACTAGATAGGTTACTGTTTTATTATGTAACGGGCTGTAACAAAGTCTAGAACATTCTTTGTATCCCCTTACATATTTCTTTCGGTTAGTCGACTAAGGATATACGATTTACCCAAAACCATACGGGTACATCTCATACTATTGAAAAGGTTCGGACCGAACGGGCGATTGTTCTCTTATTTGTTTGTGTCAAGTTGAAGGTCCACTATGAATTGAGTCATAATAAGATTAGAGTTTGAGTCTTAATAAGATTAGAGTTTCATTATGTATGTTTATAAATACCGTGTCATTATTATTAATAAATAAAAAACAAGTTAAAATACTAATGATTCTCTAGTTATTCTTGTCTTATTTCTTTAGTATCAAACGATCACTAAAAATGATTCCTTATCTTGATACAACCCTAACCGAATCGTATTGCCGAGCACTATCTTTTTTCTGGCCTTTGATGCAGGCAAAACGCCATTGTATCGTTTGCTGGTGCAGTAGAGGGGCATGACCCAAAATATATTAGTCGCATATATCTTATTCTACCTTTATCTCTCTAGATTTCTTTCATTTTCTTTTAAGTTTATCATGTAAGTATTTAATCTTGTTTTGAATCTTTAATCTTTAAGTTTAAGTTCAAACTTTTCACAATCTATCTTATTCTACCTTTGTTGTTTTAAGTTTGATTTTGATTCGGCTAAAGTAACTTGTTTCATCTTGATGTTTGTTTAATTAAAGTTCTTATTTTTCTTGTTGTTCTTATAAATTTTTATTTGATTGGGTGTGTCACCTTATTTTGCTTTCTGCTTATTTCGTGTTTAGCTTATTTCCTTTTAAGTGTTTTCAAAAGTTTAATTTTTTTTTAAAGTTTATTTTAAAAATCTTGTTTATTTAGTGTTTTGAATGTTTTTCATACGTGCTTATTTAGTCGCATATTGACTGGTAAACCAAATTGGTCCGTGAAAAAGGAAATGACTTGTTTAGTTTGCATGTGATAATATTATATTTACATGTGATGTTTTATTACTAAAGTATCTTATTAACACATGTATTTTGTAATATAATGTTCCTAATACAGTCGAGTTTTTTTTGGAAGTTTTAAGACTTGAAACTTCACCCCGACTTCTATAAAACACGCCACATTTCCAAAACACAAACACAAAAACACAATCATGGATCTCTTCTTCTTATTGAAACCCTTAATAGCCTCATTCACAGCCATTATTTTCTCAATCCTTGTGTCTAAACTTGGCGGCAAAAAATTTAAACTCCCTCCTGGCCCAACCCCATTCCCAATTTTCGGCAACTGGTTACAAGTTGGTGGTGATTTAAACCATCGTACCATGTCTGATCTAGCTATAAAATTTGGGAAATTATGTTCTTTCCGAATGGGTCAGCGTAACTTCGTAGTCGTATCCTCCCCAGACCTAGCAAAAGAGGTATTACATAATCAAGGTGTCGAATTTGGGTCACGTGCACGTAACCTTGTTTTCGAAATATTTACGGGTAAAGGTCAAGATATGATCTTTTCAGATCATGGTGAGCATTGGCGTACAATGAGACGTGTAATGACTCCACCATTTTTCACTCATAAAGTCGTCCAACAGTATAGATTTGGTTGGGAAGACGAGGCGGGAAAAGTCGTTGAGGATATTAGGAATAATGTTGAAGCTAGAACTAAGGGGATTGTTATTAGGAACAGGTTGCAATTGATGATATATAGTAATATGTATAATATTATGTTTGGTAGGAGATTTGAAAGTGAAGATGATCCTGTATTTCTGAAACTTAAGGCTTTGAGTGGTGAAAGTGGTGGATTGGCTCATAATCCCGGGTATAGTTATGCTGATTATATTCCGGTTTTGAGGCCTTTGTTGAGAGGCTATTTGAAGCTATGTACGGAGGTAAGGGCGAAGAAGTTTCAGCTGTTTAGGGATTTCTTTGATGAAAGAAAGTAAGTTTCTTTTGTTGTGTACTAAAAATACTGAATATCGGCATTTTTAGATGGTTATCCAAATTTAAGATATTAGTTGGTTTCTAATTTTGTTTTGTTGGGTATAATAGGAAGTTTTTAACTACGAATAAAGTGGACAAGAATCAAATGAAGTTTGCAATGGATCACATTCTTGAAGCTAAGGAGAAGGGAGAGATTACTGACGAGAATGTTCTTAACCTTGTTGAGGACGTCAATGTTGCTGGTACGGTTTTGTTAAAATGATCCTTATACATCAATTGACTTGTTTTATGTATTTCAAGCTTTTCATTACCTTACATCCACTAATTTGGAAAATTTATTCGTGCTAATCTAATTATATTTTCTTGAAATTTTGTTAAATAGCCCTCGAAACAACTCTGATGTCCCTCGAATGGGCAATTGCCGAGCTGGTGAACCACCCCGATATCCAAGCCAAGTTAAGACACGAGATTGACACAAAGCTCGGACCTGGTGTCCAAATCACTGAGCCCGATGTTCAAAACCTCCCATACCTACTAGCTGTAATAAAAGAAACTCTACGTCTCCGTAACCCAGCCCCATTTCTTATCCCACACAAGAACCTCCACGATGCTAAGCTCAGTGGGTTTGACATTCCCGCACAAAGTAGGATCTTGGTCAATACGTGGTGGTTATCCAACAACCCCGAGCAATGGATGAAACCAGAGGAGTTTAGGCCCGAGAGGTTCTTGGAAGAGGAAGCAAAGGTTGAGACTAATGGAAATGATTTCCGATACTTACCTTTTGGATTCGGGCGTAGGAGTTGCCCTGGGATTGTTCTTGCAATGCCGATCATGGGTATTACACTTGGGCGTTTGGTGCAGAATTTTGAGTTGTTGCCACCTCCAGGACAATCTAAGATTGATACTTGTGAGAGAGGTAATCTGTATATTATGCATATCATGAAGCACTCGACCATTGTTGCAAAACCTCGATCGTTTTAAGGATTTTTGTTGCATGTACTCTTGTTGTATACCCAAGTAGTACTGTTTTGTGTGGTTTCAAGATTGTTAATTTGACTTGTATATCGTTTTATTGGTTTACTACCGAATGCCAATCGGTATGGATTTGATACGATATATGATGGAATAAAAATGGATTAGGATATCAATCCTAATACATAGTTTGCTTTGATAGAAATGAAGTGTCTCGTGTTTAAATTTGGGTATAAAATTATGCACGATTTAAATTTGGGAATATTGTAGCTTGAATGTTAATGCACGATTTAAATTTAGGATCGGTCTATTTGTGGTCTACTTCAGTCGACTAACTGAACGTGAAAGCCTCCCTTATCACTTATCAGTAAGATGTCAGTAGGATCGGGTTGACTTGAACTCGAACCTGATAAGTCTAATCGAGTCGGGTGAAATAGTGTTAAAAATTTTGTCGGATTGTTTTTTACCCGACCCGATAACCCGATTTTTGTTAGGATGTTTGGTTAGGGTAGAATTAATGTTTTTATCGGGTCCGCGGGTCAATCCGATAAAACCCGAAAATCAATTTTAATGTTTTTTATAAGTAATGTTTTTATTAAATTAATATGCTATTACATGAATACGATGGTTTATTAGAAAAATGCTGGTCATATGCACGATTTTGTCTAATATTTATGTGTTGTTTATTTTCTTTGGTATGTGTTGAACGTCGTTTAAATTTAGAAAAAGTTCAACCAAGTTATTATTTTTATTATTATTATTATTATTATAAAATTGATTTATTTAGAAGAAATAAGATATTTATCAAAAAACTAGTAGGAAGTCGAGATACAATCTAAGAGCCACTTCTTTAGATATAGCTAAACTAATCCTATTAAAAATATATGCAGCAACACGTGCTCCAATGTCTTGGATCATAGAGAACTTTTGGATCCGCTTCAGTAAAGAAATCGCATCTTTCTCTAATTCTCCGAGTGAGGAAAATGAAAGAGGAAGAAAACCATATCATATGTCTTAACACTGAGTCTGATACTTGACTCGTTTATGTTGTGTTGAATTAGTCACTGCACGACCAGGGACAAAATCAACCATCCCAACTTGAGTAAAAGGAGAGGACCCTGTCAAATACAAATACACATCAAGCCCTCTGTACTAAGATTATAGTTACATATATGTTGCATGTAAGTTCTTATCACACCCTCCACCAAGCCCAATATCAACTTCCTTACCGGCTAAAATCCCTTACCTAAAAAATGTCGACAAGGGTATTGCATACAACATTATGTCGATGTTTAAGGCCAACGATACCGGCACAAGGTACAACCTGGTGTCCATAAATATCCCCCGCAAAGATCCTAGAGAAAGTTGAGCACGAATTCGAAGCAACAAATAAAAGGACACCTAACTAATAGCATAACACACATCGATAATTCTCATCATTCATAGTCTCCAAAAACCAGAAATCAGAATCACCCTAAGGTTATAAGTAGTATGATCCTCCATTTGAGATTGCCACAAAGCCATTTGTCGAGGAGATAAGGACTAACTGGATTCTGCATTTTTAGTAACACGTGTGAAATATATATCTACTAGTTTCTTCATGAGTTTGGGAGCAACGATCTCACTAAGATTACTCAAAAGGTCGGTCTCCGATTTTTGTATTAAGCACACAAAAGGGATCATTAAAGCTAGGCCTATAAGTTATAGTACTAGAATGCTGAAGAAGCTTAGTCTACAAGCTAGAAGCCTACAAACGAGATGCAAAAAAGGCATAATTCAAAATATAACGTGGACAATAACACCAAGCCCACCAAATGAAAAGGGTAAGGTGGAAAGTCTCCATTACCAATCACCAAGTGAAGTTGTAACACCCCACTGGGATAAGTGGACTAATTTAGGAAAAATTGTTCTTTGAAATCGTTCTAATCGTTCTCAGCGTCTAATCGAATTGACCCGGTTTTAAGTGCGACTCAGTCGTTCTTGGTTAAAAAGAAAGAAATTGTCGTTGAGTAACTAAATAAAAATGAAAGCTTGGAAAAATTAAACTAAAAATAAAGACTTTTAAGTCAAAACAAGTTAAAATAAAGCTAAGTAAAAATGACGGGAAAAATAAAGTTTGAAAGTAAAACAGGAAATCAAAATCAAACATAAGTCGAAATAATATAAAGCAAAACCTAATCTGGAATCCTATGTTTCTAACTAATCCGGAATCTAAGCTACCTACACAATTCAGAAAATAGTTCTGTGAGCAATCCGGAATCAATAGCTACCTACACAATTCAGAGGTTTTATCCTTATCCGGAATGACTAAAACACAAGCAATCCGGAATATGCTTCTTCTATATAATCCGGAATCCAAATACTTGAAATTATTTGGAATCAGGCTGAAGGACTTAATCCGGAATCTAGGTGCTAAACACAATCCGGAATAACTGTTTGCATGTTATCCGGAATGTGTGTTCTTGGTGCAATCTGGATTACTAGAATTTAATGTAATCCGGAATAGCTAAATCTTTAGCTAATCCGGAATAAGGATACAACTCTAATCCGGAATCCTAATGATTAATGCAATTCGGAATATTGAATTCTAACACAAGTCTGAATAACAAAAATTCATATAATTCGGGAAAATTGGTTATTGTCTAATTCAGAATACTAGGGTTTTAAGAACCCGAATAACAAAAGCTAATAAGCCAAAATTTAAAAACTTTAAAAACTCTAAATAATCCAAATATTAAAAATGAACTTTTAAAAGATTAAACTATTAAAAACACTTGATTAAAAATAAAACAAACACACAATAAGAAATAATCACAATAAGCTAAAACAATCAAATACATGAAAATCAATAAGAATAATAGAATAAGGACATCAATCAAACAATCAACATGATTAAACAAACTACATGATTAATGAATCAAAACAATAGATTATGATTAAGAAAGGAAGAATGAGAATTAACTAAAAAGCTTTGAATTAATGAAGAAGATTAAGATTCAATTACAACATTTAAAAGATGAAAGATTAAGCAAACTTGAAAGAAAATTCTAGAGAGAGAAAGTAACACCTACTCCTAATTACCTTACATTAAAACTAAAATTAAACTAACTCCTCCTAATGAAGGATTAGGAGGATATTTATAAAAGAAGGGGAGGGTGTTGTTGTTTCCTTCTTTCTCTTGTCTTCTCGTCTTTTTAAATAACTCGTCTTTCTAGACTTTGTCTCGGGATAAGTCGAATGATAACATGAACTCATCTTCTAATTTTCTTGTTTTAGTAGACTTGGTTCTTCGATTTCGTTAAACTTCCGTCTTTAGACTTTTTCTTTGATAAATCTTGAGAATAGGCCTTTGACTTCTGTTCTTTTTGAAATTTTGATCTTTTGACTTCGTCTTTTGTCTTTTTCTTTGATAAATCCCGTGAAAACCCGTGTTTTATTTCTTTTTCATATTTTTGTCCTAAAACACAATAAAAACACAAACCACGCATAATTCCGTCTTTTACGACATTAAATACATGTATATGTCTCGTTTTTACTTGTTTTAAGTGGTGAAAGGATAAGTGTTTTCACACTTATTAAATCCCCTACACTTGACCATTTCAATGCCCTCATGCAATGCATAATTTCAAATCATAGTTTAACATTTTTCATCATAATAAACCCACCTTGACCTTTATTTAATAATAAACACTAAGGAAACTAAAAAGATAAAAAATTACAAGATGCTTGAAGGAAAAACACGTAAAGAGATCGAAGACTTACATTAGGGATTTGGATGTCATGAATGTTTATCAACCTCAAGTTTCACGTTCCTCATACCAAGCTTAAAAACGAGATTATTGTTATTATAAGTTTGTAAGCTAACACTCACTCATGTGGCTTAATTATTCACTTAGACTCCCTTATTCCTAGGTGCGTCTCTGATATTTATTGTTGTCTTGAATGATCAGGGGGATGCATTGTGGACTTATTTCGATAGTTTATTTAGGCTTAAAATAAAGTAGGACGATTTAATCAATAGTTAGCTAAAGAACAAGATCTTTTAAATTTAAAACTGCTTCTCAAAACCTCATAAAGTTCATATCTTGGCATAACTCGTTTCACGATTTGAGACCTTTCTCGGACCGGTATTTGGCATTTACTTCATACTTCGAATCTTGCGAGACGTTCTTGAAATAATGGTCTTCTCTTCATAATAGGTATTTCTTCACTTGATGTTTTTGAGAGATTCTTCAAACTTGGACCACGACTTATTCATTTTTCTCCAATCTTTATTTGGGATTTTGATATACAACGATCCGCCTCCTTTTAGTACTTGGGTCTATATATCCTCATACCTTGCTAGGGTCTTTTCAGATAAACTTCTCCATGATCTCTTGGGGAGTATTTACTTTTCGTCGTATGTCTCGATCCTTCATATTGAATTTTTATAAATGATTCTTCACATCACTTGGGATTTTTATCAACAAAATGTAGCCCTCATGCCTTGTTAGGGCCTTTTCGGACTCGCCAATCTTCGCATCCCACTTCAATAAGTTATGCCTTGGCTATGAACTCTAATTAATCCCGAGCAATTTTTAAACGATCTTATGCTAGAAGCTAAGTTACTTTTCAAGTCGTACAACCTTACTTATTGCAATTATATACTAAACAAGCGATGGAAAAAGAAGCTCATAATTAACTCACATAAATTCATGAAAGAATACCAAACTTATAATAGACTCTATCATCTCTCGTTCTCCACAATTTAAAATCTCAAGGAATGAGACTCGTGGATGCTTAGCCTATTAAATCAAAGTTTTGGGTTTTCAAGGCATCCATAGGATCTTGCAACTTCTTAGACTTTTTCAAGTTTAGAATTCGCATTTTAAAGTTCCCTTTATAAACGACTTTCTAGAATCAATTATAGGAACTTGCGAAAAGTTCTAGTTCTTAACCCGTTTGAGTTAAGACATTCGCGTTTTAAAGTTCCCTATATAAAAGTCTAGCAATACTTCATTTAAACACGTTAAGGATACTATCTAGAGTAAACTTGGATAAGTAAACTCGGGTCGAGTCAAAAGATTCATGACGGGCCTAATATATAAAAGACATTTAAACTCATTAAAACCATTTCTTTAACTTTACTTTTCTCTTTTGACTTTATTCTTTAAATGAAATATATACATACGATGCGATGACAAAAGGAAAGAACATAAAAGAAAATAAATGAAAAATACTACTAGGCCAAAATAGATCAAAAATTTTGAAAAACGTCGAAAAATTATATATTCCGGTTAAAATGAGGACAAATTCATGGAAAAGCCCAGTTAACTTCGATAGAAGTCCCCCTACACTTGATATAAACATTGTCCTCAATGTTTAAGTATGTGGGAGTAAACTCCCCTACACCTAGGACATTATGCACTTTGTTTAAATCTTGCTAATGAAGAAACGACTATAGTAATTTCAATGTCAACATATAAGATATGAAATATTGAATCACAAAACTCTAGGATAGAACCGGGAAGACGGGAACACGGGATCACGGGTTGTCAAATATCATCAAAAGTGGATCTTTGAAAGATTTAATCTCTGCACATCATAAGAACAAGACAACAAACACCTATGTGGCTCCCCTACCCTTATTATGAAAAACGGGTAAAAGGATAGATCATCGGGTTGCCTCCCGAGAAGCGCTTGTTTTTGTTAACCGAGTCACGAGCCTGACTCGACCCAGAGCTAATTCAAGGGAAACGTGGTGAGGGATGGAATCATCTCGTGAGAGATGTCCTCACCAAAGTACAACTTAACACGTTGGCCGTTCACCTTCAAATTGGGCCCATTTGGTTGAGATAACTCAATGGTACCATATGGGAAAAGTTTAGCAACGGTGAATGGACCGGACCAACGACTCTTAAGCTTTCCTGAAAAGATTTTCAACCGAGAGTTAAAGAGTAAAACTTGTTCACCTATGTGAAACTCTCGGTTCTTAATCTTGGAATCATGAATGAGTTTAGTTTTTTACTTATAGATCAAAGAGTTTTCATAAACCACATTCCTTAAGTCATTGAGTTCATTGAGTTGGATTTTCCTAAGATCACCGGCTTTGTTGATATCAAAATTAGCCTATTTCAAGGCCCAATGAGCCTTATGCTCCAACTCAATGGGGAGGTGGCAAGCCTTTCCGTACACAAGGCGATAAAGGGTACAACCTATAGGTGTCTTATAAGCGGTACAGAAAGCTCACAAAGCATCATCTAACTTATTGGCCCATGAGGAACGATGCTCTCCCACAGTACGCTCTATGATTCGCTTAAGTCCACAGTTAGAGATCTCGGCTCGACCATTAGTTTGTGGATGATACGTGGTGGAAAGTCGGTGATTGACTCCATACTTAGCCATGACTCGTGCAAATTGATCATTGCAAAAATGAGTCCCACGATCATAAACGAGGGTTAGTTGTAGTGCTTGAGTATGATATATTTTGTAAGATTTAATATCTCGTGAGAAATTCTTGAAAAATTATCATACTTTCACACTACAGCAAGCCACAAAAGCACACTATTCACAATATTTACATATTCACAAGTAATATATGGAGTTGACCTGAGAGAGTACGACCCATTTTAAATGGATCGGTCCACTAGTTGTGGTGCGCTCCATATGGTCAATCACCGACGAATTGTTCTAGACTCCTTATTAACCGTCTTTCCATCAGCTTTTCATTAATCTTGTTGATCATGTAGTGAGCAATTGATACGTATCCATCGTGTCACTTTACTGTAACCTTGGGATGCTTCTTGGTGATGTTGAGCTGCAACAATGTGTCCCATACTTGTTGAAGAGTCCCGTCACCAAACTTGTGAAGGTCCACGACTCTCATGAATTTCTTCTCACCGGATCCATTTAAGTAGAAAGTTCCTGGACCTGGTTTTTTAGTACTTGTGTACGGACATTTGTTGAGATGGATATCATGAACTTCAAGGTATGGAGCAGTGAGGTTCAACTTCTTCTGATAACTTTCGACACCGAGTTACAAGTCTTCAACTCTCTTCTTGATTACAATACGACGAGTGTACATTCTCAGAGCTGAATTAAAGGCAATGATGTCTTTAGCTTCCAAGTGTCTGAGTGTACCTTGAGTCATCAGATGCAACATGTCTTCAAGAGGAATATCCGAAAAGTCTCCTTCCATGATGGTGTAGTGTTTGTCCTCTTCTTTTTTTAGTTTGATCTCTGTTAAATGATGGTAACCGACCTTGAGTTGAATTCTCAATCCTAGAATGGTTTTGATTCTGAACATAGATACGACTGGAGTGATTGATTTGAATCCACATGCATAGCTGTAAGCTTGTCGTATGGTTTCGCCCAATGCGATGCACCCAATTCGGCATAGTGATCATACTGAGGAACTAATTGCTTTATCCAGAGACGATCAATCTTTTCCTCAATCCATGATATTGATCCCCAACTTGCAGCTTTAACCGAAGTTAATGAAGTCGCATACTTGTTTGCGCCTTTCACCAAATACTCAAGGTCACAGCAGACAAAGAAATCACGTATAATTTGAGAATTACCGTCATCTATCAGGAGAGGAGCATTTTTTGGCTTGTGACGACATGTTCGTTGAGGAGTGTTCATTGCTTTCAAAAGCTCATTTGCATTGTATTCAGCCTCCATTCTGCTGATTCTTGAGTTAGCGAGGATGGTGGGACCACGAAGAGCTCGAGTTACCATAGCCGGAGTTATGTTGTCAGCTCCATAATTGTAGACTAGGTATGCTGGGAAGTCGATGGGATTACTGAGGATTTCGGAGAAGTCTGATTCATCTTCTTAAGTTAGAGGATGAATTCTAGCAGCTTTTGTGATCCAAGGTTGCTCGGGTGCATTCTCATCTACGGTAATTGTATCCGCCCACGTCGGATCACTTGATTCTTGAATGACAGAAACTGGTTCTGTTGGGTCAAAAAGTTGATGTGGCAGAAACTCAAAAACGAAGAAAACATGAAGATATTGTCTAAGCGTTGTCAAGAGCAATTCAAGCGTTGACAAGAACAAACTAAGCGTTGTTGGCTCAAGAGTTATCGTGTGCAATCCAAGCATTGTCACATGCAATTTAAGAGTTGATAGAAACGTAGACAAGAAGCTTATGGAAGCTTCTATTTAGATAAACATGCAAGATATATTCTGCATAAGTTTATTTAAATAGAAGATTTACTTGTTTATTTGTTATTATCTCTTGTAAAACCCTAATCCTTACACTATAAAAGGAACCAAGGGTTATTAGGTTTTTCATACTTTCATTCACAATGTAAACCTAAAAGCGTGTGTGCACTAGACGTGGGATTCAATGTATACACGTCTAGTGGTTGTTTGTTATTAATATAATGAAAACCCTTTTGTTTTAATTCATGTTATTGTGCCTAAACACCTTGTTAATGTGTTATGTTCTAATTCCGCTTTGATTGTATAATCATATGAACATGATGCATTCCTAGTAGCTTTAAAGATCCGTGAATCTTAGGATTCCACAATTGGTATCAGAGCCTCGTGGCTCGTGATGCTAGGACCAACAAGGTGTTCGTGTATGGTGAAAAGAAGAAAAATCCGTCTAGGGTTTTTCTGGACGTTTTTGTGTGCGCAACAGTATTCAGAAGGTCATAACTTTTTATTGAATCGTTGGATCATCACGATATTTCTTGTGTGTATTCTATGCACATATATCTAGACATCCACTGGAGGGATTGTCAAGTTTTATCCCCAGGAAAAAGTTATTAGGCGTCAAAGTTGGCTGTAGAGAGATGTCTTTTGGTTTTCTATTTTTCTTATTATGATATTAGGGTTTCTATAAACCCTAGGATCAGATCTATCACAGAAAACAAGAAGAATTGGGACGATTTGAAGGAGAGAAAGTATTAGGGTTTCATCCAAAACCCTTATATGAAGTTGTGATCGAAGATTTGTTTTAGGGTTTTATTTATAAACCCTAGAATGATAATTCATTATATCCATTGATGGTGTTTGTATATAGTGATTTCATGCGTGTATAACGATTTAAATGCTGTCATAGAGGTACTTCATTGGAGAGTTCCATGCTGTTGTGGTCCCTGGTACAACAGTTTATGATCGCAAGTGGAACAGAAGTCATGATTAGTTTGATATTTTTGTCAAAGTGGTTTGATAAAGCAACAAAGGCTTTGGACGTGCAGTTCTAGTGGACCCAAGAAGTAAGATTGTTCAAAAAGAAAAGGTTGTTGGTCCCAGCAGGTCACGAGGGAAGCACGAAGTATTATAGCAGCCGACTAAAAAAAAGGGGAGCAAGCCACAGCAGACGTCAGATACTCTTCACAAACAAAAAGGTCAGCGTGGTCCACAAGGGCTTTATTAATTAAAATTGTCAAGATATAACGTGATATCCAGTTTCCACATTTGTGTTCACACGATGCAAGTTTTTTTTATTGGAGGAAAATTGGTGTGTTCACACGGTGAGAGGCTTGTGATTGGACTATGATGTGTTTGAAGTAAAGTAAAAAGGGAAACAGACGTGCATATATGAGGGACGTAATATTTTCTTTTCCTATATTATTGCCATGATTTTAATATTGTTAAGTTTGTGAGGGATTGCATTTATTTTTGGAAGTGATAAGGTAAAGACATGGACAGCTGTGGTTCCAGTATCGTGCTTATCTGTGGTCACGTGGGTTTTTAGACGTGATTGATTGATATTGACATTCAAATGTTGATGGATTGATTTAATTCTAAGACGTGATGAATTTTGGAGTACGATATGCTTTAGGCGCTGATGTTTGTAATTTTGACGCTGAGAAGTAATAAGTGAACGCTGACAGAATAGGCGTTGACATGAGTTGTCCGAGAAACGCTTGTTCAAGCGTTGATAGGTGTTCTCCGATATGTGACAGTTCACATAGAAAGGATATTGGACAAAGAAGGTTCTCGGATAACAAAAGAATTGTTGCTGTTTGAGAAAATTGGTACCTTTTTAGCACACAAAAAGGTGGTATTTACACACGAAGTTACATGGAATCTCCGTTTTAATTTAGAATATCATGTTGATATTTATGGCTCGGATATTTTTAAACGGAATTAATGGTCTTAAAGCGAGTTAGCAACAATTCATGAGATAATGAGAGTCTTCATGAAGAGGTGTTAGCTTAAGGGGAAGAATTCTTATGGTAAGTTTGATGTTTGAAGAAGATTTTCGCGAGTTTGTGTTTTATCATATTGTTGAGTTGTGGATGTCAGCCATTGACTTAACAATAACTTGTTCGTGCTTACTTGGTTGGTGACGAAGACTTGTCATAACACATGAAGGAGTTACATTATTGTGCTCAGTGTCTCACAAAGGATGAGAATATTGACAAGGGATTGAGGTCTGCTTATACTTTAACGTTCTCATATAAGTTCGACGTCACATGGATAGTGCAAGACATGGAACACAAGGTTAGGTTATTCTACTTCTACATCAAGAGTACTTTATTTATTTTTCTTCAAGATCATTACCTAGAGCTACATTTGGAGAATCTTCAAAGATTGCATACATTGTTTACTTCCCTGTTGATGTGACAAAAAGGGGAAGAAATACATGCTACTCTTGAGGGGAAGCAATTTGAAGATCATGTACAACTTACAAGAGATACACATAGAGTTTTGCCGACATCAACTAGGGGAAGATTGTTGGGTCAAAAAGTTGATGTGGCAGAAACTCAAAAACGAAGAAAACATGAAGATATTGTCTAAGCGTTGTCAAGAGCAATTCAAGCGTTGACAAGAACAAACTAAGCATTGTTGGCTCAAGAGTTGTCATGTGCAATCCAAGCATTGTCACATGCCATTTAAGAGTTGATAGAAACGTAGACAAGAAGCTTATGGAAGCTTCTATATAGATAAACATGCAAGATATATTCTGCATAAGTTTATTTAAATAGAAGATTTACTTGTTTATTTGTTATTATCTCTTGTAAAACCCTAATCCTTACACTATAAAAGGAACCAAGGGTTATTAGGTTTTTCATACTTACATTCACAATGTAAACCTAAAAGCGTGTGTGCACTAGACGTGGGATTCAATGTATACACGTCTAGTGGTTGTTTGTTATTAATATAATGAACAACCCTTTTGTTTTAATTCATGTTATTGTGCCTAAACACCTTGTTAATGTGTTATGTTCTAATTCCGCTTTGATTGTATAATCATATGAACATGATGCATTCCTAGTTGCTTTAAAGATCCATGAATCTTAGGATTCCACAGGTTCAATGACTGGAATATCCATGATTGGTTCAGGTTCTGGTTCAGGAAATGACTAAGTTTCTGGAATATCCTTTACTGGAGCAGATTATGAAACATTAGGTATATGCTGATCAGATTCCGGTAAAGGTTGTTTGGGTGCTTGTGTTGTAGATGTGGTAGCTAGGTCAGATTGAACATGAACAGATGAGACGGTTATATTAGCATCAACATCATGACGGTGTTTGGTGCGTTTGCCCTTTTGAGGTGTCTCGGTTTCTTGAGTTTCCTCGGCTGCTAAAGTGGTTTGATCTTTGGTAACATCATCCTTTTAAGACTTGTCACTTGTTCATGTAGTTTGCTCATCATCATCATCCGTCTTGTCTTTCTTCGTGTTATCATCATCAGTCTCATCTTCATCATCATTTTTCTCTTCATCATCATCCTCTGTCTCATCCTCATCATTGACTTGTTCATCCATACTATCATCATCATCGTGTTTTTCACTACCGTCACCAACACCTTTGTCACTGTTATCGTTATCATCATCATCATCATCATCTTCATCTTCATCTTCACCGTTATCGTCATCTTCACCGTCATCATCATCGTCATCGTCATATTGACTGTCGTCGTCTTCGTTATTATCGGAAGATTCATCGGGTTGATCTGATTCACCCTCTTCTTCGTTTTCTTTATCTTGTTGTAACGTACTGTATGGGACGACAGTGACATGATTTTCAAATATCATGGTGTCTTCATCCATAGCCGTCTTGAAAGCCTTGTGGATTGCTATTTGGGCTGGCGTTTGGTTGTGAGACCCGATTTGAATCATGCGAGCATGTAACAACTTCTTCAACTCATAGTCTGTGAGCCTTTGAGAAATTAGATAGTCTGACTTCTGAGTGTATGAAGACTTGATCATCAATTTGCTTGCCGCAATCTTTTTAAACTCGTCTCGTAGAGCAGGAAGTGCCGTTTTAATAGATCCTTGAATGTTTTCACTGGTGGATTCAATGAGTGTTTCGTTGGCTTTAACAAGACTCTCTTTCTCATCTTTGTACTTCATTTTTTGTTCACGAAGACGGTCGATCTGTTCTTGCTTTCTGGCTGCTTTAGCTTCTAGAGTTGCTCTTGACGACTCTTCACTTTGTTGTCGATTGGCTAACTCTTCTCTGAGGCTAGCTATTTCCTGTTCATGAGCTCTCTTTATTGATTCTAACTGCTCTGTGACTTGAGTAGTTTTATCTTCTTGATCTTTCAGTCGTTGTTCTATTCTTATCATAAAAGCTTTATCGACAGGTGGATGTGACGACAAATACACTGGTTGAATGGTTGATAGTGAAGGGGTTACAGGAGTTGTCACAATGGTGCTGATTACCAATGTCGTGGCCAAAGTTACAGGGACATTAACCATGTCCGGGTTTGATAAAGGATCGGTGTTAGTAACTTATGATTCTAGAGAGTGAAGGTTTAAGTATTTACCTACTGGATTCGACACTGAAGTGGATTTGGTTACACTCTTCTCCTTGTTGATGTCAGCAATCATTGTCTCCATGTGTACCCTCTCTGTTTATACAGGTGGAATATCATCGAAACTTGTGTCGTGGTATTCGTGCTACTAATCATCGTCTTCATCATGAACTAGCTCGTCCTCATAATCATCAGGTTCTCCAAAGTCAGCAATGTCAGAAACTTCAATTTCCTTTTACCTCTCACCCGATCCACTACCTCCTGTTTCTTTTCTACTTCGTTGGAAAACCTAATTTAATTCCTTCAGTTGTTGTTTTTCAGTCAAAGGCGTTTGTTGTTCTTCTATGTCTTCATCCATGAGAAGTGTTTTCTTTCCCTTGGCCTTTTTCTCCCATAAATAAAATGTTCTTGTTCTTTTGTCTTTTTCTTGTTTTGGTGTATCAACTTCTGAATAATCAGTTTCCATTCTTTTGCTTCTGGGTTTTGGTGCCTTAAACTCCCCCGCAGCTACTTTCTTTGTGTGTTCTTCATTTTTTTAAAAGTATCTTATATGCAGCACTCTTTTTGATTTTTTCATTCAACATATTATCCGAAACTGGAGCTGGAATACCTGAGTAAGTGATGCTAGTTCCTTCTTGTCTCATTCCTACCACGAAGAAATCATCATCGTGGAAACTGAAGGTGTTCAGATTTCTTCTTAACATTTCTGAAAGGTTGAAAATTAAATTCTTCCCACATGAGAGAGGCATTATCTAAATTGAGTCTCTTGTAGATTCCATAAAATATACGACCCTGAGAAAGTTTCAAGAAATTTTCACCTCTGGATTTTCCCGTCAAACAACGGATAATGATACTAAAAATTTCCTTCCATGGTTATCCAAGCCTAGATGTGTTAAACTTAGACAAGGTTGGCAATTCTTCATCATAGCCAAGAGACATAATCAAATTTATAATTTCTTTTGTGTCTGGAACAAGAGCATATGTTTCCCTCTAGCAAAAGAGGGGAATCCAAAGATTTCGCGAAACTGATTAAGAGATAATACCTTCTTCTCTCGATTGATGTTGAATGAAAACTTTATGTTTGTCAGGGCTTTTAGGGATGTCCAAAACTCATGCATGTAGATTTCGGCAACACTTGCCAAAATCCATAGTGCATTTTTGATCGGTGAGAGATCAAGGATTTTGATAGCGATTCTGAATTCTACTTGTGATGGAACGAAGCCTTCTTTCGATCGTTTATTATTGGGAGTGATTGGAAGGCGGTTGTCTTCTGGTACGAGTTCAAGGTCGGGTTCAATTTGTTGCTCTTGAGTGCGAGACATGATAGCTGCTATGACAAAACATACACGTTGATACACAAGAGAGATATATCATGACGTATTAACCTTAAAAGCATCATATTTCAATACTTAAAACATAGCAACTACAACTAGCACATCACATACCATACAAGCACTACCCAAAATAATCATTTAACATCAAGTCGAAATCCACATAAGTATGAACAATTTGTAATTCAGAATCCTAAACAAGCACATAAATCGGAATCCAAAAAAATAGAGCATAAGTCGGAATCCAACTAACATAGCATAATTCGGAATACAAGTTATGCAAATAAGTCAGAATACAAGTTTCAAACTAATAAGTCGGAATACATATTTTGACCACATAATTCAGAATCCATGTGTCAAACATATAAGTCGGAATCCCTTTTAAATTTACTAGTTCGGAAACCAATTTACATGTACCTAATTCGGAAACCATTTTTTCAACACATAAGTCGGAATCCATGTCTCAAACTTATAGTTTAGAATGTTGGGAATAAATATAAGAGTATAAGTTCCCCCTGCTAGTTGGTCAGAGTTTCCCTTGCTAGAGTATGTTCCCTGATAACGCTCAAATCTAACATATTTATATGAGCGTATTCGTGGTGTTTATGCATATATTTGTATGAATATTATGAACATATGATACTTAATGATGCTTATTTGTTATTGTAGGTTCATCAATGGTTACATCACGAGAAATGAAGAAAAGACGTGAACTGGAAGTGAAAAGATGAACGAGACATGAAAGTGTAGCTCTTGTATGATAAATAATACAAAGATGAAGAGTCTTGGAATGTTTTGAAGAAAGATGGTGGAAGAAACAAAGAAGAAGGAATAGAAGGAAAAGTATTTAAAATGGCTCAGTTTCCACCAACAACACTTAGCTTGCCTCCATCAAACCAACCTTCATTTGCCACCAACATCAAAGTAGCATTCAGTTGCCACCGGCAAGCAAGTCTGTGCCGCCGGCAAACCATCTCTCAGTTGCCACCACAGGCAAATCAACACCCAGTTGCCACCAACATTTCCCATGGCTGCCACTTATCCAAGTAATCTTTAACCCCTCCATTACTTCACCTTGCTCACCAAGTTCAACCATAACTCCATTGTAACTTCTACAAGCTTCATTACACTCATTATTACACATCTTTGGCTCCAAGAAAAGTGCTTGATGGCCAAGGCTAATTCAAGTATAAATATAACCCATGGGGTAGTGTTTTTCATACCAACCTATCAATCTTCATCCCTTGAACTCAATCACCATCTTATAATCCATCATATTCTATGATTTTGATATCACCCCTCACCCAAGTGGTGAGGGGTGGTGGATTTGGTAGCCATGTAAATGTAATAAACCATTGGTGATGTAGAGAAGAAAACCACACACCATAAACAATTCAATCTCCAACAATCCTTATTTCCAAACACCCTAAAAGGCTCTATTCTTGCACCAAGAGGTTGATGTACAAGAAGGTTATGGGTAGGACGAATTGTATATTGGTTGGTCTATTGGTTAAAATCATTTGGATACTTTGTAACCATGGTTTCTAATGTTGGGTAACTTCTTATTTATTATTCAATGTAATTTATGTTCATGTTCATGGTGATTCTTGTGTTTGTGATATTATGGATGTTGGACTTGTATTGTTTATATGATAACTTGTGATAAATGGATGTTTGGATTTTATTGGTGCCTGTCATTGGATTGTGGTGATAACATTATATTTGGTTGAATTAGAACTTGTTCTTGTTTGTCAATTTGGTTAATCATTGTTGAGTCTATATGTCAAAATTATTCTCAACATGGTCGATGTCAATTCATTAATCGACAAATGATTTAGTCTTGTGCTTGTGAAGATTGTGCAAGAGATTTAATAAACATAACAAGTAATGGTTTAATCTAGATTCCTTCCAAATTGCAGGATCCTCATCTTTTGGTCCACACATTCTTTTGAATGTGGACCATAGTTTTATTCCATTAGCTGAAGTTGGTGCTTCAGCCTCATACTTGGTCTCCAGCAACCTCCAAAGGTCCACCAAGTCTTCTCTATCACAACTTGCAAACAAAGATATGAGAGTGGTAAAAGTATGTACCTCCGTTCCATATCTGCCAATCTTCCAAAACCCACATTCATCTTCTTCATAGCTCACAATTGGGTTCCTGGAATCTAATGGTGACACTTGCACCATATCTGAAGCTTCTAATGGTGAGAGCTTGAGGCTCTTTCTTATAACAGCTTCACTTGGATATAGTGGATCCATATCTTTGGGAAACTCAAATGAAATTCCCTTCTTCACTGGCCTGGGAACAAACATAGCTTTCTTGAGTTCCATTTCTTCTGCAAGTTCTTGCTTTCTTTAATCAGAAAGAAGTATGAGAGTGTTTGCTTCCTGCAATCTCACCCAAATGGGATAAGCCTTGCTTTCCAATTCATCAAATGTCAATGCCCTCAACTTCTGATAAGTCCATCCAACTCCATGACATCTGAGCAACATGAAGTATAGCTCACTTCTATCCCTTTTCAACTCTGAGAGAATATTACTTGCCTTGTATTTCAAAATTACCTGGCAATCTTTCTGAACTCTGAGAAGAATCTCCAAACCCCATATTTGATCTGAAATGGTCAAGTCTGGATTCTCCATACATCTTTCTTCCCAACCATTATACATTTGAACCACCTCTGGCATGTCAAAGTCCACCTGCAATTTCAATTCACTCAATTTCTCCTCAGCCAACTCATCCCCATACTCAAGTCTTTCTGGTTCTATAATCATTACACTTGAGTCTGAGCTAGCTCCATCACTTCCTTCTTCTGAAGTCACAACAAATGGTGACTCCTCCTTTTTATCCTGTTCCATGATTTGTGCAGCTAATCTTCTATCAAACTCAACTTGAGCTGCATCCTTTGGAACAATCTCTTCTACCATTATACCCTTACCCTTATCTGATGGTGCAATTGATGATAAGGTAGATGGTGATACCTGTGTAGAAACCTCCTTGATGATAGATGATGACTGGGATACATCACCTTCATGTGTGTGACAATCCGTCAATTTCAGGTCGTTATTTTAGTCTCGACTATTAAGAATTATAAATTTATTTTAATGAGAATTTTAAATTATCGATTAACCGAGAAGGTTATGGCTTGAAACTAGCGTAAGAACGTCGATTAGATGAAAACCGACAAGGAATATGTTAAGTATCGATATTATATTCTCAAATAATCATGGAAATGATTTTTCTTATATTTATTTTTATTTCTCGTATTTTTCGTTTTAACGAATGACGAGAACTACGAATGATCGCGATACCGACGGATGCCCAAAAATTTACGTTTTATTATCGATTGTCTCGATATTTAATATTTTCGACGTTTTCGATTTAATTACGTTTTAAGTCGTGTCGAAGTTATATTAATTTATTTTTGAAGCGTTTTAACTTTTAAAAAGTATTTTTACGAAACCCGAGTCCCGTAAATATTTTTAAAATGTACAATTTACATTTTCTACCTTGTAAACTATTTACTTGCACTTTGGGACCAAAAGAATGCATTTTTGACAAAAACTACCCTACCCTTGGACTATATATTATTTTTCCACTACACACATCACATTTAAAAAAAATCATTTATAAAATTTCAACCACCATCTTCTTTCTCTCTAGCCATTGCCGTCCCCTACTCCACCCAAAAACACCATCATAATTTGATTTCTAGCTTGAATCCATAAAATCTAATAAAAGACCCATGTTGCAAATCTTCTTGTGATCATTTTGATCTAAGAAAATCCCACATGCAAGAACTTTGATTTTTCCAAAAGATTTTGAAGATGAACATGAGTTTGATCCATTTGGATTGTTGTAAGATTCCTTGTTTATGTTATTATTATTATATTAATTCTTTATTTTTGAGTGCATGCATTTGTTTTTAATTTTTGAATTGATGCATATGACCATGCAAGTGAATTTAAGAATTAGGAGTTGTTGTAGATGATGGGTATAACATATTTAAGGTGTAGATGATGATAAAAATGGGTCAAATTGGTTGTTGGTATGATTTTTAAAGAGTCATTTTAGACCAGTAGGTAAAACGTAATTTTTGAAAATCTTACTGTTTGAAAATGATGAAACTAATAGGATAGGCTTGTAGAGGATTCTTTTAGCTTCGATTTGCCGCTTGAATGAGCTTCTAACTCATTTCGAGCGAAAAGTTATGCTACTTTTAGTATTCGTGTACCGGGAGACGGGTATCGGCACAATCCGAAAATTGTTGTCGATATTTGGATCGAATCTCGGGGACTATAGAATGAGTTTTAAAATTGTTCAAGGACTGATGTAAGTTGCTAAACCTCAGGTCATGAGTCTATTTTCAAACCCGAGTGTCGGTTTTATAAACGGAATTGTTTAGATAAGTCGAAATGGTTTTACAAGTAAAAGACGTAAAACTGTCCGGTTTTTATAACACGAAGATGTGTCGGGCAGAAGGTCTTAGAAGTAATATTTTTGAATGAAACTTTTACTGAGTCTTATTCATATTATGTGTGAGTTTGTCACCAAGTTTCGTCGAAATCGGACAAGTGTAGATAGGGTAGATTGGTGTGTACATTTGGAGTGTACATGCTGAGTGGTATTTTGGACACGTAGTCCAATACTTGTATGGCGTGAGTTGAGTATTCGCCATTGGACATGGTAATTTACTCAAGTGTTAAGTCATTATATAAATGACTTAGCTACTGGTCCGAGGGAAGTAAAATGATAAGTTGACTTGCGTTGACTTGGCGTCTCATGACGGGTCAATGTAGAGTGCAAGTTTTTAAATGGTTAAGTGTTGAATAAAAAGGGTATAGTAATAACACTTGTAATATTAAAAATTTTTCGGGATTTGTCTTGGTTTTGTAATTTTGATTTTTATATTATTTAAGTATGATTTATACTTAAGTCGATTATTAACGAACGCGCCTTATTCGGTAGGTCGCGGTTTTCGTGTTTTAACGGGCATCACTAATCGTCGGCGATCGTCTCATTACCACTATTGGCTAAGGTGAGTCTATAGCCTCGCTCTTAACATGTTTACTTGTTTTATAAAACCCGCGAGGGGGATAACATGCTTGTTTCACTAAAATAAAGGGGGCAACGAGAAGTTGTGGAAACCCTATTTTACTTGAAAAGTAATTATTGAAATTAAAGGGTACAACAACAAGTTGTGGAAACTCTACTTATTGGAAAAGTATGAGTGCAACAAGAAGTTGTGGAAACCCTTATTATTGGAAAAGTATTTATTATAAATGAAAGGGGTACAACGAGAAGTTGTGGTAAACCCTCTTTCTTTTAAAAATTGAACACAAAGGACCCGATTGTATGTTTAGATGAAGGTTGTTATATAAGTTTGTTTAGCCTTAAAGACCCATGAATCGTGAATTGTTAATCGAAAAGAACGCTAATACTATGGATAGATCTATCGGGGTGACGCCCAGTCCGGTCGCGACTAGCTATCGCGTGGTGTTGTGATGCACCAGTAATGAAACATCGGATGCATTGTATAAGAGAAATATACGCACTTGGCTAGGTGTGTTGGGCTGAAATAATATATGTTAACGTTCAATTTCACGAGACTTATAGAAATAGCAACGATAATTATATCCATACAACATGGTCGTCTTTGATAAATTATTAACCATGGAAGGTTATTTTTCATACTTGTGTTCACTTTATTTAAATTAAAACTCTATAGATTCACTCGGCAAATTTTTGCTGACTTTTTAGCATGTTTTATCTCAGGTCCATTTAGAAGGCACTCGAGGAAGGCGGTTTCGTGAAGCTTGCATATTTGAAATGTTTTGGCCCGCTTTTCTAAAACATATCCATTCAAATAACTTTTATCATTTATAATCGTTTGTACACTTTTGAATCATCCGGGACCGTGTATGATATTTTATCTTAATTAAATGAAATTGAATGGATGTTTATTAAAACGTCTCGTTTTGAGCCGTTTTCTATGATTATGAGATTGAACCATGATAGTAACACCCAATGACCCTTCCGCTGTTATGAACGAAATTGGGGGTGTTACAGATTGGCATCAGAGCTCAAGTTATAGAGAACGAAAAGATTTTCCAAAAATGAATTTTTGAAATCTTTTAACTATAACTGTTGCAAGCGAAACCTCCGAGTTGCCAATGGACGAGAATGATAGTATTTATATATATGTCATTATATATGTTGCTGTAATCTTTAACGATTATTTGTACTTGTGAATTACAAGGTATGACTTCATTTTTTTAAATTATAAATGATAGTTTTATATTAATACGAGGTACTATTATGACGCAGATTGTCATGGTTTTGTAACCTATCGCATATCGACTTGTTTAAATTCGATTGTTATCATCGTATCGTGATGTGCCATTTTTGGACATCTCCTTTCGAAACGCAATTAATAAATGCGATGTTCGTGTTTTCGTTACTACTTATGATTTTGAAGAATCATTTATCTGAGGCGACATCTTCTATGTAATGCGACGTGTGATTTGAGTTTATATGACCACGTTTTATTGGCGAAAAGGAGGATGCCAATGTTGGACTTAAGATATATATATCCTAATCAAATATATATAGTTTGGGTACAACAATGATATGCTCGTAGTAGCCATTCGGTTGAGTGACTTAATATTGTGTATCTAAATGGAATGGGACATTTAGATATATAGATTTTAACTCACCCAACTAAGAGTCGTTTAATGTTGTCTTACTTAAATGGATTAGGACATTTGAATAAGAAAATTTTAAACGACTGGACCTTAGATTGTCGTGTTTTCCTTATTCAGATGGAATGGGACGTTTGAATACGGAAATTATGATGTAAGTTTATTGACACCTTGTATTTATCATGGTATTTTGATATGATCGTGTTGAGAGGTAGTAATACTTGAGTAGGTTGACTTATAATCGTTTTGTTGAATTGGAATGGGACGCCTTTTCATTTGAACAAGAAAGTTATAAGTTCCCGAACCGTAAATTTATAAACTCTTGTATACATGGAGGGGGACGCCTTTTGATGTAGACAAGGAGTTATAAATGAGTGGGCCCAAGTATGTCTGGCTCGATTTGTGGATTTTTGGTGTGCGTACGTCTTCCTTCGACTCGTATTTCGTTGGTAAGAATCGTTCGATGTTGTCATCATTATGATGATCATCGATTATCATCTATGTACAAGTAACCCGTTGGACTTCTCTCGAGTTATGATTTGTTTTGATGGACCATTTCTAACGTGTCTCGATGATCGCGAGCTTTATAAACAGATTGTTAAGAACCGTTGACCGTTCCGAGAATAGGCGACTCGCTTAAGCGTCACCATGATTTATGTGTGTACTTGCGGATTGACTGAGGATCAGTTATCAACGACAATTTATCGTGGACGTGAAGATTTTGTAATTTTACTTGCTACTATCGAAGGGTCACCGAAGACTTTTCTTGATGACGAAATTCTTGGGGCTAGTATGACGAACTAAAAACGAGGAATATGATGCAGCACCTTGAGCACTAAAGTCGAAATTATTGGGACGCCTTTGTACGATGAACGCTGAAGCAAAAATTAGTGGGACGCTTTTGTACGTTGAACACTGGAGTAGAACTTAATGGTATGCCCGATGTGTTGTGAATTCTCGCCAATGGACCGAATTTCTTAATGACTGGAATTAACAAATTCGTTTTCACTTCGAAGAGTATGTTGTTGCCGACACTGCAAGTGGAAAGACTTTAGAGATCGAGTTGTATTATCAAGGGCTAGTCCAAGGTTTTATCGATGATCAACGACAGAGATTTACATTTGATGTTTATGTTTGACCTTTGCTTTTAGATACTTATGTGGTATGTGATCGAGTTGAGTGATCGTAAGTTGTGAGAACTTGAGGCGGCATTGTCCAATGACGTCCGATCATGGAGAACATGTACCATATAATATCTTTTGACTTTCTTTGGAACTTAGACGATGATTATCCTGTTTTTCACTCTTCACTGTTACACTGAAGACTATCGTATGCGAATTAAGCGCCGGGACGTCGCTTCCTAGGAAAAGTTATGCCAAACTATCACCATGAAAAGGTGTTATGTATTTTGGAAAACGTGGGAAGTTAAGTCCCCGTTAGTTTGGACCATTCGAGATGATATCGATGGAAGGTCCGATGGCATGAAAACTTAAATTACCTCGAGAGCCGCAAGGAATTTCACGATACTTTTCATATGTCGAACCTAAAGAAATTTCTTCTCGTCGAAGATCTTATTATCTCTCTTGATGAAGTATGAATCGACAGTAAGTTGCATTTCATCAAAATACTTGTAGATATTATCGATAAGGAAGTTAGGCAACAGAAACGAAGTCGGATTTTTATTGTCATGTGTGATGGGACTCTAAACGAGGACCAAAATACGTTTAACTCTTTGATTTCAACGAGCGATCGAGGAAGAACGCAAGTTGATCTTCGGGACGAAGATCCCAATTTGGTGGGGATAATGTGACAATCCGTCAATTTCAGGTCGTTATTTTAGTCTCGACTATTAAGAATTATAAATTTATTTTAATGAGAATTTTAAATTATCGATTAACCGAGAAGGTTATGGCTTGAAACTAGCGTAAGAACGTCGATTAGATGAAAACCGACAAGGAATATGTTAAGTATCGATATTATATTCTCAAATAATCATGGAAATGATTTTTCTTATATTTATTTTTATTTCTCGTATTTTTCGTTTTAACGAATGACGAGAACTACGAATGATCGCGATACCGACGGATGCCCAAAAATTTACGTTTTATTATCGATTGTCTCGATATTTAATATTTTCGACGTTTTCGATTTAATTACGTTTTAAGTCGTGTCGAAGTTATATTAATTTATTTTTGAAGCGTTTTAACTTTTAAAAAGTATTTTTACGAAACCCGAGTCCCGTAAATATTTTTAAAATGTACAATTTACATTTTCTACCTTGTAAACTATTTACTTGCACTTTGGGACCAAAAGAATGCATTTTTGACAAAAACTACCCTACCCTTGGACTATATATTATTTTTCCACTACACACATCACATTTAAAAAAAATCATTTATAAAATTTCAACCACCATCTTCTTTCTCTCTAGCCATTGCCGTCCCCTACTCCACCCAAAAACACCATCATAATTTGATTTCTAGCTTGAATCCATAAAATCTAATAAAAGACCCATGTTGCAAATCTTCTTGTGATCATTTTGATCTAAGAAAATCCCACATGCAAGAACTTTGATTTTTCCAAAAGATTTTGAAGATGAACATGAGTTTGATCCATTTGGATTGTTGTAAGATTCCTTGTTTATGTTATTATTATTATATTAATTCTTTATTTTTGAGTGCATGCATTTATTTTTAATTTTTGAATTGATGCATATGACCATGCAAGTGAATTTAAGAATTAGGAGTTGTTGTAGATGATGGGTATAACATATTTAAGGTGTAGATGATGATAAAAATGGGTCAAATTGGTTGTTGGTATGATTTTTAAAGAGTCATTTTAGACCAGTAGGTAAAACGTAATTTTTGAAAATCTTACTGTTTGAAAATGATGAAACTAATAGGATAGGCTTGTAGAGGATTCTTTTAGCTTCGATTTGCCGCTTGAATGAGCTTCTAACTCATTTCGAGCGAAAAGTTATGCTACTTTTAGTATTCGTGTACCGGGAGACGGGTATCGGCACAATCCGAAAATTGTTGTCGATATTTGGATCGAATCTCGGGGACTATAGAATGAGTTTTAAAATTGTTCAAGGACTGATGTAAGTTGCTAAACCTCAGGTCATGAGTCTATTTTCAAACCCGAGTGTCGGTTTTATAAACGGAATTGTTTAGATAAGTCGAAATGGTTTTACAAGTAAAAGACGTAAAACTGTCCGGTTTTTATAACACGAAGATGTGTCGGGCAGAAGGTCTTAGAAGTAATATTTTTGAATGAAACTTTTACTGAGTCTTATTCATATTATGTGTGAGTTTGTCACCAAGTTTCGTCGAAATCGGACAAGTGTAGATAGGGTAGATTGGTGTGTACATTTGGAGTGTACATGCTGAGTGGTATTTTGGACACGTAGTCCAATACTTGTATGGCGTGAGTTGAGTATTCGCCATTGGACATGGTAATTTACTCAAGTGTTAAGTCATTATATAAATGACTTAGCTACTGGTCCGAGGGAAGTAAAATGATAAGTTGACTTGCGTTGACTTGGCGTCTCATGACGGGTCAATGTAGAGTGCAAGTTTTTAAATGGTTAAGTGTTGAATAAAAAGGGTATAGTAATAACACTTGTAATATTAAAAATTTTTCGGGATTTGTCTTGGTTTTGTAATTTTGATTTTTATATTATTTAAGTATGATTTATACTTAAGTCGATTATTAACGAACGCGCCTTATTCGGTAGGTCGCGGTTTTCGTGTTTTAACGGGCATCACTAATCGTCGGCGATCGTCTCATTACCACTATTGGCTAAGGTGAGTCTATAGCCTCGCTCTTAACATGTTTACTTGTTTTATAAAACCCGCGAGGGGGATAACATGCTTGTTTCACTAAAATAAAGGGGGCAACGAGAAGTTGTGGAAACCCTATTTTACTTGAAAAGTAATTATTGAAATTAAAGGGTACAACAACAAGTTGTGGAAACTCTACTTATTGGAAAAGTATGAGTGCAACAAGAAGTTGTGGAAACCCTTATTATTGGAAAAGTATTTATTATAAATGAAAGGGGTACAACGAGAAGTTGTGGTAAACCCTCTTTCTTTTAAAAATTGAACACAAAGGACCCGATTGTATGTTTAGATGAAGGTTGTTATATAAGTTTGTTTAGCCTTAAAGACCCATGAATCGTGAATTGTTAATCGAAAAGAACGCTAATACTATGGATAGATCTATCGGGGTGACGCCCAGTCCGGTCGCGACTAGCTATCGCGTGGTGTTGTGATGCACCAGTAATGAAACATCGGATGCATTGTATAAGAGAAATATACGCACTTGGCTAGGTGTGTTGGGCTGAAATAATATATGTTAACGTTCAATTTCACGAGACTTATAGAAATAGCAACGATAATTATATCCATACAACATGGTCGTCTTTGATAAATTATTAACCATGGAAGGTTATTTTTCATACTTGTGTTCACTTTATTTAAATTAAAACTCTATAGATTCACTCGGCAAATTTTTGCTGACTTTTTAGCATGTTTTATCTCAGGTCCATTTAGAAGGCACTCGAGGAAGGCGGTTTCGTGAAGCTTGCATATTTGAAATGTTTTGGCCCGCTTTTCTAAAACATATCCATTCAAATAACTTTTATCATTTATAATCGTTTGTACACTTTTGAATCATCCGGGACCGTGTATGATATTTTATCTTAATTAAATGAAATTGAATGGATGTTTATTAAAACGTCTCGTTTTGAGCCGTTTTCTATGATTATGAGATTGAACCATGATAGTAACACCCAATGACCCTTCCGCTGTTATGAACGAAATTGGGGGTGTTACAATGTGCAGGTCTGTCAACGCCCAATTTTGTTCTATCAGCGCCGAAAATATTTCTGTCAGCGTCCAAATTCTCATTGTCAACGCCCAAATATCCTCCCTCAGCGCCTTTTGTAACCTCTCTCAACATAACTGTAAATGATAAATTTAAGTTGGTAGGAGAGACTAAGGACGTATCAAAACCTGTTTGTTTCTTCAAAGTTGTAAGGGCCTCAGAAACATCCATTGATTGACCATCATGGCTGCCCTTATCACTTAGATTTATTGGATCTTCCTCCCCTTTGGAAGATTCCTCCATACCCCTCCTGGCACTAGCATTTTCCAAAACAACAATCCTCTCCCTCAATTGCTTGAGTTCAAGGCCTTGTGAGCTGACAACTTGTACTAAGTCTGCATTTTGCTTTTGCAAGCTAATGCAGACAGCAATCAATTCCATAAGAGTCATTGGTTCCATTCTACCCTCTTCTAAAATGGGGATTTGACCTCCCAAGTCAGATTCATTGGGCAAGGATGAGGACTTAATGATGGTGGGACTGCCTTGGCCAGCTTCTAAGCCAGAACCAATAGTCCCAGCCTCATCCAGGTCACCAGCCACACTTGTGGTGGTGGTTCTCTCTGCTAAATGGCTAGGACCACCAGAGGAGAACACTCCAGTAGTCCTTTGGCGTTTCATCAACCTATATTCAGGGGGTGTGGAAGATAGTGTGGAAGAATGGGTGGATGTGGGTTGGTTAAGGGGTGTTTGGGTTTGGGAAGGTTGTGTGTCAACGTTGGAAATAGGAACATCAACGCCAACATTTAATGTGTCAGCGTTGAAGGATTCTGAGTCAACTTGCATATGTTCAGGTGAAGGTAAAGGTTCAGGGATTGGTTCAAGTTGTGGTTGGGGGTCAATTTGTGGTTGGGGGTCTGGTTGGGGTTGTGCTGCTGCAATAACAGCAAGCATAGGTTGGGTTAAAGGTAGGTCAGGATGGGGTGGTGAGTTCATCTTCATAAAAATAGCTTTCTTTTGCTCAGGGATCGTATAAAAATCATTATGATCCCTTGTGCAGTAACCTTGGACATCAAAAACCATTTGCAGAAAACGGGGATAAGCTAAACTCATTTTGTTCCCCTTGTTTTTACACATGCCCTCAAAAATCATTTTAGAATAATTAAATTTTTGCCCTGTTGCAATGCACACAATAGCGCTTGCAATGGATCTATTGATCTCATTGTGTGCAGTGCATTTGGGACTCAAACATTGAAGGAGGACATGTATGAGGTACTTCCAGGCTGGGGGAAATTCCTGCTTATGATACTTGTTTAAGGTACCTTCATCAGGAAAAAGGATATCCCAAAGCCCTAAGCCCTTGTTCTGTTTCATTAATGGGAAGGATGGCTATACCATCAGCATCATCAAGATGCAAGGCTTGGCGTACCAAAGCCTCAGTAACCACCCAAGGTCTCCCATGAACAATAGAAGTCAATGTAGTCACTCTATTAACTATTGAGGAACTGACAGTGTTCCAAAACTGCTTAATATGTGTGACTGGAATGAGTGGTGCATGAGAAAGAGCATACCTTAAGGGGGATGTGTTCAAATACGCCACCATTTGTGTGTATTGGGGAAACAGAGCATCATCAGCTTCAAGATACGCAATCATGTTGTGTTGAGATCTGAACCCCAATTCCAATTATGATGGTTTAAACTTTGGTGCCATTGATGAAAGCTGTTAAATTTAAGTGAGGAAGATGAAGTTGATAAGAGAAAATTGTGTTAGACAAGAAATATAGATACCCTGTTTAAAAATGGGAGCCAAATTTATAAGAGAAGAAAATGCATGTGATAGGCCCAAAAATAGGCATGTATTTTCAAAAATCAATCATGAAAATATGGAAAAATTATAAGTTTATCTCATGCATTAAATGTAAAGTAACAACTCCCAAAATTACGGCCTAAAAATATGTCAAAAAGTAACAACTGGGTAGGTCCCATTGAGTGTCAACGGTAAAAAATAACCTATCAACGCCCAACGGCTATAATCTTGTCAACGTTTGCCTATAGCCATGTCAGCGTCCAATTTGGTCACAACAACGCTTGGAAAATTCTTGTCAGCGTCCAAAAATAAAAATGTTTTAAAAATGAAAAATGACCTTAACAAGTAATTTATCCTAAAGAAGATAACCAAAAGCTGATAATTATTATAGGGCGGCAAGCACTGTCCAGTTATGCACACTTGCTTAAGCAAAATAGACATAACAGTCCTCTAGTGTCCCTTGCTAACAAAAACTCTTAACAACAAAGTTACCTTATAAAATCCCTTGTTACTCCCAGGTAATTCCCATAACAAAATTATTCCCAAGTCTCCCAACAGACCACAACCAATTCTAGGCCAAAAATGTCTTGGCAGCATGCATAGTATATCAACTTTGCATGCTACAGTGCCTCATGATTTAGTAAAACTAACTCATACTCACCTGTGGACACAATCTAGAATTGTGATAAGAGTATCATATGGATACCCAAACATCCTAAAGGTTCCTAAAACCTCCCCTTAAACTATGATACAAAAGTTTGCTAAAATCATGCATGAACATAAAAAATTTATGTCAAGATAGGAATGAAACATTCCAACCATCATCCATAAATAAAAAACTTGTCCAAATGCTTCTCCATTGATCCATAAGCAACTCTGTATCCAATGGTATACTGATAACACCATCTGCACATTTAGATTGAAAACCACAAAACTAACATTGTTGCTGACAACGCCCCGATAACACATGACAGTGTTGAGGGAAGCTTTGTCAGCGTTAGACAATTATATTGCTGACAACGTTGCAAAAACACTTATCAGCGTTCAAGCAACCTTTGTCAGTGTTAAAAAAATATAGTGGAAAATCTAAATCACCAATAAGACCAATAACAATGCATCATCATGTACATACTTTTACAAAAAGACTCCAAAACACATATTATGTGAGATTGACCATTCCAATACTTGTTACCAAGTATTGAAATCTCCCAGCATCAAAAGGTTTAGTTAGTAAATCTGACACATTTTCCTCAGTGTCAACCCTATCTGGTTGTATTAAACCTTTCTCAAAGCAATATCTTATAAAATGGTGTCTAATTTCTATATGTTTAGTTTTAGAATGATGTACAGGATTCTTAATGATGCATAAAGTGCTGCTATTGTCAACAAATATCTTGGTATGCATGATATTATACCCATAGTCCAACAGCTGGTTCTGAATCCACAAAACTTGGCCACAACAAGCAGCTGCAGCCACATACTCAGCTTCAGTTTTAGAATTAGCCACCATTGTTTGTTTCTTGCATTGCCAAGATATCAACCTGCTCCAAAGGAACTGACATCCACCAGTTGTGGATTTCCTATCAAATTTATCACCTCCATAATCACTATCTGAATATGAAATCAACTCCAATGGTGAATCCTTTGGGTACCACAAACCAAGACCAGGATAGCATCTTAGGTACCTAAAGATCCTCTTCACAGCATAAAGGTGACCTTCTTTGGGAGTCACTTGATGGCGTGCACAAGCACACACAACAAACATGATGTCAGGTCTGGAGGCAGTAAGATACATCAAGGATCCAATCATGGATCTATAGTGCCTGACATCAACATCTTTCCCATCTCCAATCTTTCCCCAAGGGTGTTCTCTATCCATAGGAGTAGTAGCCCTCTTTTCATGTGGAGAAAATCCAAACTTCTTCAAGATCTCAGCAACATATTTATCCTGGGAGATGAAGATACCATCTTCTTTCTGTTGAACTTGTAAACCAAGAAAGAAGTTCATCTCCCCCATAGCACTCATCTTGAATTTGTCTGTCATAAGCTTGGAGAAATCCTAACTCATCTTTGGATCAGTAGACCCAAAAATGATATCATCAACATAGACCTGGACAAGCAACACATCCTTGCCTTTCTTCTTTGTAAATAGTGTCTGATCTATGGTGCCCCTCTTGAAACCATTGTCCACCAAATAGGTAGACAAAGTACCATACCATTCTCTTGGGGCTTGATGAAGGCCATACATAGCCTTTTTGACTCTATACACTTTATCTGGATTCTCTAGATCCTCAAAACCAGGAGGCTGCATCACATATACTTCCTCAACAATAGTTCCATAGAGGAAAGCACTCTTGACATCCATTTGATAGACTGTGAAGCCCATGCAGGATGCATAGGCTAGAAAAATCCTAATAGCTTCAATCCTTGCAACTGGTGCAAAGACCTCCTCATAGTCTATCCCCTCCTCTTGTGTATAACCTTGAGCCACTAACCTTGCCTTGTTTCTGACCACAATGCCTCTTTCATCTCTTTTTTTCCTTAGAACCCATCTTGTCCCTATAGGTCTGACATATCTGGGACAATCAACCAGCTCCCAAACATCCTGAATTGCAAATTGGTGAAGCTCATCCTGCATTGCTTCCACCCAACTTGGTTCTTTGAGAGCGTCAAAAATTTTCTTGGGTTCCTGTTGTGACAGAAAACAGGCAAACAAACATGCTTGCACAAGAGGGGTATCAACCTTCTTGTGTATATTGGCAATAAACCCACCAAGACCTTGATGAGATCTTCTAGTCTGAACTGGAGTATCAACATTACCAATGATTTGTGAAGGAGGATGATTCTTCATGACTGAAGTAAGTACTCCTCCCTCAAACAGTCTGGTATCTTCAACTTCATTCTCCATGTTGCCAATATCTTCTTCATCAGACTCTCTTTCATCAACATGAGGATGAACCTCTTCATATATATTGGAAGGTTCACCTTGTTCAAAATTTGAAGAGAAAAGATGTGCAGTATTGTTGTCAACGCCTGAATCTTGTTTGTCAGCGCTTGGGCTAACAACGCTTGAATTGTTGTTGTCAACGTCTGAACCATCAACGTCTGAATTGGTCTTGTCAGCGCTAGATTTGCCTTTGTCAGGGCCTGAAGGACCATGCATGTTTGTATCTGGTGGTGCTTGGAAACCACCATTATCTTGTCCAGCAGCAGCAGCAGCAAAAGCATCTGTCTAAATGGGAATGGTAACATATTCTTGGATAGGAGATGTCTTTTCTGCTTGTGATCCAACCTTTTCAAAAACCTAAGTACCTGAAACATCAACAACTTGTTCCTCCATAACATTTGAAGTTACCTTCACAATGTCTGGATTAGTGACAGGCATATAATTTAACGTTCTAGATAAAGGTTCCAAGTCAAACAACCAATTAAGACCACTTTCAGGATCACTAGGTTTATTCTCTAAAACCTAACATGTACTCTTTCAAGTATACGTTTGTCCTCTTTAAGATAAACCCTATATCCCTTGCTCTGCACTGAATACCCCATTAAGTAACCCTCATCACCTTTTGCACTAAATTTCCCTAAGGCATCACTAGTGTCTAAAACTACTACATGACAACCAAAAGGTCTGAGAAAACCAATATTAGGTTTTCTACCCCAAAGTAACTCATAAGGTGTTTTGTTCTGAATTTTGTTAACCAATGCTCTATTTGGCACATAACAAGCTGTATTAACAGCCTCAACCCAAAAGGCTATAGGAAAATGAGCATCAGCCAACATTGTTCTGGCTGCTTCAATTAGGGTTCTATTTTTCCTCTCAGCAACCCCATTTTGTTGTGGGGTTCTAGCAATACTAAATTGCCTTGTAATTCCTTTCCTTGCACAGAAATCATCTAGCTTCGTATTCCTAAATTCTCCACCATTATCACTCCTAAGCATTTTAACCTCATTGCAAGACCTCTTCTCAATCTGAGTGATAAAATTAATCAGAATATCAGATGTGTCACTCTTCATAGCTAGAAAGAATGTCCAAGTAAACCTAGAAAAGTCATCTGTGATGACAAAGCAATATGACTTACCATTCAAACTTTCTATATTGGTTGGACCAAAGAGGTCCATGTGTAGCATATGAAGAGGTCTAGAACTAGTGTGCACCTGTTTGGACTTGAATGAGACCTTGTGCTGCTTGCCTTTAAGACATGCAACACAAGAGTGGTCATTGTGGAAGGCCTTCTCAGGCAAACTATCAACCAAACCAAGTCTCACAAGCCTATTTATATTTTTAAAATTTATGTGCCCTAGTCTCTTGTGCCACAAATTACTCTCATCTACTGAGGCCTTAGCATAAAAACAAGACATATTACTTTTCATTTTAATCCCATTCAAATTTACATTATATATGTCCTTATGCCTAGGTGTTCTATACTCAATATATTTCTCATCAGGGATCTTAAAATCCTTGCTTAACACCAAACACTCAGTATCAGTAAACATAACTTTATTTTGGTTATCACAAACTTGTGATACACTAAAAAGGTTGTAATCAAGTTCTTTTACCAGAAAGACGTTCTCAAAACGCAAATTCTTGGTGAGAAGGGTTCCTTTGCATGTGATAGTACCATATCCGCCTCCAAAGTATACCTTATCACCATCCTTAATGGGAGTGAAGTTTGTTAAGTAGTCTTCCTTCCCTGTCATGTGCCTTGAGCATCCACTATCCCAATATCCATAGTCATTGACCTATCTTTGAATGCCCTGCACATAAAGAAAACAAATTAGTTTTCTTTGGGAACCCAAGTCTTAAAAGACTTGGATTCATCTGGTTGTTCAATAAGAACAGACTTAGTTCTCACAACAACCCCATTCTCATCCTTCTTAGGATGAAATACCCAGTTAACCCCAATAGGTTTTGTAATGACTTTTGAAATGTAATTAAATCTATTGCAAGTCATTGAAATCCCATTATCATTAGGGTTTTGATCTTTCTTGGGTCTCCATGTTAAGCTTGAAGAAGCTTTAGACCCCTTACCTTGTGGTTGCCAATATTTAGGTCTGGTCACGTTTCTGTCAGCGTTAGAATTTGTCCTGTCAACGCTGAAATTACCCTTGTCAGCGTTGAACCTAGGGTTTGCTATAGAAACCCATTGCCTATTTGACCAGGTGTTTGTCTTTTGAAATGGTCTTTGTCCATGAGTGTTAGACCCTCTAGTAAAGAATGGGGCAGGTCTAATCACTTGTGGGCTTTGCTGCACACAAGGTTTGGGTCTGACAACGTTTGAATTCCTAACAACGTTGACTTTGTTCCTGTCAGAGCTGAAATTGTTCCTGTCAGCGCTGGCTTTGGGAGCGTTGACACACTTGTAAGCCAAGTGAGAAAAGCTACCACAAGTGTAACAGGCGTTTCTAGACACAACCTTAGGTCTAGAAGAGAAGAAGCCTGTTCCATGATTGCTAACTTGGCTCTTGGGTGACCTAGTCTTCCTATACATCTCTGCATATTTAATGCTAGGTTTTCTATCAGTGTTTGAGCCTAGGTCAACAACTTTACCAGTGTGTGGGTTAGTAACCTTAATGGGTGTTGACTCATTGGGACTTTCACATAGTAAGCCATCCTTAACAAATAAAGTAGGGTTAGCTTTCTTCCATTCATTCAAGTCAGTCAACTTTTGTTGATACTCTTCAACTGGAATGACAACTCTTGGTGGAGGAATGAATTACTCCTCTTGGAGCTCTGGAAAACCAATCCAAGATAGGTCCTTTTGTTGGACACCATAGAAGTCACCAGCTGGTGGTGGAACCAAAGAGTAATCATTCATCCCAATCCCAGTCATGTCCTTAAGATCCCTTTGTTTACCCACACAGTCTCCTAAGGTTTGGGTGGCTCTATCAAATCTTTGAATTTTAAGGCTAACATTATCTTTATTCTTAATAGCCTCATCTAACTTAGCCTGTAACTCACCATTAACCATTTCCATGATATTTCTAATATCCATACTAGCATCTAACTCATGTTTTAAGATATTGATTTTATTTTTTAAATCAAATTCCATTTTCTTGTACTCAGAAACGGTTTTCTCAGTTTCAGTGAGAGCTAGTTGGTAATTAGACAATTTACATCTTTCAGTACACATATCAATTAATAATCTTAACACCTCTTTGTTAAGTCTTTCAGTATTTAACCTATAACCTTTGCTACAAAAAGCGTCATCATATACCTCATTATCAGATGAAGAGGAGGAGTGTGCCATGAGAGCATATTCAACATGCTCTTCTTCTTCAATTTCAGCAACCAAAGCTTTATCCTGTTCAACATTCTTAGCCAGATAGCTCCAGTCCCATCCCATACCATCAGTTCCTTGAACTGCAACCATGGCTTTGGAATCCTGAGCTTTAACAACCTGACTTGAAGGTTTACCAGCATCAGATCTTCTAGGAGATCTGCATTCCCTCATGAAGTGCCCCATGCGATGACAGTTGTAGCATTCAACTTTGGATTTATGAAACTATGAATTTTATTCCAATTAATTTACGTTCCACGGATCGACTCGAATTTGAACTCCAATTAACGTTAGACTATATTTGTTTTTGGTGACAAGTATTTTTGTACTTTTTAAACTAAAAGACTAATTAAAAATTAATCTAATAAAACTTAAGCATTAAACTTAATCTAATTTAAAAATCTAATTTAAACTAATTTTAATAAACAAACTATTTTAAAATAAATCTAATTAATTTGAAACTAAAAAGAACTTTTAAATGAAATTTTATAAAAACTATTTTAGAACAAAACTAAATCGAAAACTAATTTAAAATTCCTAAAGTAAAAAAAATAAAAATATATATATATATATATTTTATCTTTTTATTTTTCGTTGTAAAAGAAAATATAATACTTTTTAAATAAAACTTTTTAATTAAAAACTTGTATTAAAAAAAACTAAATAAACTTGTTTTAATCTACTTTAAACAAATCTGGCACTAATTAATTACCTATATTAATTGAGTAAAGGGAAATAGAACACAGAAAGGTGACTAGCATAATGGTTGGGGTGTTGTACAGGGGAACGAGAGGTCACGGGTTCAATACCCAGCAGTGACACAAAAGTAAATTTTTAGCTATTATATTTTTATTAACTTTTTTTTTTGACAAATATATTTATAGCAGACCAGTTAGTCTGTTATATCAGCAATACATAAATAAGCTAAAGATGCTGAAACATAAATAAACATCAAAGTTAAGCAAATAGCAGTTCTAAAACAATACTAAACGGATTAAGCAAAACGAAAGCACCAAAATAAGCAAAGATGGATTAAGCTATGATCTAAATAACAGATAAGCAGTTTAAGGAGATTAAGCAACTGAAATAAAATCAATTAAGTAGTGATAACCGAATATTAGCAATACTAAATAAGCTAAAATAAAACAAATAGAAAAGTTGAACCAATAAAAGCTATACGGTCTAAACTGAAATAAGACTAATAAGCAGAAAACCAATAAGCTGAAGCAAATAAGCAAATAATCTAAACAGACCAAATCCTAAAACAGTAGATATAACACAAGCAGATTAATCACTATCAAATTAAAAAAAAAATAAAAAATCAAAACAACCTATATAAACTAAAAAACAGAATCGAACAAAAAAACTTTAGCAGATCTAAACAACTTACCCAAAATAGTACTATTAACTAAGCAAATACCCAAAAATATAACAAAAGTATAAGCAGATATATCAACTAGACATTAAACTAAATCAAATCTTAACCAAAAATTAAAAGAGAAAAGGAAATTAAAACCTTGATGTTGAAAACCTTTGAGCCGAAGGATTGGCGCTGAGCCACCTTAAGATCGAATCAAATCAGTTCAATCACCAACTTCAAACCATCATCATCACCATCAGTGTCTCGAACAAAACCATTCCCTCGAACAGAAATTGAATTCGAACCGAAACAAATGCACAGTAACCGAGAACAATAATCCTTTTATACTTCCCAGTGGGGAAATATTTTCTACACTTTCTTCTTTATTTTTTTTTATATTTCTTTTAAACCGAATAATAATAATCAGTAACAAAACAGGATTTAAAGATCGAAATAAATCTTGCAAGAAATTTAAATTAGACTGAATTTAATTAAAATATACTTTTCATTAATTAAAATTAAGAGTACAATACTAAAAAAAATGAAAATACAATATTAAACCCTAATCTAATTTACTAAAATTAAAATAAAGAAAAGTGCTATCTAACATTACAGATTAAGGGGGTTTTATAGGAGAACCCCGAACCTTCTAGGTTCTCCTTGGTGCCCACGGTGAGGGATCAAAGCCATTAATTCTTCTTTTCTTCTTCTCTCTTGATTCCAACGGGTGTGATTGATTTTGGTATCCACGGGTTGCCAGCATGGAATGGTGATTGGTGGATTTGTGCCACGTTAGGATGAGAGGACCACCTTGGGTGTTTTGATCCGATTCTTGGGGGGTTTAATTTCTTTTGATGTGAATTAATTGAAATTAACAAAAGCCCCAATTTTTTCTTGGTCAATTTCTTGATGGGTAAATAATTAGGGTTAAAAATTATGGTGCGTCTGGATTTTGGGGGAGGAGAGAGTGAATGATGATTTTATTTTTTTTCTTGTTTTTATCGTAAAAATTTGGTAAGTGTGAGTAAATATTGAAACGCGTGGTGGGATTGTGTGTGGGTGAGATGCACGGTAAGATTGGGTGTGTGTTACAAAACGTTTATTAAAACGAGTGTGTTGTGTGTGTTGCTACACGTGGGGTGTGAGGAGCGGGTTGACTGTTTTGTGTTGACCAATAATTTGCCAAAGTGAAAACTTTGCAAAGTAAATGAAAACAATTCGTTTATTGTTTGTTGGGCTAGTGGCCCAAATTCTTGACTCCCATCGTTTTATATTGGCTTGTGGCCCAAATGCCTTATATTCGTATGTCGTAAATAGCCAAATGGGCTTAATGGGCTCTTCTTTTCCAAAGATAATATTTTTATCCACACAAATGGGCTTTCTGGCCCATTAATCACAAGTGGGACCTACAAGCCTGTTAATCTCCATAAAAATTAAATCCGCTAAAACTCGAACTTGAATTCGCCATTTCTTCAAACTCGTGTCGGTTTAACCGGTTTCCGTGATCGTCGGCACACTTTTGGTCTTTTGACTTTGTCTTGGTCTCTTTTCAGACTTTTCTTCAACTTTTGACCGTGAAATCCCGTGTTTTCTCTTCTTTTGATCATTTGTACCTATTTTAACACAAAAACACAAAACCACACGTAATTCCGACATTTATGATAATAAACACATGATTCGGTCTTGTTTTTCCTTGATTTTAGTGGCAAAAGGATAAGTGTTTACACACTTATTAATTTATCAAATCCAGCTGTGTCCTTAGCATTGAAGGTCATCTTCTTTTTAAACCTTCTGTTCCACCTATTTGCTCTTATACTAGCAAGAGCCATGTTCCACTTAATGTCCATCTCTTCTAAGTGCTCATCACTTATCTGCTCAAGGTCCTCATATGTAATCACTGAACTATTGGGCAAAGAAGCAATGTAAGCACAAACAGTATCCAAATCCAAACCAGCAGGTTTAACTCTTAGGGAGTCATTCCTGAATGTGTCAGTGTCTGAATAGGAGACGTTGACAGGACTTGTTCCAGCGCTGACATATGATGATCCAGTAACTGGATGCATGTAAGAGTCCTTCTGATTGAATTGACGTTCACTATGAGAGAAGAAGGCCATGTTACTGTTGGTAGACGTGCTTCCATGCCCTAAAAGAGTTTCATCTTCCAACAGCCTTAGTTTGTTGTAGATGTCATCAAACGAGGAGCTCTTGTAAGTATTGTTGGCAATAATAGATCTTGCCTCAATCTTCCATGCCTCACCAAGACTTTTAAGAAAGGTAGCATTAATGTCAACATCACCAACTTGTGTTCCCATGAAGGACAACTTGCTTGTAATGTCAAGCAATCTGCTTCTCACACTACTCAGTTTCTCATTGGGTTGAGCTTTGAAGACAGCATAATCATGCATGAGTTGCTTTTTCTTTTCTTCCTTAGTGTCTGCATTGCCACCATATGCAACTTCAAGAGCTGCCCAAAGATCCCTAGCAGATTTATAGCCTCTATATGTATGCTGGTTTTCTTGTCCCAAAGAGACTTTCAGAATATTTAGGGCTTTCATGTCAACCCTACTCTTTGCTATGTCATCAGCAGCCACAGCTCTACCATCTCCAGGTTTTTCTCTCTTATCCTCTTCAGAACATCCAGCAACAGCTGTTCTTCCAGCAATAGCATTAGCAATCTTTTGGGCTTTATTGAATGTGTTTCCATATTCAATAATCTCCCAGAGTGTGTAGTCATAGATCCCCAGATATTGCTCAAAGTTGAATTTCCACAAATCAAAGTTGGTTGCATCAAGCATGGGAATCTTGATGTTTGGTAAAGGTGAGGAGGAGGAAGTTATTGCTTCAGACATGATGTTGTTAGGGTTTTGGTGATTTTTAGGGTTCTTGTGTTCTTTAAGATCAAAAGTTCCTCAACAAGGTCTGATACCACTTGTTAATCCCAAACTTAGATCGATTTAGCTTTATGTATTCGAGATTAGATCAAGTAATACACTTAGAGAAACCTTTGTATATGCTTATGAATCTAAGTGTTATGCGGAATTTAACACTTAAACAAGAACACACAATGATATAAACAAACATTCACTTTGATTATCAATATCAAACTTGCTTACAATGAAAGTAGTTTTAAAATGAAAACTTATATCAAACATTAACCTAAAGGTCTTCTTTTATAGACATAAGAAGCCTTGTACAATAATCTACGTATCAGCTATTCTAGGTAAAGATAAATATAGAAAATACATTGTTGTTCCTATCTTTACTAGAAGTAATCTAGAATACAATAAACGCGTAGAGTATATCTTGCCATCAGTGCTTGTCTTCAATGTGTCAACGCTTGACTTCATCTTGTCAACGCTTGAGCTGTCAGCGCTTGTTTTGTTCTTGTCAACGCTTGTTTTGTTCTTGTCAGCGCTCAAGTGATCTGGCCTTAATTTATTCCCAACATTTAGAATCAAATTTTGAGTCAAGTAGTGGTTTTTGGGCTTATTTGGGCCACTTTTTCTTATTGGGCTCGATTTGGCCCATTAAGGGTATTTAGGTAATTTCAACTTCATTTCGGTGTTATTTAGGTTAAATTAAGCTAGTTTGCAACTTTTTAGAATTTTTTAGCATTTTGGATTTTTATTAATATTTTAATATTATTTTATTATTAAAACTAAAAGTCTGATTTTCTAAGTTTTATATTTTTCGTAGATTTTAGACACTTAATTAGGAATTTTACAACTTTCCAAATATTTTTAGGGTCTTTCAGTTATTTTCTAGAATTATTTTAAGTTTTAATAGTTTTTAATTGTTTTTAAATAGTTTTAATTAATTTTAAAATTTTTCAAAAATAGTTTTAAATTAATTTAGGGTATTTTAGAGGTTTACAAAGTGATAAAACTCATTTTGGGCTTTTTTATTAATTAAATTGATTTTTAGGGCTTTAATTAGCATTAAAAAAACATTATTTAATTAAAAAAAAGGTTTGGGTGATTTTTTATTTTTTGTAAACTCTTAATACAAATTTTTAAGTTAAATAAAATTTGAATTTTATAAAATCTTTTAATTCTCTTTTGTGTTTATTAAAAGTTGGTGTTAGAATAGCATTAATTTGAGTTCCATTTGATCATTAAGACCTACCTTAATCTTGTGGTTAAGGCACGTCTTTGTTTGAAGGTTTTCAAGGTTCAAAATCCTTGAAATCCTAGTTTCTGTTTTGGTTATATACTTGTACTAACCCTTAGCCAACAGCCTTAAGCTCCTTCAAGCTTGTTGACACCAAGCCTGAGAAGAGTTATAAGCTCTTGGTTGAGTTGTTTGCTTATTTGTGTTGAAGAATTTTCATAATCAAATCCTTGTTCTACTTTGAACATCACCAGGATTTGATCTTTCTTCTTGAAGAACCTTGGTCCTGTTCTAGTTGTTGAATAGGGTCCAAGGAGCATAGCTGGCCCTCCTAGGATGTTGTGGAGGGCAGGTATAATCACTTGTTTAAGACTCCTCTAAAAATTTCATGTTACTGCCTGTTTTGGATTTGGTGCTTTGATTTTGTGTTCTTGTGTTTAAGGTTGTGATCTTAGTGTTTGATTCTGTTAGTTGTCACCTAGGAAGTGTTTTTGATTCATAAAATCAGTAGGTTATTAGTGAAAATCACAAGTTGATTTGAAAAATGATAGATTAAGGGTTTGTTTGGGATAACAGCTTGATTTAGGTTTGTGTTGATTTGTGTTGATGCTTTGTGGTGTGTTGTGTTTGTATCTGTTTAGTGGGTGCTAAGTATCATTTGTCTGTAGGTTTTGTGGTTTGAAACACCTAGATCTATAAAAGGGCTATAAAACCTTGTTTACGTGATAAAATTGGCTATAGTTTAAGGGAAACCTAGATTTAATCATAGACTAGGGTTAACAAGTGATTAAAGTTAGTTAATAACACCAGGGAAAGAGATTTGGATGCTTGAAATTGGATTTGTGGTCAATTAGATCAGCAAAGGTTTTTGCATATTCTACTTGTGCTTATTAGTAACTGTTGGTGCTTGAATATGCTTATTTAGTTTGATCCTTTGCTTGAAACAAGTTTATTTGTTCTTATTGGACTTTATTATAGCTTGTGTATGCATTTGGTTCAATTTGGCTGGCTTATTCATGCTAAAACTGCTTATTTGTTCATAACTGCTTAATATCAAGGTCTGTGCAATATCTGTGGACTGTTTGCTTAATCTGGGCTTATTTGTGTGAACCAATTTTTGATTTCTTTGTTGATATAGACTCCTTGTGATTCACTAATCACAAGGGTGCCCTTGTTTCCATTTGAATCCAACTGGATCTCTCTAAAAAGCTTGGTCAAATAGTCAAAGTAGTGGGAACTCCTTTCCCCTGCTGCTAGCCACTGCTAGTGTATTTTGGGTTTCAGCTTATCAAAAAGCTATAATAGCTTATTTTAACCAGCAACAACTTGGATTTTGTAATAGGTGCTCATTATTTGACCTATTTGTTCATACTGGAGCATTTGGTGGGTTGACTTTAGGGTTTGACTAGAAAACCAACTTAAATGACTTTTTCATAAGTTCTTATTGGCTTATTCTGGCTTATTGGTTTTGCTTATTGGAATTTTGTTGATTGATTTGGCTTATTGAAGTCATTTGTGACATTTTACAAGTTGAATCAAATCCTGAGGTGCCCTAAATCTCAAACCCGACTATTTTGTCGTTTTTTGGATTTGTACTTTGCTTATTTCTGGCTTATTGAGTGTGCTTTTTCAAAATTTCTTTTTACAGATCTCTTTGGTATCCAATAAGAAGGTTGTGTGTCAAATTAGTTCTTATGGCATTAGCTTATTGCTTAATGGGCTTAATGGCCCAATAAGGATAAGCTGTTTTCTTAATAAGCTGTGATAAGCTCACTTTCAGCTTTTGGGCCTTCAGAGTTTTGTGTTTAGAATTAAATTTTGAGTCAGATTGGGCTTTTCCAAGTCAATTGGGCCAAGTCTGACTTTTTGGGCTAAAAAGCCCATTTGTGTTGACTGATTTTGGTTTTGGCCCATTTGAGGGCCCAATAGGGGTATTCTGGTCATTTCACTTTCATTTTATGTTTATTTAGGTTAAAATAAACTATTTTGCAAGTTTTTAGAATTTTTTATAATTTTTGGATTTTTAATATTATTTTAATATTATTTTATTATTATTTTTCAAATTTCACATTTTTTGCACTTTTTATATTTTTCTTAGCTTAAATACATTAAAATAGGAATTTTGCAACTTTTAGATTAATTTTATCATCTTTAGATTAATTTTTATAATTATTTTAAGTTTTAATAGTTCTTAAATCATTTTAAATAGTTTTTCTCAGTTTAAAAATTTCTAAAAATAGTTTTTAATCTTTTTAGGTTATTTTAGAGTTTACCAATTGAAAAATCTTTATTTGGGCTTTTTGATAATTAATTTGATTTTTAGGGCATTAATTAGCACTTAAAAATTGATTATTTAATTAATTAAAAGGTTTGAAAAAGTTTTGATCATATGTAAACTCTTAGTTTATTTATTTTGATTTTTGGTGAATTTTTGGTAATTTTTAGAATTAATATTTATTTTAGCTTATTTTACGGTTTTACGTGTATAGTAGTAATTAATTTCACGTCTTCGTCATTCTCTTTTCTCATCCCCTTCTAACCAATATTAATCTCAAACCAATTACGAATTATTCAAACACATATACCTCCTTGGGAAACGAACTTTCACATCATAAGGGTCATTAACACTTGATTTTTCCTAAAATCATTTGTTTAATACTTACCGCTTATACGCCTTTTTGCTAAAAGGTCGTATTTTACCACAATCACAATGCATTAATTTCAAAGCACGGTTTACATTTTTCATCATAAATAACCCACCTTGCCCTTTATTAAATACTAAACTTTAAGGAAATTAAAAAGATAGAAATATGTACAAAACAAGTAAAGAAATCAAAGACTTACATTGGGGTTTTGGCTGCCATGAATGTTTATCATCCTCAAGTTTGACGTTCCCTATACCAAGCTTAAAAACGAGATCATTGTTATTATAAGTTAGCAAACTAACATGAATTCATGTGGACCAGTTATTTACTTAGACTCCCTTATTCCTATGTGTATCTCTTATATTTTAATATTGTCTTGAATGATCACGAGGATGCCTTGTTTGACTTATTTCGATAGTTTATTTAGGCCGAAAATAAAGTGGGACGATTTAAGCAATAGTTTGCTAAAGGACAAAATCTTTTAAAACTGCTTCTCGGGACCTCTTAAAGTTCATATCTTGGCATAACTCGCTTCACGATTTGAGACCTTTCTCAGACTGATATTTGGCAGCGACTTCATACTTCAAATCTTGAGAGACGTTCTTGATATTATGGTCTTTTCTTCATAATAGGAATTTCTTCACTTTTTTTAGAGATTCTTCATACTTGGACCACGACTTCTTCATTTTTCTCCAATCGTTATTTTGGCCTTTGATATACAACGATCCGCCTCCTTTTAAGACTTGGATCTATTTATCCTCATACATTGTTAGGGCCTTTTTGGATAGACTTCTCCATAATCTTTAGGGGATTATTTGCCTTTCGTCGTGTGTCTCGATCCTTCATATTGATTTTCGATAAATGATTCTTCACATCACTTTTGGATCTTTAGAACCAAAATGTAGCCCTCATGCCTTGTTAGGGCCTTTTCGGACTCGCCAATAAGTTATGCCTTGGCTATGAACTCTAATTAATACCGAGCAACTTTTAAACGATCTTGTGCTAGAAGCTAAGTAACCTTTCAAATCGTACAACCTTATTTATTGTATTTAAATTTATTAGCAAGCGATGGGAGAAAAAGCATATAATCAACTCAGATAAATTCACGAAAGAATACCAAACATATAATTGACTCTATCATATCTCGTTCTACACAATTTAAAATCTCAAGGAATGAGACTCGTGGATGCTTAGCCAATTAAATCAAAGTTTTGGGTTTTTGAGTAATCTATAGGATCTTGCAAACTCTTAGACTCTTTCAAGTTTAGAATTTTCGTTTTAAAGTTCCCTTGATAAATGACTCTCTAGGATCAATTATAGGAACTTGCGAAAAGTTCTTGTTCTTAACCCGTGAGAGTTAAGACTTTCGCGTTTTAAAGCTCCCTATATAAAAGCCTAGCAAAACTTGACTTAAACACGTTAAGGATACTAGCTAGAGTAAACTTAGATAAGTAAACTCAAGTTGAGTCAAAATATTCACGACTTGAAAAATTTAAAACCACTTTATTAAACTTTATTTTTAGCAAAGAAAGTAAATAACGATAACAAAGGAAACTACAAGGCCAAAATAGATTAAATATTTTGAAAAATGTCGAAAAATCAAATTTTCTAGTTAAAATGGGGACAAATTAATGGATACTAGCTAGAGTAAACTTAGATAAGTAAACCGAGAGATCATCCATGAAGACTTCCATGGTTTGCTCAACCATGTCATGGAAGATAGTCAACATGCACCTTTGGAAAGTCCCAGGAGCATTACATAAGCCGAAGGGCATGCTTTTGTAAGCAAATGTTCCATAAGGACAAGTGAATGTTGTTTTTTCTTGATCTTTAGGATTTTGAAAATACCTGGAGAAACCGTCTAAGAAGCAGTAATTGTGATTACCCGCTATATGTTCAAGCATTTGGTCCATGAAAGGAAGGGGAAATGATCCTTTCTTGTAGCATCATTGAGTTTGTGATAGTCTATACAAACTCTCCACCCTGTAACGAGACGAGTAGGATTCAACTCGTTGTTTTTATTGGGCACAACGGTGATTCCGCCTTTCTTAGGCACACAATGGACCGGACTAACCCATGGTGAATCCGAGATAGGGTAGATCATTTCCGCATCAAGAAGTTTGATAACCTCTTTTTTGATAACGTCATGGATCATGGGATTCACCCTTCTTTGGTTTTGAATAGTGGGCTTAAAGTCGTCCTCCATGAGAATTTTATGTGTGCAAAAGTGAGGATCAATTCCACGAATATCGGATATTTTCCAAGCACGGCGATAAGGCGAGATTTTTCTTCTTCTTTCAAGTCCTTTGCGATGATGACGGGTGACTTCTTATTGTCTTCAAGGAAAACGTACTCGAGATGAGACGAAAGATCCTTAAGCTCTAAATCCGGAGGATTTTCGATGGACGGCGTAGTAAAATTCGGATCATCGATATAGATTTCCTTAGGAGACTGTGGAGAAATATGGTCCTCATTGAGAAGTTTCTGAATGGTACAAATGTCTTCATCCCAATCGGAGGGAGAATCGTCATATTGTAAGTCCACATCTCCCAAAGTTGCTTCAAAGTTTTTGAAAAGGAAATCACTTTCTCCAAATGGAGTTAGTTAAGGAGAAATAGAGGCAACGGTCTCAACAATGGGTAGAGAAGAAGAACCACATTTACAAGCATCTATGAAATGCTCTTCACAAGCCTCATCAAGAACGTCAATGAAATTAACACTCTCATTTTCAGAAGACTGCTTAGAAAGTTTACCCATATGAAGACGATTTTACCGTCACCAACTCTCATGATTAATTTGCCCGCGGCGAAATCATTGAGAGTGCGACTGGTCCTCAAGAATGGACGTCCAACGATTAATGGAACACGAGGGTCCATCTCGTAGTCAACGACAACAAAATCCGCCAGAAAGGTGAATTTGTCGACACCGACCAAGACATCTTCGGCTATCCCCACTGGATAAGCAACCGTACGGTTAGCTAATTCTAAAGTCATTCGTGTGGGGACTAGCTCGGGTAGAGACAATTGTTTCCAAATGCATAAAGGCATTAAGTTTATACTAGCACCTAGATCGGCTAGGGCCATACAATTCTCTACCCCGGGGAAGTTGCAAGGAATGAGAAAACGACCCGGATCACCAAGTTTGGTGGGTAATTTCCTTAAGAGCATTCCAGAGCAAATCTCGTTAAGTTGGGTCTGAGCAATATCAAGAAGTTTCTCTTTATCAATGTGAAGATCTTTAAACATTTTAGCATATTTCGGCATGTGAGCGAGAGCCTCAGCAAAGGAGATGCTGAAATTCAGTTGTTTAAACATTATGAGAAAGTTAGAAACCTGAATATCATCCTTGTTCTTCAACTTCTCTTTCCTCAAACTTGAGGGATAAGGTTTATTGGGTTTAGATGAAGGCTTTGGAATGGAATTCTCACTCGTATCCTTGGGTGGTGGAGGGGTGGAAGTGGAAGGTGGAGGAATTGGGGAAATAGAAGGTGGAGGAATTGGAGAAGTAGAAGGTGGAGGAATTGGAGAAGGGGACTCGTTTTCCTTTATCACAATCACCGGTGTAGGTGTATGATACAAGGGCTTTTGACACCCCGTATAAAAATTAAAGTTCGTTGTGTTGGTCTAATCGAATTGATCTAGGTTCTATGTGTGACTCTGTTGTTTTTGGTGGAACAAAGATGTGTCGTTGTAGTGTTTAAAATTTAAAGGTGCAAAACAATTAAAGTAAAAGTGCAATTAAAATAAATCTAACTCTGATTAAAATAAATGGTGCAAGAATTAAAAGGCGCACTAAAAGTAAATAACGCAAACTTAAATCTAACTAAGGCAAACTTACAACGCAACTAAAACTAAATCTTAAACTAAGGCAAATAAACTTAAAGTGCGGTTAAGTAAAAAGGCGGGAAAAATAAAGCTTAAAATAAAAAGGCAGAAAACTAAAAACTAAGATTTCCCTATCCGGAATAAACTCCTATTCGGAATAAATGGCTATTCGGAATATCTGTCCCTATTCGGAATGTCACCCTACTCGGAATATTTGTCTACTCGGAATGTCAGACCTATGCGGAATCAAGCCCCTATTCGGAATAATACCTCTATCCGGAATATCTAGTCTATTCAGAATAAAGTCCCTACTCGGAATAATTGGCCTATTCGGAATATTGTCACCTATTCGGAATATCCTCCTATGCGGAATATTAACTCTATTCGGAATAACTTGGCTATTCGCAAAGATACCCCTATTCGGAAAGTTAGTCTTACTCGGAATATAGCTCCTATGCGGAATAATTTCCTATTCGGAAAATCACCCTTACTCGGAATGTTTAATGTTCCGAATAGAGCACAAACTGGCAATCCCCTATTCGGAATGTTAGTTGGGCACGAATCTGGGCAAGATCAGTAATGAGAAAACCGAAGAACAAGGAAAGATAAAAACGCACGGATCTAACAAAAACTTAACCAAATCAACAAAAAGATTAAATCAAACTAATAACCAAACAACTATTAAACATAAATAATCAATCCAAAACAATCAAACTCACAAAACTTAATCAAAATAATCAAAACCCACTTAAATAAAGCAACAAAAATAAAGAACATGAACATAAACAAATCAACTCAAAGATTAAAGAAAGGTAGAATGAGATTAACAAGATAAAGATAAAGATTAACAAGAATTAAAAAGAAAAACTTACTTGAAATTAAATGGTAATTAAGGTGCAAGACAAGTTAATTAAATGGACAAGTATTTAAAGGTGCAAGTAATTAAAAATGGAAGAGATAGTTTGTCAAGCTATCCAACAACCACAAATGATTAACAGCTAATGCTATTTATAGGGGAGGATTAAGGAAGCTTCCTCCCCTCCTTCATTTCTTGTTAATTGCGGGATTAAGTCCCTCCTTCATTTAATCTTCATTAATTGCGTCATTAGTCCTTTTCTTCTAATCTTTCTTTTAAATTTGGACTTTAAGGAATTGTGGCTCGGGATATCTTTTGAACTCGTCTTTAATTTCTTCAATAAAATAGACTTGAGTTTCTCGGCTTTTGATAAACTTCCGTCTTTTGACTTTTTCTTCGATAAATCTTCCGAATTGGTCTTGGACTTCCGTTCTTTTTCCACTCTTGACTTCTCGACTCCGTCTTTCATCCTTTTCTTCAATAAAAGTCAGTAAATGCCCGTGAATGTCCGTGTTTTCTCCACTTTTCACCTTTTCATCCTAAATCACAACAAAAACACAAACCACGCATAATTCCGACATAAAATACACGTTTTGGTCCGGTTATTATTGTAATTAAGTGGTAGAAAAGATGGATGTTTACACACCTATCAAATCCCCTACACTTGACCATTGCAATGTCCTCATGCAATGCATTAGTTACAAAGCAAGATTACACTTTTCATCATAATCAATCCACGTTGGCCTTTATTAAAGAGATAGAAAATTAAAAACATACAAAATAAAGAAATCAAAAGCATACCTTGGGTTTTGGAATTGTTATGAATAATCATCATTCTCAAGTTTTCACTTCCTCCAAACCAAGCTTAAAAACGAGATCATTGTTATTATAAATTAGTAAACTAACACGAACTCATGTGGGCCAATTATTCACTTAGATTCCCTTATTCCTAGGGGTATCTCTTATATTTTATTATTTGTCTTGAATGATCCCAAGGATGCATTTTTGACTTATTTCGCTAGTTATTAAGTCTGAAAAAAAAGTGAACGATTTAATCAATAGTTAGCTAAAGGACCAAATCTTTTAAAACTGCTTCTCGGGACCTCATAAAGTTCATATCTTGGCATAACTCGTTTCGTGATTTGAGACCTTTCTCGGACCGATATTTGGCAGCGACTTCATACTTCAAACCTTGAGAGACGTTCATGAAATAATGGTCTTCTCTTCATAATGGAATTTCTTCACTTGAAGTTTTAAGAGATTCATACTTGGACCACGACTTCTTCATTTTTCTCCAATCTTTATTTTGGACTTTGTTATACAACGGTCCGCCTCCTTTTATGACTTGGATCTATTTATCCTCATACCTTGTTAGGGTCTTTTCGGATACACTTCTCCATGACTTTTGGGGAGTTTTGCTTTACGTCGTGTGTCTCGATCCTTCATATTGATTTTCGATAAATGATTCTTCACATCACTTTTGGATCTTTAGCAACAAAATATAGCCCTCATGCCTTGTTAGGGCCTTTTCGGACTTGCCAATCTTCGCGTCCCGCTTCAATAAGTTATGCCTTGGCTATGAACTCTAATCCATACCGAGCAACTTTTAAACGATCTGGGGCTAGAAGCTAAGTAACTTTTCAAATCGTACAACCTTATTTATTAGCAGATAAATTTATTAGCAAGCGATGGGAGAAAAGGCTCATAATTAACTCACATAAATTCACGAAAGAATACCGAACTTATAATTGGCTCTATCATCTCTCGTTCTCCACAGTTTAAAATCTCAAGTAATGAGACTCATGGATACTTAGCCTATTAAATCAAAGTTTTGGGTTTTCGAGTTGCCTATAGGATCTTGCAAATTCTTAGACTCTTTCAAGTTTAGAAATCGCATTTTAAAGTTCCCTTGATAAACGACTCTCTAGGATCAGTTATAGGAACTTGCGAAAAGTTCTTGTTCTTAACCCGTGAGAGTTAAGACTTTCGCGTTTTATAGCTCCCTATATAAAAGCCTAGCAAAACTTGACTTAAACACGTTAAGGATACTAGCTAGAGTAAACTCGGATTGAGTCAAAAGATTCACAACGTTTGAAAATTAAAACCACTTATTAAACATTTATTCTAATTAAGGAAAGAAAATAACTATACAAAAGGGAAAAACTAATAGGCCAAAATAGATCAAAAATTTTGAAAAATGTCGAAAAATTGATTTTCCGGTTAAAATGAGGACAAATACAAGGAAAAGACCACTTAACTTCGATAGAAGTCCCCCTACACTTAAGATAAACATTTTCCTCAATTTTTAAGCATGTGGGAGTAAACTACCCTACACTTAGGACATTGTGCACGTTGTTTAAATCTCGCTAAGGAAAAGACAACTAAAGAGATTCCTATTTTAATATTGAGAAAATATAAAATAGTGAATCGAAAAGAGTTTAGGATAGAACCGGGAAGAAGTAGAACACGAAATCACGGGTCGTCAAAAATCATCAAGAGTAGATCATTGAAGCTCGAATCCCGGATTAAGAAGTGAGGAGAGGGAATAGCAAACCAAAGGGTCTTCCCCCTACACTTATGCTAAAGAAAGCGAAAAGATAGATGCATGGGTTGCCTCCCAAGAAGCGCTTGATTTTTGTTAACCGAGTCGTGAGCCTGACTCGACCTTGATCATCAACGGAAGAAGCATGAAACATATCCACCAGGATCAAAGACATAGTTTTCATCGAGCAAATAATACAAGCTTAAGGCGAACAAGGCAAGCCAAAGAAGAAGTGGCAGGGTTCCCTTAAGCAGCGATGGAGCACGGTGGAAGCAAGTAGGAAGCGGTGCAAGCATGTCTTCAAAATTTCCAAAGATTTTTCCTTTTATTTCATCAGGTGGATACTGAGATGGCTTAAAAACTTTAATATCGGGGTCGAACACCTTTTCCTTTAAGGGAAAATATCACTCAGGCTCAGCCGAGTGTGAAGAAGATCCACAAAGAAGCACAACCTCGTCCTCAGAAGAAGGACAAAGAGGTGTCAAATTGTATGTGCAACGGATTTCGGTGTCGATCGGTTTCTTCTCCTTTGACAAAATGTTCTTCAAATCCAAAGTAGGATCAAGGCGATAATCTTCAAAGTCTAAAGGAGGAGCATCACTCTCATGAGGGAAGTAAGTGTTGAGAAATTCAGAGAAATCTTCCTCAAATGAATAATCGTCCAAAGTAGGATCGAGTGATGGCGGAGGATCTTCATCATGTGAAGAATCGCTCGAGAGAGTATCAGCCTCATCAAAATCATCGAAAGTGGGAAGCTCGGGATACTCAGAAGTACAATCAAAATCATCCGAATCTGAGCTAGAATCATCATCATCATAAGCATCAAAGACCGGTGGCGAATCATAAATGGTGGAAGCTTCCATAGTAGAGTGAGAATCATCCACATTATCTTCAAAGAGTGGATTATCAGTGGAAGACTCGAATAGAGGATTGTCATAGACGGTAAAGTCATCGAGCACATTTATCATATTCACTGATTCTCGGCCTCCAAAGGATTTGCCTGTAAGCTTCCCCATTTTAAAAACTTTTGAATCATCCCCGACTCGTAAGATTAACTCACCTTCGGCCACATCTACTAAAGCACGTCCAGTTCTCAAGAATGGCCGATCAAGTATTAAAGGAATACGAGGGTCCATTTCATAATCAACTACGACAAAATCGATCGGGAAAGTAAATGTGCCAACTTTGATAAACACGTCTTCGGCTATACCAACGGGGTAAGCGAGAGTGCGATTTGCAAGTTCGAGAGTCATCTTTCTTGGAATAAGGTCGGGTAATGATAGTGTTTTCCAAACACTCAGAGGCATAAGATTAATACTAGCCCCGAGATCAGCAAGGGCAGTAAATTCTTCAGTTTTGTTGAACACGCAAGGCAACACAAAACGACCGGGATCTCCAAGTTTTTCCGGAAGTTTTTTGAGAATAACTGCAGAGCAGTTTTCATTTAATCGTGTGTTGGCGAGTTCAATCAGCTTCTCCTTCTTGTTAAGCAATTCCTTAAATGCTTTAACAAATTTGGGCATGTGGACAAGTGCTTCAAGAAAGCTAATGTTGAAGTTCATTTGAGAAATCATCTTGATATAGCTAGTTACTTGAGCGTCCTCCTTGTTTAGCATTTTGTTCTTGCCCAAGCGAGAGGGATAAGGGATATTAGGTTTGGGTGGTGAGGGTGCAGATGTGGTAGGTAACGGTTGAGATGTTGAAGGGTCATTGGCGGGAACTTCATCACGTCGAGGCGGAGACGGTAATGGTGTACTAATACTAGGTGTAGGAGGAGTAGGGATAAATGGTGGTGGAGGAGTTGTAGATGATGGTGGTGGGATTGTTGGTCCAACGATGGTGACTCCACTACGAGTAGTAATAGCACTCACATTGGCTTGCGGATTAGTGACGGTGTTTGAAGGTAGAGAACTTGAAGAAGAAGGTTGAGCGGCTGGCAAGAAACTAGCAAGCATATTCTTCAAATCATTGGTTTGAATTCTCAAGGAGGATTGAATGTTATCTCGAAGCTCGGATCTTATCTCATTTCCTTGCTTTGTGATATCTCCTTTCAGATTGATAATTTGGCTCTGCAAGTTCTTGATTTGCTCACCTTGGGTTCTCATGATGGCCTCAACATCGGGATTAATGGGTGGGGTTTGTTGGGTGGGTGGGTGATAAGGATTAGAAGCTCTTGGTGGGATTTGGTTGCTTCTATTGTAGTTGTTGGCGGGATTTTGGTTTTGAGGAGAAAAACCGGGTGAAAGGTAATTGTTGGATCGGTAGCTTAGCAGATTTCTATCCCGTTGTTGTCTAGCTTAGTAATTTTCTGGTGAATAATTACCATAAGCTGCATACACATTTTCCGGATTTCCTTGTGTTGAAGGACAATCGGTGTATGAGTGAGGACCACCACATGTTTCACAAGGATTAGCAACCACTTTAACTTGTTGTTGTTGTTGGTTTGAAGCGAGAAGCGTAATACTTTTGCTCATTTCGGCCATCATGCGGGTGAGTTCGGTCATCTCAGGGTTTGCTGAGGTTGAGGAAACATTGACTCTCGGGTTGTTCCTAGAAGAAGCAGAGGAATCCCAGTTCTTGTGATGAGTAGTCATGTTCTCAATTAACTCTCTACACTCCTCGGGTCTCCTTTTCATGAATGTGCCACCGGCGGCTGCATTTATCGTATCACGATCTCGAAAAGTCAAACCGTTGTAGAAAGTATCAATTAAGGTTACAGGGAGCATGTTGTGGTTTGGACATCTACCGATCACGACATTATATCTCTCCCAAGCATCAAAAAGAGATTCATCGGGATCTTGCATGAAACCGCTGATCTGATTGCGAAGGCTCGTGACCATGGATGGTGGAAAGTAGCGCGACAAAAAGCGTTGAGTCATATCATCCCAAGTGTGAATAGAATTCTTCGGGAGACGATCAAACCATTTCTCGGCATGATGTAATAAAGTGTGTGGGAAGAGTTGTAGCCGAAGTTCATCCATTGTGGCACCGGGCTATGGAAGAGCATTGTTGTTATTATTATTATTATTGAGGTGCGGTGGCATGTTGTTGTTGTTAACACCTGCCATATCTAAATCTTCTTGAGGCTCGGGCTCTTGATAATTAGAAGATCTAGTACGCATACACCTGAAAATGCAAAAGAAAACAAAACCAAACACAAAGACAATATATATACACAAGAAAGATAAAATCTTTTTGGATTTTTGAAAATTTTAATTTGTATGGTTTTTTGTCAATTTTTAATTTTTTTATGATTTTTTGAATTTTTTATGCAAGAAAAATAACGTTCACAAGTGAGCGGATCCCAAAAAGCAACGTGTCTCTCACAAAAGACTGTTGATCTTTACGAAAAGAGCCGGCAGCGGCGCCATTTGATACAAGGGCTTTTGACACCCCGTATAAAAATTAAAGTTCGTTGTGTTGGTCTAATCGAATTGATCTAGGTTCTATGTGTGACTCTGTTGTTTTTGGTGGAACAAGGATGTGTCGTTGTAGTGTTTAAAATTTAAAGGTGCAAAACAATTAAAGTAAAAGTGCAATTAAAATAAATCTAACTCTAATTAAAATAAATGGTGCAAGAATTAAAAGGCGCACTAAAAGTAAATAACGCAAACTTAAATCTAACTAAGGCAAACTTACAACGCAACTAAAACTAAATCTTAAACTAAGGCAAATAAACTTAAAGTGCGGTTAAGTAAAAAGGCGGGAAAAATAAAGCTTAAAATAAAACAGCAGAAAACTAAAAACTAAGTATTCCCTATCCGGAATAAACTCCTATTCGGAATAAATGGCTATTCGGAATATCTGTCCCTATTCGGAATGTCACCCTACTCGGAATATTTGTCTACTCGGAATGTCAGACCTATGCGGAATCAAGCCCCTATTCGGAATAATACCTCTATCCGGAATATCTAGTCTATTCGGAATAAAGACCCTACTCGGAGTAATTGGCCTATTCGGATTATTGTCACCTATTCGGAATATCCTCCTATGCGGAATATTAACTCTATTCGAAATAACTTGGCTATTCGAAAAGATACCCCTATTCGGAAAGTTAGTCTTACTCGGAATATAGCTCCTATGCGGAATGAATTCCTATTCGGAAAATCACCCTTACTCGGAATGTTTAATGTTCCGAATAGAGCACAAACTGGCAATCCCCTATTCGGAATGTTAGCTGCGCACGAATCTGGGCAAGATCAGTAATGAGAAAACCGAAGAACAAGGAAAGATAAAAACGCACGGATCTAACAAAAACATAACCAAATCAACAAAAAGATTAAATCAAACTAATAACCAAACAACTATTAAACATAAATAATCAATCCAAAACAATCAAACTCACAAAACTTAATCAAAATAATCAAAACCCACTTAAATAAAGCAAAAAAAATAAAGAACATGAACATAAACAAATCAACTCAAAGATTAAAGAAAGGTAGAATGAGATTAACAAGATAAAGATAAAGATTAACAAGAATTAAAAAGAAAAACTTACTTGAAATTAAATGGTAATTAAGGTGCAAGACAAGGTAATTAAATGGACAAGTAATTAAAGGTGCAAGTAATTAAAAATGGAAGAGATAGTTTGTCAAGCTATCCAACAACCACAAATGATTAACAACTAATGCTATTTATAGGGGAGGATTAAGGAAGCTTCCTCCCCTCCTTCATTTCTTGTTAATTGCAGGATTAAGTCCCTCCTTCATTTAATCTTCATTAATTGCGTCATTAGTCCTTTTCTTCTAATCGTTCTTTTAAATTTGGACTTTAGGACTTGTGGCTCGGGATATCTTTTGAACTCATCTTTAATTTCTTCAATAAAATAGACTTGAGTTTCTCGGCTTTTGATAAACTTCCGTCTTTTGACTTTTTCTTCGATAAATCTTCCGAATTGGTCTTGGACTTCCGTTCTTTTTCCACTCTTGACTTCTCGACTCCGTCTTTCATCCTTTTCTTCAATAAAAGTCAGTAAATGCCCGTGAATGTCCGTGTTTTCTCCACTTTTCACCTTTTCATCCTAAATCACAACAAAAACACAAACCACGCATAATTCCGACATAAAATACACGTTTTGGTCCGGTTATTATTGTAATTAAGTGGTAGAAAAGATGGGTGTTTACACACCTATCAGTGTAGGAAGCTCGGGTTCCTTTAATCCTTTTCCACTTCGAGTGGTGATTGCTTTCATCTCCCCTCTTGGATTAGCAACGGTGTTACTCAGAAGAGAACCTGAACCAGCGGCTTGATTACTTTGGAAGAAACTATCCGTCATATCCCTTAAGTCATTCGTTTGACTGGTCAAAGAGTTTCGCATATCGGCTCGAAGATCATTCCGTTGTTTCACCATATCTCCTTTCAAGTTGGCCATTTGCCGCTGAGGATTCTTCACTATCGCATCATTAGTCCTCATGTAAGTTTCAACATCGTGATTAAATGCGGTGGGTTGGTTGGGAGGAAGAGCATGGTAGACAGGTGATTGATAAGCGGGTTGTTGGTAAACTTGGTTGTTTCCTTGAGGTGGATATGGGTTTCTTTGGGTTTGATATTGATTTGGAGCTCGAGTTTGGTTTTGATTGTTGCGATTGAGGTTGTTTGGGTTTTGAGGTGGAAAACCGGGTGGTGAAAGGAAGTTGTTTGAACGATAACTAAGCAAATTGTTGTCACCTTGATGACGTGCTTGATAGCCTCCCGTAGAAAAGTTACCGTTGGCGGCATAAAAATTTTCCGGATTGTCATGAGTCGAAGGACAATCGGTGTAGGAATGAGAAACCCCACATATTTCACATGATTGACTCATAGCATTAACTTGCACCGACTCATAGCATTGGTAGTCGGTGCAGACCAATTCTTAATGGCTTCAACCTTTACAGGATCAACGTAAATTCCATCATTGTTAATCACATGACCAAGAAATTTCACATAATCTAACCAAAAATCACATTTCGAAAACTTAGCATACAACTTTTCATCCTTTAACAAATTCAAAATAATTCTTAAATCTTCTCTATGTTCATCTTCATTCTTAGAATAGATTAGAATATCATCTATAAACACAATTACAAATTTGTCCAAGTAGGGCTTGCACACTCGATTCATTAAATCCATGAAAACTGCAGGTGCGTTAGTTAACCCAAATGGCATTACTTGAAATTCATAGTGTCCATAACGAGTTCTAAATGCAGTTATAGGAATGTCTTCTTCACGGACGCGAAGTTGGTGATATCCAGACCGCAAATCTATCTTAGAATACAAACTAGATCCTTGTAGTTGATCAATCAAATCATCAATCCTTGGTAAAGGATATCGATTTTTAATTGTCAACTTATTCAGTTCCCTATAGTCAATGCACATACCGAAAGATCCATCCTTCTTAACGAACAAGACTAAAGCTCCCCAAGACGACGAGCTCGGTCGAATAACACCTTTATCAGACAACTCCTTAAGTTTCTCAGATAACTCCTTTAATTCAGAAGGGGCTAATCGGTATGGCGCACGTGCCACCGGTGCAGCACCAGGAATTAAATCGATTCGAAACTCAACTTGCCTTATCGGTGGAAGTTCGGGTAAATCTTTAGGAAATACCTCAGGAAATTCACAAATAATAGGTACATCTTCCAATCGTTTTTCCATAGACTCATTCCCGGTCACTTGAGCTAAGAATAAGTCACAACCGTTCCTGATGTACTTTTGGACTTTAATACATGAAACGATTTTCAAACGGGATTCACCTCGATTACCATCAATTACTAACGTCCTGTTCCTAAGAGGAATCTTAACCTTCGTTTCTCCACATAAAATAGTAGCATTATTCAATGACAACTAATCCATACCAATAATAATATCAAAACTACCTAATTCTATCAACATCAAATCAATCGGAAAGGAATAGTTCAAGAGATTTAGAGAGCATCCTTCTAATAGCTTATTAGTTTTCACTAATTTACCATCAGCCAATTCTACCTCGTAACTGGTTTTTATCTCAACAGGTTCAATGTCAATAAGGGCACTAAATTTAGTGGATACAAAGCTCCTATCATCACCCGAATCAAATAAAGCAACAACATAATGATTGTTGAGTAAAAACGTACCAGTAACGACATTCAGATCCACTTTCTTCACCTCAATTGTTCCAAGTTGATAGACACCACCCTGGGGGTTTCTTCCAGGTACAATCGCTTTCAACTTGGGGCATTCCGATTTCCTATGACCTTCTTCATTACAGTTGAAGCAAATGGTTCCTTTTTTAAACCTTTCAACCTTGTGTCCAAGCTTTCCGCAATTTCGGCAATTCCAGCAGTCGCCAGGATGCCCTTGTTGCCACACTTAAGACATCTATCATCGTTGTGCGTTATGTTGTTGGTAAGAGCATTTGCATTCCCCTTTCTCTAGTTCTGACGGCGATTAAATTCTTCCTATTATCACCTCTATCTACACGATCACCGTCACCCTTTCTTTTCTCACCAACACGGCCTTCATCTTCCCTATCCTAAATTATCTGTCCAATGAGTTGGTAAGCCATTCGAACAGCATCATCAATGGTTAGTGGTTTCGATGATGTCACGTCCCCCCGGATATTCTTGGTCAACCCTTTAATAAATTGTTCAATTCAGATCTCTTCGGGTTCCACCAATCGAGGACACAGCAAGACCAACTCATGGAATCGGTTTGTGTAACTATCAATGTCGACACCTTTCATTCTCAGATGAATCAACTCTTGTTCTAGCCTAATGATCACACTACGGGGACAAAACTCCAAAGTCATCCACTTCTTAATTTCAGCCCAAGGAGTAGCATTAGCAACATCAATACCCATGAAAGCAATTCTCCCGTTCCATCAAGTCAACGCACGACCTTTAAGAGTAGCCATAGAAAAAGTCACTTTATCTTCCTCCTTATACTTGCTAATCTGAAACACCGACTCAATCTTCTCAATCCACTGGCTTAATCCAACAACACCTTCAGTTCCATTAAAAGGTAGAGGTTCACAATTCATGAACGTCACATAAGTACATCCACCAACTTCAGGTGCATTAGTTCCAAGTCCTCCTATATTTCCTCCAGCATTAGCATTCACATTATTAGCATTCACATTCACATTAGTACCACCAATTCCACTACCGCCAGCTCCACTACCGCCAGCTCCACTACCGCCAACTTCATTTCTAGCATTTGCCATAAATTCAGACATAGATGCGGTAACTTGCTCGGTAATAATCCTACGTACATCATCCTCAGTCACAGCTTTCTTGGGCGGCATAGTTCTATAATTTCACAATTTCAAAGTATTAAGCATTCACCCAACAAAGGATTCATATAATATGGATTGAATTCATAATCAAGATACAAATAAGGCACAATATGGAATTCAAGACAAGATACATATTTCATTGGATTTGAAACAAAAGCATTGTCTTAATTACATCCCATATCAAAGTTTCTAGCACTATACATACTCAAAATTTGTGCCAGGTCTACTACTAACAAGTCGGTTCAGTCAAAGTTATAAAAGGGAACAAAAGACACAAAGGTCACTACTAAACACAGACTGGTCTACTGAGAACCGCCAGATGGTCCATCATCCATCGTCTTCTGTATCTTTGTCGGACGATCACTAGACACATCTTCAGCTGTGCGCTTACGGATCACTCCTCTTTCAACCATGTCAGCATAAAATCTACTATTCCAACCCACAGATATATTCAACTCCTTCTCATCTTTGTCACGCATCGCACGAGCTACATTCAACTGAATCTCCATAGAATCCACCTTTTTTCTTCATAGCAGCAAACTCACCACTTTCTAACACAAATAACCTCCTAAAAGCCCCATTCAAACCACGCTCTGCATCAGTCAAATCCAAACTCAGCAATTCCCGCTCTTTCTCACCAACCTTAGTCTTCGACTCCAAATGAGCAACATGAGTCTGGACAACACCTAATCCAATCTCTGTCATACTACTCTTAACACGGGAAGCATCTAAATCACGTCTCAAGGCCCATGGTGTAAGACCATCCATATGAGTAGCCTCTCGAACACTAGACGACTCTCCTATCACACGTCTACGAGTAGCAATACCATCAGTACCGTCAGGTGCATTATCATCCTCATCCTCCTCTGATTCAGAATCGGATTCAGACGATTCAGACATTTCATCTCTAGCCAGCTCAACCTCAGAATTAGACAAATAAACTAGTGGGGGTAAGGGCTCTCCCTCTAGAACATCATAAGGGTAAATAAGCTCGGCTTCCTCATCATCATCAACTTCATCTTCTATACCTATATCCTCCTCGACATCCTCGTCGTCAATCTCATCATCTAAATTATCTATCCCAATCTCATTATCATTCTCAATATCAACATTATCAATCTCATTCTCTACCATAGCAACCTGAGGGGCAATCTGATCTCCTAGTCCTATCTCGGGCTGGAGATCCTCAAATGGTTCCTCCTCATCATCCATATCATAAAGTACTAAGTCTAAATAAGGATCATCATCTACATTAGGTTCGGGAATAGCATGGTTCTCTACAGGAATATTAGGGTCAGCCATGTCAATCTGTATTTATATATATATCTCGTATTAGGATAACATACTTATTAAACAATTACATACTGAAATCACGATATATACATATATATAAATTAAATTATATATATCAAAATATATATCTTCTCAATAGGGCTTGCTGGTAACGTCGGAGATCTTTGGAACCGTTATAGTCAAAATATTTTTCAAATATTTTCTCAAATGTTCATAGTTAAAAGATTTTGAAAAGTTTTGTTCAAAACCTTGGTTTTTAAAATCTTCTATTCTCTATAATGAGAGCTCTGGTACCAAACTGTAACACTCTCAATTTTCGTATCGGTACAACAGAAGGGTCTTTTAGAGTGTTACAGGATAGCACAATAACCCCAATCATAGACAACACATAAAAATGGTTGTACAAGGTTCAACATATATTCATTCGATAAAAAGTTTTAAAGTGTACAATAGGTCCCAAATTATACAGGTCATTAAGTTTACAAAACATAGATCGAATGAACATTTTTATTATTATGTGGGCCATCAGAGTCGATCTCCATCCGGATTACCTTCAAGCACCTTAGATAAAAACATGCAAAAATCATATCAGCGAATGCCGAGTGAATTCATAGAGTTTAATAAAACCGTTATATAAAACAATTGTTGAAATCAGAACACAAGTATAATATCAGAAGTAATTCCTCGTATTGCTAGTCAGGCAATATATAAATCAATCATACATCTTAAACCGTCCATGAGACCGTAGCCTCAATATTACCATTATAGGTAATATTATTACCGTTATTAACATCGTATCATATCGGATATTTAGATTATAAAGGATTATTATTAGCCGCATGACATTGTTACCTTACTATCACAACAACAAGCCGCGAACCCGACAAACAATTTGCCCATCTAAGTTAGCGTGTCGTCACAAAAATCACGCTATGTAAATCTTCTCATACATAAATTCGCTTACCAATCAATGTGGTACGACGGGGATCAACCGTCAAGGCGCGAACTGGGGTGATCGTCCCCAAATAGTACTATCATATGCATAAGCATCTACCAAATCCCGGTAGTTCACAATTCATGCTAATGGGACTTTGAGTGACATAACCTAACTATAATAATCCATTTTATCTCTTTTACTGGGTCATAGCATCATTCGGGTCCATATCATTAAGCATACCATCGGGACTACTTGTGTTCTATTTTATCAAAAACTAGCATGTTATCTCCCTCGCGGGTTTACAAATCATTTTATAAAACATTTAAAAGAGTGCGAGGCTATGAACTCACGTTGATAATGAAAGGCGGATTATCAGCTACGGGCGTGCTTCGGTCACGGAAACCTATATAAATAATAATCGGTCTTAGACTCTTGTCCAATGACTTTATCAAAATAACAAATATACATATGATGATTTGGTACATATGATGATGATCAAGTGGGTTTATATATTCTTATTTACTCATTTTAGTGTTTATGTATTGGTAACTTCTTACTAGTTTACTAATTTTAACTATTTACATATTTTAAGTCCAATAAGCTTATTATAAGGTCTTTAACTTGTATTAATCTATTTTATACTTGTATTATCACTATTTATACTTTAAATGTTGGGCCCAAATGGGTTAAGCCCAATAAGTAATTTTTATAAGTGTTTAACTTATTTAGTTAAATTATTAGTCCAATATGCTAACTTAGCTCGTTAATGTCCGTATGTCCTATAGTTCTGGTTTTATCGGTTTTTACTTGTATTAGGTACTTATATATCATTATATTACTTTTAAAAACTTTACATTAGACGGGTTTGATCGTCTACGTTTTAATTGGCGAAAAAAGTTAATTTTACGGTAATAGCTGAAAAAGTCGTAAAAATCATGTTTATAGTTTTTATAACTTATAAATCTTATTCAACTACCATTTTTATAAAGTGTCCATTTATTTAACCTTATACATATTTATATAAATGAAATTTATTAGTTAGTGGGTTTTAATTCACATTTTATACTATATTATTTGAGTGCTTATATTATAGTATTAAACATTAATTCTTCAAAATCTGATTTTTAGTTTCATCTTCACCATTTTTATCATATCTTGAGTTCTATAATGAGATAAAAGCTCAACTTTTGATGGCATAAACTTCATATTATGTGATAAAAATAAGTTAGTTATAGATACTGCTCATTCCATGTCTAACTATCCTTAACAGTCCCTACAAAACAGACTATTCAAATTAGCACACTCATCTTGTTTTGATCATATCTCACTCATTTTGATGATTCCATTGCATGACCAACTCTCATATGTGTATGACATCTTATACTTACGGTAAATGGATTCCACCATGAAATTTTAGCAGTTTAAGACTTGGTTACTTACTGTTTTTATACAGCCAACAATTTAAGCAAGATTTTAGCCTTGTTTCTTATGGTTATTCATCTTTTTAAGCGTATTTATCAACACTTGATCCCCACACAACATTTTTATCATCATATATTCATCATATACATATACAACAAGAAAGAAAATACATTTGATCTTTACAAAAATAACAAGAGATATGGAAAGGATGATCTTCTTTACCAACCAAGATTATATCTTGTTTTTGGATGACAATAACTTGATGAACACCAAATATATCTCCAAGATCATCAACCACCAAGATAGTTTTTTGAGAAATTAGCCCTAGGACACAAGCAAAGCACCTTCTTTGTTGTTAATATGGCCACCAATCAATCAAGGCTTCAAGGTTTCTCCATAATATGGCTAGATAACATGTAACTTGTGGCTAGAAAAGATCAAATGGTGGTGTAGGATGGTGAAGTGGGACGACAATTTAGAGAGAGAGAGAGGAGAGTTTTGAGTTGTTTACATGTGAAAAATGGAAGTGAATGGTATGTGTTAGTGGTTTTGCTAGTTTAGGTGGGATAAGTAAGCTTCAATGTGAAGCTAACTTACATGTGTAAGTTAGTTTAGTGTAAGGATGCTACATCAAAGATGTGGTGTCCTCTTTGGGCCATCCCATAGATAGTGGGGTGGGATAAACTTGTTTTGTCCCATCCTGCTAATTTACGGGTATTCCTCGATTCTCGTTTCCTCGATTTGCATGCCCTCGGGTCGTTTTACGAAAAACATTTTTATAAATTATGAATCAACGGCACAAAACGAATCTAATAAAAATTGTCTCATAAAAAACGGAGTTCAAAAACGTAAATACGCAATCCTAAGGTTTCCGATTTATTCATAAAGGACGCAAAATTATGCACGTAAGCCCAAATTTAAATCCGTAAATTGTGAGTTCATGAACCAACACAAAAATAAGTTTTAAAATATTATACGAGAAATTAATTTACTACCTGAAAATGTTAGATTTTCACATTCGAGTCCTTGTGCCCTAAGACGATTCCTTGTTTACACATAAAATGACATTTTTCCCAATTAAGCACAAGGTTGGTTTCGTCACAATGTTTTAACATTTTCTCGAGAATGGATAAACATGACGTGAACGAATCACCAAACACCGAAAAGTCATCCATGAATACTTCCATCGACTTCTCGATCATATCATGAAAAATAGCCATCATACACCGTTGAAACGTTCCCGGTGCATTGCAAAGTCCGAAAGGCACTCTACGATAAGCAAACGTTCCATAAGGATACTTAAATGTAGTTTTCTTTTGATCACGAGGGTCGATAGGGATTTGAAAGTAACCGGAAAAAACCATCTAAAAAACAATAGAAGTCATTTCCTACAAGTCGCTCCAACATTTGATCCATAAAGGGCAAAGGAAAGTGGTTTTACGAGTGGAGTCATTTAACTTTCGGTAGTCAATACACACCCTCCAACCGGTCACAACACGAGTGGGAATTAACTCGTTGTTTTCATTGGGCACAACGGTCATTCATCCCTTATTAGGGACACAATGGATTGGGCTCACCCATGGGCTATCGGGGATAGGATAAATATTTCCCACGTTAAGAAGTTTTAAGACCTCTTTTTTAATGACATCGTGAATTTTGGGGTTTACCCTTCTTTGACTTTGAATTGCGGGTTTGTAGTCCTCCTCCATTAAAATCTTGTGAGTATAAAATTTTGGGTCAATACCCTTAATGTCGGAAATTTTCCACGCAATTGCCCCTTTATGAGCCTTAAGAATTTCACAAGTGCGGCTTTTTCATCGTTGGAAAGATCTTTCTCGATAATAATCATTAAACTTGTCATCACCTTCCAAGGATGCGTATTCAAGGTGAGATGGAAGATCTTTCAATTCAAGGATTAGCGGTTCCTCGATTGATGATTTTTGTTCAATACTCATAACTTCCATCGGCGGAAGAAATGGTGGAATGAGAGTATCATTACCAATATTCACCTCATCTTCATTGTCGATTTTATTCAAAATAAAATCGCCTCCTTGGAATGGAGTGATATTTGGTGTAGAATTAGCAAGAATTGGATCCATAATAGTGGGATTGCCACTTGACGAACTATCGGAAAAACCTAACACTTCTTGTGAAAACTCATCGCAAACCACATCGACTAAGTCAATATGGTTGATGGTAGCGATTGTAATACATGACTTTTGCTTAGCATGTGTGTACTCGATATCGTTCTCGGCATCTAATCGAATTGATCATGGTTAATGGTGGAATAGTCGATAATGGTCAGATCGTAAGATGGAAAAGAGTGATCGCACTCAGAGGTGATCGTAACACACCATCGCGACCACCGATCGCACTCACGATCGCAACAAGTGGATCGTAGTTTGATCGTGGTCTTGATCGTAACAACAAAGATCGCAATCAATGCGATCGTACCAAGGAATCGTGACACGATCACACCCACAGATCGCAACAAGTGATCGTGGTGTGGATCGTAGCCAGTGAAAGAATTATGGATCGCAGTCACTGCGATCGTATCCAGGTGATCGTAACAAGTAAAACCCTCATAAGATCGTAATGTAAAACAAAGAGTAACTAAGCTTAAACGAATAAGTTGTTAATCCAATAAGCACTTACCAACTTTTAGACAAGAATAAATGAGCATAAATTCGAAATCTTTTGGAATCTAATCACTGGAACTTTATAAACCGAACCTTAAAAAGATAAAGCTTTTAGGAGAGCTTAAAAGTACATAAGCTAAACATACGAATAAGACAATAAGCACAAACAGCTTAAAGCTCAAATGTATAAGAACTTATATAGGACTAAAAAGATGAACTTTTTAATCACTATAACATCAAAATCAAACGTAAAACAAGGATATTTCTGATCAAAGATAAACTAAAATCAAGAAAGGTAGAAGAAGATTAAAGATTAAAAGCTTAAACTTGAACTTTTGATTAATGAATTCCAAATTCAAGGATGATTAAAAGCTTAAACTTGAAAGATAAAAATGAAGAAAAGATGAAAAATTAGTGAGAGAAAGTTAAAACTTTCTCTCTCTAAAAACTAAGGAAAGGAAAAATGAAACTAGCTAACTCCCCTCCTAATGTGTTGAGGAGGGTATTTATAGGTGATGGGAAGGTGCACGTGTTGCCTCCTCTTTCTTTCTTCTCGACCCGATTTAAATTCTTTGTCTTTCTCAACGTCGTCTCGGGATTTGTCGATACAAATTAAACTTGTCTTATAATTTTCTTCTTCTATTAGACTTGAGTTCTTCGACTTCATTAAACTTCCGTCTTTAGACTTTTTCTTCGATAAATCTTCAGAATAGGCCTTCGACTTCCGTTCTTTTTGCACTCTTGATCTTTTGACTTCGTATTTTCTCGTTTTTCTTCGATAAAAGCCCGTGAAAGCCTGTTTCTTCTTCCTTTTTCATCTTTTGGTCATAAAACACAATAAAAACACAAACCACGCATAATTCTGACTTTTACGACATAAAATATACGTTTTGGTCTTGTTATTATTGGAAATAAGTGGTAAAAGGATAAGTGTTTTCACACTTATTAAATCCCCTACACTTGACCATTGCAATGCCCTCATGCAATGCATTAATTTTAAAGCATAGTTTACATTTTCCATCATAAATAACCCACCTTGGCCTTTATTAAATACTAAATACTAAGGAAACTAAAAGAACAAAACAAGTAAAGAAATCAAAGACTTACATTCGGGTTTTTGTTGTCATGAATGTTTATCATCCTCAAGTTTCACGTTCCCCATAACAAGCTTAAAAACGAAATCATTGTTATTATAAGTTAGCAAACTAATACGAACTCATGTGGGCCAATTATTTACTTAGACTCCCTTATTACTATGTGTATCTCTTATATTTTAATTTTGTCTTGAATGATCACGAGGATGCATTGTTTGACTTATTTTGATAGTTATTTAGGCTGAAAATAAAGTGGGACGATTTAATCAATAGTTAGCTAAAGGACAAAATCTTTTAAACTGCTTCTCGGGACCTCTTAAAGTTCATATCTTGGCATACCTCGCTTCACGATTTGAGACCTTTCTCGGACCGATATTTGGCAGCGACTTCATACTTCGAATCTTGAGAGTCGTTCATGAAATAATGGTCTTCTCTTCATAATAGGAATTTCTTCACTTGAAGTTTGAGAGATTATTCATATTTGGACCACGACTTCTTCATTTTTCTCCAATCTTTATTTTGGACTTTGATATACAACGATCCGCCTCCTTTTAGGACTTGGATCTATTTATCGTCATACCTTGTTAGGGCCCTTTTGGATAGACTTCTCCATGATCTTTAAGGGGGTATTTTCTTTTCGTCGTGTGTCTCGCTCCTTCATATTGAATTTAGATAAATGATTCTTCACATAACTTTTGGATCTTTAGCAACCAAATGTAGCCCTCATGCCTTGTTAGGGCCTTTTCGAAATCGCCAATCTTCGCATCCCGCTTCAATAAGTTATGCCTTGGCAATGAACTCTAATTAATAACGAGCAACTTTTAATCGATCTTGTGCTAGAATCTAAGTAACTTTTCAAATCGTACAACCTTATTTATTGCAGATATATTTATTAACAAGCGATGGGAGAATAGGCTTATAATCAACTCACATAAATTCACGAAAGAATACCAAACTTATAATTGACTTTATCATCTCTCGTTATCCACAATTTAAAATCTCAAGGAATGAGACTCGTGGATGCTTAGCCAATTAAATCAAAGTTTTGGGTTTTCGAGTCATCTGTAGGATCTTGCAAACTCTTAGACTTTTTCAAGTTTGGAATTCGCATTTTAATGTTCCCTTGATAAACGACTCTCTAGGATCAATTATAGAAACTTGCGAAAAGTTCTTGTTCTAAACCTGTGAGAGTTAAGACTTTCGCGTTTTAAAGTTCCCTATATAAAAGCCAAGCAAAACTTGACTTAAACACGTTAAGGATATTAGCTAGAGTAAACTTAGATAAGTAAACTCGGGTTGAGTCAAAAGTTCACAACATTGAAAACTTTAAATCCACTTTATTGAAAATTTATTCTAGCAAAGAAAGTAAATAACGCTAACAAAGGAAAATACTACTCTATAACTAGGCCAAAATAGATTAAAAAATTTGAAAAATGTCGAAAAATCAAATTTTCCGGTTAAAATGACGACAAATTTATGGAAAAGCCCTCTTACTTCGATAGAAGTCCCCCTACACTTGATATAAACATTGTCCTCAATGTTTAAGCATGTGGGAGTAAACTCCCCTACACTTAGGACATTGTGCACTTTGATTAAATCTTGCTAAGGAAAGGACAACTATAGTGATTTCGATATGAACATATAAGATATGAAATATTGAATCACGACAGTTTAGGATAGAACCGGGAAGACGGGAACATGGGATCACGGTTCATCAAAAGTCATCGAGAATGGATCTTTGAAGCTTTAATCCTTGCACATTAGAAGAAACAAGACAACAAACACATATGGGGCTCCCCCCTACACTTATTATGAAAACGGTAAACGATAGGTCACGGGTTGCCTCCCGAGAAGTAATCGTTTTTGTTAACCGAGTGATAGGTGTGTAAAAACCCATCCTTTCTACCACTTAATTACAATAATAACCGAGCCAAAACGTGTATTCTATGTCTTTTATGTCGGAATTATGCGTGGTTTGTGTTTTTGTTGTGATTTAGGACGAAAAGGTGGAAAGTGGAGAAAACACGGGCATTCACGGGCTTTTATTGAAGAAAAAGATGAAAGACGGAGTCGAGAAGTCAAGAGTGCAAAAAGAACGGAAGTCCAAGACCAATTCTGAAGATTTATCGAAGAAAAAGTCAAAAGACGGAAGTTTATTTAAAGCCGAAGAACTCAAGTCTACTTTATTGAAGAATTAAAAGACGAGTTCAAAGAAATCCCGAGCCACAAGCCATTAGAGTCCAAGTTTAAAGAAGATTAGAAGAATAAAGGACTAATGGTGCAATTAATGAAGATTAAAGGCTTAAGGACCTAATGACGCAATTAAGAAGAAAGGAAGGAGGGGAGGAAGCTTCCTAATCCTCCCCTATATATAGATTAGTCTTAATCACTTTTCATTTTTGTTGGCTAAGTGTGACAATTAGTCTTCCACCATTTATTTACCATGCACCTTTAAATTCATGTCATTTAAATACTTGTCAAATTTAAATACCTTGTCTTGCACCTTAAATTCCTTTAATTTCAAGTAAGTTTCCATTTAATTCTTGTCAATCTTTATTTTATCTTGTTAATCTCCTATCTACCTTTCTTAATCTTTGATTTTTATGTTTTTGTTTGTGTTCATGTTCATGTTCTTAGTTTGATCAAAGTGGGTTTTGATTATTGTGGTTAGATTTGTTAGTTTTATTGATTTGGATAGTTTGTTTATGCTTATTGGATGTTTTGTTATTAGTTTAGTTTAATCTTTTGTTTGATTTTGGTTAAATTTGTGGTTAGATTCGTGTTATTGTATTTCCCTGTTCTTCGGTTTGTTTGTTTTGCTGTTTACTGTAATTCCCAGGTAAGTTCCGGATCAACTCTTGTTCATTCAGAAGTCTTCCGAACCAAGGAGTGAGTGTTTCACTCGGAACCTTTAAAAGTTCCGAATCAAGCAATCTCATTCGGAACATTGGAAGTTCCTAACCAGAAACTTCCGAATCAACTACTTAAGAAAACTTCCGAACGAAAGTTCCGGGTCAAGAAGTTCCGGATCAACATCTTGTTCATCCGGAAGAGTTCTGAATCAAGAAGTTCATTCGGAAGAGTTCCGAATAAGGACTTCCGGACCAAAAGTTCCGAACCAGAGTGCTTCACTCGGAAGAGTTCTGGATCAACACTTCTTGGAAGTTCCGAACGAAAGTTCCGGATCAAGAACAACTTCCGAATCAAATCTTCCGGATCAACAAGTTCCGAACCAGGAGGGTTCATTCGGAAGTGTTCCGGATCAAGGAGTTCCGGATCAAGAGTAACCAGAAACTTCCGAACCAAGAGTTTTGAATCAGCAGAAGTTCCGAACAAAGGATTGTTTTGGATAAGTGACATATTCAGAATAATTTGTTCAGGATCAAGGATTTTGGCAATATTCCGAGCCAAGAAGAATCATTCCGAACGAAGGTGACATTCCGGATGAGTGATTGTTCCGAACGAAGGATTATTCCGAATGAGCTGTATTCAGGTTCTTTTTAGTTTTTTTCTTTGATTTTTATTTTCAAGCTTTATTTTTCCTGCCTTTTCCTTATTCGCACTTTAAGTTAATTTTGCCTTAGATTTATTTTAGCCTTGCCTTAGTTTAAGTTTTAGTTGCGTTTTAAGTTTGCCTTAGATAGACTTAAGTTTGCGTCATTTACTTTAAGTGCCTTTTAATTTCAGTCACGTTTTAAATACTTGCACTTACTTTAAATTAGTTTTAGATTTACTTTAATTGCACTTTTACTTTCAAGACACTTTTACTTTAATTGTCTTGCACATTTATTTAAAAACAACCAAAAATATTCTTTTTCACCAAAAACAATAGAGTTATACTTTAAGCCAGAAATCAATCCGTTAAGATACCGAGAAATGAACAATTGAACCTAGCAAAATCCATTCATTAAAATGGCGCCGCTGCTGGCTCTTTTCGTAAAGATTAACGGTTTTCTGTGAGAGACGCATTGCTTTTTGGGATCCGTTCACTTGTGAACGTTATTTTTCGTGTCAAAAATTTTCAAAAATAAAAATAAAAATATAAAAAATATAAAAAATCCCAAAAACATTTGAAAAATACTAAAAAGAATTTCTTTTTCAATGTTTGCACCAAAAATATTCCTCTTTATCCTCTATTATGTTTAATTCTTTTCTTTACCCCTCTTATTTATAATTATTCATGGATTCGTCGTGCGTGCGGTGTGGGAGACCTTGGCATGGTTTTCAAACATGTCAATGGTGTACTTGTGAGCGGTGTGGTTTTGATATCGAAGATACACAATTTGGATTTTGTCCATTTTGCAATTCAACAAATTCATACTTCAACTCTTACAATACTTTCCCACCCTCTCCCGTCTATGACAATCCCTATCCTCAACATGCACCGGGTTTTTCTCCATACCCGTGTTGCTATATTTGTGGGGGCCCTCACGATGTTTCTTCTTGTGATCCATCGAAGATCTTTGAGAAACCACCGTTCTATCATCCTAGTGCATTTAACTTTGAGCCCCCACGTCACATCGTCAATCATCAACCTTCTTTCGAACAATTGAGTACCCAAGAACAATGGGCTACTCTTGTTACTCAATTTCAAAACCTCGAAGAAGCTTTCCATAAATACAACGCAAAATGTCAAGCGGATCAGCAACGAGAGCAGGTATCTAACCTTAATGCTTATACTCCTCCTCTTGTGCCTCCATATTATTATGACAGTGATGACGATGAGAGTCCTATTTCTTGGACCGATGAGAATGCTATTCCCTCTCCCGACTTTTCGGAGCCTAAGGATTCAACTATCCTAAGGGATGAGGATATTAGTACAATTCCTGCAAAGGAATCTGACGAATTCAATACGTCTAGTGTTGATAACCTTGTCCCTATTCCAAGTGAATCTAAGTTGACATCCGACAGTGACGATGAGTATGATGCACTTTCTTCTGATGATGTTCCTTCCATCAACACTTTGGAAGAGGATCCTTTGGCTTTCTCTAATCCTCTTTTTGATCAAGATGATGATTTTACTTCTAGTGATGACGAGTCACTATCTGATGAAGACGTTCTGAAGGAAACTTTCAAGATTTATTCGAACCCTTTATTTGATTTTGATGACGATTACATATCTAGTGAGGTGAATCCTCTCTTTGACGAAGGGATTGAGGACATTGCTAGCTCTGATTCTCCTACTATTAATGAGCATGCTTTGTTAGCCATGCCCCCTTCTATCGCAGAGGTGGAGAGTTCAGACTCTACTGGAAAGGTATCGCAGGTGGAAAGTAATTCTTCTCTTACTTCTCCTACTATATTGCCCCCTCATCCTACTTAATGCACGCCCAATCGGGTGATGTATCAATTTCCCTCTCCGGGAAATGAGGATGAGTGCTTTGACCCGGGAGGTGAAAATGACCATTCTATGATTGATAACATTACGGCTTTGCCAATTGGTCCACATCCATTGTCTTTGGAGGATGACAATGTGATTCCTATACCCACCCCACCTCCCGAGGATCATGATTTCACATACTTCTCGTATGTTGAAAGGACCTTTCTACCGTTTAAGACTTATCCTCCTGCCTCTCCTTTGTTATATTCCTCCGGGAATGAGGATAAGGTCTTTGATCCCGGTATTACATTTGAGGCCTCCCCATGGACCATTTAATTCGGAGACGAGTCAGGCTCGTGACTCGGATAACAAAAACAAGCGCTTTTTGGGAGGCAACCCAATTATCTATCTATCTTTTTCTTTGTTTTTACCATAAGTGTAGGGGAGACCCGTTGGTTTGCTATTTCCTCTACTCTCTTAATCAGGGATTCAAGCTTCAATGATCCACTCTTGATGATTCTTGACGACCCGTGATTTCGTGTTCCATTTTCCCGGTTCTATCCTAAACTCTTTTCGATTACTATTTTATATTTTTTTTCAATAATAAAATAGGAATCTCTTTAGTTGTCTCTTCCTTAGCAAGATTTAAACAAAGTGCACAATGTCCTAAGTGTAGGGGAGTTTTACTCCCACATGCTTAAACATTGAGGACAATGTTTATGTTAAGTGTAGGGGGGACTTCTATCGAAGTTAAGTGGTCTTTTCCATGTATTTGTCTTCATTTTAACCGGAAAATCAAATTTTTCGACGTTTTTCAAAATTTTTGATCTATTTTGGCCTATTAGTTTTCCCTTGGTATAGTTATTTTCTATCTTTGATAGAATAAATCTTTAATAAAGTGGTTTTAATTTTCAAACGTTGTGAATCTTTTTACTCAACCCGAGTTTACTTATCTAAGTTACTCTAGCTAGTATCCTTAACGTATTTAAGTTAAGTTTTGCTAGGCTTTTATATAGGGAGCTATAAAACGCGAAAGTCTTAACTCTCACGGGTTAAAAACAAGAACTTTTCGCAAGTTCCTATAATTGATCCTAGAGAGTCGTTTATCAAGGGAACTTTAAAATGCGGTTTCTAAACTTGAAAAAGTCTAAGAATTTGCAAGATCCTATAGGCGACTCGAAAACCCAAAACTTTGATTTAATAGGCTAAGCATCCACGAGTCTCATTCCTTGAGATTTTAAACTGTGGAGAACGAGAGATGATAGAGTCAATTATAAGTTTGGTTTTCTTTCGTGAATTTATGTGAGTTAATTATGAGTCTATTCTCCCATCGCTTGTTAATAAATTTATCTGCAATAAATAAGGTTGTACGATTTGAAAACTTACTTAGCTTCTAGCCCAAGATCGTATAAAAGTTGCTCGGTATGGATTAGAGTTCATAGACAAGGCATAACTTATTGAAGCGGGATGCGAAGATTGGCGAGTCCGAAAAGGCCCTAACAAGGCATGAGGGCTATATTTTGTTGCTAAAGATCCAAAGTGATGTGAATAATCATTTATTGAAAATCAATATGAAGGATCGAGACACACGACGAAAAGCAAAAACTCCCCAAAAGTCATGGAGAAATGTATCCGAAAAGACCCTAGTAAGGTATGAGGATAAATAGATCCAAGTCATAAAAGGAGGCGGATCGTTGTATATCAAAGTCCAAAATAAAGATTGGAGAAAAATGAAGAAGTCGTGGTCCAAGTATGAATCTCTCAAAACTTCAAGTGAAGAATTCCATTATGAAGAGAAGACCATAATTTCATGAACGTCTCTCAAGATTTGAAGTATGAAGTCGCTGCCAAATAACGGTCCGAGAAAGGTCTCAAATCGCGAAACGAGTTATGCCAAGATATGAACTTTATGAGGCCCCGAGAAGCAGTTTTAAAAGATTTTGTCCTTTAGCTAACTATTGATTAAATCGTCACTTTATTTTCTGCCTAATAAACTATCGAAATAAGTCGAAAATGCATCCTCGTGATCATTCAAGACAAAAATAAAATATAAGAGATACACCTAGGAATAAGGGGGTCTAAGTGAGTAATTGGCCCACATGAATTCGTGTTAGTCTATTAACTTATAATAACAATGTTCTCGTTTTTAAGCTTGGTTTGGAGAAATTGAAAACTTGAGGATGATGATTATTCACAACATTTCCAAAACCCAAGGTATGTTTTTGATTTCTTTGCTTTGAATGTTTATAGTTTTCTATCTCTTTAGTAAAGGCCAACGTGGATTGAGTATGATGAAAAATGTAAACGTGCTTTGTAACTAATGCATTGCATGAGGACATTGCAATGGTCAAGTGTAGGGGATTTGATAGGTGTGTAAACACCCATCCTTTCTACCACTTAACTACAATAATAACCGAGCCAAAACGTGTATTCTATGTCTTTTATGTCGGAATTATGCGTGGTTTGTGTTTTTGTTGTGATTTAGGACGAAAAGGTGAAAAGTGGAGAAAACACGGGCATTCACGGGCTTTTATTGAAGAAAAATATTAAAGACGGAGTCGAGAAGTCAAGAGTGCAAAAAGAACGGAAGTCCAAGACCAATTTTGAAGATTTATCGAAGAAAAAGTCAAAAGACGGAAGTTTATTTAAAGCCGAAGAACTCAAGTCTACTTCATTGAAGAATTAAAAGACGAGTTCAAAGAAATCCCGAGCCACAAGCCATTAGAGTCCAAGTTTTAAGAAGATTAGAAGAATAAAGGACTAATGGTGCAATTAATGAAGATTAAAGGCTTAAGGACCTAATGACGCAATTAAGAAGAAAGGAAGGAGGGGAGGAAGCTTCCTAATCCTCCCCTATATATAGATTAGTCTTAATCACTTTTCATTTTTGTTGGCTAAATGTGACAATTAGTCTTCCACCATTTATTTACCTTGCACCTTTAAATTCATGTCATTTAAATACTTGTCAAATTTAAATACCTTGTCTTGCACCTTAAATTCCTTTAATTTCAAGTAAGTTTCCATTTAATTCTTGTCAATCTTTATTTTATCTTGTTAATCTCCTATCTACCTTTCTTAATCTTTGATTTTTATGTTTTTGTTTGTGTTCATGTTCATGTTCTTAGTTTGATCAAAGTGGGTTTTGATTATTGTGGTTAGATTTGTTAGTTTTATTGATTTGGATAGTTTTTTTATGCTTATTGGATGTTTTGTTATTAGTTTTGTTTAATCTTTTGTTTGATTTTGGTTAAATTTGTGGTTAGATTCGTGTTATTGTATTTCCCTGTTCTTCGGTTTGTTTGTTTTGCTGTTACTGTAATTCCCAGGTAAGTTCCGGATCAACTCTTGTTCATTCAGAAGTCTTCCGAACCAAGGAGTGAGTGTTTCACTTGGAACCTTTAAAAGTTCCGAATCAAGCAATCTCATTCGGAACATTGGAAGTTCCGAACCAGAAACTTCCGAATCAACTACTTAAGAAAACTTCCGAACGAAAGTTCCGGGTCAAGAAGTTCCGGATCAACATCTTGTTCATCCGAAAGAGTTCCGAATCAAGAAGTTCATTCGGAAGAGTTCCGAATAAGGACTTCCGGACCAAAAGTTCCGAACCAGAGTGCTTCACTCGGAAGAGTTCCGAATAAGGACTTCCGGACCAAAAGTTCCAAACCAGAGTGCTTCACTCGGAAGAGTTCCGGATCAACACTTCTTGGAAGTTCCGAACGAAAGTTCCGGATCAAGAACAACTTCCGAATCAAATCTTCCGGATCAACAAGTTCCGAACCAGGAGGGTTCATTAGGAAGTGTTCCGGATCAAGGAGTTCCGTATCAAGAGTAACCAGAAACTTCCGAACCAAGAGTTTTGAATCAGCAGAAGTTCCGAACAAAGGATTGTTTTTGATAAGTGACATATTCAGAATAATTTGTTCAGGATCAAGCATTTTGGCAATATTCCGAGCCAAGAAGAATCATTCCGAACGAAGGTAACATTCTGGATGAGTGATTGTTCCGAACGAAGGATTATTCCGAATGAGCTGTATTCAGGTTCTTTTTAGTTTTTGTCTTTGATTTTTATTTTCAAGCTTTATTTTTCCTGCCTTTTCCTTATTCGCACTTTAAGTTAATTTTGCCTTAGATTTATTTTAGCCTTGCGTTAGTTTAAGTTTTAGTTGCGTTTTAAGTTTTCCTTAGATAGACTTAAGTTTGCGTCATTTACTTTAAGTGCCTTTTAATTTCAGTCACGTTTTAAATACTTGTACTTACTTTAAATTAGTTTTAGATTTACTTTAATTGCACTTTTACTTTCAAGTCACTTTTACTTTAATTGTCTTGCACATTTATTTAAAAACAACCAAAAATATTCTTTTTCACCAAAAACAATAGAGTCATACTTTAAGCCCGAAATCAGTTCTTTAAGATATCGAGAAACAAACAATTGAACCTAGCAAAATCCATTCATTACCGAGTGACAAGCCTGACTCGACCCAGAACTTAATTCAAGGGAAACGTGGTGAGGGATGGAATCATCTCGTGAGAGATGTCCTCACCAAAGTACAACTTCACTAGCTGGCAATTCACCTTAAAATTGGGCCCATTTGGCTGGGAAATCTCAATGGTGCCATATGGGAAGACTTTGGCGACGGTGAATGGACCAGACCATCGGCTCTTCAGCTTTCCCGAGAAGATCTTCAACCGAGAGTTAAAGAGTAAAACTTGATCACCAACGTGGAACTCTCGGTTCTTAATCCTAGCGTCATGGATGATCTTGGTCTTCTCCTTGTAAATTAAGGAGTTCTCATAAGCTTCATTCCTCAGTTCATTGAGCTAGTTGAGTTGAATCTTCTGAAGATCACCGACTTTGTTGATGTTGAAATTGGCCCACTTCAAGGCCCAGTATGCCTTATGTTCCAACTCGATATGGAGGTGGCATGCTTTCCTGTACACAAGACGATAAGGTGTGCAACCAATCGGGGTCTTATATGCGGTACGGAAAGCCCACAAAGCATCATCTAACTTATCGCCCCACGAGGCATGATGCTCTCCCACAGTACGCTCAAGAATTTGCTTCTATCCACGGTTAGATATCTCTCCTTGCCCATTAGTTTGGGGATGATAAGCGGTGGAAAGACGGTGATTGACACCGTACTTAGCCATGACTCGAGCAAATTGGTCATTACAAAAATGAGTCCCGTGGTCACTGATGATAGCACGAGGAACACCGAATCAAGCAAAAAGCTTCTTCTGAAAGTTCACAACCACCCTCGCATCGTTCGTAGGGAGAGCCTTAGCTTCAACCCATTTAGAGACATAGTCAACGGCTACGAGGATGTACTTGTTCCCTTTAGATGATGGAAATGGCCCCATAAAGTCGATACCCCATAAATCAAAGATTTCACATTCTTGGATGAAATTTTGAGGCATCTCATCTTTATGTGTGATCTTGCCTTGGCGTTGGCAAGCATCACAATTTTTAACCATCTCGTGAGCGTTACGATAAATGGTGGGCCAATAGAATCCCAAGTCAAACACTTTCTTCGCGGTGTAGTTGGGACCAAAGTGACCATCGGTGGGTCCTTTATGGCAAGCTTCAAGGATTAGTAACGCTGCCGGCCCATCAACACATCCACGAATAATCAGATCAGCACCTTGTTTGAAGAGATAAGGGTCATCCCAAAAGTAAGTCTTAACATCTTTAAAGAACTTCTTCTTTTGTTGGGATGTTAATCCTTGGATGAGAATACCACACGCTAAGTAGTTTGCAATGTCCGCAAACCACGGGGTGTCATCAAGATTGGAATTGATAGACATTAAGGCCTCAAGGGGAAAAGAGTCATTGATCTCTTGATTCAGATGATCCCCTTGATAAGGATCCTCAAGTCTACTTAGATGATCTGCGGCTAGGTTTTCGGCTCCCTTCTTGTCACGAATTTCAATTTTAAATTCTTGAAGGAGCAAAACCCAACGAAGAAGTCTTCGCTTGGAATCTTGTTTAGTTAACAAGTACTTCAACGCGGAATGATCGGTGTACACGATTGTGGTGGAAAGGAAAAGATAGGGGCGTTGTAACACTCTCATTTTTTGTATCGATACAGCGGAAGGGTCTTTCAGAGTGTTACGGGATAGCACAATAACTCCAATCATAGACAACACATAAAAATGGTTGTACAAGGTTTAACAAACATTCATTCGATAAAAAGTTTCAAAAGCGTACAACAGGTCCCAAATTACACAGGTCAATAAGTTTACAAAACATAGATCGAATGAACATTTTTAATATTAAGTGTGACATCAGAGTCGATCTCCATCCGGATTACCTTCAAGCACCTGAGATAAAAACATGCAAAAATCATATCAGCGAATGCCGAGTGAATTCATAGAGTTTAATGAAAACCGTTATATAAAACAATCATTTAAAATCAGAACACAAGCATAATATCGGAAGTAAGTCCTCATATTGCTAGTCAGGCAATATATAAATCAAGCATACATCTTAAACCGTCCATGAGACCGTAGTCTCTATATTGCCATGATAGGTAATATATTCATCGCTAATAGCGTCAATATCATGTATTTATGTTTTAGGATACGTTGTATTTGGATTACATACGTTTTATCTGAATTAGGATTATTATTAGCCGCATGACATTGTTACCTTACTATGAAAACAGCGGGCCGCGAACCCGACAAACAATTTGCCCATCTAAGTTAGCGTGTCGTCACAAAAATCACGCTATGGAATCTTCTCATATATAAATTCGCTTACCAATCAATGTGGTACAACGGGGATCAACCGTCAAGGCGCGAACTGGGGTGATCGTCCCCAAATAGTACTATCAAATGCATAAGCGTCTACCAAATCCCGGTAGTTCACAATTCATGCTAATGGGACTTTAAGTGACATAACCTAACTACTAATAATCCTTTTAGTCTCGTTTATAGGGTCATGGCATCATTCGGGTCCATATCATTAAGCATACAATCGGGACTACTTGTGTTCTATTTTTATCAAAATCTAGCATGTTATCTCCCTCGCGGGTTTACAAATCATTTTATAAAACATTTAAAAGAGTGCGAGGCTATACATATGATGATTTTGTACATATGATGATGATCAAATGGTTTTATACATCCTTGTTTACTCATTTTAGTGTTTACGTTTTGGTAACGTCTTACTAGTTTGCTAGTTTTAACTATTTATCCATTTTAAGTCCATTAAGCCTTGTATAAGTTCTCTAACTTGTTTTTATCCATTTTATACCTATATGATCAGTATATATACTTTTCATGTTGGTCCCAAATGGGTTAAGCCCAATAATTCTTTTTACAAGTTTTTATCTTATTAAGTCCAATTATTAGTCTAATATGTTTAGTTAGCTCGTAAATGTCCGTAATTCTTATAGTTCGGGTTTTATCGGTTTTTACTTGTCTTAGTTATCTATACATCAGTATATAACTTCTATAAACTTTACATTAGACGGGTTTGGTCGTCTAAGTTTTATTTGGCGAAAAACGTTAATTTTACGGCGATAGCCGAAAAAGTCGTAAAAATCAAGTTTATAGTTTTTATTACTTATAAATATTATTTCACCACCATTTATATAATTTACCCATTTAATTAACCTTTTATATATTTATATAAATAAGTTTTATAAGTTAGTGGGTTTATATTTTTACATTTTCTACATTATAATGTGAGTGCTTATATAATAATAATAAACATTATTTCCAAAAATCTGATTTTTAACTTCATGTTCACCATTTTTAACATATCTAGAGTTCTATAATGAATTAGAAGCTCATTTTTGGGTGACATGTTATTCATAATATGTGGTACATTTAACTTAGTTATAGCTACTGCCCATTTTGAGTTTATCATGCCTTAACAGTCCTTACAAAACTGCTTATTCAGATTAGACCACCTAACTTGTTTTGATCATATCTCACTCATTATTTTGATTCCATTGCATGGCCAACTCTCACATGTGTATAACATCTTCTACTTACTGTAAATGGATCAAACCATGAAATTTTATCAGTTCTTGTTTTAGTTATCTACTGTTTTTATACAGCCAACTAAATAATCAAGATTTTAGCCTCATTTCTTATAGTTATCATCCTTTTTAAGCATATCTATCAACACTTGATCCCCACACAACATTTTTATCATCATATATACATCATATACATATACAAAATGAAAGAAAATACATTTGTTCTTTACAAAATAACAAGAGAAAAATGGATAGGATGATCTTCTTTACCAACCAAGTGGATTTCTTGTTTTTGGAAGACAAGAACTTGATGAACACAACAAGTATCTCCAAGACCATCAAATATCAAGAACATATGTTGGAAAATCAGTCCTAGGAAACAAGAAAATCACCTCCAAAGATGTTAATATGGCCACCAAATGAGTAAGGCTTCAAGAGAACTCCTTAATAGAGCTAGTAAACATATGTTTCATGGCTAGAAGAGATCAAATGGGGTGTTTGTTGCTATATTTTAGACGGAAAGGGGATGGATTTTGAGAGAGTTTGATGTTGGTTTGCATGTGAGAAAGATGGAATGAGAAAACAAGTAGCTAGTTTTGCTAGTTAGTGGAATGGTAAAAGGCTTAAGGTGTAAGCTAGCTTACACTTGGTGTAAGTTAAGCTAACTTGATGCCACCTTCATGGTGTGGTGTCATGTTGCCGTCCAAACCATGCTAGTGGGGTGGGACAATGTGTTTTGTCCCATCTCACTAGTTTACGGGTATTTCTCGATTCTAGTTTTCTCGATTTGCGTGCCCTCGGGTCGTTTTACGAAAAACGTTTTTATAAATTATGAATCAACGTCACAAAACGAATCCAATAAAAATTGTCTCATCAAAAATGGAGTTCAAAAACGTAAATACGTAATCCGAAGGTTTCCGGTTTAGTCGTAAAAGACGTCAAATTAAGCACGTAAGCCCAAATTTAAATCCGTAAATTGTGAGTTCGTCAACCAATATAAAAATAAGTTTCAAAATATTATACGAGAAAATATTTCACTACCTGAAAATGTTAGATTGTCACAGCTTTTCCTCCTAAAAGGGATCAACGTCCTCGTGATCCATTTCATTTGGATGTCCGTTTCTTATTGAAATCGAAGAGGTGCGGATATTTCTTCCACATTTCATCCTCTCGTTCCCAAGTATACTCCGGTCCATGCTTTGAATTCCATCGGATCTTGACAATAGGTATCCGAGTTTGTTTCAGTTGCTTTACCTCACGGTCCATAACTTTTACGGGCTCTTCGATAAAATGCAACTTCCCATCTATTCGAACCTTACCTAACGGAATTTTCTCATCACTCACTGCTAGACATTTCTTCAGATTAGATACATGGAATGTGTTGTGAACACCATGAAGTTCTGGGGGTAACTCTAGTTTATAAGCCACCGGACCTACTCTAGATAAAATCTTAAAGGGTCCAATATAACGGGGATTCAATTTTCCTCGCTTTCCAAATCTTATAACGCCTTTCCATGGCGATACTTTCAACATTACTCGGTCACCCACTTCAAACTCCATTGGCTTCCGCCGCACATCCGCGTAACTTTTCTGTCTACTTCAGGCAGTCAACAACCTATTCTTAATCTGAACTATCATCTCCGTAGTCTCCCGAATCAATTCTGGTCCCGTGAGCTGGTATCCCCAACTTCACTCCAACATATAGGAGATCTACACTTCCTACCATACAAAGCTTCAAATGGTGCAGCCTTAATACTAGAATGGTAACTATTGTTATACGAAAACTCTGCTAACGACAAATGTTTATCCCAATTCTTACCAAAGTCTAACACACAAGCTCTCAACATATCTTCCAGTGTTTGTATCGTCCTTTCACTCTGCCCATCAGTCTGGGGGTGATAAGCAGTGCTCATATCGAGATTCGTTCCCAAAGATCTTTGGAGAGATTTCCAAAAATTCGATGCGAATCTAGGATCTCGATCTGAAATGATCGATACATGCACTCCATGTTTGCATACAACATTATCAAGGTATATACGAGTCAGCTTATCCAGTGAGAACTGCTCCTTAACCGGAATGAAGTGTGCTGATTTGGTTAGTCTATCGATAATAACCCAAATCGAGTTGTTTCCAGATGATGTTCTAGGAAGCTTGGTGATAAAGTCCATCGTAATTTGCTCCCACTTCCATTCAGGAATCTTTGGTTGTTGAAGCAGTCCCGATGTCTTTTGATGTTCCGCTTTAACTCTAGCACAAGTCAAGCATTGAAGAACATACATAGCTATGTCAGCTTTCATATTCGGCCACCAGTACAACTTCTTCAAATCATGGTACATCTTATCAGATCCCGGATGAATGGAATACTTAGATTTATGGGATTCTAACATAATCAAGTCTCTTAAGCCTCTAAACTTAGGTATCCACATACGACCTCTTAAGCATTTCACTCCATCAGCTCTAACCTCTAAAGGATCTCCTTCTCCTCGGAACCCTTCATTAACAAAATTCTCCTTCTTACAAGCTTCTATTTGCGCATTTCTAATTTGCTCAGGCAAATTATTGTGCACGGTCAAGACTAGAGAACGCACCCTGATAGGCTCTCTATCTTCCCTACTCAACGCATCGGCAACAACATTGGCTTTTCCTGGGTGATATTTTATATCACAATCATAATCACTTAACAACTCTATCCATCTTCGTTGCCTCATGTTCAATTCCTTCTGGTCGAGAATATACTGTAGGCTTTTGTGATCGGTGAATACCGTACACTTGGTGCCATACAGATAATGTCTCCACAACCTCAGAGCAAAGACTACAGCTCCTAACTCAAGATCATGAGTAGTATAATTCTCCTCATTCTTCCTTAATTGCCTAGAAGCATAAGCTATCACTTTCTCTCTCTGCATCAAAACAGCTCCATAACCTCTAAGAGATGCATCACAATACACTACCAAATCTTCACTCCCGTCGGGTAATGATAAGATTGCCGCACTACATAATTTTTGCTTCAGTGTCTGAAATGCTCCATCTTCGTCACTTCCCCAAACGAAAGGTTTATTATTCTGAGTAAGCTTAGTCAAGGGTTTAGCTATCAAAGAAAATTCTTTAATGAATCGCCTATAATAGCCAGCCAATCCTAAGAACTGTCGTACTTCCGTTGGCGTTGTTGGTGCAGACCAATTCTTAATAGCTTCAACCTTTGCAGGATCAACATGAATTCCATCTCTGTTAATCACATGACCAAGAAATTGCACAGAATCTAACCAGAAATCACACTTCGAAAACTTAGCATACAACCTTTCATCCTTCAACAACTTCAAAACAATCCTCAAATGTTCTCTATGTTCATCTTCATTCTTAGAATAGATTAGAATATCGTCAATAAACACAATCACAAATTTATCCAAGTAGGGCTTGCACACTCGATTCATTAAATCCATGAAAACCGCAGGTGCGTTAGTTAACCCAAATGGCATTACTTGAAATTCATAGTGTCCATAACGAGTTCTAAATGAAGTTATAGGAATATCTTCTTCACGGACGCGAAGTTGGTGATATCCTGACCGCAAATCTATCTTAGAATACACACTAGATCCTTGCAATTTATCAAACAAATCATCAATCCTAGGTAAAGGATATCGATTTTTAATTGTCAACTTATTTAGTTCCCTGTAATCAATGCACATACGAAAAGATCCATCCTTCTTCTTAACGAACAAGACTGGAGCTCCCCAAGGTGACGAGCTCGGTCGAATAAAACCTTTATCAGACAACTCCTTAAGTTGCTCAGATAACTCCTTTAATTCAGAAGGGGCTAATCGGTAAGGCGCAGGTGCCACCGGTGCAGCACCAGGAATTAAATCGATTCGAAACTCTACTTGCCTTATCGGTGGAAGTCCGGGTAAATCTTTAGGAAATACCTCAGGAAATTCACAAATAATAGGTACATCTTCCAATCGTTTCTCCCTAGACTCATTCCCGGTCACCTGAGCTAAGAATAACTCACAACCGTTCCTGATGTACTTTTGGACTTTAATACATGAAACAATTTTCAAACGGGATTCACCTCGACTACCATCAATTACTAACGTCCTATTCCTAAGAGGAATCTTAACCTTCTTCTCTCCACATAAAATAGTAGCATTATTCAACGACAACCAATCCATACCAATAATAATATCGAAACTACCTAATTCTATCAACATCAAATCAATCGGAAAGGAATGGTTCAAGAGATTTAGAGAGCATCCTTCTAATAGCTTATTAGTTTTCACTAATTTACCATCAGCCAATTCCACCTCGTAACTGGTACTTATCTCAACAGGTTCAATATCAATAAGGGCACTAAATTTAGTGGATACAAAGCTCCTATCGGCACCCGAATCGAATAAAGCAACAGCATAATGATTGTTGAGTAAAAACGTACCGGTAACGACATTCGGATCCTCTTTCTTCACCTCAATTGTTCCAAGTTGGTAGATACCACCCTGGGGGTTTCTTCTAGGTACAATCACTTTCAACTTGGGGCATTCCGATTTCCTATGACCTTCTCCATTACAGTTGAAGCAAATGGTTCCCTTCTTACACCTTTCAACCTTGTGTCCAAGCTTTCCGCAATTTCGGCACTTCCAGCAGTCGCCAGCATGCCTCTTGTTGCCACACTTAGGACATCTATCATCGTTGCGCGGTGTGTTGTTGGTAAGAGCATTTGCATTCCCCTTTCTCTTGTTCTGACGGCGATTGAAATTCTTCCTATTATCACCTCTATCTACACGCTCACCGTCTCCCTTTCTTTTCTCATCAACACGGGCTTCATCTTCCTTATCCTGAATTATCTGTCCAATGAGTTGGTAAGCCGTTCGAACAGCATCATCAATGGTCAGTGGTTTCGATGATGTCACTTCCCCCGGATATTCCTGGTCAACCCTTTCACATATTGCTCAATTCGGATCTCTTCGGGTTCCACCAATCGAGGACATAGCAAGGCCAACTCATGGAATCGATTCGTGTAACTATCAATGTCCACACCTTTCATTCTCAAATGAATCAACTCTTGTTCTAACCTAATGATCACACTACGAGGACAAAACTCCAAAGTCATCCACTTCTTAATTTCAGCCCAAGGAGTAGCATTAGCAACATCAAGACCCATGAAAGCAATTCTCCCGTTCCACCAAGTCAACGCACGACCTTTAAGAGTAGCCATAGCAAAAGTCACCTTATCTTCCTCCTTACACTTACTAATCCGAAACACCGATTCAATCTTCTCGATCCACTGGCTTAATCCTACAGCACCTTCAGTTCCATTAAAAGGTAGAGGTTCACACTTCATGAACGTCACATAAGTACAACCACCAACTTTAGGTACATTAGTTCCAAGTCCTCCTACATTTCCTCCAGCATTAGCATTCACATTATTAGCATTCACATTCACATTAGTACCGCCAATTCCACTACCGCCAGCTCCACTACCGCCAGCTCCACTACCGCCAGCTCCACTACCGCCAGCTCCACTACTGCCAGCTTCACTACCGCCAGCTCCACCACCGCCAGCTCCACTACCGCCAGCTTCATTTCTAGCATTTGCCATAAATTCAGTCATAGATGCGGTAACTTGCTCCGTAATAATCCTACGTACATCATCCTCAGTCACAACCTTCTTGGGCGGCATAGTTCTATAATTTCACAATTTCAAATTATTAAGCATTCTCCCAACAAGGATTCATACAATATGGATCGAATTCATAATCAAGATACAAATAAAGCACAATATGAAATTCAAGACAAGATACATATTTCATTCGATCTGAAACAAAATTATTGTCTTAGTACATCCCATATCAAAGTTCTAGCACTATATACACTCAAAATTCGTGCCAAGTCTATTACGAACAAGTCGGTTCAGTCAAAGCTACAAAAGCACAAAAGAAGGTCACTACTAAACACAGACTGGTCTACTGAGAACCGCCAGATGGTCCATCATCCATCGTCTTCTGTATCTTCGTCGGACGATCACTAGACACATCTTCAGCTGGGCGCTTACGGATTACTCCTATTTCAACCATATCAGCATAAAATCTACTGTTCCATCCCACGGATATATTCAACTCCTTTTCAGCTTTCTCACGCATCGCACGAGCTACACTCAACTGAATCTCCATAGAATTTACCTTTTTCTTCATAGCAGCATACTCACCACTTTCCAATACCGATAACCTCCTAAAAGCCTCATTCAAACCACATTCTACATCACTCAAATCCAAACTAAGCAATTCTCGCTCTTTCTCGCCAACCTTAGTCTTCGACTCCAAATAAGCAACCTGAGTCTGAACAACACCTAATCCAACCTCTGTCACACAACTCTTAACACGAGAAGCATCTAGGTCACGTCTCAAGGCCCATGGTGCAAGACCATCAATATGAGTAGCCTCTCGAGTACTAGACGACTCTCCTATCTCACATCTACGAGTAGCAATACCATCAGTACCGTCAGGTGCATCATCATCCTCATCCTCCTCTGATTCGGAATCAGATTCAGACGATTCAGACATTTCATCCCTAGGTAACTCAACCTCAGAATCAGACAAATCAACTGGTGGGGGCAAAGGCTCTCCCTCTAGAACATCATACGGATAAATAAGCTCAGCTTCCTCATCGTCATCAACCTCAACATCTATACCTACATCCTCCTCGACATCCTCGTCGTCAATCTCGTCATCTAAATTATCTAACCCAATCTCATCATTGTTCTCAATATCAGCATTCTCAATCTCCACATTCTCAATCTCCACATTCTCATTACCTACATTCTCAATATCCACATTCTCTACTAAGTCAACCTGAGGGGCAATCTGATCTCCTAGTCCTAACTCGGGCTCGGGATCCTCAAATGGTTCCTCCTCATCATCAATATCAAAATCTACTAAGTCTTAATAAGGATCATCTTCTATATTAGGTTCGGGAATAGCATGGTTTTTTACAGGAATATTAGGGTCAGCCATGACAATCTGCATTTATATATATATCTCGTATTAGGATAACATACTAGTTAAACAATTACATAATGAAACCACGATATATACATATATATAAATTAAAATATATATATCAAAGTATATATCTTCTCAATAGGGCTTGTTGGTAACGTCGGAGATCTCTGGCACCGTTATAGTCAAAAGATTTTTCAAATATTTTCTAAATGTTCATTGTCAAAAGATTTTGAAAAGTTTTGTTCAAAACCTTGGTTTTTAAAATCCTTTGTTCTCTATAACGAGAGCTCTGGTACCAAACTGTAACACTCTCATTTTTCGTATCGGTACAGCGGAAGGGTCTTTCAGGGTGTTACGGGATAGCATAATAACTCCAATCATAGACAACACATAAAAATGGTTGTACAAGGTTTAACAAACATTCATTCGATAAAAAGTTTCAAAAGCGTACAACAGGTCCCAAATTACACAGGTCAATAAGTTTACAAAACATAGATCGAATGAACATTTTTAATATTAAGTGTGCCATCAGAGTCGATCTCCATCCGGATTACCTTCAAGCACCTGAGATAAAAACATGCAAAAATCATATCAGCGAATGCCGAGTGAATTCATAGAGTTTAATGAAAACCGTTATATAAAACAATCATTTAAAATCAGAACACAAGCATAATATCGGAAGTAAGTCCTCATATTGCTAGTCAGGCAATATATAAATCAAGCATACATCTTAAACCGTCCATGAGACCGTAGTCTCTATATTACCATGATAGGTAATATATTCATCGTTAATAGCGTCAATATCATGTATTTATGTTTTAGGATACGTTGTATTTGGATTACATACGTTTTATCTGAATTACGATTATTATTAGCCGCATGACATTGTTACCTTAGTATGAAAACAGCGGGCCGCGAACCCGACAAACAATTTGCCCATCTAAGTTAGCGTGTCGTCACAAAAATCACGCTATGGAATCTTCTCATATATAAATTCGCTTACCAATCAATGTGGTACAACGGGGATCAACCGTCAAGGCGCGAACTGGGGTGATCGTCCCCAAATAGTACTATCAAATGCATAAGCGTCTACCAAATCCCGGTAGTTCACAATTCATGCTAATGGGACTTTAAGTGACATAACCTAACTACTAATAATCCTTTTAGTCTCGTTTATAGGGTCATGGCATCATTCGGGTCCATATCATTAAGCATACAATCGGGACTACTTGTGTTCTATTTTTATCAAAATCAAGCATGTTATCTCCCTCGCGGGTTTACAAATCATTTTATAAAACATTTAAAAGAGTGCGAGGCTATGAACTCACGTTGTTAATGAAAGGCGGATTATCGGCTACGGGCGTGCTTCGGTCACGGAAACCTATATAAATAATAATCGGTCTTAGACTCGGTCCAATGACTTTTATCAAAATAACAATATACATATGATGATTTTGTACATATGATGATGATCAAGTGGGTTTATACATCCTTGTTTACTCATTTTAGTGTTTACGTTTTGGTAACGTCTTACTAGTTAGCTAGTTTTTACTATTTATCCATTTTAAGTCCATTAAGCCTTGTATAAGTTCTCTAACTTGTTTTTATCCATTTTATACCTATATGATCAGTATATATACTTTTCATGTTGGTCCCAAATGGGTTAAGCCCAATAATTCTTTTTACAAGTTTTTATCTTATTAAGTCCAATTATTAGTCCAATATGTTTAGTTAGCTCGTAAATGTCCGTAATTCTTATAGTTCGGGTTTTATCGGTTTTTACTTGTCTTAGTTATCTATACATCAGTATATAACTTTTATAAACTTTACATTAGACGGGTTTGGTCGTCTAAGTTTTATTTGGCGAAAAACGTTAATTTTACGGCGATAGCCGAAAAAGTCGTAAAAATCAAGTTTATAGTTTTTATTACTTATAAATATTATTTCACCACCATTTATATAATTTACCCATTTAATTAACCTTTTATATATTTATATAAATAAGTTTTATAAGTTAGTGGGTTTATATTTTTACATTTTATACATTATAATGTGAGTGCTTATATAATAATAATAAACATTATTTCCAAAAATCTGATTTTTAACTTCATGTTCACCATTTTTAACATATCTAGAGTTCTATAATGAATTAGAAGCTCATTTTTAGGTGACATGTTCTTCATAATATGTGCTACATTTAACTTAGTTATAGCTACTGCCCATTTTGAGTTTATCATGCCTTAACAGTCCTTACAAAACTGCTTATTCAGATTAGACCACCTAACTTGTTTTGATCATATCTCATTCATTATTTTGATTCCATTGCATGGCCAACTCTCACATGTGTATAACATCTTCTACTTACTGTAAATGGGTCAAAACATGCAATTTTATCAGTTCTTGTTTTATTTATCTACTGTTTTTATATAGCCAACTAAATAATCAAGATTTTAGCCTCATTTCTTATAGTTATCATCCTTTTTAAGCATATATATCAACACTTGATCCCCACACAACATTTTTATCATCATATATACATCATATACATATACAAAATGAAAGAAAATACATTTGTTCTTTACAAAATAACAATAGAAAAATGGATAGGATGATCTTCTTTACCAACCATGTGGATTTCTTGTTTTTGGAAGACAAGAACTTGATGAACACAACAAGTATCTCCAAGACCATAAAATATCAAGAACATATGTTGGAAAATCAGCCCTAGGACACAAGCAAATCACCTCCAAAGATGTTAATATGGCCACCAAATGAGTAAGGCTTCAAGAGAACTCCTTAATAGAGCTAGTAAACATATGTTTCATGGCTAGAAGAGATCAAATGGGGTGTTTGTTGCTATATTTTGGACGGCAAGGGGATGGAGTTTGAGAGAGTTTGATGTTGGTTTGCATGTGAGAAAGATGGAATGAGAAAACAAGTAGCTAGTTTTGCTAGTTAGTGGAATGGTAAAAGGCTTAGCTTACACTTGGTGTAAGTTAAGCTAACTTGATGCCACCTTCATGGTGTGGTGTCATGTTGCCGTCCAAACCATGCTATTGGGGTGGGACAATGTGTTTTGTCCCATCTCACTAGTTTACGGGTATTGCTCGATTCTAGTTTTCTCGATTTGCGTGTCCTCGGGTCGTTTTACGAAAAACGTTTTTATAAATTATGAATCAACGTCACAAAACGAATCCAATAAAAATTGTCTCATCAAAAACGAAGTTCAAAAATGTAAATACGTAATCCGAAGGTTTCCGGTTTAGTCGTAAAAGACGTCAAATTAAGCACGTAAGCCAAAATTTAAATCCGTAAATTGTGAGTTCGTCAACCAATATAAAAATAAGTTTCAAAATATTATACGAGAAAATATTTCACTACCTGAAAATGTTAGATTGTCACAGGCGTAACTTCTCAAAGGCATACACGACAGCTAAAAGCTGTTGTTCGGTCGTAGTATAATGCAATTGAGCCCCCATCATTGTCTTGCTAGCGTAATGGATTGGTTGGAAATGTTTGTTCACTCTTTGGCCCAAAACCGCTCCAATAGCAAAGCCGCTAGCATCACACATCAATTCAAAAGGTAGCACCCAATTAGAGGTAACCAAGACCGGTGCCTTAGTTAGCTTGTCCTTAAGAAGATTGAAGGATTCAAGACACTCTTTAGAAAAGGTAAAAGGAGTATCTTTTTCCAAGAGGTGGATCATCGGGCGAGCGATTTTAGAAAAATCTTGAATGAATTGACGATAGAAGCCCGTATGACCAAGGAAACTTCTCACACCCTTCACGGTTGAAGGTGGAGGTAATTTGGCTATGACATCCACTTTAGCACGGTCCACTTCAAGGCCGGATTTAGAGATTTTATGTCCAAGCACAATGCCTTCTTTTACCATGAAATGGCATTTTTCCCAATTTAGAACAAGGCGAGTGTCTTCACAACGCTTAAGCATGCGTTCTAAATTGGCAAGGCAAGTAGATAAAAAATCACCATAGACCGAGAAATCATCCATGAAGACTTCCATAGTTTCTTCAACCATGTCATGGAAGATAGCCATCATACACCTTTGGAAAGTCCCAGGAGCATTGCATAAGCCGAAAGGCATTCTTTTGTAAGCAAATGTTCCATAAGGACAAGTGAATGTGGTTTTCTCTTGGTCTTTAGGATCGATGGGAATTTGAAAATACCCGGAGAAACCGTCTAAAAAGCAGTAATAGTCGTTACCCGCTAGACGTTCACGCATTTGGTTCATGAAAGGAAGGGGAAATGATCCTTTCTCGTAGCATCATTGAGTTTGTGATAGTCTACACAAGCTCTCCACCCTGTAACGAGACGAGTAGGAATCAACTCGTTGTTTTCATTGGGCACAATGGTGATTCCTGTTGATCCCAAACTTAGATCGATTTAGCTTGTGTAAACGAGATTAGATCAAGTTATACATGTAGAGAAACTTTGTTGTGTATAAAACAATTCAAGTATTATGCGGAATTAATACTTAAACAAGAACACACAAATAGTTGTAAAACAAACTTTCACTTGATTGATAATAACAAACTTGCTTACAATGAAAGTGTTAAACGTATGAAAAACTTATATGAAACATAACCTTAAGGTCTTCTTTTATAGACATAAGAAGCCTTGTACAAGAGTCTACGTATCAGCTATTCTAGGTAAAGATAATTATAGAAAATACATTGTTGATCCTATCTTTACTAGAAACAAATTAGAAAAAAATACGCGTAGACCATATCTTTCTATGAGTGCTTGTCTTCAACCTATCAACGCTTGACTTCTTCCTCTCAATGCTTGATCTGTCTGCGCTTGTTCTTTTCTTATCAAGGCTTGTTTTCTTCTTGTCAGCGTTCAAGTGGACTGACTATATTTTATTCCCAACAATCCTCCCCTAAACTTGATATCTACTCTAGTAATAAAGTTTCTGAATAAAAATTAAGAACTGGGAGGGATCTTACAAATCTTATCATATTGGTAACAAACATGCCTAATCAAATCTTTGGCCACGTCACTTGAATATTCAATCTCCAGCTGTGTTGTCTTCATCTTGTCCAAAACTTCTTTAGACATGGGATACTGAGCATCTACAAGTAGATACTCAGCAAACTTTGTAGAGCTCAAATAATACACACCAGCAGCTGAATACAAACGCCATTGAGGACCACTGATATCATCCTCAAGATCCTTCCAAACAAGATCTTCTTCTTCTGGTGCACACATTCTCTTAAATGTTGACCAAAGTTTTATTCCATTGACTGAAGTAGGAGCTTCATTCTCATACTTTGCTATCAACAACCTCCAAAGGTCTGCCAAGTCTTCCCTATCCATACTTGCAAAGAGAGACATAAGAGTAGTAAAAGTGTGTACCTCTTTCCCATATCTGACAATATTCCAAAACCCACTTGCATCAAAAGGTAACACTTGTAACATATCTGAAGCTTCCATGGGTGAGAGCTTAATGCTCCTTCTAAGAACAGCTTCATTGGGAACCACTTTATTTAGATCTTTAGGAAACTCAAGTGGAACTCCCTTCTTCAAAGGCCTTGGAACAATCATTGCCTTCTGAATCTCCATCTCTTCTGCAATTTCTTCTTTTCTGCACTCTTACCCAAAAGGGATACGCCTTGTACTCTAATTCTTGAAAGGATAATCCCTGCAATTTCTTGAAGGTCCATCCAGTTCCATGACATCTGAGTAACATGTAGTAAAGCTCTCTTCTATCCCTCTTCATCAGTGAGAAAACATTGCTCGCCTTTTGTTTCCGAATTACCTTGCAGTCTCTTTGAACTCTTAGAAGAATCTCCAATCCCCAAATTTGGTCTAAATTTTTCAAATCTGGATTCTCCATAATCCTATTCTCCCAAGCATGGTACATCTGAACTACTTCTGGCATATCAAAATCTACTTGCAATTTTAACTCTCTAAGCTTCTCTCTTGCCAAGTCATCACCTATTCAAGTCTTTTTGGTTGTTCAATTATCATCACACTTGAATCTGAACTTTCTTCATCACTTCCTTCTTGTTCCTCGGAAGTGACAACAAATGGTGATTCACCAACCTTCTTCATCTCTTGTTCCACAAGTTGTGCAGCCAACCTTGAATCAAACTCTACTTGTGTTGTATCCTTTGGAACTTCTACTTCTACCATAATTCCTTTACCCTTATCTAATGGATCAATGATGGGTAAAGATGATGGTAATACATGTGAAGACACTTCTTTGATGATAGCTGATGACTGGAATACATCAACCATATCTGCAGGTCTGTCAACGCTCAAATTCCTTGTGTCAGCGCCCAAGTTACTCATGTCAGCGCTTGGTGTGTCAGCGTTCAAATTTTGCTTGTCAACCCCTAAATTACTTGTCTCAGCGCCTCTTGTGAACTTCTCCATCATAGCTGTAAAATAGAAGTTCAAATTTGTACGAGTAACAAGAGATGTGTCAAAACATGGTTGCTTCTTCAATTCTGTGAGAGCTTCAGCAACACCTAAAGATTCTCCATCATGTGAACCTTTGTCACTCACATGGATCTTCTCATCCTCCCCTTTGGAAGATTCCTCCATTCCACGCCTAGTGTTAGCATCCTCTAAAATAACAATCCTCTCCCTCAATTGCTTGAGTTCAAGGCCTTGTGTACTGACTGTTTGTACCAAGTCTGCATTTTGCTTTTGCAAGCTAATGCAGACAGCCGTCAATTCCATCAATGTGTATGGTTCCAATTTGCCCTCCTCTAGAATGGTATCTGACCTCCTAAAATAGAGTCATGGGGCATGGATGAGGTCTTATAGATGTTAGGACTGTCTTGTCCTGCATCGAATCCAGTACCAATAGTCCCAGCCCCATCCATAGCACCAAGCACACTTGTGGTGGTGGTTCTCTCTGCTACATGTCTAGGACCACTAGAGGAGAACACTCCAGTAGTCCTTGGGCATTTTTGCAACCTATATTCAGGTGGGGTAGAGGATGATGTGGATTGGGTGGTAGTTTGAAGGTTAAGGGGTGTTTGGGTCTGTGAAGGAAAGGTGTCAACGTTTGGATTACTTGTGTCAACGCCAACATTTAATGTGTCAGTGTTGAAGGGTTCTTGGTCAATTTCCATGTGCTGAGGTGAAGGCAAAGGTTCTGGTATTGGGTTAAGTTGTGGTTGTGGGTCTGGTTAGGGTTGTGCTGCTGCAACAACAGCAAGCATAGCTTGGGTGAGGGGTAATTCACGGTGAGGGGGTTAGTTCATCTTGGTAAAAATAGCTTTCTTTTGCACAGAGATCTCATAAAAATCATCATGATCCCTTGTGTATTAATTTTGCACATCAAAAACCATTTGCAGAAATCTGGGATAAGCCAAAGTCATCTTATTCCCTTTGTTTTTACACATGCCATCAAAAATCAGTTTTGAAAAATTAAACTTTTGCCCATTTGCAATGCACACAATTTCACTAGCAATTGATCAATTAATTTCATTGTGTGCAGTACATTTGGGACTCAAACATTGAAGGATGACATGTATGAGGTACTTCCAGGCTGGGGGAAACTCTTGTTTATGATATTTGTTTAAAGTGCCCTCATCAGGGAAAGGATACCCAAAACCCAGAAGTCCTTGTTCTATTTCATTGATGGGGATGGTGGTTATACCATCTGCATCATTAAGATGCAAAGCCTAGCGAACCAAGGCTTCAGTAACCACCCAAGTACGCCCATGAACAATAGCTATTAATGTAGTTACATTATTAAGCGTTGAGGAACTTACAGTGTTCGAAAACTGTTTAATATGAGTGACAGGGATGAGAGGAGCATGAGAAAGTGCATACCTAATTGGAGATGCATTAAAATACGCCACCATATGTGTGTATTGTAGAAACAAAGTATCATCAGCGTCCAAATAAGCAATCATGTTGTGTTGACTCCTGAATCCCAATACCAAGTCACTTGGTTTAAACTTTGGTGCCATTGTTTGAAGAAAGCAGTTTGTAAATTATTGAGAAAGATGAATTATAGAAGAAAAAGTGTTTGACAAGAATATGAGATACCCTATTTAAAAATAGGAGCCAGATATATAGGAGAGATAGGCATATGTGATTGGTCAAAAATAAGGCAAGAAATTTTCAAAATATAATGATGAAAATCTTGAAAAGAAAATAATTTATCTTGTGCATTAATTAAAAGTTATCTACTCCCAAAATTACGGCCCCAAAATTCGTCAAAAATAACAACTGGGTAGGTCCCAATGAGTGTCAACGGTAAAAAATAACCCATCAACGCCCAATGGCTATATTCTTGTCAACGTTTTCCAAAGCCATGTCAGCGTCTAAATTGGGCATAACAACACTTGGAAAAATATTTGTCAGTGTCCAAAAATAAAAGTAATTAAAATGAAAAAGGACCTTAACAAAGTAATTTATCCTAGTGAAGATAAGCTATAAATTGATAAATATTATAGGGCGGCAAGCACTGTCCAGTTATGCACACTTGCTAGTGCAAGATAGACATAACAGTCCTCTAGTGTCCCTTGCTAACCAAAATTCTTAACAATTAAGTTATCTCATAAAATTCCTTGTAACTCCCAAGTAAAACCCATTATAAATCATTCCCAAGTCTCCCAACAGACCACATCCAATTCTAGGCCAAAGATGTCTTGGCAGCATGCATAGTATATCAACTTTTCATGCTACAGTGCCTCATGATTTAGTAAACTAACTCATACTCACCTGTGGACACAATCTAGAATTGTGATAAGAGTATTATAAGAATACCCAAAAGTCCTAAATGTTCTAAAATCTCCCCTTAAACTGTGATACACAAGTTGCCAAATAATATGCATGAATATAAAAATTTATGTCAAGATAGGAATATAAATATTCCAACCATCATCCATAAATGAAAACATGCTCAAATGATTATCCAAGGATCCATAAGCAACTCTGTATCCAATGGTACAATGCTAACAACGCTTGTACACTTAGATCAAAAAACACAAAACTAACATGTTGCTGACAACGTCACGATAACACTTATCAACATTAAAATAACCTTTGTTAGCGTTAGGCAAATATAGGGGAAAATCTAACTTTGCAAAAAGACCAATAACAATGCAAATCTTGTACATACTTTTAGAAAAAGACCCCAAAACACATATTAAGTGAGATTGATCATTCCAATACTTGTTACCAAGTATTGGAACCTTCCAGTATCAAAAGGTTTAGTTTATAAATCAGACACATTTTCTTCTGTGTCAACCCTATCTGGTTGTATTAAACCCTTTTCAAAACAATATCTTATAAAATGATGTCTAATTCTATGTGTTTTGTTTTAGAATGATGTACAGGATTTTTAATAATGCATAAAGTACTGTTATTATCTACAAAAATCTTGGTATGCATGAAATTATACCCATAATCCAACAGCTAGTTCTGAATCCATAAGACTTGTCCACAACAAGCAGCAGCAACAACATACTTTGCTTCAGTTATAGAATTAGCCACCACTGTTTGTTTCTTGCATTGCAAAGATATCAACCTACTCCCAAGAAACTGACATCCACCAGTTGTGGATTTTCTATCAAATTTATCACCACCATAGTTACTGTCTGAATATGCAATAAGCTCTAATGATGAATCTTTTGGATACCATAATCCAAGATCTGGATAACATCTAATGTACCTAAAGATTCTCTTGACAACATGAAGGTGACATTCTTTGGGAGTCACTTGATGGCGTGCACATGCATACACATCAAACATAATGTCAGGTCTTGAGACTGTGAGAAACATCAACGAACCAATCATTGATCTATAGTGCCTGACATCCACATCTTTTCCATCTCCAACTTTTCCCCAAGGGTGTTCTCTATCCATAGGAGTACTAGCCCGCTTTTCATGTGGATAAAAGCCAAACTTCTTCAAGATTTATGCCACATATTTATCCTGAGAGATGAAGATACCATCTTCTTTCTGCTGAACTTGTAACCCTAGAAAGAAGTTCATCTTCCCCATTGCACTCATCTTGAATTTGTCTGTCATAAGCTTGGAAAAGTCTTCACTCATCTCTGGGTTTGTAGAGCCAAAGATGATATCATCCACATAAACCTGAACAAGTAAGACATCCTTACCAGTCTTCTTTGTAAATAAGGTCTGGTCTATGGTGCCCTTTTTGAATCCATTGTCCACCAGATAGGTGGACAATGTGCCATACCATGCTCTTGGGGCTTGATGAAGTCCATACATAGATTTCTTGACTCTATACACCTTGTCTGGATGCTCTGGATCTTCAAAACCAGAAGGCTGCATAACATATACCTCCTCAACAATTGTGCCATAAAGGAAAGCACTCTTCACATCCATTTGATAGACAGTAAATCCCATGCAGGAAGCATATGCTAGAAATATCCTTATAGCCTCAATCCTTGCAACTGGTGCAAAGACCTCCTCATAGTCTATCCCTTCCTCTTGTGTATATCCATGAGACACTAAACGTGCCTTGTTTCTGACCACAATGCCTCTTTCATCTTTCTTGTTTCTAAGAACCTATCTTGTCCCAATAGGTCTGACATATCTGGGACAATCAACCAACTCCCAAACATCCTGAGTAGCAAATTGGTGAAGCTCATCCTGCATTGCTTCCACCCAACTTAGTTCTTTGAAAGCATCAAAAATCTTCTTGGGTTCCTGTTGTGACATAAAACAGGCAAACAAACATGCTTGAACAAGAGGGGTATCAACCTTCTTGTGTATATTGGCAGTAAAACCTCCAAGATTCTGATCAGATCTTCTAGTCTGAACAGGAGACATCACATCTCCAATAATTAGAGAAGTGGGGTGATTCTTCACTGTAGAAGTAAGAAATCCTCCCTCAAAAAGTCTGTTGTCTTCAATCTCATCATTCAAGTTACCAATATATTCTTCAGACTCTCTTCCATCAATATCTGTATGAACCTCTCCATTTCTGCTTGAAGGTTCACCTTGTTCAAAATTGGAAGATAAAATATGCTCAAACGAGTTGTCAACGCCTGAACCAAGGATGTCAGTGTTTGATCCATCAACGCCTGAAATGGTGTTGTCAACGTTTGGGTCATCAACGCCTGAATTTGTCATGTCAGCGCCAGATTTTCCTTTGTCAGCGCCTGAAAGACCACGCATGTTGTTAACTGGTGATACTTGGGGACCATCATTTTCCTTTCCAGCACAACAGCAAAAGCATCTGTCCATATGGGAATAGTGACATACTCAAGTATGGGAGATGACTTGTCTGTTTGTGAACCAACCTCTTCATTAACATGTGTACCTGAAACATCAACAACTGGTTCTTTTACAACATTTGAAGTTACCTTCACAATGTCTGGATTTGTAACAGGCATATAATTTAAAGTCCTAGATAGAGGTTCCAAGTCAAACAACCAATTTGGACACACTTTCAGGATCACTAGGTTTACTCTCTAAAAACCTAACATGTACTTTTTCAAGTACACGTTTTTCCTTCTTAAGGTAAACCCTATATCCCTTGCTCTGCACTGAATAACCCACGAAGTAGCCTTCATCACCTTTAGCACTAAATTTACCTAAGGCATCACTAGTGTCCAACACAACTACATGACAGCCAAAAGGTTTAAGAAAACCAATATTAGATTTCCTTCCCCAAAGTAACTCATAAGGTATTTTGTTATGTATCTTGTTGACTAATGCTCTATTCTGAACATAACAAGCTGTATTCACAGCCTCAGCCCAAAATGCAATGGGAAAGTGAGCATCAGCCAACATAGTCCTGGCTGCTTCAATTAGGGTTCTTGTTGACTAAACTGTCTAGTAATCCCTTTCTTGGCACAAAAATCATCCAACAGTTTATTTCTAAACTCACCACCATTATCACTTCTAAGCATTTTATCTTCATTAGCAGTTTTCTTCTCTATTTGGCTAATAAAGTTAATTAATGTATCAGCATTGCCACTTTTCATAGCTAAAAAGAAAGTCCAAGTAAACCTAGAAAAGTCATATGTGACAACAAAGCAGTAAGATTTACCATTCAAACTCTCTATATTAGTTGGACCAAACAGGTCCATATGCAGCAAGTGAAGAGGTTTAGAACTAGAGTGCACCTGTTTAGACCTAAATGAGACCTTATGTTGTTTGTCTTTAAGACATGCAACATAAGAGTGGTCATTATGGAAAGCCTTTTCAGGCAAACCATCAACCAAACCAAGTCTCACAAGTCTGTTTGTATTTTTAAAGTTAATGTGCCCTAGTCTCCTGTGCCATAAATTACTCTCATCAACTGAAGCTTTAGCATAAAAACATGACATGTTATTATTCATCCTAATTCCATTAAGATTCACATTATAAATGTCCTTATGCCTATGTGTTCGATATTTAATGAATTTCTCATCTGGAATTTTAAAATCCTTGCTCAACACCAAGCATTCAGTATAGTAAAAAGAACCTTATTTTTGTTATCACAAACTTGTGATACACTAAAAAGATTATAATCAAGTTCTTTTACCAGAAACACGTTTTCAAAACGCAAATTGTTGGTGAGAAGAGTTCCTTTGCCTGTGATAGTTCCATATCCGCCTCCAAAGTAAACTTTATCACCATCCTTAATGGGAGTGAAGTTTGTGAGATAATCTTCATTCCCAGTCATGTGCCTAGAGCATCCACTATCCCAATAGCCATAAGCATTTACCTGCTTTTGAATGCCCTGCACATAAAGAAAACAAATTACTTTTCTTTGGGAACCCAAGCCTTAGCAGACTTGGATTCATCTGGTTATTCAACAAGAACAAACTTAGTTCTCATAACAACCCCTCGTTCATCCCTTTTTGAATGAAACACCCAGTTAACGCCAATTCGTTTTGTGATGACCTTTGAAATATAATTAAATCTGTTACAGGTCATAGAAATCCCATTAGAATTAGGGTTTTGATTTTGCTTAGGTCTCCATGTCAAGCTAGAAGAAGCTTTAGACCCCTTTTCCTTGTGGTTGCAAATATTTACCATTATTTGGTTTGGCAACGTTTCTGTCAGCATTTGATTTGGTCTTGTCAACGCTGAAATTACCTTTATCAACGTTGAACCTAGGGTTTGCTACAGGAACCCATTGCCTATTAGACCATGTATTGGTCTTCTGAAACGGTCTTTGTCCATAAGTGTTAGACCCTTTAGTGAAGAATGGGGCTGGTCTAAAAACTTGTGGACTTTGCTCCACAAAAGTTTTGGGTCTGACAGTTTTTGACCTTTTGTCAGCGTTGACCTTGGAAGCGTTGACACACTTATAGGCTAAATGTGAAAAGCTACCACAAGTATAACAGGCTTTTCTAGTCACACCTCTAGGTCTAAAAGAAAAGAAACATGTTCCATTATCAAGGTTTCCACAGTTGGTATCACTAACTTGCGTTTTTGGTGACCTAGTATTTTTATACATTTCTGCATATTTAATGTTAGGTTTTATAACAACATTTGAGGCAAGGTTAACAGTCTTGCCAGTGATTGGGTTTGTTACTTTGATAGTCGTAGACTCATTTGGGATATCTCAAAGCATGCCACCCTTGACAAACAAGGTAGGGTTGGCTTTCTTCCATTCATTCAAATCCGTCAACTTTTGCCTATATTCCTCTACTGGGGTAGGGACTCTTGGTGGAGGAATAAATTCCTCTTCTTGGAGTTCTGGTAAACCAGTCCAAGATAAGTCCTTTCTTTGGACACCATAGAAGTCCCCAGCTGGTGGTGGAACACTAGCATACTCTTTCATCCCAATCCCAGTCATGTCCCTATAATCCCTTTGTTTACTAACACATTCTCCTAGGGTTTGTGAGGCCTTATCAAATCTTTGTATTTTAAGATCTGCATTATCCTTATTCTTGATAGCCTCATCTAACTTACCATGTAATTCAGCATTGACCCTTTCCATGATGTTTCTAATATCAGTACTAGCATTTAAATCATGTTTTAAGATATTTATTTTATCTTTTAGGTCAAACTCCATTTTCTTATACTCAGCTACAGTCTTTTCAGTTTGAGTAAGAGCAAGTTGATAGTTAGACAACTTGCATCTCTCAGTACTCACATCTGATAACAATCTTAAAACCTCTTTGTTAAGTCTTTCAGTATTTAAACGACAACCCTTACTACAAAAAGCATCATCATATACCTCATTGTCTGATGAAGATGAGGAGTGTGCCATGAGAGCATATTGAACATGCTCTTCTTCTTCTATCTCAGTAACCAAAGCTTTATCCTCTTCCTTATCCTTAGCTAAATAGCTCCAGTCCCATCCAACACCATCAATTTCTTGCATTGCCACCATGGCCTTAGGATCCTGAGCCTTAACAATTTGGCTTGAGGGTTTTCCAACATCAGATCTTCTTAGAGATCTGCATTCTCTCATAAAGTGCCCCATATGATGACAATTGTAACACTCAACCTTGGATTTATCAAATCCAGCAGTGTCCTTAGCATTAAAAGTAATCTTCTTCTTGAATCTTATATTCCATCTGTTTGCTCTTATACTTGCAAGAGCCATGTTCCACTTTATATCCATCTCCTCTAAATGCTCATCACTTATTTGCTCAAGGTCCTCATATGTAATCATTGAACCATTGGGCAATGAAGCAATGTATGCACACACAGTATCCAGATCAATACCAGCAGGCTTAACTTTTGGAGAGTCAATTTTGTATGTGTCAGCGTCTTAATGTGAGGCGTTGATAGGATATGATCCAGCGTTGACACATGTTGATCCAGTAACTGGGTGCATGTATGAATCATTCTAATCAAATTGGCCTTCACTATGTGAGAAGAAGGCCATGTTACTATTGGTAGACTTACTTCCATGATCCAAAAGAGTTTCATTCTCCAACAGCCTCAGTTTGTTGTAAACATCATCAAAAGTAGAACTTTTGTGAGTGTTGTTGGCAATAATAGATCATGCCTCAATCTTCCATGCATCATCAAGGCTTTTAAGAAAAGTGGAAATAATGTCAACATGAACCAAACCAAGTCTCACAAGTCTGTTTATATTTTTAAAGTTAATGTGCCCTAGTCTCATGTGCCATAGATTACTCTCATCAACTGAAGCTTTAGCATAAAAACATGACATGTTATTATTCATCCTAATTCCATTAAGATTCACATTATAAATATCCTTATGCCTAGGTGTTCGATATTCAATGAATTTCTCTTCTATAATTTTAAAATACTTGCTCAACACCAAGCATTCAGTATCAGTAAAAAGAACCTTATTTTTGTTATCACAAACTTGTGATACACTAAAAAGATTATAATCAAGTTCTTTTACCAGAAACACGTTTTCAAACGCAAATTGTTGGTGAGAAGAGTTCCTTTGCCTGTGATAGTTCCATATCCGCCTCCAAAGTAAACTTTATCACCATCCTTAATGGGAGTGAAGTTTGTGAGATAATCTTCCTTCCCACTCATGTGCCTAGAGCATCCACTATCCCAATAGCCATAATCATTTACCGGCTTTTGAATGCCCTGCACATAAAGAAAACAAATTAGTTTTCTTTGGAAACCTAAGCCTGAGCAGACATTGATTCATCTGGTTATTCAACAAGAACAGACTTAGTTCTCATAACAACCCCTTGTTCATCCCTTTTTGAATGAAACACCCAGTTAACCCCAATTGGTTTTGTGATGACCTTCGAAATATAATTAAATCTGTTACAGGTCATAGAAATCACATTAGAATTAGGGTTTTGATCTTGCTTAGGTCTCCATGTCAAGCTAGAAGAAGCTTTAGACCCCTTTTCCTTGTGGTTGCAAATATTTACCATTATTTGGTTTGGCAACGTTTCTGTCATCGTTTGATTTGGTCTTGTCAACGCTGAAATTACCCTTATCAGCATTGAACCTAGGGTTTGCTACAGGAACCCATTGCCTATTAGACCATGTATTGGTCTTCTGAAATGGTCTTTGTCCATAAGTGTTAGACCCTTTAGTGAAGAATGGGGCTGGTCTAACAACTTGTGGACTTTGCTCCACAAAAGTTTTGGGTCGGACAGTGTTTGACCTTTTGTCAGCGTTGACCTTGGAAGCGTTGACACACTTATAGGCTAAATGTGAAAAGCTACCACAAGTATAACAGGCTTTTCTAGACAAAACTCTAGGTCTAGAAGAAAAGAAACCTGTTCCATTATCAAGGTTTCCACAGTTGGTATCACTAACTTGCCTTTTTGGTGACCTAGTATTTCTATACATTTTTGCATATTTAATGCTAGGTTTTCTAATAACGTTTGAGGCAAGGTTAACAGTCTTGCCAGTGATTGGGTTTGTTACTTTGATAGTCGTAGACTCATTTGGGCTATCACAAATCATGCCACCCTTGACAAACAAGGTAGGGTTGGTTTTCTTCCATTCATTCAAATCAGTCAACTTTTGCCTATATTCCTCTACTGGGGTAGGGACTCTTGGTGGAGGAATAAATTCCTCTTGGAGTTCTGGTAAACCAGTCCAAGATAAGTCCTTTCTTTGGACACACTAGAAGTCCCCAGCTGGTGGTGGAACACCAGCATACTCTTTCATCCCAATCCCAGTCATGTCCCTAGAGACCCTTTGTTTACTAAGACATTCTCCTAGGGTTTGTGAGGCCTTATCAAATCTCTGAATTTTAAGGTCTACATTATCCTTATTCTTGATAGCCTCATCTAACTTAGCCTGTAATTCAGCATTGACCCTTTCCATGATGTTTCTAATATCAGTACTAGCATTTAAATCATGTTTTAAGATATTTATTTTATCTTTTAGGTCAAATTCCATTTTCTTATACTCAGCTACAGTCTTTTCAGTTTGAGTAAGAGCAAGTTGATAGTTAGACAACTTGCATCTCTTAGTACTCACATCTGATAACAGTCTTAAAACCTCTTTGATAAGTCTTTCAGTATTTAAACGACAACCCTTACAACAAAAAGCATCATCATATACCTCATTGTCTGATGAAGATGAGGAGTGTGCCATGAGAGCATATTGAACATGCTCTTCTTCTTCTATCTCAGCAACCAAAGCTTTATCCTCTTCCTCATCCTTAGCCAAATAGCTCCAGTCCCATCCAACACCATCAATTTCTTGCATTGCCACCATGGCCTTAGGATCCTGAGCCTTAACAGTTTGGCTTGAGGGTTTTCCAACATCAGATCTTCTTGGCGATCTGCATTCTCTCATAAAGTGCCCCATACGATGACAATTGTAACACTCAACCTTGGATTTATCAAATCCAGCAGTGTCCTTAGCATTAAAAGTCATCTTCTTCTTGAATGTTCTATTCTATCTGTTTTCTCTTATACTTGCAAGAGCCATGTTCCACTTTATATCCATCTCCTCCAAATGCTCATCACTTATTTGCTCAAGGTCCTCATATGTAATCCCTAAACAATTGGGCAATGAAGCAATGTATGCACACACAGTATCCAGATCAATACCAGCAAGCTTAACTTTTGGAGAGTCAAGTTTGTATGTGTCAGCGTCTGAATGTGAGGCGTTGACAGGATATGGTCTAGCGTTGATACATGTTGATCTAGTAATTGGGTGCATGTATGAATCCATCTGATCAAATTGGCCTTCACTATGTGAGAAGAAGGCCATGTTACTATTGGTAGACTTACTTCCATGATCCAAAAGAGTTTCATTCTCCAACAGCCTCAGTTTGTTATAAACATCATCAAAAGTAGAACTTTTGTGAGTGTTGTTGGCAATTATAGATCTTGCCTCAATATTCCATACATCACAAAGGCTTTTATGAAAAGTGGCAATAATGTCAACATCACCAATTACTGTCCCCATGAAGGACATCTTGCTTGTAATGTCAAGAAGTCTGCTTCTCACACTACTTAGCTTCTCATCAGGTTGAGCCTTAAAAACAGCATACTCATGTAAGAGTTGCTTCCTTTTCTCTTCCACAGTATCAACATTACCACCATAGGTAACTTCAAGGGCTGCCCAAAGGTCTTTTGCAGACTCATAACCTCTGTATTTGTGCTGATTTTCTTGTCCCAAAGAGAGTTTCAGAATGCTTAGGGTTTGCATATTAACCCTTTTCTTTGTTATGTCCTCAGCAGACACAGATCTACCATATTTAGGTTTTTCTTTCTTATCTGCTTCTGAGCATCCTTGAACAGCTGATCTTGTAGCAATGGCATCTGCAATCTTTTGACCTTTATTGAATGTGTTTCCATATCAATAATCTCCCAGAGAGTGTAGTCATGGATTTGCAGATATTGCTCAAAGTTAAACTTCCACAGCTCAAAATTGTCTGCATCTAGCATGGGAATCTTGATGTTGTGGTTTGAGGAGGAGGAGGTTACTTCTGGAGTAGACATGATGTATTTAGAGTTTTGTGAAAATTAGGGTTTTTGGTGATTTAGGGTTCTTGTGTTCTTTTTGATCAAAGTTTCTCAACAAGCTCTGATACCACTTGTTGATCCCAAACTTAGATCGATTTAGCTTGTGTAAACGAGATTAGATCAAGTTATACACGTAGAGAAACTTTGTTGTGTATCAAACAATTCAAGTATTATGCGGAATTAATACTTAAACAAGAACACACAAACAGTTGTAAAACAAACTTTCACTTGATTGATAATAACAAAATTGCTTACAATGGAAGTGTTAAACGTATGAAAATCTTATATGAAACATAACCTAAAGGTCTTCTTTTATAGACATCAGAAGCCTTGTACAAGTGTCTACGTATCAGCTATTCTAGGTAAAGATAATTATAGAAAATACATTGTTGATCCTATCTTTACTAGAAACAAACTAGAAACAAAATACGAGTAGACCATATCTTTCTATCATTGCTTGTCTTCAACCTATCAAAGCTTGACTTCTTCCTGTCAACGCTTGATCTGTCAGCGCTTGTTCTCTTCTTATCAACGCTGTTTTTCTTCTTGTCAGCGTTCAAGTGGACTTGCTATATTTTATTCCCAACAATTCCGCCTTTCTTAGGCACACAATGGACCGGACTAACCCATGGTGAATCCGAGATAGGGTAGATAATTCCCGCATCAAGAAGTTAGATAACCTCTTTTTTTATAACGTCATGTATCTTGAAATTCACCCTACTTTGGTTTTGAATAGTGGGTTTAAAGTCGTCCTCCATGAGAATTTTATGAGTGCAAAAGTAAGGATCAATTCCACGAATATCGGGGATTTTCCACGCAATCACTTTCTTATGATTCTTTAGCACGGCGATAAGTCGGGATTTTTCTTCTTCTTTCAAGTCCTTTGCGATGATGACGGGTGATTTCTTATTGTCTTCAAGGAAAACTTACTCGAGATGAGACGGTAGGTCCTTAAGCTCTAAATCCGGAGGATTTTCGATGGAAGGCGTAGTCAAATTCGGTTCATCGATAGAGATATCTTTAGGAGATGGTGGAGAAATATGGTCCTCATTGAGAAGTTTCTCAATGGTAATTGGAGGGAGAATCGTCATATTGCAAGTCCACATCTCCCAAAGTTGCTTCAAATTCTTTCAAGATGAAATCACTTTCTCCAAATGGAGTTAGTGATGGAGTAATAGAGGCAACGGTCTCAACAATGGGAAGAGAAGAAGAACCACTTTTACAAGCGTCTTTGAAATGTTCTTCACGAGCCTCATCAAGAACGTCAATGAAATTAACACTCTCGTTTTCAGAAGGCTGCTTATAAAGTTTACCCATGTTGAAAACGATTTTATCGTCACCAACTCTCATGATTAATTCGCCCGCGGCTACATCAATGAGAGTGCGACCGGTCCTCAAGAATGGTCGTCCGACGATTAATGGAACACGGGGATCCATCTCGTAGTCAACGACAACAAAATCAGCTGGAAAGGTGAATTTGTCGACACCGACGAAGACATCTTCGACTATCCCCACCGGATAAGCAACCGTACGGTTAGCTAATTCCAGTGTGATTCATGTGGGGAATAGCTCGGGCAGAGACAATTGTTTCCAAACGCATAAAGGCATTAAGTTGATACTAGCGCCTAAATCGGCTAGAGCTATACAGTTGTCTACCCCGGGGAAGTTGCAAGGAATGAGAAAACGACCCAGATCACCAAGTTTGGTTGGTAATTTCCTTAAGAGCACTGCAGAGCAATTCTCATTAAGTTGGGTCTGAGCGATATCAAGGAGTTTCTCCTTATCACTAAGAAGATCTTTAAACATTTTCGCATACTTCGGCATGTGAGCGAGAGCCTCGGCAAAGGAGATGTTGAAATTTAGTTGTTTAAACAATTTAAGAAAGTTAAAAACCTGAATATCATCCTTGTTCTTCAACTTCTCTTTCCTCAACCTTGAGGGATAAGGTATATTGGGTTGAGATGAAGGCTTTGGAATGGAATTCTCACTCACATCCTTGGGAGGTGGAGGGGTGGAAGTAGAAGGTGGAGGGGCTCAGGATAAGACGTAGTTCGAGTACGCATACACTAAAAGGAAATAAAATATTTTTGATTTTTATCTTTTTTATTATTTTTGGATTTATGAAAATTTTATGTTTTTTACGATTTTTGAAAATTTTGGTGCTTGAAAATAACGTTCCTAAAAAAACGGATCCCAAAATACAATTTCTCACTAAAAACCATTAATCATTACGAAAAGAGCCAGCAACGGCGCCATTTAATACATGAATTTTGCTTAGCATGTGTGTACTCGATATCGTTCTCGGTATCTAATCGAATTGATCACGGTTAATGGTGGAATAGTCGGTAATGGTCACTAAAAGGGGAGTTGATTTTCTATTCTAATAGAAAGGGCGTGACAATCCGTCAATTTATGATTGATATTTTATTCTCAAGTATTATTTAAAAACATTATTTTAATGTTATATTATGAACTCACTCATTTCTGGGAAGAAATTTGGGCTTACGTCTTGAAGTAGCATCGACTACGTTTAAACCGGAGGATTCTACGTTACGTGCTTACGTTTACATACACCGTCTTTGGTGACAGTCCGACATTTCAGGAAATAAATTTATCCGTGAATATTATTTTGGAGTTTTAAATTTGTGGTGGTTCATAAACTCCAAAATTTACGAGAAGAGATTAGGAGTTACGATTATAATTTAGCGTATTTACGTATTTACGGAAACCTTAGGATTACGTATTTACGTTTTCGAACTCCGTTTTTTATGAGACAATTTTTATTAGATTCGTTTTGTGCCGTTGATTCATAATTTATAAAAACGTTTTTCGTAAATCGACCCGAGGGCACGTAATTCGAGGAAACTAGAATCGAGGAGTACCCGTAAATAATTAGGGATGATACAAAACAAGTTTTGCCCCACCCCCAATATGGGACGGTTTAAATAAGCTACAAAAACATACTTAGGTGTCATGCTTACAAAGTAAGCAAGACACATGTCTTGCTTAACTTTGCAAGTTAGCTACCAACATCAAAACTACACAACCTAAACCCCTTCCTTATTTCCTTACATGCAAAACCACTCATCCTCCCTTCCTCTCTCTCTATATTCCGTCCACCACCACCCCTAAACATCCTCATTTGATCAAATTTAACCATGAAATCATATGTTATTCACACATATGATGAGGCCCTTTTGAAGCTCTATTGATTGGTGGTGATTTTAACATCCAAGGAGAAGATTTGTTGGTGTCATAGGGCTGAATTTCTATGAGAAGTTTATAAAGGTTGGTGGAGTTGAAGATGATACTGGTTTATCACAAATTTTGCCATCAAAATCCAAGCCTTGTTCATCAAAGACTCATCTTTTTATCACTAATGGTGGTATAGAGATTGTTCTTCCCATCTTCTTGTTATTTTGATTAAGTAATCATGTATTTTATTTACTATTGTATATGTATATAATGAATATATGATGATAAAAATATTGTGTGGGGATCAAGTGTTGATAAATATGGTTAAAAAGATGGAAAACCATAGGTAACAAGGTTAAAATCTTGCTTAATATGATGGTTGTATAAAAATAGTAACTAAGCAATTGTTAAACTGATAAAATGGCATGGTGGAATCAATTTACAGTAAGTATTAGATGTCATACACACGTCAGAGTAGGCCATGCAATGGAATCATAAAAATGAGTGAGATATGATCAAAACAAGTTTAGAGTGCAAATCTGCCTACACTGTTTTGGACGAATTATTAAAATATTTAGAGGTTGATTCATCAGTAGCTATACAGAAATAAAATGAAGCACATATCATGTAGTTTCTGTGTTAAAAATTAGAGGTCCTATCTCGATATAGAACTCTAGATATGGACATTTTAGTGGATTGAAAATTCAGGACAGATTTGATAGAATAAATAGTACTCAAAATTTTGTATTTAAAAAATACACATATATAAAACCCACTAGTTGATAATAAATATAAATAAAGGGGTATATATATATATTGATATTAAAATAGGACATGTTATATAAATTACAAGTATAAATGTTTTTCCATGTTATAAAACTATATACTAAGTTTTACGTCTTTTCGGCTAAAACCGAAAGATTAACGTTTTTGTCAAATAAAACTTAGACGGTCGGACCCGTCTAATGTAAACTTTTATAAACTCACATACTGCTATATGAACTTATATAACAATTAAAAACCGATAAAACCCGAACTATATAACATACGGACATTAACGGGCTAAGTTTGCATTATTGGCTACTAATCCAACGAAATGGGCTAAACGCTTAAAATTTTACTTATTGGGCTTAACCCACTTGGGCCCAACATGTAAAATATAATACTGATAATAAATTATAAAATGGATTAATACAAGTTAATAGACTTATAATAGGCTTATTGGACCTAAAACATGTAAATAGGTAAAACTAGTAAACTAGTATAAAATTTATCAACAGATAACACTAAAATGAGTAAATGAGAATGTATAAACCCAATTGATCATCATCATATATATAAAATCATCATATGTATACATAACTTTTATTTTTATAAAGTCATTGGACAAGAGTCTAAGACGAGTATTATTTGTCTAGGTTTCTGTGATTGAAGCACGTACCGTACATCCTAATTGCCGATAACCCGCTTTCCCACATCAATGTGAGTTCATAGCCTCACACTCTTTTAAATGTTTTTATGAAATGTTTTAAAAACCCGTGAGGGAGATAACATGTTAGTTTTGATAAAATAGGACACAAGTTGTCCCGATTATTTGTTTATTGATTTGGACCCGAATGATTGTATGACCCGATAGATGAAATGAAATGGATTATTAAAGTTAGGTTATGTCACTAAAAGTCCCATTAGCATGAATTGTGAACTACCAGGATTTGGTAGACGCTTATGCATATAATAGCACTATTTGGGGACGATCACCCCAGTTCGCGCCTTGACGGTTGATCCCCGTCGTGCCACATTGATTGGTAAGCGAATTTATGTATGAGAAGATTTACACCAACATGATTATTGTGACGACACGCTAATTTAGATGGGCAAATGAGTTTCGGGCTAGCTACTCGTTGTTTGTTGTAGTAAGGTAACAATGTCATGCGGCTTATAATAATCCAAATAACGAAATACTGCCATACACAATAAATTACGATATATTGCCTGACTAGCAATACAGGGTCTTACTATTGATATTATGTTCGTGTTTTGGTTTTTCATAACCATATCCATGTAACGGTTTTTATTTACCTTTATACAACGTTATAAAATGTATTGTATGATGTTTTTAACGACTATGGTTCGTATAATGATTTTGAAGGCGAAAGCCTATATTATGATTTTTTATAACGATTTGTATAAAATGACTTTGGCTATTTTATAGCCTACTACAAGGATTTGTACAAAAGGATTTTCGGTAATAATTATATACCGATGATATATTAATGGTTTTATTAAACTCTATGAATTCACTCGGCGTTATCGCTGACCTTTTCTTTTAACATGTTTTATCTCAGGTACTTGAAGGTAATTCTCGGGAAGACAACAAGAATTCATGTCTCGCACTTAAATAATAATTTCCATTCAAATGCTTTGTAAAACTTGTATGAAATGACTATGACTTGGGACCTATGTAAATTTGACATTCATGAATGGAAATGCTTTATAATTAAACGACGCGATTTTTAAGTGTTGTCTATGATATGAGTAATGTGCTATCCCGTAACACCAACGAGTCTTCCGCTGTATTGAATTGTGTAAATTTGGGGGTGTTACAGTTTGGTACCAGAGCTATCGTTATAAAGAACGAAACATTTTTTAAAACCAAGGTTTTGAATAAAACATTTCAAAATATTTTAACTATAAACATTTTTCACAAAATGTCTAAAAATCTTTTGACTATAACGGTGCCGAAGAATTCCTGAGTTATCGACAAGGCCAGACTGAGAAGTGTTATTTTAATATATATATATATATATATATATATATATATATATATATATATATATATATATATATATATATATATATATATATATATATATATATATATATACATGATGTAATTTGATTACATGATTGTTTGATGATTATTTAATACTTATACGTGGTATTTATACGACGTACATTGTCACAAGGAACCCTAAATCCCCTAGTAAATTAATCTAAGCTATTCTTGTAGGAAATCTAGCTATTCATGATCTAAACCGAGTTGTGGATATTTATAATCCCAAAAAAAATGATTGATATTCGTAGAAATGTAGATATTAGTTGATTGTGATATTGAAGAAGATTTGGCGAGATTAAAACTGATATCAATGTTATGACGATCTTTCTTTATAGAGTGGAGTTTGATAAAACGTTACCACCTAGAAAGATGTAATCTGATACGTTGTCATCCAATTCTTAATTTGAAATCGAAAGGGTGAATGTTGTACTTGAGGCTGTCATTGGAACCATTACACAAAAGACCCATGCCTCTAGTACCTTTCCGAGAAGTCTAATTGAATGTGTGAGTCATTTCATAATAGTGACTCATTTGATAACTATAGGATTGGAAATTAAGTGTTGATCATATCGAGCTTTTATTGCCCTTTCAAGGATTAAGAAGAAGGTTGTAAGTATTGGAAAATGAGGTAGGATGTCGCATTGAGTATAAGATTGATTGAAACTTGAATAAAGTTAAATTTAACCCGTATGAAATATGAGATTGATAAGAGGAGGTCGTTAAGTTCTATGATTGAATTATAAGGTTTTAATTGATTGTTGATTCGTGTTAAGTGTTGTTCCTAGGCCATTGTCCAATGATGAGGATGCCCAGTGTCCAATAAATAAATTGAAGAAATCTTCTTCTGAATTTGGACCGATGGATCTTCCGGGACAGGTGGAACCCCCATGACTCTTGTAGATTAGTATTCATTGTGGTATCTTTTAAAAATAATCCCTAACTTAACTGAGACATCAGTTGGTAGGATGAGATCTTGGAATTGTATGACATAGTGACACATAATGTGTTACAGTACAATTTTGACTTGTTTGTGATTAATGAAAAGACTACCATTGATTGCTAAATCCAACATGTATCGATGTTATATATATTTTATTGCTTCATCCTAATGTTCGCATTAGTGATGAAACCATTGAACAAGTACTCATCTTGATTTGAGTTACGTTGTGGATTATTCTTTTTGAGTGCCATCGAGGTCATGAACCTCATGATTAATTGGCAAAGCTCATTTCCTATCATATTGTAGTTAGTTCTTGGTGAACAACTCTTCATCACTCTTTTGTAGATCACTGATTGTTTTTATAAGATAAAACAGTATCCCTTGAGAAAAATTGAATTTTCATCACTATAAGGATTATTCAAAGTGAGATTTATAAGTGATCGTTATCGAAATGAAGTTGTTTATAAAACACCTTGGAAAACTTAATTGTTTTCATAACAAAGAAAATCTTTGTAAATTTATTCTTGATTCTTATTTAAGAATTAAGCATGAAAATGTTTTTATTATAAACATGATGATAAAATTTTGACGAACTGAGTATTGCATCGTTAATCTTGAAATTGTATATAGTTGCGCGCCTACAAACAATCTGGAAGTGACCATGCAAGGCGGATTAGTAGTCACCATGAAATTATTATTAAACACTAAATTTTCTTTGAAGATTGTGAAAGATTAAATTTTATGAGATCTGCAAGAAGTGAAAAATAGGGGCCTAGTGTTAGGGACACCTACATATGTGCCTGTAGCATCTATTCTTCTGAGTCGAATTTACTCATCTGCAGAAATTGTCTTATTTGACAATTGACAATTCTTCTTGTCCAATTCTCCCGTAGTAAGATTCCTAGGAAAAGTATCTGATTATCGAGTGTTGATACCAGACTGGATGTATCGACGTTCCTATCATTTCCTTTGATTAGATTTCATTTGAATGACCTGGGTAACGATCCGAGGAGCTTTCGAATGCGTACTCAAATTATGAAAACATGGGATATTCATAATCATTAAATGTTTTCGTCTTTATCTGATTTGAAATTCTCTCGTGTAAATCATGCGTTAACCTTACTCCTTTAAGGTTAGTTATGTCTCCTGATATCCTTGAATTTGTGAAGGATTATGAGTTATTATTAGTCTTTTGAGAAGTTCACATCTTATCAACGGTAATGAAACTGGAAAGTTGATAGTGCCAGTAGAATGGATTGATTAATTATGACATGACGACATTGTCTTACTTGATGGGAACTCGAGTAGAATTCCCCTAAAAGATAAGATGTTGATTATCAAAAGTGATCTAAATAATTCTTGATGGATGACCATATCCTGCATTTAGACTTGAAATTGTACCATGAATGGTTATGCACTAGTCATAGATCTTGTAATCTAGAAAGAACTTAAAGTAAATTTATTAAAAGATGTTCCTGCTATTTGAAACTTTAGGAAGTATTTGTTGGTGAATTACCTAAACTTTCGCCATTAAGACATGTTGAAATTGGTATTGATTATATTCCCGGTGCTACACCCGTGGCGTGTGCACTGTACGTTAGCACCATCTGAATCGAAAGAATTACCGTGCAACTGAGAGAGTTGTCGGAGAAAGCTTTTATACTATCAAGCTCGTCATCATGAAGAGCTATGGTGTTATCATTCCTTATGTTTATTGATTATCGTGAACTAAGTAAATTGACGATTAAAATCTATATCCACTACCCAAGATGATAGATTGTTCGATCATTTACAAGGTTCTAGCGTATGTTCTAAAGATTTGATCCACGGCATGGTTATTATCAACATCGCGTCCGCGATAAAGATTATCTATTCCAATCACTACATCCAGAACTTGTAATGAACATTATGAGTTTCACGTGATGTTTTTTGGATTGACCAATGCACATGTAGCATTCATAAATTTGGTGAATCACGTGTGTAGGCTGTAATTTGATACATTCATGCTTGTGGTCATTAAGAACCATCTGTTTGTTTATAAGAATAAGAATGAGTTAATAATTATTTATCGACTGCCCTTAGTTGGCCGAGTAGTAAAAACCTGTACCTTGAATAATTAACATGTGATTTAAGGCTTAATCCTTTACATTAAATGACCGTGTATATAATGGTAATAAAATATATATTGACTCTTCGAAAATTAGAGCCATTTAAGACTTTGGGTTATACCAAAAAGAAAGGGGAAATTTGTTTTGACAAATAATTTATCAAAGGATTTTTAAGGAATCATTCCTTATAACTAAAACATTTAACTAAACTCCTGTTTAGGGGTAAATGTTTGTGTATACCTCAAGACAACCTAAGAGGGATTGAGGAAACCATTTAAACCATGACTTGAAATTTGAAACGATAATTTACGCTTTTCAATTAAGAAATTTTTTGACCAAAGTATAAACAAAGATTTTTCGAACATTTACGGATCTTATTAAGTATTTTCAATAAATCAACCAAAAATCGTGTTAATTAAATTCAAATTTATTTTGAACATTTCTTTTATATAATTGGTCGAACTAAGAAATTTGAAATTTTTACGTTTACGTTCATAAAAATTTAAATATTTATTATTTAATTACTTGTAATATTTATCGACACTTTAAAACGTCGGATTTAGCAAAACTAATAAAAATGATAGTTGAGACGAAACTAAAACTTAGAAATGTGAAGAAAGAAATTTTTAAATGAATACGGTCATGATAATTATTTCATCAGGAAAGGTGAATGTAGATACCGATGCATTATGTAAAAAGGATAAAGAACCTATTAGGATGTGTTCCTTAGTAATTATGGTACAAAATAAATTACCGAACAATTTAAAAATAACTCATGCTTGTAAGAAGGATAATATAGATAATAAAAGGGATTCGCGGCTAATGTGAACCATTACAATTGAGAAGCCGATGGCGTTAAATGATTAAACGGCCACTTGTGGTTGTCTAAATATGGAGGATTGTGAGATATAGTTATGTTGGAATCTCATAAGATTAAGTGTTCTATTCATGCCATTTCTGATTAAGTGTATCTTATCTAAAGAAGTTGTACTGATGGCAAATTATGAAGGCAGACATCGCCTTATACATTAGTAAACGTCTAACTATTGCAAAGGTCATCATCTGAATTCCATTTGATTTGAGTCATCGTCGACAGACTGACCAAATCTGCTAATATCATTCCTGTTAATGATTGATTCTTGATGAAGAAATTGACTCTTTTGTATTTAAAGGAGTTGTGTAAACATGGTGTGCCTGTATCAACCATCTCTATCAAGATCCTCGCTTCGCATCCAATTTCTAGAGATTTGCTCAGAAATCATTGGGAACGAACCTTGATGAGAATACTGTTTACCACCCCAATCGAAGGGACGAGGTAAAGTAATGATACATAATACTAGAAGTGTTGTTTTATGCTTGAATGATTGAACTTTGGTAATAAACCGTATAATCATTTTCCTTTGGAGAGATTATCATTGATAATTATCGTATTAGGATCGAGATCGAATCTTGTGAGGATCTATATATGAGAGCATTTGTAAGCATGAGTTGGGACGAAGACACCCGACATATACCACTGTGAGTTGGACATGTCTTTTAGGTTTAAGGTTTCCTATGATGACAAACCTAACCTTACAAGATACCCGACCCGTGAAACCTGAAATGATTATTGAAATTAGCATCTGATTATTGACTGCCGGTAGTAGGCAGGAGGTTATGTGAATATGAAATGTAGATCTTGAAGTGCAGGATGGGTAGCGAAGTTATGCCAAAAAATTTCACCTTGGAAAAATGAATTGATGATTTGAAAGATCATGGGAAATAAGTCCCCGTTGTATGGGACCATTGAGATAATGTAAAACTTGGTTTGAAAGGCATATAAGCTGGATCTACCCTGGGACTTCAAGGGCTGCGTGAATTATGTTTCGTATATCAAACATGATGAAATGTCTATCAAGTGAAAATCTAACTATTCCTTAATGAAGTTTAGATCGGCGAAAAGTTGCATTCATCAAAAACCCGTGAACATCATGGATAGAGAAAGTAAGTCAACATTAAGCCTTATCTAATTCCCGTAGTTATGTTTGATGAAACTCGGGTATTGTAATGAATTACACTTGTGAGAAAAGACCGAATGTGGAGTAAATACCCACATGACTTTAACTCTATAATGAGCGAGTAGTAAGATAAATTGATCTTTGAGGACAAAGATCCTGTTTAGGGGTAAATGCTGTGACAATCCGTCAATTTATGATTGATATTTTATTCTCAAGTATTATTTAAAAACATTATTTTAATGTTATATTATGAACTCACTCATTTCTGGGAAGAAATTTGGGCTTACGTCTTGAAGTAGCATAGACTACGTTTAAACCGGAGGATTATACGTTACGTGCTTACGTTTACATACACCGTCTTTGGTGACAGTCCGACATTTCAGGAAATAAATTTATCCGTGAATATTATTTTGGAGTTTTAAATTTGTGTTGGTTCATAAACTCAAAAATTTACGAGAAGAGATTAGGACTTACGATTATAATTTAACGTCCTTTACGACTAAACCGGAAACCTTAGGATTACGTATTTACGTTTTCGAACTCCGTTTTTGATGAGACAATCTTTATTAGATTTGTTTTGTGCCGTAGATTCATAATTTATAAAAACGTTTTTCGTAAATCGACCCGAGGGCACGTAAATCGAGGAAACTAGAATCGAGGAGTACCCGTAAATAACTGGGGATGAGACAAAACAAGTTTTGCCCCACCCCCAATATGGGATGGTTTAAATAAGCTACACAAACATACTTAGGTGTCATGCTTACAAAGTAAGCAAGACACATGTCTTGCTTAACTTTGCAAGCTAGCTACCAATATCAAAACTACACAACCTAAACCACTTCCTTATTTCCTTACATGCAAAACCACTCATCCTCCCTTCCTCTCTCTCTATATTCCGTCCACCACCACCCCTAAACATCCTCATTTGATCAAATTTAACCATGAAATGATATGTTATTCACACATATGATGAAGCCCTTTTGAAGCTCTATTGATTGGTGGTGATTTTAAAATCCAAGGAGAAGATTTGTTGGGTCATAGGGATGAATTTCCATGAGAAGTTTATAAAGGTTGGTGGAGTTGAAGATGATATTGGTTTATCACACGTTTTGCCATCAAAATCCAAGCCTTGTTCACCAAAGACTCATCTTTTCATCACTAATGGTGGTATAGAGATTGTTCTTCTCATCCTCTTGTTATTTTGATTAAGTAATCATGTATTTTCTTTCCTATTGTATATGTATATGATGAATATATGATGATAAAAATATTGTATGGGGATCAAGTGTTGATAAATATGGTTAAAATGATGGAAAACCATAGGTAACAAGGTTAAAATCTTGCTTAATATGATGGCTGTATAAAAACAGTAAGTAACCAATTGTTAAACTGATAAAATGCCATGGTGGAATCAATTTACAGTAAGTATTAGATGTCATACACATGTGAGAGTTGGCCATGCAATGGAATCAAAAAAATGAGTGAGATATGATCAAAACAAGTTTAGAGTGCAAATCTGCCTACACTATTTTGGACGAATTTATTAAAATATTTAGATGTTGATTCATCAGTAGCTATAAGGAATAAAATGAAGCACATATCATGTAGTTTCTGTGATAAAAATTTGAGGTCCTATCTCCATATAGAACTCTAGATATGGAAATTTTAGTGGATTGAAAATTTAGGACATATTTGATAAAATAAATAGTATATAATATAAGCACTCAAAATTTTGTATTTATAAAATATACATATATAAAACCCACTAGTTGATAATAATTATAAATAAAGAGGTATATATATATATATATATATATATATATATATATATATTGATATTAAAATAGGACATGTTATATAAATTACAAGTATAAATGTTTTTCCAAGATATAAAACCATATACTAAGTTTTACGTCTTTTCGGCTAAAACCGAAAGATTAACGTTTTTGTCAAATAAAACTTAGACGGTCGGACCCGTCTAATGTAAACTTTTATAAACTCACATACTGATATATGAACTTATATAACAAGTAAAAACCGATAAAACCTGAACTATATAACATACGGACATTAACGGGCTAAGTGAGCATTATTGGCTATTAATCCAACGAAATGGGCTAAACACTTATAAATTTACTTATTGGGCTTAACCCACTTGGACCCAACTTTTAAAGTATAATACTGATAATAAAAGTATAAAATGGATTAATACAAGTTAATAGACTTATAATAGGCTTATTGGACCTAAAACATGTAAATAGGTAAAACTAGTAGACTAGTATAAAATTTATCAACACGTGACACTAAAATGAGTAAATGAGAATGTATAAACCCACTTGATCATCATCATATATATAAAATCATCATATGTATACATAATTGTTATTTTTATAAATTCATTGGACAAGAGTCTAAGACGAGTATTATTTGTCTAGGTTTCCGTGATTGAAGCACGTACCGTACATCCGAATTGCCGATAACCCGCGTTCCCACATCAATGTGAGTTCATAGCCTCGCACTCTTTTAAACTTTTTTATGAAATGTCATACAAACCTGCGAGGGAGATAACATGTTAGTTTTGATAAAATAGGACACAAGTTGTCCCGATTTTTTTTATTGATTTGGACCCGAATGATTGTATGACCTGAAGAATGATTATATGACCCGATAGATGAAATGAAATGGATTATTAAAGTTAGGTTATGTCACTAAAAGTCCCATTAGCATGAATTGTGAACTACCGGGATTTGGTAGACGCTTATGCATATAATAGTACTATTTGGGGACGATCACCCCAGTTCGCGCCTTGACGGTTGATCCCCGTCGTGCCACATTGATTGGTAAGCAAATTTATGTATGAGAAGATTCACACCAGCGTGATTATTGTGACGACACGCTAATTTAGATGGGAAAATGAGTTTCGGGCTACCTACCCGTTGTTTGTTGTAGTAAGGTAACAATGTCATGCGGCTTATAATAATCCAAATAACGAAATATTGCCATACGCACTAAATTACGATATATTGCTTGACTAGCAATACGGGGTCTTACTATTGATATTATGTTCGTGTTTTGGTTTTTCATAACCATATCCATATAACGGTTTTTATTTAACTTTATACAACGTTATAAAACGTATTGTATGATGTTTTTAACGAAATGGTTCGTATAATGATTTTGAAGGCGAAAGCCTATATTATGATTTTTGATAACGATTTGTATAAAATGACTTTGGCTATTTTATGGCCTACTACAAGGATTTGTACAAAATGATTTTTGGTAATAATTATATACCGATGATATATTAATGGTTTTATTAAACTCTATGAATTCACTCGGCGTTATCGCTGACCTTTTATTTTAACATGTTTTATCTCAGGTACTTGAAGGTAATTCTCGGGAAGACAACAAGAATTCATGTCCCGCACTTAAATAATAATTTCCATTCAAATGCTTTGTAAAACTTGTATGAAATGACTATGACTTGGGACCTATGTAAATTTGACATTCATGAATGGAAATGGTTTATTATTAAACAACGCGATTTTTAAGCGTTGCCAATGATGTGAGTAATGTGCTATCCCGTAACACCAACGTGTCTTCCGCTGTATTGAGTTGTTTAAATTTGGGGGTGTTACAAAGGGTAAGTGCAAAACGTAATGAAAATAAGCTAAAATCAAATCTAGAAAAACTAAATTAAAGCTTTGAAAATTAAACTAAAAATTACTAGAAAAACACTTGGTAAAAAAAGAAATTTCGAGAAGCGTGCAAATATTGGAAATTAAAACGTAATTAATTTAAAACTTGAAAACTAGGTAAAAATAAACTAGGACAAAACTCGTTTAAAAATAACACCAAGTAAAAATGCGGGAAAAATTAAAATTTAAAAACTAAGAGAACAAAACAATAAACATGAGTCAGATCGTAATACGATCGTACTCAGATCGTAAGATGGATCGCACTCAATGCGATGGAAAAGAGTGATCGCACTCAGAGGTGATCGTAACACACCATCGCAACCACCGATCGCACTCACGATCACAACAAGTGGATCATAGTTTGATCGTGGTCTTGATCGTAACAACAAATATCGCAATCAATGCGATCGTACCAAGGAATCGTGACACGATCACACCCACAGATCGCAACAAGTGATCGTGGTGTAGATTGTAGTCAGGGAAAGAATTATGGATCGCAGTCACTGAGATCGTATCCAGGTGATCGTAACAAGTAAAACCCTCATAAGATCGTAATGGAAAACAAAGAGTAACTAAGCTTAAACGAATAAGTTGTTAATCCAATAAGCACTTACCAACTTTTAGACAAGAATAAAGATTTTAGGAGAGCTTAAAAGTACATAAGCTAAACATACGAATAAGCCGATAAGCACAAACAGCTTAAAGCTCAAACGTATAAGAAATTATATAGGACTAAAAAGATGAACTTTTTAATCACTAAAACATCAAAATCAAACGTAAAACAAGGATATTTCGGATCAAAGATAAACTAAAATGAAGAAAGGTAAAAGAAGATTAAAGATTAAAAGCTTAAACTTGCACTTTTGATTAATGAATTCCAAATACAAGGATGATTAAAAGCTTAAAATTGAATGATAAAAATGAAGAAAAGATGAAACTTAGTGGGAGAAAGTTAAAACTTTCTCTCTCTAAAAACTAAGGAAAAGAAAAATAAAACTAGCTAACTCCCCTCTTAATGTGTTTAGGAGGGTATTTATAGGAGATGGGAAGGTGCATGTGTAGCCTCCTCTTTATTTCGTCTCGACTCGATTTAAATGCTTTGTCTTTCTCGACGTCGTCTCGGGATTTGTCGATATAAATTGAACTTATCTTATAATAGACATGAGTTCTTCAACTTCATTAAACTTCCGTCTTTAGACTTTTTCTTCGATAAATCTTCAGAATAGGCCTTGGACTTCCGTTCTTTTTGCACTCTTGATCTTTTGACTTCGTCTTTTCTCGTTTTTCTATGATAAAAGCCCGTGAAAGCCCGTGTTTTCTTCCTTTTTCATCTTTTGGTCCTAAAACACAATAAAAACACAAACCATGCATAATTCCGACTTTTACGACATAAAATATACGTAATACAAGGCTTTTGGCCCGTATAAAAATTATCGTTCTAGTGTTGGTCTAATCGAATTGATCTAGGTTCTATGTGCGACTCAGCTGTCTTTGGTGAAAAAAAAGTGTGTCGTTGTAGTATATTAAAATAAAAGTGCAAAAACAATTACAATAAATGACTTGAAAGTAAATCTAAAACTAATTAAAATAAATGGTGCAAGTATTTAAAAGCGAGGCTAAAATTAAAGGGCACTAAATGTAGATAACGCAAACTTAAATCTAACTAAGGCAAACTTAAAACGCAACTAAAACTAAAACTAAGGCAAAGCTAAAATAAATCTAAGGCAAGTAAATTTAAAGTGCAACTAATTAAAAAGGCGGGAAAAATAAGGCTCGAAATTATAAAGCAAAAAATTAGAAACTAAAATTAAAGAAACTGAAAATTAGCTCTATTCGGAATAAAACTCTATCCGGAATGTTTGCCTATTCGGAATAATATGGCCTACTCGGAATAAGTTCCCTACCCTGAATATTGTCACCTATTCGGAATAAGTCCCCTATGCGGAATGTCCAGCCTATTCGGAATAACACCCTTATGCGGAATAAAGTCCTACTCGGAATAACCTACCCTATGCGGAATACTGGTCCCTATGCGGAATATAATGCCTATTCGGAATCTTAGGTCTATTCAGAATAAATCCACTATGCTGAATATTGAGCCTATGCGGAATACAACTCCTATTCGGAATATTGAATATTCCGTATAAAGCAAAATAGTCCAGACATTGACTCGGAATATGCTGGGCTTGAATACATGGAAAAGATCAGAAACATATATCCTGAAGAACAAGGGAACAAATAAACACACGAATCTAATAAACTAAGCTAGATCAAACACTGTATTAAATCAAAGTAACAAATAAACAATATTAATGAAAATCAAACAATCCAAAACAATCAAACTCACAAAACTAATCGAAGTAATCAAAACCACTTTGATCAAAATAAGAAAAATAAGAACATGAACATGAACATAAACAATAAGAATCAAAGATTAAGAAAGGTAGGATGAGATTAACAAGATAAAGATAAAGATTAACAAGAATTAAAAGAAAAACTTACTTGAAATTAAATGGTAATTAAGGTGCAAGACAGGAATTTAAATTTGACAAGTATTTAAATGACAATGTAATTAAAAGTGGAAGAACTAATTGTCACGATTAGCCAACAAAGAAAAATGATTAACTAGCCTAATCTATATATAGGGGAGGATTAGGAAGCTTCCTCCCCTCCTTCATTTTCTCTTAATTACAAGATTAAGTCCTTCCTTCTTTAATCTTCTTTTAATTGCACCATTAGTCCTTAATCCTTTATTCTTCATTAATCTTGGACTTTAAATGGTTTTGTCTCGGGATTTCTTTGAACTCGTCTTGTAATTCTTCAATAAATTAGACTTGAGTTCTTCGGCTTTTAGTAAACTTCCGTCTTTTGACTTTTTCTTCGATAAATCTTCAGAATTGGTCTTGGACTTCCGTTATTTTTGCACTCTTGACTTCTCGACTTTATCTTTCATCATTTTCTTCAATAAAAGCCCGTGAATGCCGTGTTTTCCCCACTTTTCACAATTTAGTCCTAAATCACAAAAAAACACAAACCACGCATAATTCCGACATAAAAGACATAAAATACACGTTTTGGCTCGGTTATTATTGTAATTAAGTGGTAAAAAGGATGGGTGTTTACACACCTATCAAATCCCCTACACTTGACCATTGCAATGTCCTCATGTAATGCATTAGTTACAAAGCACGTTTACACTTTTCATCATAATCAATCCATAGTGGCCTTTATTAAAGAGATAGAAAACTACAAACATTCAATGAAATCAAAAAGCATACCTTGGGTTTCGGAAATGTCATGAATACTCATCATTCTCAAGTTTTCACTTTCTCCAAACCAAGCTTAAAAACGAGATCATTGTTATTATAAGTTAGCAAACTAACACGAATTCATGTGGGCTAATTACTCACTTAGACTCCCTTATTCCTGGGGGTGTCTCTTATATTTTATTGTTGTCTCGAATGATCACGAAGATGCATTTTTGACTTATTTCGATAGTTATTTAGTCCGAAAATAAAGTGAACGATTTAATCAATAGTTAGCTAAAGGACAAAATCTTTTAAAACTGCTTCTCGGGACCTCATAAAGTTCATATCTTGGCATAACTCGCTTCGCGATTTGAGACCTTTCTCGGACCGATATTTGGCAGCGACTTCATACTTCAAACCTTGAGAGACGTTCATGAAATTATGGTCTTCTCTTCATAATGGAATTTCTTCACTTGAAGTTTTGAGAGATTCATACTTGGACCACGACTTCTTTATTTTTATCCAATCTTTATTTTGGACTTTGATATACAACGATCCGCCTCCTTTTATTACTTGGATCTATTTATCCTCATACCTTGTTAGGGTCTTTTCGGATACACTTCTCCATGACTTTTGGGGAGTTTTTGCTTTTCGTCGTGTGTCTCGATCCTTCATATTGATTTTCGATAAATGATTCTTCACATCACTTTGGATCTTTTAGCAACAAAATATAGCCCTCATGTCTTGTTAGGACCTTTTTGGACTCGCCAATCTTCGCGCCCTCATGTCTTGTTAGGACCTTTTTGGACTCGCCAATCTTCGCATCCCGATTCAATAAGTTATGCCTTGGCTATGAACTCTAATCCATACCGAGCAACTTATTAACGATCTTGGGCTAGAAGCTAAGTAACTTTTCAAATCGTACAACCTTATTTATTGCAGATAAATTTATTAGCAAGCGATGGGAGAATAGGCTCATAATTAACTAACATAATTTCACGAAAGAATACCAAACTTATAATCGACTCTATCATTTCTCGTTCTCCACAGTTTAAAATCTCAAGGAATGAGACTCATGGACGCTTAGCCTATTAAATCAAAGTTTTGGGTTTTCGAGTCGCCTATAGGATCTTGCAAATTCTTAGACTTTTTCAAGTTTAGAAGTCGCGTTTTAAAGTTACCTTGATAAACGACTCTCTAGGATCATTTATAGGAACTTGCGAAAAGTTCTTGTTCTTAATCCGTGAGAGTTAAGACTTTCGCGTTTTATAGCTCCCTATATAAAAGCCTAGCAAAACTTGACTTAAACACGTTAAGGATATTAGCTAGAGTAACTTAGATAAGTAAACTCGGGTTGAGTCAAAAGATTCACAACGTTTTGAAAATTAAAACCACTTTATTAAGCATTTATTCTAACAAGGAAAGAAAATACCTATACAAAGGGCAAAACTAATAGGACAAAATAGATCAAAAATTTTGAAAAATGTCGAAAAATTAATTTTCCGATTAAAATGAGGACAAATACAAGGAAAAGACCACTTAACTTCGGTAGAAGTCCCCCCTACACATAAGATAAACATTGTCCTCAATGTTTAAGCACGTGGGAGTAAACTCCCCTACACTTAGGACATTGTGCACTTTATTTAAATCTCGCTAAGGAAGAGACAACTAAAGAGATTCCTATTTTAATATTGGCAAATATAAAATAGTGAATCGAAAATAGTTTAGGATAGAACCGGGAAGAAGTGGACATGGAATCACGGGTCGTCAAGAATCATCAAGAGTGGATCATTGAAGCTCGAATCCCTGATTATAAGAAGGGAGGAGAGAAAATAGCAAACCAAAGGGTCTCCCCTACACTTATGATAAAGAAAGCTAAAAGATAGATGCATGGGTTGCCTCCCAAGAAGCGCTTGATTTTTGTTAACCGAGTCGTGAGCCTGACTCGACCTTGATCATCATAGGAAGAAGCATGAAATATATCCACCAGGATCAAAGACATAGTTTTCGTCCATCAATATGCACAAGCTTAAGGCGAAGAAGGCAAGCCAAAGAAGAATAGGCAAGGTTCCCTTAAGCAGCGATGGAGTACGGTGGAAGCAAGGGTGAAGTGGTGCAAGCAGATTTCCATAAGTTCCAAAGATATTTCCTTTTATTTCATCAGGTGGATACTGAGATTGATTAAAGATTTCAATACCGGGGTCGAACACCTTTTCCTTTAGGGGAAAATAACACTCAGGCTCAGCAGAGTGTGAAGAAGATCCGCGAAGAAGCACAACCTCGTCCTCAGAAGGGGGACAAAGTGGTGTTAAATCATATGTGCTGTGGATATTGGTGTCGAACGGTTTCTTCTCCTTGGAAATAATGTTCTTCAAATCCAAAGTAGGATCAAGACGATAATTTTCAAAATCATAAGGAGGAGCATTACTCTCATGAGGGAAGTAAGTGTTGAGAAACGTTGAGAAGTCTTCCTCAAAGGAGTAATCGTCCAAAGTAGGATCGAGTGATGGTGGAGGATCTTCATCGTGAGAAGAATCGCTCGAAAGAGTATCGGCCTCATCAAAATCATCATATGTGGGCAGCTCGGGATACTCAGAAGTACAATCATCAAAATCATCCGAATCTGAGCTAGAATCATCATCATCATAAGCATCAAAGACCGGTGGAGAATCATAAATGGGAGAAGCGTCCAAATTGGGGCGAGAATCATCCACATCATCATGAAAGAGTGGATTATCATTGCAAGACTCGAATAGAGGATTGTTGTAGACGACAAAATCATCGAGCACATTAATCATATTTACTGATTCTCGGCCTCCAAAGGTTGTACTTGTAAGCTTCCCCATTTTGAACACTTGTGCATCATCCCCGACTCTTAAGATTAACTCACCTTAGGCTACATCCACTAAAGCTCGTCCGGTTCTCAAAAATGGCCGACCAAGTATTAAAGGAATACGAGGGTCCATTTCATAATCAACAACGACGAAGTCAACCGGGAAATTAAATGTGCCAACTTTAATGAACACGTCTTCGGCTATACTAACGGGGTAAGCGAGAGTGCGATTTGCAAGTTCAAGAGTCATCTTTGTTGGAGTGAGGTCGGGTAATGATAGTGTTTTCCAAACACTCAAAGGCATAGGATTAATACTGGCCCCGAGATCAGCAAGGGCAGTAAATTCTTTAGTTTTGTTGAAAACGCAAGGCAACACAAAACGACCGGGATCTCCAAGCTTTTCCGGAAGTTCTTTAAGAATAACTGCAGAGCAGTTTTCATTTAAGCGTGTGTTGGCGAGTTCAATCAGCTTCTCCTTCTTGTTAAGCAATTCCTTAAATGATTTGAAAAATTTAGGCATGTGGACAAGTGCTTCAAGAAAGCTAATGTTGAAGTTCATTTGAGAAATCATCTTCACATAGCGTGCCACTTCAGAGTCATCCTTGGTTAGCATTTTGGTCTTGCCTAAACGAGAGGGATAATGGATATTGGGTTTGGGTGGTGAAGCTGAAGGCGTAGCAGGTAAAGGTTGAGATGTTGAAGGTTCCTTCCTAGGTACATCGTCATGACGAGGCAGAAACGGTAATGGTGCACTAATACTAGGTGTAGGAGGAGTAGGGATAAATGGTGGTGGAGGAGGTGTAGATGATGGGGGCGGGGTTGGTGGATCGACAATGGTAATTTCACTACGAGTAGTAATAGCACTCACATTTGCTCGAGGATTGGTGACGGTGTTTGAAGGTAGAGAACTCGAAGAAGAAGGTTGAGCTGCGGGCAAGAAACTAGCAAGCATATTCTTCAAATCATTTGTTTGATTGCTGAAGGAGGATTGGATATTATCTCGAAGCTCGGATCTTATCTCATTTCATTGCTTTGTAATATCTCCTTTAAGATTGATAATTTGGCTCTGCAGATTCTTGATTTTCTCACCTTGGGTTCTCATGATGGCTTCAACATCGGGGTTAATGGGTAGGTTTTGTTGGGTGGGTGGGTGATAAGGATTAGAAGCTCTTGGTGGGATTTGGTTGCTTCTATTGTAGTTGTTGGCGGGGTTTTGGTTTTGAGGAGAAAAATCGGGTGAAAGGTAGTTGTTGGACCGGTAGCTCAGCAAATTTCTATCCCCTTGAGGTCGAGCTGGGTAATTTTCCGGTGAATAATTACCATAAGCTGCATACACATTTTCCGGATTTCCTTGAGTCGAAGGATAATCGGTGTATGAGTGAGGAACGCCGCATGTTTCACAAGGATTAGCAACCGCTTTAACTTGTTGTTGTTGTTGTTGGTTTGAAGCGAGAAGCGTCATACTTTTGCTCATTTCAGTCATCATGCGGGTGAGTTCGGTCATATCGGGGTTTGCTGAGGTGGAAGAAACATTGACTCTCGGGTTGTTCCTTGAAGAAGCAGAGGAATCCCAGTTTTTATGATGAGTAGTCATGTTCTCAATAAGCTCTCTACACTCCTCGGGTCTCCTTTTCATAAATGTGCCACCAGCGGCTGCATTAATCGTATCACGATCTTGAAAAGTCAATCCGTTGTAGAAAGTATCAATTAAGGTTACAGGGAGCATGTTGTGGTTTGGACAACGATCAATCAAGACATTATATCTTTCCGAAGCATCAAAAAGAGATTCATCGGGTTCTTGCATAAAAACCGCTGATTTGATTGCGAAGGCTCGTGACCATGGATGGTGGAAAGTAGCGCGATAAAAAGTGTTGAGTCATGTCTTCCCATGTGTGAATAGAATTCTTCGGGAGACGATCAAACCATTTCTCGGCATGATGCGATAAAGTATGTGGGAAGAGTTGTAGGCGAAGAACATCCATTGTGGCACCAGGCAACTTCATGCTTTGGGTGATTGTAAGGAACTTGTCGAGGTGTTTGTTGGCATCATCATCAGGCAATCCACGGAATGGGTTAGTTTGCACTTGCTGAATCATGTGGTGCTTCAACGAAAACTCAGGAGCGTTGATTTGCATCGGCGCAATCGGTCCTCCTCGTCCAAACATGGTAGGTTGACAAAGCTCCTCCATTGTCCGAAGATCGGACTGTGGAAGAATATTGTTGTTATTATTGAGGTGCGGTGGAATATTGTTGTTGACACCTGACATACTAAAATCTTCTTGAGTCTCGGGCTCTTGATAATTAGAAGATCTAGTACGCATACACCTGAAAATGCAAAAGAAAAAGAAACCAAACACAAAGACAATATATACACAATAAAGATAAAATCTTTTTGGATTTTTGAAATTTTTAATTTTTATGGATTTTTATCAATTTTAATTTTTATGATTTTTTTGAATTTTTGTGCAAGAAAAATAACGCTAAGTGAACGGATCCCAAAAAGCAACGCGTCTTTCACAGAAAACCGTTAATCTTTACGAAAAGAGCCGGCAGCGGCGCCATTTAATACAAGGCTTTTGGCCCGTATAAAAATTATCGTTCTAGTGGTCTAATCGAATTGATCTAGGTTCTATGTGTGACTCTATTGATTTTGGTGAAACAAAAGTGTGTCGTTGTAGTATATTAAATGTGCAAAAACAATTACAATAAATGACTTTAAAGTAAATCTAAAACTAATTAAAATAAATGGTGCAAGTATTTAAAAGCGAGGCTAAAATTAAAGGGCACTAAATGTAGATAACGCAAACTTAAATCTAACTAAGGCAAACTTAAAACGCAACTAAAACTAAAACTAAGGCAAAGCTAAAATAAATCTAAGGAAAGTAAATATAAAGTGCAACTAATTAAAAAGGCGGGAAAAATAAGGCTCGAAATTAAAAAGCAGAAAATTAGAAACTAAAATTAAAGAAACTGAAAATTAGCTCTATTCGGAATAAAACTCTATCCGGAATGTTTGCCTATTCGGAATAATATGGCCTACTCGGAATAAGTTCCCTACCCTGAATATTGTCACCTATTCGGAATAAGTCCTCTATGCGGAATGTCCAGCCTATTCGGAATAACAACCTTATGCGGAATAAAGTCCTACTCGGAAGAACCTACCCTATGCGGAATACTGGCCCCTATGTGGAATATAATGCCTATTCGGAATCTTAGGTCTATTCGGAATAAATCCACTATGCTGAATATTGAGCCTATGCGGAATACAACTCCTATTCGGAATATTGAATATTCCGTATAAAGCAAAATAGTCCAGACCTTGACTCGGAATATGCTGGGCTTGAATACCTGGAAAAGATCAGAAACATATATCCCGAAGAACAAGGGAACAAATAAACACACGAATCTAATAAACTAAGCTAGATCAAACACAAGATTAAATCAAAGTAACAAATAAACAATATTAATGAAAATCAAACAATCCAAAACAATCAAACTCACAAAACTAATCGAAGTAATCAAAACCACTTTGATCAAAATAAGAAAAATAAGAACATGAACATGAACATAAACAATAAGAATCAAAGATTAAGAAAGGTAGGATGAGATTAACAAGATAAAGATAAAGATTAACAAGAATTAAAAGAAAAACTTACTTGAAATTAAATGGTAATTAAGGTGCAAGACATGAATTTAAATTTGACAAGTATTTAAATGACAAGGTAATTAAAAGTGGAAGAACTAATTGTCACGATTAGCCAACAAAGAAAAATGATTAACTAGCCTAATCTATATATAGGGGAGGATTAGGAATCTTCCTCCCCTCCTTCATTTTCTCTTAATTACAAGATTAAATCCTTCCTTCTTTAATCTTCTTTTAATTGCACCATTAGTCCTTAAGCCTTTATTCTTCATTAATCTTGGACTTTAAATGGTTTTGTCTCGGGATTTCTGTGAACTCGTCTTGTAATTCTTCAATAAATTAGACTTGAGTTCTTCGGCTTTAAGTAAACTTCCGTCTTTTGACTTTTTCTTCGATAAATCTTCAGAATTGGTCTTGGACTTCTGTTCTTTTTGCACTCTTGACTTCTCGATGTTGGGAATAAAATATGGGTCAGTTCACTAGACGTTGATAAGAAGAATGTCAACGCTGATAAGAAGACATTGGACGCTGACAGCCAAGCGTTGACAAAGAAGAAGTCAACGCTGACAGCCTTGAAGATTGACACTGATGGAATATCTTCATACGAATCTTTTTGTTTATTTGTTTCTTTATTTGTGTATGGTAAAGATAAGCTCGACATTGTATTTTTCATTATTATCTTTACCTAGAATAGTTGATTCGTACTTATTGTACAAGACTTCTTAATCTATAAAAGAAGGTCTTTTAGGTTAAAGTTAATATTCAGTTTTCATAAGTATTCGCAAGTTAAACCTCTTTCATTGTGATCAAGTTCGATTATTCTAATACAAGTGAAAGTTTGTTTAACATCTTTGTGTTTTAGATCAAGTGTTAATTCCGCATAACACTTTGTTACTTTATTCATAAGCAAAGGTTTCTCTACGTGTAGTACTTGATCTAATCTCGTATACACAAAGCTTAATCGATCTAAGTTTGGGATCAACAAGTGGTATCAGAGCTTGTTGAGAAACTTTTGATCTTTAAGTAACGCAAGAACCCTAAAACACCAAAAACCCTAAAAACCCTAAAATTCTCAAAACCCTAAAAACATCATGTCTGGCACAGATCAACCTGCTGCTTTGCTACAAAACAACTCCTCAAATCCTAGTATCAAAATTCCCATGTTTGATGCCAGGAACTTTGAGCTTTGGAAGTCCAATTTTGAGCAATATATAGCTATTCATGACTACACTCTTTGGGAGATTGTCGAATATGGGAACACATTCGACAAAGCACAAAAGATTGCTGCTGCTATTGCCACAAGGACAGCTGTTCCTAACTGTCCTGAAGCTGATAAGAAGGAAAAGCCTGGAGATGGAAGAGCTGTATCTGTTGAAGATATAGCCAAGAAGAGGGTGGACATGAAAATCTTGAACATCATGAAACACGCCCTAGGTCATGAGAATCAGCACAAGTACAAACGCTTTGAGTCTGCAAAAGAGCTTTGGGAAGCTCTTGAAGTAGCACATGGTGGCAATGCTGACACAAAAGAAGAAAAGAAGAAGCAACTCTTGCATGAGTATGCTGTCTTTAAAGCTCAACCCAATGAGAATCTCAGCAGTGTGAGAAGTAGACTTCTTGACATCACAAGTCAACTTTCCTTCATGGGAACACAGATTGATGACCCTGAATTGAATGCTACTTTTCTCAAAAGCCTTGGTGATGTATGGAAGATTGAGACAAGATCCATTCTTGTCAACAACACCCACAAGACCTCCAGGTTTGATGACATCTTCAACAAACGAAGACTGTTGGAGAATGAATGGCTTTTGGATAGTGATAATAAATCTTCCAATAGTAACATGGCCTTCTTCTCACAAAGTGAAGGCCAATTTGATTCCATGAACTTCTATGGACATCCAGCCACTGGATCTCAATGTGTCAACGCTGGATCTCAGTCTGTCAGCGCTGGATCATATCCTGTCAACGCTTTATACTCAAGCGCTGACACACACAACTTTGGCGCTGATAGAATTAAGCCTGCTGGTTTAGATCTAGATACTGTGTGTGCATTCATTGCTTCTTTGCCCAGTGACTCAAGGATTACATATGAAGATCTTGAGCAGATAAGCGATGAGCAATTGGAAGAGATGGACATCAAGTGGACTATGGCTCTTTTAAGTTTAAGAGCAAACATGTTTAATAAAAGGTTCAAGAAGAAGATGACCTTTAATGCTAAGGATGTTGCTGGATTTGACAAGTCCAAGGTTGAGTGCTACAACTGTCATAGGATGGGGCACTTTATGAGGGAATGTAGATCTCCAAGAAGATCTGATGCTGGTAAGCCTTCAAGCCAAATGGTTAAGAGCCAAGATCCCAAGGCCATGGTTGCTGTTCAACAAATTGATGGTGTTGGAGGATGGGACTGGAGCTGGAACTTTATGGCTAAGGATGAGGAAGAGGACAGAGCTTTGATTGCTGAAGTTAAAGAAGAGCATGTTGAATATGCTCTCATGGCACACTCCTCCTCTTCATCAGATAATGAGGTATATGATGATGCTTTCTGTTCTAAGGGTTGTCGTTTAAATACTGAAAAACTAAATCAAGAGATAGTAAAATTATTAGATGAGGCAAGTACTGAAAGATGCAAAGTATCTAATTATCAAATTGCTCTTACCCAAACAGAAAAGACAGTAGCTGAGTATAAGAAAATGGAGTTTGATTTAAAGGATCAAATAAATATCTTAAAACATGAGTTACATCAAAGTAAAGATATTCAGGATATAGTAAACAGGGTTAATCTTGATTTGATAGCTCAGTTAGAGGAGGCTAACAAAAATAAAGATAATGTGAGTCTTAAAATCCAGAAATTTGATAAGGCCACACAATCCCTAGGAGAGTGTGTTAGTAAACAAATAGACTCTAAGGACATGAGTGGGATTGGGATGAAAGATTATACTGGTGTTCCACCACCAGCTGGGGATTTCTATGGTGTCCAATCAAAGGACTTATCTTGGACTGGCTTGCCAGAACTTCAAGAGAAGGAATTCATTCCTCCACCTAGAGTGACTTCCCCAGTTGAGGAATACAAGCAAAAACTGACTGACCTAGATGAGTGGAAGAAAGCTAACCATACCTTGTTTGTTAAGGGAGGGTTGTTGTGTTAAAGTCCAAATGAGCCCACACCAATCATGAGCCATAATATTGTGGAGTCCAATGATCCTAAACCTATTAAGATCACACACCCTACCACTGGCATAGCTGTTGACCTTGGCCCACAAACTGTTAGAAAACCTAGTGTTAAGTATGCAGAGATGTATAGGAATACTAGGTCACCAAAAAGCCAAGTTAGTAATCATGGAACAGGCTTCTTTGCTTCTAGACCTAAGACTATGTCTAGAAAAGCTTGTTACACATGTGGTAGCTTCTCACATTTGGCATAGAAATGTGTCAACGCTTCCAATGTCAACGCTGATAGGAACCAGTTCAGCGCTGACAAAAGTCAACATAGGTCAAACACTGTCAGACCCAATACCTTTGTGAACAAAAGTTCACAAGTTGTTAGACCAGCCCCATTCTTTTCTAGAGGGTCTAACACACAAGGCCTAAGACCTTTTCAAAAGTCAAACACTTGGTCCAATAGGCAATGGGTTCCTGTAGCAAACCCTAGGTTCAATGCTGATAAAGGCAATCCAGGCACTGACAAGAACAATTTCAACGCTGACAGACACACTACCAAACCTAGGTATTTGCAACCACAGGGAAATAGGTCTAAAGCTTCTACTAGCTTAACATGGAGACCAAAACAAGACCAAAACTCTAATTCTACTGGTGTTTCTATGACATGCAACAGGTTTCATTATATTTCAAAAGCAATGTCAACACCAATTGGGGTTAACTGGGAATTTCATTCAAAAAGGGATGAAAATGGGGTTGTTATGAGAACCAAGTCTGTTCTTGTTGAACAACCAGATGAACCCAAGTCTTCCAAGGCTTGGGTTCCCAAAGAAAACTAATGTGTTTTCTTTATGTGCAGGGCATTCAGAAGAAGATCAATGATTATGGATACTGGGATAGTGGATGCTCAAGGCACATGACAGGAAAGGAAGACTATCTGACAAACTTCACTCCTATTCAAGATGGTGATAAGGTATACTTTGGAGGGGGCTACGGCACCATCACTGGAAAAGGAACCCTTGTCACCAACAATCTACGGTTTGAGAATGTCTTCTTGGTAAAAGAACTGGATTATAATTTGTTTAGTGTATCACAAGTGTGTGATAACAAAAATAAGGTTCTTTTCACAGATACTGAGTGCTTGGTGTTAAGCAAAGATTATAAGCTCCCTGAGGAAAAATACATAGATTTTAGAACACCAAGGCATAAAGACATATATAATGTAAATCTTAATGGAATTAAGGTAAATAATAAAATGATGTCATGTCTTTATGCTAAAGCCTCAGTAGATGAAAGTAATCTTTGGCACAGGAGATTAGGGCACATAAACTTTAAGAATATCAATAGACTTGTGAGGCTTGGTTTAGTTGATGGTTTGCCTGAAAAGGCTTTCCACAATGACCACACTTGTGTTGCATGTCTTAAGGGCAAGCAGCACAAGGTCTCATTCAGGTCTAAACAGGTGCACTCTAGTTCTAAACCACTTCACTTATTGCATATGGACCTCTTTGGTCCAACTAATATAGAAAGTTTGAAGGGTAAATCATATTGTTTTGTTATCACTGATGATTTTTCCAGGTTTACATGGACTTTCTTTTTAGCCAAGAAAAGTGAAACTGCCCAAAGTCTGATTAATTTCATTACCCAGATTGAAAAGAAAAATGGCAATGAGGTCAAAATTATTAGAAGTGACAATGGGGGTGAGTTTAGAAATCAGTTGTTAGATGATTTTTGTGCCAAGAAAGGGATTACTAGGCAGTTTAGCATAGCTAGAACCCCACAGCAAAATGGGGTTGCTGAAAGGAAGAATAGAACCCTTATTGAAGCAGCCAGAACCATGTTGGCTGATGCCCACTTTCCTATAGCCTTTTGGGCTGAAGCTGTTAACACAGCTTGTTATGTTCAAAATAGGGCATTGGTCAACAAAATACATAATAAGACACCTTATGAGTTACTTTGGGGAAGAAAGCCAAATATTGGCTTTCTCAAGCCTTTTGGTTGTCATGTAGTTGTTTTAGAAACTAGTGAAGCCCTAGGTAAATTTGATTCAAAAGGTGATGAAGGTTACTTCATGGGTTATTCAGTGCAGAGCAAAGGATATAGGGTTTACATTAAAAAGGAAAAACATATACTTGAAAAAGTACATGTTAGGTTTTTAGAAAGTAAACCTAGTGATCCTGAAAGTGGTCCAAATTGGTTGTTTGACTTAGAACCTTTATCTAGAGCTTTAAATTATATGCCTGTTACTGATCTAGACATTGTGAAGGTAACTTCAAGTGTTTTGGAAAAGAGAATTGGTAATGTTTCAGGTATACAGGTTGCTAAGGAGGATGGACCACCAGCAGTTGTATCATCTCCCACACAAGAATATGTTACACTTCCTATATGGACAGATGAGTATTATGCTGCTGCTGTTGCTAGAAAAGATAATGGTGGTCTCCAAGTACCACCAAGTACAAACATGCATGGTTCTTCAGGCGCTGACAAAGGAAAATCAAGCGCTGACAAGAGCAATTCAGACGCTGATGGATCAGACGCTGACACCAACAGTTCAAGCGTTGTTAGCCCAAGCGCTGACAAACAAGGATCAGACTTTGACAACACCTTTGCACATCTTTTCTCTTCCCATTTTGAACAAGGTGGACCTTCCAATGTCCATGAAGAGATTTCTGTTGATCAAAGAGAGTCTGATGAAGAAGATATTGGCAACATGGAGCGTAAAATTGAGGACACCAGACTGTTTGAAGGAGGGGTTCTCACTTCCACACAAAAGGATCACCCCTCATCTCAGATCATTGGTGATGTTATGGGTCCAGTTCAGACAAGAAGATCCCATCAAAGTCTTGGTGGATTTATTGCGAATATACACAAGAAGGTTGATACCCCTCTTGTACAAGCATGTTTGTTTGCATGTTTTCTGTCACAAGAAGAACCCAAGAAGCTTTTTGATGCTCTCAAAGAACCTAGTTGGGTGGAAGCAATGCAGGATGAGCTTCACCAATTTGCTATACAAGATGTTTGGGAGCTGGTTGATTGTCCTAGATATGTGAGACCAATTGGGACAAGATGGGTTCTAAGGAACAAGAAAGATGAAAGGGGAATTGTGGTCAGAAACAAGGCACGTTTGGTAGCTCAGGGATATACACAAGAGGAAGGCATAGATTATGAAGAAGTTTTTGCTCCTGTTGCAAGAATTGAAGCTATCAGAATTTTCTTAGCTTATGCCTCTTGCATGAACTTCACTGTTTATCAAATGGATGTGAAGAGTGCTTTCCTCTATGGGACAATTGTTGAGGAAGTATATGTCATGCAACCTCCTGGTTTTGAAGATCCTGAGAATCCAGACAAGGTTTATAGAGTGAAGAAAGCTATGTATGGACTTCATCAAGCCCCTAGAGCATGGTATGGTACCTTGTCTACATATTTGGTGGACAATGGATTCAAGAGGGGCACCATAGATCAGACACTATTTACAAAGAAGAAAGGAAAACATGTGTTGCTAGTGTAGGTCTATGTTGATGACATCATTTTTGGGTCTACTGATCCAAAAATGAGTGAGGACTTTTCCAAGCTCATGACAGATAAATTCAAGATGAGTGCAATGGGTGAGATGAACTTCTTTCTAGGTTTACAAGTTCAGCAGAAAGAAGATGGTATCTTCATCTCCCAAGACAAGTATGTAGCTGAAATCTTGAAGAAATATGGTTTTTCTCCACATGAAAAGGATGCTTCCACTCCTATGGATAGGGAACATCCTTGGGGAAAAATTGGAGCTGGAAAGGATGTGGATGTTAGGCACTATAGATCAATGATTGGTTCGTTGATGTATCTTACAGCCTCAAGACCTGACATCATGTTTGCTGTGTGTGCTTGTGCACGCCATCAAGTGACTCCCAAAGAATGTCACCTTTTTGCTGTGAAAAGAATTTTTAGGTACCTAAGATGTTATCCAGATCTTGGCTTGTGGTACCCAAAAGATTCTCCATTGGACCTTATTGCATATTCAGACAGTGACTATGGAGGTGACAAGTTTGATAGAAAATCCACAACTGGTGGATGCCAATTTCTTGGGAGTAGATTGATATCTTGGCAATGCAAGAAACAAACATTGGTGGCAAACTCTACAACCGAAGCAGAATATGTTGCTGCAGCTGCTTGTTGTGGACAAGTCTTATGGATTCAGAACCAGCTGTTGGATTATGGGTATAATTTTATGCATACCAAGATTTTTGTAGACAATAACAGTACTTTATGCATTATTAAAAATCCTGTACATCATTCTAAAACCAAACACATAGAAATTAGACATCATTTTATAAGAGATTGCTTTGAGAAAGGTTTAATACAACCAGATAGGGTAGCCACAGAAGATAATGTGGCTGATTTATTAACTAAACCTTTTGATGCTAGAAGATTTCAGTATTTGGTAACAAATATTGGAATGTTTAATCTCACTTAATGTGTTTTGGAACCTTTTTGTAAAAGTATGTACAGGATAATGCATTGTTATTGGTCTTTGTGATGATTTAGATTTTTCCACTTTATTTTTCTAACACTGACAAAGGTAAATGTAACGCTGTCAAGTGTTATTTTGCCGTTGTTAGAGATATTATTGTCTAACGCTGACAAGAGTTCCTTCAACGCTGACAAGTGTTGTCGGGACGCTGTCAGCAACAAGTGTTAGTTTTGTGGTTTTCATCTAAATGTGTAGGTGGTGGTAGCTTTATGCCATTGGATACAGAGTTGCTTATGGATCTTTGAAGAGCTATTTGGACATGTTTTTGTTTATGGATGATGGTTGGAATATTTATATTCCTATCTTGACATAAATTTTTAATGTTCATATATATTTTGAAAAACTCATGTATCATAGTTTGAGGGGAGGTTTAAGGAACCTTTAGGACTCTTAGGTATTCTTATAATACTCTCATCACAATTCTAGATTGTGTCCACAGGTGAGTATGGGTTAGTTTTACTAAACCATGAGGCACTGTAGCATGCAAAGTTGATAAACTATGCATGCTGCCAAGACATTTTTGGCCTATAATTGGTTGTGGTCTGATGGGAGACTTGGGAATAGTTTGGTTATGGGTCTACCTGGGAGTTACAAAGAATTTTGTGAAATAACTTTGTTGGTAAGTATTTTGGTTAGCAAGGGACTCTAGAGGACATTTGTGTCTATCTTGCTTAAGCAAGTGTGCATAAATGGACAATGCTTGCCGCCCAATAATTATTATCAACTTGTAAGATATTTCCCTTAGGATAAATTACTTTGTTAAGGTCTTTTTCTTTTTCAATATTTTTATTTTTAGACGCTGACAAGTTTTTCTCCAAACGCTGTTACGTCCAATCGTGACGCTGACAAGGCTTTAGGCAAACGCTGACAAGAAAATATAGCCGTTGGGCGCTGATGGGCTGTTTTTGACCGTTGACACCTAGTGGGCCCTACCCAGTTGTTATTTTTGACTAATCTTTGGCCGTAATTTTGGGGAGTTGTTACTTTTAATTAATGCATGAGATAAGTTATATTTGATTCAATATTTTCATCATTGCTCTTTGAATATAACTGCCTCATTTTTGACCAATCAAAATCATGCATCTCTCCTATAAATTTGGCTAATCTTTTTATTCTGGGTATTCATATTTTCTTGTCTAACACTTTTCTCCTAGATTTTTCCCATATCACATAACCTAAACAGCTTTCAACATGGCACCCAAGTTCAAATCAAAGAATTTAACATTGGAGTTCAAGAGCCAACATAATATGGTAGCTTACTTGACTGCTGATCCTGATTTGTTCCCTCAGTATTCACAAATGGTGGCATTTTTAAATGCATCCTCCTTAAGGTATGCACTTTCTCATACACCATTAGTCCCTGTCGCACACATTAGACAGTTTTGGAACACTGCTAGTTCCACAACAGCTAATGGAGTGACCACATTAACATCTACTGTTCATGGAAGAACATGGGTGGTCACTGAAGCCTTGGTTCGCCAAGCTTTGCGTCTTGATGACGCTGATGGTGTGACTACCCTTTCCATTGCAACAATAGAACAAGGTCTTAGGGAATTGGGTTATCCTATTCCTGCTGATGTCACTTTAAATAAATATCATAAGCAGGAATTTCCCTCTGACTGGAAATATTTGATACATGTCCTTCTCCAATGCTTAAGTCCAAAATGTACTTCTTTTAATGAAATAAACAGGTCAATTGCAAGTGCTTTGGTTTGTCTAACACGTGGGCTTAAGTATAATTTTTCAAAAATGATTTTTGAAGGGATGTGTAAAAATAAGGGAAGTAAAATGACTTTGGCTTACCCTAGATTTTTGCAAATGGTCTTTGATTTACAAGAATATTGTTCTAGGGATCATGACACTTTTTATGAGATCCCTAAACAACAGAAAACCATTTTTGCTAAAATGAGCTCCACAAACAGATCCATACCTCTTACCCAACCCATGCTTGAAGTAATTCAGGCTGCTCAACCACAACCACAACCAGACCCTGAACCCCAACTTGAGCCTATCCATGAACCTTTACCTTCACCAGACCACATGGATATTGACCAACCCAGCGCTGACACTCAAAATGTTGGCGCTGACACAGCCAATCCCGACGCTGATACCATTCCTGAACAATCCCAAACACCCCTTAATCAACCAACACCCACACAATCTACTTCATCTTCCACCCCATTACAATCTAGGTTGAATAAACGCCAAAGGACTACTGGAGTGTTCTCCTCTAGTGGTCCTAGCCTTGTAGCAGAGAGAACCACCTCCACAAGTTTGGCTGGTGCCATGGATGAGGCTGGGGCTATTGATACAGTCTTAGATGCTGGTCAAGACAGTCCCAACATCATTAAGACCTCATCCATGCCCTATGATTCTATTTTGGGAGGTCAAATCCCCATTCTAGCTGAGGGCAGATTGGAACCTATGACTTTGATTGAATTGATGGTTGCTGTCATTAGCTTGCAAAAGCAAAATGTCAGCCTTGTACAAATTGTCAACAACCAGGGCCGTGAACTCCAAGTATTGAGGGAGCGGGTAACTATTTTGGAGAATCCAAGTAGCAGGAGTCTAATGGAGGAATCTTCCAAAGGGGAGGATGAAGAGGATGAAGAGGATGAGCTGATTCATACAGCTAGTGAGAAGAGTTCAGAGAAGAGTTCACAATTTAGTGAATCATTACAGGTTGCTGAAGCACTCACCAACTTGAAGAAGCACCCAGTTATTGATACATCCAAGGTGACACCATTAAACTTGGAAGGATCTTTCAAAGAAACAATGGGCGCTGATACAGGTTTGAACGCTGACACATTCAGCGCTGACAAAGGTAATCGTGGCGCTGATAGAGGTAACTTGGACGCTGATAAAGTTGCAGGTGGTGTTGATGTATTCCAGCCATCAACAATCATCAAAGATGTGTCCACACAAGTTTCTTCTTCTACTTTACCTATTAGTGATCCAAAAGACAAAGGTAAAGGAAAATTGGTTGAAGAAGATGTTCCAAAGAAAGATGCAGCACAAATTGCATTTGATGAACAGTTGGCTGCACAACTTTTGGAAAGAGATTTGAAGAGGAGTGGTAGATCACCATTTGTTGTTTCTGAGAGTGAGGAAGAAAGTGGTGATGGAAAAGAAGATGATAGCTCAGATTCAAGTGTTCAAATTATTGAAGATCCAGAAAGACTTGAATATGGGGATGAGTTAACAAAGGAAAGGTTGAGTGATTTGAAGAATCAGATTGATTGGGACCTTCCTGAAATCACCAGAATGTACCATGCTTGGGAAGACAAGGTTATGGACAACCCAGGAATGAGTTTATCAGATCAAATTTGGGGGTTGGAAGTTCTTCTCAGGGTACAAGATGACATAAAGGTGATTATGAGGTTTAATGCACAAGAGGTCAAGACCTGGCTCAAGAGAGATAGAAGGCAATTGTATTACAAGTTGCTTAGATGCCATCAACCCAGATGGACATACAAGAAGTTGCTGGCCTTATCTTTTGAGGAGTTAGAGTATAGGGCACATCCTATTTGGAGGAAGGTGCAAGAACAAAATGTCTTACAGTTTCTTTCAGAAGAAAGGAAACAAGAGCTTGCTGAAGAAATGCAGATTCAAAAGGAAATGAGGATTGCTCAAAGACCAGTGAAGAAAGGAGATCCTTTCCAATTTCCTAAAGATATGGATGTGTATTTTCCAACTGAAGGTGTAATAAGGAAGCATCTCAAGCTTTCTCCATTGGAAGCTTCAGATTTGGTTAATGTAGTACCTCTGGATGATAGAAATCCAATCATCAGTTTTGATGAAGATGAGTGTGGATTTTGGAAGATTGGCAGGTTTGGAAAAGAGGTACATACTTTCACTTCAGTTATTTCTATATTTGCAAGCATAGACAGAGAAGACTTGGTGCATCTATGGAGATTGATAGAGGCCAAGTATATAGCTGAAGCACCTACTTCAGCAAATGGAATAAGACTTTGGAACACATTTTTAACTTTGTGTGGTCCAAGAGAAGCAGATCCTGCCATATGGAAGGATCTTGAAGATGATCTCAGTAATCTTCATTGGAGGCTTTATTCTACTTGTGGTGTATTTCATTTGAGCTCTACAAAGTTTTCAGAGTATCTACTTGTGGATGCTGACTATTTCTTGTCCAAAGAAGTGTTGGAGAAGATGCTAGAGACACCCTTGGAGATTGATTATACTAGTTACATGGCCAAGGACTTGATTAGATATGTTTATCACCAACATAAGAAGTTTTTGCAAGATTCCTCCTAAGTCTTAAGTTTTTATTCAGAAACTTGATCATTGGAATAGATATCAAGTTTAGGGGAGGATTGTTGGGAATAAAATATGGGTCAGTTCACTAGACGCTGATAAGAAGAATGTTAACGCTGATAAGAAGACATTGGACGCTGACAGCCAAGCGTTGACAAAGAAGAAGTCAACGCTGACAGCCTTGAAGATTGACACTGATGGAATATCTTCATACGAATCTTTTTGTTTATTTGTTTCTTTATTTGTGTATGGTAAAGATAAGCTCGACATTGTATTTTTCATTATTATCTTTACCTAGAATAGTTGATTCGTAGCTTATTGTACAAGACTTCTTAATCTATAAAAGAAGGTCTTTTAGGTTAAAGTTAATATTCAGTTTTCATAAGTATTCGCAAGTTAAACCTCTTTCATTGTGATCAAGTTCGATTATTCTAATACAAGTGAAAGTTTGTTTAACATCTTTGTGTTTTAGATCAAGTGTTAATTCCGCATAACACTTTGTTACTTTATTCATAAGCAAAGGTTTCTCTACGTGTAGTACTTGATCTAATCTCGTATACACAAAGCTTAATCCATCTAAGTTTGGGATCAACACTCGACTTCATCTTTCATCTTTTTCTTCAATAAAAGCCCGTGAATGCCGTGTTTTCCCCACTTTTCACAATTTCGTCCTAAATCACAAAAAAAAACACAAACCACGCATAATTCCGACATAAAAGACATAAAATACACGTTTTGGCTCGGTTATTATTGTAATTAAGTGGTAAAAAGGATGGGTGTTTACACACCTATCAATACGTTTTGGTCTTGTTATTATTGGAAATAAGTGGTAAAAGGATAAGTGTTTTCACACTTATTAGATTGCATAAACATGAGAAGGTGTAGAGTTTTGAGTAGCGTTTATAACAAGTTCCTCTTCGTTAAATCTCAAAGTAATAGTTCTAGCATGAACATCGATAAGCGATCTCGAGGTGTATACAAATGGACTACCTAAAATTAGAGGAACTTGAGGATCCGCGGCAATGTCAACTACTATATAATCAACAGGATAGTAGAACTTCCCCACTTTCACGAAAACATCTTTGGCTACTCCACATGCGAGAATCATAGAATGATCGGCCATCTCGATAGACATGTTCGATGGAGTAATAGCCGGAATCGATAGCGATTTCCAAATTAAAAATGGCATCAAATTAATTCTCGCACCAATATCGGCCAAGGCGAGGCATTCCTTCATATTTTGTATATCACACGGAATGAGAATCTTCCCAGGGTCACCAACTTTTTCTGGTATTCGATTAAGATAAATCGAAGAACAATTAGATAGCTTTGAAAGCTTCTCCTTATCGTTCATCATACCTTTGAAAGTGTAAGCGAAACGAGGAATGTATAACAACGCGTCGGCTAAACATACATTAAAATGCACTTGTTGAAACATTTTTATAAAAAGATCAATTTGTTGTTTGTTATGTTCTTGCAATTTCTCTTTGTTTCGTCTCGATGGGTAAGGTAAGGGTGCTGTGGGTTGGGGCATTGACAACGGCCTTGGGATCTCTGGTTCCACAATTGGTATTGGTTCAACCGTAGGTGCGGTATGAGCGGTACTTCGTGGGCTTATGATATGCTCCTTTTCGACCATCACCTCGGGCTCTTTCTTGATTTCCTTCTCTGTAGAAGTACTAGGCCCAGAGATTGGTTCCTTAAAAGTTTTACCACTACGAGTAGTAACAACCTTCATTTCTCCCTTCGGGTTTGCAATTGCATCACTAGGAAGACCACCCGAGGAAGGGGGTTTACACATGATTGCTTCAAACATTTTAGCCATTCGGTCATCAAATTTTTGATTGCCTTATATCCGGTTTTAACAACTATTGCTTAATCTCATGGTGACCTTGTTCCATCTTTTGTTGATTTTGTTGAAGACGTTGAACGTTTCATTTCATTTTATTAGCATGAGTTTTCAATTCATTAGCAAGTTCGTTTTTATGTTCGTTTTTCAACTCGGATCTTAAGCTAATTATCTCACGTTGCATGTTGTCAAACATAGAATCATTTGCTTTTGCATAATCCAAAAATTCTCCATTAAGATTTTTAGTGTGAGCATTTTGAAAACCTTGTGTAGTGTTTTGAAAATCACGATTTTGGTTTTGATTTTGCACTTTTCCATTCCCACATTCGTAATTACCCTTGTTGTAGTTACGTTGATTGCCTTGATAACCACAAATTTGATTGTTGTTGCGATATTTGTTGATATTTTGATTTTGGAGAGCTTGATTTGGGCGGGAACCTTGGTCGTTTAGGTTGTAAGTTCTCGTTTCTATGTAAGCACTCGAAGTGTTACCACCGGCGGTAATGCACTCTGAAAAATCATGAGCTCCTCCACAAGATATACAACTCTTTTCAACCGCTTTAATCGATGCGGAATTCAAAGCATCTTGTGCTTTCCAATGTGTCATAAGCGTAAAAAATCTACCGAAAAACCAATTTTACTCATTTGCTTCATCATCTAAGGCACTCATGTTGCGCGAGACGATGACGATGACGGTGAACCCATAGTGGCAACACTCGGTGTGTTACGAGGGTTATAAACCTTAGATCTATTCTCGATAATCTTTAAAGCTTCATCGGTCTTTTTGCACAAAACATTACCACCCGCGGCGGCATTCAAATAATCTCGTTCATGATCGTTAAGCCCATTATAAAAAGTATCAATTTGATGCAATTCCGAAAAATCATGGTGAGGACATTCATGTAACATTTCCTTAAATCGTTCCCATGCCATCGAAAAACTTTCATTATTATGTTGTGTAAACCTTGAAATCTCATTTTTCAAATGTGTTGTTTTAGATGGTGGAAAAAATTGGTTCACAAACTTAGAGACGTGATCATTCCATGTCAAAATCGAATTTGGCGGTTCTTTCTCGAGCCAAATTTTTGCGGGTCCATCTAACGAGTATGGAAACAACATCATCTAAATGGCGTCATGTGGAACATCCTTAAACTTGCTTGTTGCGGTGAGACGATTGAAATTCCTTATGTGATAATGCGGGTTGTCTTTTTCATGTCCTCGAAACTTGTTTGCTTGTAGCATCGACATTAAACCTGTCTTGATCTCAAAATTCTCCGCAAGGATGACGGGAATCACAATAGCTTCTCCAAAACCCTCGGTGGGTGCTTGAAGCAACTCCATCATAGTACGATTAGCCATGGTGACTATTGGTTCTACAACGGGTTCGACAATTGGAGGTTCTTCTTCAATCAAAAGTCCTTGGTTTTGACGCCGTTTGCGAGCTCGTTTTACTTGATTACGAGTTTGCATAAACGTGACATAGAACGTGCAGGTGAGCAAAGAAGATTCTTTTGGGTCTTTTGTTGATTTTCAATTTTTTTTGTGTTTTTGATTTTTTTTTATTTTTTTGGATTTTGTGTGTATTTGTAGACAATTATCTAACAAATCTCTCCTCGAATCCCAAATCTTGATTAAAGGAGCCTCAAAGAATGAAAACGATCACGTGGAGTGAACGCCTTCGATTGACTTTAGAACTTTGGTGAAAACCAAATTGTTCCAGAGGGTTTTATCACAAAGAAACCAAGCAAATATATATGATACGTAATAATACTTTGGGCGGCAAAACCCTCAATTAGCCTTCAGTATCAAATACTCACAAGTGAATGGGGGGAATGAGGTGGCGCGAAACACTTAAGTACCTATCTTCCCTTTAACGGCCTTTTATAGCACGTTGCCTATCTATTCACCTTATAGTTCGTATTTTTCAAAATCGAGCTTCACGAAAGTATTTATCTATTTTTGCCTTTTTCTTTTGTTTGAGATTTGAATAAAATAATTAGGAGATCAAATCCAAATTAAGGTTGTGTTTTCACACTTTTGTAGATACTTTATATTTGTTGTGATACTTATACAATATAGTAATAATAATTTCACAAGAAAAAGGAAAAAAAAACGATAATACGTGTTAATAGATTTCTATTTAACACAAATAATATTTATGGTTAGATATTAAAAACAAAATGGATAATTAATCACGACACACCTCCCAGGCAGCGGTGCCAAAATGATTGTGGTAAATTACACATTTTAGGAAAAAGGCGTAAAAGCGGTAAGTATTAAACAAATGATCTAGGAAAATCAAGTGTTAATGACCCAAATAAGTTCGTTTCCCAAGGAGGTTGATTGTGTGTGAAAAACTTGTATGATTTTGGATTAATATGAGAGAAAGAAAATATGAGAAATGGAAATGACGGATACGTTAAAATTACACTACGACGATAAAACGAAAAACCGTAAAAAGTGACAAAATAAAAATTAATTCTAAAAAATTCCAAAAAAATTACCAAAAATAACTAAAAATGTAAGAGCTTACAAATGATCAAAACTTTTTCAAACCTTCTATTTAATTAAATATTAATTTTCAAATGCTAATTAAAGACCTAAAAATCAAAATAATTAATAAAAAGCCCAAATTAGGATTTTTCAATTTGTAAAACTCTAAAATGACTTATTTAAACTAAAAATATTTTTATAAAATTTAAAAACACCTAAAACTATCTAAAATGATTTAATCTAAAAATAAAATATAAAAATAATATTAAAAATACAAAATTATAAAAATTACTAAAAACTTGCAAAATAGTTTATGTTAACCTAACTAAAAAGAAAATGAAAGTGAAATTCCCAAAATACCCATATTGGGCCCCCAAATGGGCTAAAAACAAAAACAGTCCAAATAATTGAGCTTTTTGGCCCAATAAGATCAAACTCAACCAAATAAGCCCAAAATTACCAATCTGACTCAAAGTTGAATTTTAAGCACAAAAGTCTAAAGGCCCAAAAGCTAAAAATGTGCTTATCACAGCTTAATAAGTCAACAGCTTATTCTTAATGGGCTTTTTGTCCCATTAAGCAATAGGCCAATTCCATAAGCTCTAATTTGACACACAATCTTCTTTTGAGATACTAAATATATCTGTAAAAAGAATTTTGAAAAAGCTTAACCAATAAGTCAGAAATAAGCCAACTATGATTTCACTAAAAGAAAAAAATAGTTGACTTAGAGATTTAGACCACTTCAGAACTTGATTTACTTTCAAAAGACTCTAAATGACTTATTTAAGACAAATAAATAAAGAAAAATCCAATAAGCTAAGCCAAATAAGCTGAATAAGACAATAAGCACTTATGAAAAAGTCAAATAAGTTGGTTTTCTAGCCAAACCCTAAACTCAAAAGCCGAAAAGCTCTAGAATGAATCAATGGGTCAAATGAGGAAGACTGATTACCAAATCCAAGTTGTTGCAAATTTCAATAAGCTCAATTGGCTTAATAATAAGCTGAACCAATTTTAACACTAAAGTGGCAACAAGCGGTGGGAAAGGAGTTCCCACTGCTGCTTAAACAAACTTGTTTTTGGCTTGATTTCAAGCTTTGTTTGTTGGATATTTTTAGAACCAAGGGCACCTCAATAAGCTTTGGCTTATTGGGAGTCAACAGAAACTAGAAAAACACCAAGTCCTTCACAAAAATCACACAAAATCAGGCAATCAAGGGTTACTGATATGCATACAGGTCTGGCAATGTTTTGTTGATATGATTGGTAACAGAATGAATTTCAAACCACCAGATCTTACTCAAATAACCACCAAAACACAAAATAACTATTAGTAATCTTAAATGAACATAAGATCTAACAGATTCCAAGATTTAAGACCATAAAACACTAAAACAAACTAGTTATACCTTGCTGAATAATTTTAACTGTTTTTATGCTATCACTTGAAAACTTTGTATTATACTACCACACTTAAAACAAAGACTGGAAATAATGTGGAAACCATTATTCATGGATCGATTAAGCTTACTAGTATATGCATCTAGTTCATATGATAAACATAGCAGAATTGAACAAGACACATAAACAAGGTGTTTAAACAACAAACGGATTCTCTCTAACGTTTACTTTATTCCAAACGATTACTTGCACTAAACGATTACAAGTAACCTCTAGGCGTGTATACATTGAATCCCACGCCTAGAACACGAAGATACTTTAGGTTTACATTATGAATAATTGAATGAATAAACCTATGCATGGTGTGTGTTTATATACTACACATAACCCTTTTTACAAGAAATCTAATTACACTAGGAGTCCCTCCATCTTTTGCTAATAAGTCCTCCTTGTTGTATGAAAGGGCTCCATATTCTTGTAAATCTTGATAATTGCATATAAGTCCTTCTTGTTTCATTATTCTTGATTTGTCTCATCTAATTAATTCCCAACAATCTTCCCCTATTTGATGATTACAAAACCAATCTTCAAATCTTGATCTTTCACGAATGAAACAAGCTTCCCCTTAAATTAAGATTTCTTGTAAAACATATCACCACATAAAAATAATTTGTATACCTTGATATTTGAATCTTCTTTCCCTTTTTGTCTCATCTAATAGGGGTCTTCGAAAGATAAACAACTAATAAACGCTTCCCCTTAAGTGGTGCATGTAAATGAATCACGAACCATGTAGACTCTAATTGTAGATTACGAATGAATAAAAATGAATATAACCTATTTGTTGAAGAAGTGGAATCTACCAAGCTTGTACCTTATATCTTGCACTATTCACGTGACGTCGATCTTATATGATGAGAGTAAATATAAGCAGACCTCGATCTCTTGTCAAAATCCTCATCCTTTTGTGAGACACTGAGCACGATAATGTAACTCCTTCAAGTGATAGCAATGTCACCTAATTGCTAGATTCAGACAAGTCTTCGTCACCAACCATTAAAAGAACAAGCAAGTTATCTCAAAAGAGAGGGGAGTCTTTTTGAGATATGATAAAATACAAACCTACGAAAAACAACTCCAACACAAAAGAAGCAATAATCAATCGTCTTCATCGAAGCCTCCAATTTGCAATGAAAATCATCTAAGTACAACATCATCCTCTTCTTTTATGCAACTGCTACCTCTGTCTTCATTCTGTTTCTAATCCAAGTCGGTACGTAATCGCAAGGTTAGCCTTGTCATATAATCAAATAAAACGTCATTGCACCAAACACATTCTTCAATAACAAGCCATAAAATTTTAAACAGTCAGTTCTGTCCGAGATCCTTTGTCGTCCAATATATCTTCTGTATGTATTGTCCGATATCGAACGATACTTGTCAGCGCTTACAAACCATATATCGGACAACACGCTGTCAGCGTGTAAAGTTATACTTGTCAGCGTCGACGTTGTCAGCTTGTGTTTTATTCTTGTCAGCGGCTCGACTCAACCACTGACATCATTCGTCTTTTTCTTCTTTTGGCTGCAACAACTTTAAGACAGCCCACATTATTCTTGTCTTCGTCTTGTTTTTATTTATTGTAACATCTCAAACGCATACCTCACGTGAATAAACTAGGACTACTTTTCTTTTTATTTTGATCGTGTGAACGCAATTCCCATTGGACCACTATTTGAATAATACATTAATTTCGTCCAAGACAGGAAACAAATATACCTTCTTGTCACATGCTCACTTTTGTCTTCTGCTACTTTGATCAACACATCTTTTCACCACATCCTATAAGAATCCCTAAACATCCTTGTACCATCAGTTAATACCATGGGACCTTCAAGAATAGCAAATCATGTCCTGGACCACAGTAGCCTATAGTTGACTGGACCATGACTTTTTATTTCTTTTTTTCCTCACGTGATTACAAAAGTAGTATATCCAAAAATAACGTTAGACCACATATACTTACTTCTTTGCATCATCCAATCGTCCACATCATTGATCCACACAACCATAACATCTCATGCGTTTGCTTGCTGATATATCCTTTTATTCAAGTGAACAACAACTTTTAATTACTTGGACCAGCATGTCACAATCATATATTTGGAAAATCAAACGTATGATTATTAAATTTATAGCAAAGTAGCTTTACAACAACAACTACATATACACTGTCCCATGCCTTGATTGTACGCAAACCACTATGTACACATAATCGATTCTCCCATGTCTTTATCACTGTACATCTGATGTTACTTCCTGTTCTTTGTATAAGCACATCACGCTTGAAAAAATAAAGTCAATGAAAGTGGTCCCTTTTCCTTTACTGTGTCAACAGTACCTCCTTGACCTTTGATTTAATAACTTCATCTCTTCACGTGATGCTGCTTTGCATACTTCTTTTCATATGGGCCACAAGTACAAACATTACTGATCCTGCTTACCAAAACGTATGCCCACAATGCACAATATCACGAATTCTAGGACCACCTCACTATCTCTCGTCATTATTTGTTGGTCCACATAATTCATAATAGCAATCGACATCAATCTAAATCAACAATACTTACGTGATGTAATTATATCTTGTATAGGAACAGAACATGAGAATAGAATTCATCAAATGTCTTCATGTAGCTTCACTTTATTAAAATTAGGGTTTATTCACAAAAACTCTAATTTATCATAAATTCAATCATACTTCACGATCTGATGTGTTCCATCTAGGTTTTAACACATCATAACTTCAATAATAACTAATTATACTGCTGTTGTTGTTAACAAACCACACATCAAAATCCTAACAGCTTTTCTTGAAGATTCAAAACCCTAACTTATGGTTTGAGAATCGAACACCATAATCAACATAAAAATTCTGGAACACCTTTTCTATTTTTTAAAACGATCTAGGGTTTAGGGGAAGAAACCCTAAATCTTCTTATTCAATAAAAACAAAAACAGAAAATGAATACCTCTTTCTCTGTAGCAAACTTCGACCATTAATAACTCTCTCATAAATGTTCAGATCGACGATCGCTCCTGTGAGATTCAAGACACGTGTGTCAAGAACCTACAGACAAAATTTCACGACAATCCAATGGTTAACAAAGGAGTTATCGCTGTTTAAAACTCGCTGCGCAGAAAGATACAAATTAAAAATCATATACGGATTTTATACGTTTTCTTCGTTCTTCGACTCAACACCTTGTTGATCCTAGTATCGAGAGCCACCCGCTCTGATACCGATTTTAGAAACCATTATTCATGGATCGATTAAGCTTACTAGGATATGCATCTCGTTCATATGATAAACATAGTGGAATTGAACAAGACACATAAACAAGGGGTTTAAACAACAAACGGATTCTCTCCAACGTTTACTTTATTCCAAACGATTACTTGCACTAAACGATTACAAGTAACCTCTAGGCGTGTATACATTTAATCCCACGCCTAGAACACGAAGATAATTTAGGTTTACATTGTGAATAATTGAATGAATAAACCTATGCAGGTTGTACGTTTATATACTACACGTAACCCTTTTTACAAGAAATCTAATTACACTAGGAGTCCCTCCATCTTTTGCTAATAAGTCCTCCTTGTTGTATGAAAGGGCTCCATATTCTTGTAAATCTTGATAATTGCATATAAGTCCTTCTTGTTTCATTATTCTTGATTTGTCTCATCAAATTAATTCCCAACAAATACTTTAAACTAACATATAAGGTGAGTCTAGACTGTTTTATGCCAAAGGTTGTGTCAGCTAAACCTTGAGACACCCAAACCTAAACACACCTTTATGACTTATTACAAGCTTTTTTTTCAAAGGACTTGTTTGATAAGCACCACAATCCAAGATTAACCCAACTAATAACAAGTATCAATCAACTAACAAGTTTTAACCGAGAAAACACTGAATCAAGAACAAATGCTTATATTCATCACATAACATGAAAAATATGTTGAAAAGTAAAAGCGACTAGAAACGTGCACCTCCAAGACATACATCCCTGCCTTGGATTGTTAGAGCTCAAGTGGTAGCAGAACAACCACTAGCTTCCAATAGCTGCTAAGATCAACAAATGTAAATCAATAGAAATAACTATATTATGACCACTGATTTTTTCTTTTCTTAAAAGCTTTTCAAAAACTTGAGATATCAAACACCTTTCAAACACAAACAAATATTTGGAACTCAGATTCAGCTAAGAAGAACACCAACTTTATTAATAAAAAAAGGAATTACAATACTTTTTTAAGAAAATACCAACTTTTCATTACATAAAGGAATTACAAATTTTTTAGCTAAAATCTAGAACAAAGGGATCACCACAAGTTGGGTCTCCTTTTCTAGTGCTAATTAATGAGATTACAAGGTAGAAAAATGCAAAACACTAAGCTATGAAATTCCACTGTTTCCCTTTGAAGCTTCCAGAATTGTATTTGTTTGTTGACAGCCTGTCTGGAGAGATCATGGACGTCCCTTTTGTTCTTGGGGACCAATGAATGCCTTTGGTTCGTTGATCTTGCCATGTCACTAGTCCTTGCCATGTGGCGTCTTGTAAATGGTCCTTGTGGGGTCTTCGTGGTAGTGGAGATGAAGGTTTTATTGTTGGGATATGATTCATGTGAGGTGAATCACACGTGAGTACTCCCAATTTACTTTTCCCCTTTGTTTTGTTCCTTTTTGATCCTGAGTAATAAGAACAGTGAATAGTGGTAACAATTACTACAATAATTGTTAACTGCCGAATTTCTTGTTTGAACTTTGGGATATGGAAGTTTTGGTCCTTTGTTTTTGGTGAAAGTTTTATATTAAGTTTATTCACCCCTTAAATTTGAATCCTTTGTTAATTAAGTTTTGTTTTTCCTAGTTTGGCCACGAAAACTTTCACAAAGGTATTTAGTGCTTGAATAACTTTGGGATAATTACACAAATGGCCCTTTTGTGTTTTAAATCATAGACTAAGGACCAAATGTGCAATATTCTTGAACTTCAAGGGTATTCTTTGGATGTTTGATATCTTGGAGAACCTTTGTTGATAATTCTTCATTTATGAGGGACTAAACATGCAAATTCTTCAAATTTGAGGGACCTTTTTGTACTTTTGACAAACTTAAGGGACCAAACATGTAATTATGAATATACAAGGGTATTAAGTGTCATTTATTCATTGATGAGGGATCATTCTTGAACATCTTCAAAACTTCAAGGACTTTCTTAGAGAAATCATAGACTATGGTCGTGTTCATTGTGCGGCTTCGTTTCTCGTGTTCGTTTTCCTTGTTTCTTGTGATCTTTTGTCTTTTCAAGATATCCATACCTAAAATACACAAGTAAACAAACACAAGCATATATATGGTATTTTGATGACATTTTATGCATTTAAATCTCTAAAAGAACGATGAGATCATGTATAAATGCCATCTCATCAACATCAAATTCTTGTAGGATGAGAATCCAACGAAGCAATCTCGTCTTAGCGTCTAGTTTAGCAAAGAGGAACTTGATAGACGAATGATCCGCATACACTAACTTTTTTTCAAGACGATATAAGGTCGGATTTCTCAAAAGCATACACCACGGCAAGTAATTCTTTTTCCGTTATGGTGTATTCCATTTGACCCTCGGTCGTCTTACTATCATAGTGGATAGGCAAGAAGTGTTTTACATGACGTTGCCCCAAAACTACCACTATAGCATAATCACTAGCATCACAGTTTCAATTTGGAGCAACAAGAATGGGAGCTTCGGTAAGTTTCCTTTTAAGAGTTTCAAAGGCTCGAACACAATCTTCGGAAAAGACGAAAGGGACATCTTTCTCGAGAAGGTGTGTCATAGGTCGAGATATCTTTGAAAAATCATTGATGAATGGACGATAAAATCTCGCGTGGTCTAGGAAACTCGTAACTCCCTTGACGGTTTTAGGATAATGTAATTTGGCGATGACGTCTATTTTAGCTTTGTCTACCTCAATCCCTGTAATAACTGGATTTTACTCAGGATAAAAATTTATCGTTCTCGTGTTCTAATCGAATTGATCTAGGTTCTCTATGTGACTCAGTTTTATTTTGGTGAAACAAGAAGGTTGTCGTTGTAGTATATGAAAAAGTGCAAAACAATTAAAGTAAAAGGCGTTAAAATAAAAATGCGTTGAAATAAATCTAAGTCTAATTAAAAAAAGGTGCGATATTTAAAAACGTTACGAAAAGTAAATTAATTAAATGACTAAAAATAAAAGCGTGACGGAAATTAAAATTGGACAAGTATTAAAACGAGAGTGCAAAAATTAAACAAGACAAAACATGGAAAATAACCCCCAATCGGAATATATTCCGATCAGTCCACAATCACCTTAGATCGGAATGATGGCCGGAACCCAATCGGAATGTTGTCACTTACCCAATCGGAATAACCAAAACCCCCTAATCAGAATGATTGTCTTACCTCTTGATCGGAATATGGACTTGGTCGGAATGCAGATCGGAACCCTATGATCTGAATATTGTCACCTACCCAATCGGAATACCCAAGCAACACCTCGATCGGAATGTTTAGAAATAGATTCAGATCGGAATGCTGTCACAATCCCCTGATCGGAATATTCAAACCCTCCCAAATCAGAATACCAAAGTCCTCCTAATCGGAATGTTATAACCCTTTTCCGACCAAGCAATGTAGCTATGGTCGGAATATGGAAACCCCTTTCCGATTTACCAATCGGAATACGAAGGAAAAAGTACAAATTAAGCTACACAAATAAGCTATGATTCTAATAAGCACAAGACAAAAATCCTAGGGTAAACCATATGAAAATAAGATACTAAACAGAGATTTAACAACTTTTAAAACACGAAATGAATAAGTTTTAAGAAAAACAACTTTTTATACGAAAATAACTTTTATAAATACTATATAAACTTGAAAATAAACAAAATAAGCTATGAAAATAAATGGTTTAGAACAATCAAAAGCATAAAAATGAAATCTTTAAACAAATAAACAAGACGAAAAGCATATAAATCAAAGATTAAAGGAAGGTAGAATGAGATCAACAAGATAAAGTAAAAGTGCAAGAATTAAAAGAGACACTTACTTGGAAATTAACTGTATTAAAAGTGCAAGACATGTAATTAAAGGTGCAAGTAAATAAAGGTGCATAAAAGTAGAGGTGGAAGAACTAATTGTCACGGTTAGTCAACAAGAACAAATGAATGAAAATGGGAAGTATTTATAGGTGATTAGGGGGATGGTTAGAGGAAGCTTCCTCCCCTCCTTCCTTTCTTCTTAATTGCGCCATTAAGTCCTTCCTTCTTAATCTTTTTGTTAATCTTGGACTTTGATGACTTGTGGCTCGGGATTTCTCTTGAACTCGTCTTTTAATTCTTCAATAAAATAGACTTGAGTTCCTCGGCTTTTGATAAACTTCAGTCTTTTGACTTTTTCTTCGATAAATCTTCAGAATTGGTCTTGGACTTCCGTTCTTTTTGCCCTCTTGCCTTCTTGACTTCGTCTTTTCATCTTTTTCTTCAATAAAAGTCCGTAAATGCCCGTGAATGCCCGTGTTTTCTCCACTTTTCACCTTTTCGTCCTAAATCACAACAAAAAAACAAACCACGCATAATTCCGACATAAAAGACATAAAATACACGTTTTGGTCCGGTTATTATTGTGATTAAATGGTAGAAAAGATGGGTGTTTTCACACCTATCAAATCCCCTACACTTGACCATTGCAATGTCCTCATGCAATGCATTAGTTACAAAGCAAGTTTAAATTTTTCATCATAATCAATCCACGTTGGCCTTTATTAAAAAGATAGAAAACTATAAACATTCAAAGTAAAGAAATCAAAAACATACCTTGGGTTTTGGAAATGTCATGAATAATCATCATCCTCAAGTTTTCACTTTCTCCAAACCAAGCTTAAAAACGAGATCATTGTTATTATAAGTTAGTAAACTAACACGAACTCATGTGGGCCAATTACTCACTTAGACTCCATTATTCCTAAGTGTATCTCTTATATTTTATTTTTGTCTTGAATGATCACTAGGATGCATTGTTTGACTTATTTCGATAGTTATTTAGTATAAAAATAAAGTGAACGATTTAATCAATAGTTAGCTAAAGGACAAAATCTTTTAAAATTGCTTCTCGGGACCTCATAAAGTTAATATCTTGGCATAACTCGCTTCGCGATTTGAGACCTTTCTCGGACCGATATTTGGCAGCGACTTTATACTTCAAACCTTGAGAGACGTTCATGAAAATATGGTCTTCTCTTCATAATGGAATTTCTTCACTTGAAGTTTTGAGAGATTCATACTTGGACCACGACTTCTTCATTTTTCTCAGATCTTTATTTTGGACTTTGATATACAATGATCCGCCTCCTTTTATGACTTGGATCTATTTATCCTCATACCTTGTTAGGGTCTTTTCGGATGCACTTCTCCATGACTTTTGGGGAGTTTTTGCTTTTCGTCGTGTGTCTCGATCCTTCATATTGATTTTCGATAAATGATTCATCACATCACTTTGGATCTTTAGCAACAAAATATAGCCCTCATGCCTTGTTAGGGCCTTTTCGGACTCGCCAATCTTCGCATCCCGCTTCAATAAGTTATGCCTTGGCTATGAACTCTAATCCATACCGAGCAACTTTTAAACGATCTTGGGCTAGAAGCTAAGTAACTTTTCAAATCGTACAACCTTATTTATTAGCAGATAAATTATTTAGCAAGCGATGGGAGAATAGGCTTATAATTAACTCACATAAATTCACGAAAGAATACCGAACTTATAATTGGCGCTATCATCTCTCGTTCTCCACAGTTTAAAATCTCAAGGAACGAGACTCGTGGATGCTTAGCCTATTAAATCAAAGTTTTGGGTTTTCGAGTCGCCTATAGGATCTTGTAAATTCTTAGACTTTTTCAAGTTTAGAATTCGCATTTTAAAGTTCCCTTGATAAACTACTCTCTAGGATCAATTATAGGAACTTGCGAAAAGTTCTTGTTCTTAACCCGTGAGAGTTAAGACTTTCGCGTTTTATAGCTCCCTATATAAAAGCCTAGCAAAACTTGACTTAAACACGTTAAGGATACTTGCTAGAGTAACTTAGACAAGTAAACTCAGGTTGAGTCAAAAGATTCACAACGTTTGAAAATAAAAACCACTTATTGAAAGATTTGTTCAAGCAAAGGAAGAAAATAACTATACAAAGATAAAAACTAATAGGCCAAAATAGATCAAAAATTTTGGAAAATGTCGAAAAATTGATTTTCCGGTTAAAATGAGGACAAATACAAGGAAAAGAGCCACTTAACTTCGATAGAAGTCCCCCTACACTTAATATAAACATTGTCCTCAATGTTTAAGCATGTGGGAGTAAACTCCCCTACACTTAGGACATTGTGCACTTTGTTTAAATCTCGCTAAGGAAAGGAAAACTAAAGAGATTCCTATTTTAATATTGAGAAAATATAAAATAGAGGATCGAAAAGAGTTTAGGATAGAACCGGGATAATGGAACACGGAATCACGGGTCGTCAAGAATCATCAAGAGTGGATCATTGAACCTCGAATACCTGATTAAGAAGTGAGGAGAGGAAAGCAAACCAACGGGTCTCCCCTACACTTATGATAAAGAAAGCGAAAAGATAGATGCATTGGTTGCCTCCCAAGAAGCGCTTGATTTTTGTTAACCGAGTCATTAGGCTGACTCGACCTTGATCATCAACGGAAAAAGCATGAAACATATCCACCAGGATCAAAGACATAGTTTTCGTCCATCAATAAGCACAAGCTTAAGGCGAACAAGGCAAGCCAAAGAAGAGTAGGCAAGGGTGAAGTGGTGAAAGCAGATTTCCATAGGTTCCAAAGATATTTCCTTTTATTTCATCAGGTGGATACTGAGATGGTTTAAATATTACAATACCGGGGTCGAACAACTTTTCCTTTAAGGGAAAATAGCACTCAGGCTCAGTAGAGTGGAAAGAAGATCCGCGAAGAAGCACAACCTCGTCCTCAGAAGGGGGACAAAGAGGTGTTAACTCATACGTGCTGCGGATATTGGTGTCGACCGGTTTCTTCTCCTTAGAAAGAATGTGCTTCAAATCCAAAGTAGGATCAAGATGATAATCTTCAAAGTCCAAAGGAGGGGCATCACTCTCATGAGGGAAGTAAGTGTTGAGAAATGCAGAGAAGTCTTCCTCGAATGAGTAATTGTCCAAAGTAGGATCGAGTGATGGCGGAGGATCTTCATCGTGAGAAGAATCGCTCGAAAGAGTATCGGCCTCATCAAAATAATCATATGTGGGCAGCTCGGGATACTTAGAAGTAAGGTCATCATAATCATCCGAGTCTGAGCTAGAATCATCATCATAAGCATCAAAGACCGGTGGAGAATCATAAATAGGAGAAGCGTCCAAAGTAGGGAGAGAATCATCCACATCATCTTGAAAGACTGGATTATCGATGCAAGAGTCGAATAGAGGATTGTCTTAGACAACGAAGTCATTGAGCACATTAATCATATTCACTGATTCGCGGCCTCCAAAGGTTGTACTTGTAAGCTTCCCCGTTTTAAAAACTTGTGCATCATCCCCGACTCTTAAGATTAACTCACCTTCGGCCACATCCACTAAAGCTCGTCCGGTTCTCAAGAATGGCCGACCAAGTATTAAAGGAATACGAGGGTCCATTTCATAATCAACAACCACAAAGTCAACCGGGAAAGTAAATGTGCCAACTTTAATAAACACGTCTTCGGCTATACCAACGGGGTAAGCGAGAGTGCGATTAGCAAGCTCAAGAGTCATCTTTGTTGGAGTGAGGTCGGGCAATGATAGTGTTTTCCAAACACTCAAAGGCATAAGATTAATACTGGCCCCGAGATCAGCAAGGGCAGTAAATTCTTCAGTTTTGTTGAACACGCAAGGCAACACAAAACGACCGGGATCTCCAAGCTTTTCCGGAAGTTCTTTAAGAATAACTACTGAGCAGTTTTCATTTAATCGTGTGTTGGTGAGTTCAATCAGCTTCTCCTTCTTGTTAAGCAATTCCTTAAATGCTTTAACAAATTTGGGCATGTGGACAAGTGCTTCAAGAAAGCTAATGTTGAAGTTCATTTGAGAAATCATCTTCACAGAGCGTGTCACTTCGGAGTCCTCCTTGGTTAGCATTTTGGTCGTGCCTAAACGAGAGGGATAAGGGATATTGGGTTTGGGTGGTGAAGGTGCAGGTGTAGGTAAAGGTTGAGATGTTGAAGGGTCATTCCTGGAAACATCGTCATGACGAGGCGAAGACGGTAATGGTGCACTAATACTAGGTGTAGGAGGAGTAGGGATAAATGGTGGTGGAGGAGGTGTAGATGAAGGTGGTGGGATTGGTGGTCCTACTATGGTGACTCCACTACGAGTAGTAATAGCACTCACATTAGCTCGCAGATTAGTGACGGTGTTTGAAGGTAGAGAACTCGAAGAAGAAGATTGAGCGGCGGGCAAGAAACTAGCAAGCATATTCTTCAAATCATTGGTTTGATTGCTGAAGGAGGATTGAATATTATCTCGAAGCTCGGATCTTATCTCATTTCCTTGCTTGGTAATATCTCCTTTGAGATTGATAATCTCGCTCTGAAGATTCTTGATTTGCTCACCTTGGGTTCTCATGATGGCCTCAACGTCCTGAATAATGGGTGGGGTTTGTTGGGCGGGTGGTTGATAAGGATTAGAAGCTCTTGGTGGGATTTGGTTGCTTCTATTGTAGTTGTTGGCGGGGTTTTGGTTTTGAGGAGAAAAAACGGGTGAAAGGTAGTTGTTAGATCGGTAACTCAGCAATTTTCTATCCCCTTGAGGTCGAGCTTGGTAATTTTCCGGTGAATTATTACCATAAGCTGCATACACATTTTCCGGATTTCCTTGTGTTGAAGGAGAATCGGTGTATAAGTGAGGACCGCCGCATGTTTCATAAGAATGGGGGTAGTCTTAGGTACCCATTTGTATCCGGCAAGCTAACATTGGACCTAGATTTTAAAGGCAAAATAGTATTGGACCTAGATTTTAAAGGCAAGCTAACATTCATAGACCCAATTAGAATGGGGGTAGTCTTAGGTACCCATTTGTATCCGGGTGGTGTAAATCTTGAATACCCCCGTGTACATGTCCTAATCATGTTCTCATAAAGCTTCTTTAACCTACTTTGTTTACGTAGAGTAGTGGATTCTAACGCACTTAGTTTCTTAAGTGGTTGCTCAGTGGATTGGTTCAAAGTTCTTGTGGGTTCACTAGTACTAGTGGGCATACGAATAGGCTTCCTAGTTCTAGTATTCACGCCATTATAATTAAGAGCACAAGCATCATGATTCAAAGTACGAACACGTTTGCCACATTCAACACAAACAAATTCAACATTCGAGGTCTTAGCATTTAAACTGTCATTACATGCAGTTACAGACGTTTTATTCTTAGAAAACTTAAAATTCCTACGGTGGTCTTCTACTTCCAACTTCTTTCCTTGACTATTGTTAGGCATGACCTTATCGTGCATTCTATCGCTCTTAAGCTGTGGTCCGCTAACGCTAGTAGTGGGGATTACTCCTGTAGAAGAAGACACACGTTGATTAGTTTTCTTAATATTCTCAGGTAACCGCGATTTTCCAGTTTGAGTGGGCTTAGTGTTCATCTTATACATTCCTGGTGCTATCACATTTGTACTCTTATCATTTCCTATCTTAGGCAAAGTCTGTGGGGATTGTCCCAAAATAGATGATTTAGGGTATTTAACCGCATTCGGTTGACGAACGACGGATGGTTTACCCAAAACAGACTTTCCTTTGATTTTCTCAATGAGTTTCTGTAACTCACTTATGGCTATGTCCCTTTCTTTTAGCTGAGCTTTCAAATCATTTATTTCGAAAACTTTTTCATTTAGTAGACGAAACGAAGAAGCTGACATTTCTTGACACTTTTTATGATTATGAGATTTTTCACCTTTTTGTAAAGAAAGTTCAAGAGAAATGGAGTGTTTCTCAAGTTGAGAAAAACTTTTCGAAAGTTTGTTATATGACTGAATTTGTTTCGAAAGCTCTACTTCAAGATTGCGACATTTCGCGTCCGATTCTGACACAAGACATGCTACATGACAATATTGATCAAGATCGGTATACACACCAAGTATAGCATTCATATGGTCAGCATAAAAGTATTCCTTAGAAAGTCGATCAATTTCGTTAGAAAGTTGGTGTTCTTGTGTCTTTAATTTAGTTTGAATAAAAGTGTTTCTCCGTAATTTATAAAGTCCAAGGATGAGGTCTGTCCACATTTGTTTGGTTGTGGGACACTGAATGACAGACTTCATGATATGCTTGGGAAGACAGGATATTATGATGCTTTTGAGACGTTTATCTTGATTTGCCAATTTCCTATCAGCTGGAGTCCATTGTTTGAGAGGTTTGGGAAGAGGGTTTTCTTCAGTGGATGTAAGCGCCATGGGATTATAAGGACCATTTTCTAAAATTTCTAGAAGAAAAGGTTCAAGCCCATCAAGATATACAAGAAATTGACTATTCCAACTGGCAAAATCTTCTTCATCAAATACTGGTACACTTGTGACGTGTGATCCACCTCTTGAGTCAAGAAGTTGGGGTAGATCATCGTCATTAGCAGGAGGGTTGAGTCTTGGTGAAGATGGGTTTGTGGAAGGTGATTGTGGTGGGTTAGAAGTTTCTGGCATGGTGGATCTTGATTATAAAACTGAGAACGATGTTTCTTGAAGGTTTTAATATCAAACACCGCTCTGATACCAATTGAAAGTCCCTAATCAATGCAAGAAACCCTAATCTTAACTTAATCAACACAAGGTATTACTTTTCAAACGTAATCTTATTATTGTATAATAAAGAATTACAAGTGTTATGGATAACACAGTTTGATGACAATGTGTTGTGCACACTTTGAACAACTATAAACCCTAACTTATGAATACAGTCGTAGCTGTTTGATTCACTAAGTTATATGCAATAATGTTATAAATATCTCAAAGTGTTAAACATTAATGCATGTATACACATCCTATTTATAGTGTTACGAGATTGACCTAAACAGTACTTGATGGTGACTACACAAGCTTTTACAAGTTCCCACATCAGTCACATGATGTCCTTCTATTCTTGGTAGTGTTCCATTATGCTTTAAGGAAACAGTTGTCAAAACAGTTTCCTTTTTCTTCATAGTCTCGAACACACAAATGGCATGTCCAAAGTGTGCTGAGAGTTATCAGGGTATTGCCACCCCTGTTAACTCTCAACCCCTCAAAGTCCCTGATACATCTTGGCTGTTATCCATCACAGCCAATGAGTATGTCTTCAGGTAATCTTTGACTTCCCTGACAATGTCTCTGACATGGACTCCTCTGAGGTTGCTCATAGAGACTTGGATCTCTGTGAGTCTTGCGAAACTTGCCTGCCTCCTAGGCACAGGCAAGGGACTATCTAACAGCCTAATTATGTTTAAATCAATGATCAGGGAATCTAACAAGTTTAGATTCCCAACAAAAACACCCAAAACAGGCTCCAAAATCCTTATTTTGTGTTTTTGTCGAGCTTTAGTGAGAATCAAAATTCCCACTGTTGTGCCTAAATTTGCCACTAAAAGGTTGTTTATCAGACTGTTAGTATTAATCCAAGTGTCACAATGACAATTTAGTATTTTTCTCTTATTATAGTGTAATCCACCTTTTCATACATTTTTTATTTTTATGAAGTAATATTAGTTAAATTATAATTTTTTAAAAAGTTTTTATAATTTCCCCAGTATTTTATAAAATTTTAGGATTATTTTATTTTAAAAAAAGTTTTTAGGCATATAAAAATAGAATTTATTAGATAAAAAAAGTTTAAAAAATACTTTTTAGTTATAAAATAATATATGTAAGTTTTTTACTTGATAAAATAATATTTTGGACTTTTTTTTAATTTTATTTAGTTTTATTTAATTTTAAGACTCCAATTAGCATTTAAAACTGAATATTAAATTCATAATAAGTTTTAAAATGTTTTTATCAAATTTTTAATGGTATTTTTATTATTTAGGATTTATTTTTTATTTTTAATTAATTTTTAGTTTAAATTTTTAAATTCGTCACGTTTTTGCGTTTACGTTATTATTCGTCGTGGTTTATTTTAATCGTAATCCGTCTTTTTCTTTATTTCCTTTTTCATCTCATCAATATTAATCAAAAACAATAAATTTGACACAAACTTTAGTCCTCCTTGGTGAACGATCTCAATTGTGTCATAAGTGTTACGTTTTCCCTAAAACGTGCATTTAATACTTACCACTTATACGCGTTTTTCCTAAAACGTGTGTTTTTGCTGCTACACTACTACACAAAACGCTAAAGAGACCCCCTTAAAAAGACTGGTTCTGAAAAAACATGTCTCTATGACCAAATCTGGTGGGAAGGGAATGCATGGAAACTGGTATTCTTGAAAAACACTAGTCTCCATAATGTGAATTCTAAAGAAACTGGTTTTTAAGATGCTGTGGAAACCTTGGTTTCCGGATCTTTTAAGCTACTAGGAATGATAATTGTTCATATGATTATACAATCAAAGCGGAATTAGAACAACAACCATTAACAAGGTGTTTAGGCACAAAACATGAATTAAAACACTTGGAATGTTCATTATATTAATAAGAAACATACACTAGACGTGTATACATTGAATCCCACGTCTAGTCGACACACACTTTAGGTTTACATTGTGAATGAATTATATGAATAAAACCTATGACCCTTGGTTCCTTTTATAGTGTAAGGATTAGGGTTTATAAGAGATCAAATCAAATAAACAACTAAATATTCTATTTCTATAGATATATACTGAATATATTATTTAGAATATATCCAATATATTCTGTAAATAGAATTCTCCATCAAATCCATCAGCGTTGACTTTTGTTGACTGCGTTTGACTTTTGTTGACTTATGTCAACGCCTACATTGCTCTTGTCAACGTCTGAGTAAATGTCCTTCGATTTTGAGTTTCTGCCACATCAACTTTTTGACCCAACAATCTTCCCCTAGTTGATAGTGGCAAAACTCTATGTGTATCTCTTGTAAGTTGTACATGATCTTCAAATTGCTTCCCCTCAAGTGTAGCATGTATTTTCTTCCCCTTTTTGTCACATCAACAAGGAAGTAAACAATGTATGCAATCTTTGAAGATTCTCCAAATGTAGCTCTATGTAATGATCTTGAAGAACAATTAATATAATATTTTTGATGTAGAAGTAGAATAACCCAACCTTGTGTTCCATGTCTTGTACTATCCATGTGACTAAGAACTTATACTCATGTCACAAAGTATAAGTAGACCTCGATCCCTTGTCAATATTCTCATCCTTTGTGAGACACTGAGCACGATAATGTAACTCCTTCAAGTGTTATGACAAGTCTTCATCACCAACCATGTAAAGCACGAACAAGTTATCTTTAAAGTCTACGGCACTTTAAGATATGATATAACACAAACTCGCGAAAATCTTCTTCAATCATCAAACTTACCATAAGAATTCTTCCCCTTAAACTAACACCTCTTCATGACGATTTTAATAGAATCACATCTTCATACCATATGTAAAAGTCTTGTGATGGATAACTCTTTCTCAAGGCTATCCCGATTACATAGTTTAAAATATCCATCAAATCCTCACGAATAGTTGCTAACTCGCTTTAAGATCATTAATTCCTTTTAAAATATCCGAGCCATAAATATCATCATGATATTCTAAATTATAACGGAGATTCCATGTACCTGCGTGTGTAAATTCCACCTTTTTGTGTGCTAAAAACGTCCAATTTTCTCAACAATAGCTATCAGTGTGTTACCCGAGATCCTCCTCTGTCCAATATCTTTCCTTGTTTATTGTCCGATATCGGACAACACGTATCAGCGTTTGAACAGCCATATCTCGGACAACACTGTCAACACTGTCAGCGTTGACTTATTCTGTCAGCGTCCAAATTCCAAACGTCAGCGCCAACCATAAACCTTATCAGCGTCCATTCTTGTCAGCGTCAAACCATACTCTGTCAGCGTCCCTTTGTTAACTTCGCATGTAAACTGGTCTCCCATTGATCCTTTGTTGAAAGCTTCACGTGAATATATACATATCCCTAAATATTAGCAATATTGACCATATCTCCAAGCCAATATCACGTGCCTTTACCTTTCATCTTAGATCGTGTGTATGCAGATGTACAATAACCATGCGAATACAATTTCACAAATAAGCACCGTGTGAACACTAACTTGAATAGCCAATCAAAAACTTCTCACCGTGTGAACACAAAGCTTCATTAAACGTCACTTGCTTTGTCCAATCACAGTTCAATGATCGTGTGAACGCTTAAACCATAAGTATACTATTCTCCACCAATGAAAATTAAGTAACCGTGTGAATGCAACTATCTTTTGGCTGCATATCCTTCTCGTTATCAACAGCTTAGAATAAACAGCAACTAATATATTCTGTATTCCTTCGAATCATAGAATGGCGTGTGAACACACGTATAACCAAGAATCATGCGATCCAACTTCATACCAGTTTTGTTTCATACTCACAGCGTCTTCTTTTGATTCGTACAAAAACCTCACGTGAATAATAATGAAACAATAATCGAACCAGTAGGAAACATAGTTACCTCACACTTTAATTGCACACGTGATACTAACAGTAGCTCTTCTGTTTTAAAACTCAATCTAGGGCTTGTAGAATTTGAGCATCGAAACCCTAATTAGGGTTTTTGTAAAAACCTTAGATCAAGTATTAACTTGAATCACCACAGCCACAATCCTTATAACATCCTGCTTTTTATGTAGATCTAGGGTTTGAGAAACCCTAGTTCATGATTTCATGTGAAAAAGCAAAACGTTATTACTTTAACCAGCGAACTTTGACCTTGAATAACTTCTTCATTAGGGCTCAGATCGAAGATCGCTCTGGTGAGATTCAAGACACAAGTGCCAAGAATCTACAGTTCAAAAATCACGAAGATCCAACGGTTAACGAAGGAGAGATCGTGTTTTGAACATGGCTGTCCACAGAAAACTGCATATACCCTGCTGCTGACTTCGACGCTTAATAACTTTTGCCTGGGGATAAATCTCGACAATCCCTCCGGTGGATGTTTAGATATATATATGTAGAACACACATATAAAATTTCGTGACGATCCAACGGTTCAATCAAAAGTTATGACCTTCTGAATACTGTTGCGCACACAAAAACGTCCAGAAAAACCCTAGACGGATTTTTCTTCTTTTCAACATTACGAACACCTTGTTGGTCCTAGCATCACGAGCCACGAGGCTCTGATACCAATTGTGGAAACCTTGGTTTCCGGATCTTTTAAGCTACTAGGAATGATCATTGTTCATATGATTATACAATCAAAGCGGAATTAGAACAACAACCATTAACAAGGTGTTTAGGCACAAAACATGAATTAAAACACTTGGAATGTTCATTATATTAATAACAAACATCCACTAGACGTGTATACATTGAATCCCACGTCTAGTCGACACACACTTTAGGTTTACATTGTGAATGAATTATATGAATAAAACCTATGACCCTTGGTTCCTTTTATAGTGTAAGGATTAGGGTTTACAAGAGATCAAATCAAATAAACAACTAAATATTCTATTTCTATAGATATATACTGAATATATTATTTAGAATATATCCAATATATTCTGTAAATAGAATTCTCCATCAAATCCATCAGCGTTGACTTTTGTTGACTGCGTTTGACTTTTGTTGACTTCTGTCAACGCCTACATTGCTCTTGTCAACGTCTGAGTAAATGTCCTTCGATTTTGAGTTTCTGCCACATCAACTTTTTGACCCAACAGATGCAACCAGTCTTTTTTATAAAAGTAAAGACACTGGTTTTTACGTAACAACATGTCTCTATGTGTTTGTTTTATGGACATCATTTTTTATAAAAAGCCAGTGTTTTTACACATTTTAAGACATTGGTTTTTAAAAAACCAGTCTTGGTTTATTTTAATAGATTGTGGTTAATTTTTTTTTAAACATAAAATTATAAGGACTAAACGGTACATACTTGTTTTTATAACACATTACGTTTTTAGACTTTATAAAGTATATATGTGATTAAAGTATAAGGACCTTATACACAAAAAATTAAGAATCATAACTTGTGTAAAACTTTTATATGAACCACCATATGTACGTACTATATATATCATAAAGATTTCTTGCTGTAAGTATCTATTCTTCATTGTTGTTATTGTTTAGTCCCATATACGGGTTGATTACTTTTCTTTGTTAACGGCATATTAGAAAACCTACAACATCCCAGAACTAGTCAATTTCTTGCTGTAAGTATATGTTCTTCATTGTTATTATTTTAGCTGTTGTAAGTGTGACAACCGGGAATTTTCTAGACTTTAAATAATAATAAATTATATTATTTATTAATCAAAATTTGTTTTCGAGAGATATCAAAGTTGAAAACGAGAGTTTATTTTACATATTGTAAAAGACTACGGAATATATATATGAGAACTAACGCGATACAAATTAAAAATATACTCAATTATTCAGAAATATTGATAAAAAGGTTTATTAAATTATCGAATACTTTTTTTTAATTTTTATAAAGTACGTTGAAAACGAGAACATTCAAATTGCATAATATTGTATTTGAACGCATACTATTCGAGATAATCGATAAATAGTAATTATTTTAAACAAAATATTGAACAACTAATAAATATTAGAGAAATAAACACTCTAGTACATTAGAAAAATCAATGGTACGAATTTTGAAAACCGAAATCTTGTCGAACTCAAACGAGTCTTGAATCAATTATTAACAAAAGCTATAAGAAAAATTACACCATCAGTCCTTGTATTATTAGAAACTTTTTCTTTTATCTTTTTTTTACAAAAAATTGGGTATATATATAGAAATTTAGGGTTTCTCTCATTTCTAACAAAACCTAACCCTAAATATAACACAAACTAATCTCTCCACCTTTTGACTGCCATCACATTTTTCTGGTCACCAGAAAAATATTTCGGCCACCCAAAACTACCATCACCATTTTGATTTAACAGATAAGATAGATCTATATTATCCTCCACTCGATCTTGTCACCAACCGCCATATACTACCACCACTCGACTATCTCTGTTGCCGTCGCAATAGATCCAACCACCACCCACCGTGACCTTCAAACGATGCAGCAGCACCACCATTTCTAGATTTATAACCTCCTGTCGCCAGCAACATCAATAGATATTATAAATCCATCATCCACCCAACGTTTCACCACCATTTTAATCCGTTAACCGGCGTCGTGGTCTACAAACCACGCACCATCGTCACTGTTGATACCCACCACCCCACAGAGACACCAGCCGCCACTATGTAAATTCGTCCTCCATCACCACCACCTCGTTCACATCAGCCACCACCATATTATCACCCTCCACCACACACACGTAGCACCACCAGATTCACAACTACAGATCTATCTGGACCCGTCATCACTACCATTGTGGCGTCTTCACCCGCCACTTCCTTTATCCCGTCATCTCAGCCACCATGTGATTCACCATCAATAGCCACCGACAGCAGCCAGCAGCTCGCCACCACGACCATAGATCTAAAGCCATCAGCAAGGGCATGTTTGTTTTAATGTAAAAACAGTGGGATGCGTTCGTTTTAATGATAAGCATAGGTGGGTGTGTTAGAAGGAAGAACACCACGCATGTGTATTTGTATCAGGCAGAAAACCCCGTTAAGAGGCGTGTTTGGGATTAGCAGGGAGTAGTTAACAGCAAAAAGGAGTGTTGGGTCTGCTGTTAATAGCAGCAGGAGTGTTTGGTTTGTTGTTTAACAGCAACATGGCGTTTGGGATTCCAACAGAATTTACAGAAGTTACAGGAGCGTTTAGGGCTGCAGACAGTGGGTTAAGCGCTGCAGACAGTTGATGTCTTGATCAGTGGTGTCTTTTTTCAATTTACCTATAACCCTATTATTCTATCAAGATTAAATGATTAAATTAGCCTATTTTCGAAAGTAGCTGTAGACGTAGTTGAAAAGGTGCATGACATCGAAGAACTTGTGGATTGAAAAACAGAATTGGTAAAGACGGTTCAAGTCCTTTAACTATTTCATTGTAGCGGTTTAAATTTGTAAAAGTTTATGACAATTCAAGTCCTTTAATTTAGTTTTTTCATAGAATTCTTGTATTTACATTATTTCATTGTAGAGGGTTAAATCTGTAAAATTTGGAATTTCATAAAAATTCCAATTTTTTTTTTTAAAAATAATTAAAAAGAGACTGGTTTTTAGAAAAAAAACACATTTTTTTCCTCCATAAAAAGACTGGTTAGATGCTCTTAAAAGATTGCTTTCTCGAGATTAGTATTAAGACCAATCTCTTAAGAGATTTGTTTTTATGAAGATAACCAGTGTCGATTCTTTTAATAGAGACTGGTTTAAAAACCAGTCTCTTTATGTTTCGAGCAAGGAGATCCTCCACATAGAGACGTCCTACAAAACCAGTCTCCATTGCCTTTTTGGACCACTCTCCATGGACGTTTTTGTACTAGTGCTATCATTTTGGCGCCGCTGTCTGGGAGGCGTGTCGTGTTCAAATTTGAAACATTTTGTTTTTATTAGTATCCATAAATAGTATTTGTGTGATTAACACTCTAATCAAACGTATTATTGTTGTTTGTTTTTTGTGAATATTATTATTAATATATTGTACTACGTATCACAAATAAATCCAATGTATCTCCAAATACGCGAGAAATCGCACCTCATTAGCGGGCGTTCCGGTCATTAGTGAGTGTATCGAATTCAAACAAAGAAAAAGGCAAAATAGATAAATACTTTTAAGAAGCTTAATCTTGATAAGTACAAACTATAAGGTGGGTATAAGGCGGTTGTATTTCACGACCTAAGGGAAAAAGGCTCTTAAGTGCTTCGCACCGCCTCGTTTCCCCCGCTTTCTCGGGCGTACTTAGAATGTGAATGTCGATTAAGGGTTTGTCAACCAAAGTTTTATCTACGTATCATATATAATTTCTTGCTTCAAAATTGTGAACCCTCCTAAACGTTTTTGTGTTCCACCAACGTTTTAAAGTCATCGAAGGCTTTCCCTTCACGTGATTGATTTCATTCCTTGAGGCTTCCCTAATCAAAATTTGATTCGAGGAGAGATTTTGTATATTTTTGTCTAGGTAATTCACAAGAAAAAACCAAAAAAAGTAAAAACAATCAAAAACATTAAAAAACTAGAAAACGTAAAAATACCAAAAAGAAACTTCTTTGCTCACCTCATGTTCTAGGTTACGTTTATGATAATCGCTCACAAGTAAAACGTCAATGTAAACATCATAATTGAAAGGAAGGATCCCAAAGTCCTCCTATCGTTGAAGAATCTCTATTGTCGAACCCGTTGTAGCACAAGAAGTCTCCATGGCTAATCGTACTATGATGGAGTTGCTCCAAGCACCCACCGAGGGTTATGAAGAAGCGATTGTGATTCTTGCTATCCTTGCTGAGAATTTTGAGATTAAGACGGGTTTATTATCCATGCTACAAGCTAACATGTTTCATGGTGACGAGAAGGACAACCCTCCTAATCACATTCAGAATTTTAACCGTCTTACCGCGACTAGAAAATTTAAGGACGTCTCTAACGCCACGATTAAGATGATGCTTTTTCCGTACTCCTTAGCGGGGCCCGCCAAAATTTGGATCGAGAAAGAACCACCCAATTATATATTGACGTGGACGGACCTCGTGTCCAAATTTGTGAACTAATTTTTTCCGTCCTCTAAGACTACGCATTTGAAAATAGAAATTTCAAAATTATCACAACAATTTAATGAATGTTTTTCAACATCTTGGAATCGTTTTAATGAAATGTTACATGAATGTCCTCACCATGGTCTTTATGAATTACATCAAATCGATATGTTTTACTATGGATTGAACGATCATTAACATGATTATTCAACGCCATTGCGGGTGGTAATTTTTTGTGTAAAACGGTCGAAGAGGCATTAACGATGATTGAAAATAGGTCTAATGTTTGTAGCCCTCGTAACACCTCGAGTGTTAACATGGTTTCGTCTTCGTCATCACCTATCATCGTTGTGAAACAAATTAAGTCTAATTTAGAAAACAGGTTGTTCGATAGATTTAAGGGTTTGTTAAATGAATTGAAAATTGGTGAAAATTCTGCTCCGACTACGGTTAAACGGTTGAGGTTTTGTGGTATTGTGGTGGAGCTCATGATTTCTCTTACTGCATTACCTCCGGTGGTAACACTTCGAGTGCCTACGCGGCCACGGGAACTTACAACCAAAATGATCAAGTTACCCGCAAGTCAAGGAAATCAAATTGATCATACAAAAGAGCTTCCTAATGAGTTTTTGAATTACGCTAAGGCAAATGACGTTAAATTTGATAACATGGCAACAGATATGATTAGCCTAAGAACGAAACTGAAAAATGATCTTTCAAATGAGCTTAAGGCCCATAGTAACAAAATCGAGGGTAATGTGCAAAGGCTTCAAGAAAATCAACAAAAGCTTGAACAAAGTCAACACGAATGAAGATATGCCAAAATGAGATCAAGCAAAGTTTTTAGGACGTAATAAAATCAAAAAGTTGAAAATGAAGATCGAACTAAGTTTGAAAATAGGCTTATGGAGGCTATAATGATGAACAACCCCTAGGTGGTCTTCCTAGTAATACCATATCAAACCCGAGGGAGAGATGAAAGCTATTACCACACATAGCGGAAAAAAATTCAAAGAGACTATTTCTCACTCATTTACTCCTACGGAAGAGGAAATTGAGGAAGAACCCGAGGTGGTGGTCGAAAAGGATCATATCTCAATCTCACGAAGTATCGCGCAAACCACACCTACGGTCGACCCTTCACTAATTTTGGAACCCAAGATTCCAAAGGCAATGTCTATGTCCCACCCCACACCACCCTTACCTTACCCATCGAGACGTAATAAAGAGAAATTGCATGATCGTAAGAATCACCAAGTTGAACGTTTTATCAAAATGTTTCATGAAATGCATTTTAACATACGTTTCGCCAACGCTTTGCTTTGCATGCCTTGATTCGCCGCCACTCTTAAAAGTATGTTGAACGATAAGGAGAAATTACAACAATTGTCTAATTGTTCATTGGTTTTTCTTAACCGCATACCACAAAAAGTCGGTGATCCTGGTAAATTCTTATTTCCGTGCGATATGGAAGAATGCTACGCCTTGGCCGATATTGGTGCAAGCATTAATTTGATGTCTTTTTTGATGTGGAAATCTCTGAATCTTCCTAATCTTACTCCTTCGAATATGTCTATCGAGCTAGCAGATCGTACCACAAAGATTGCGTAAGGAACGACCGAAGACGTTTTCGTAAAGGTAGGAAGATTCTACTATCCAGTGGACTTTACCGTGATAGATTTTCTGATGGATCCTCAAGTTCCTCTATTTTTAGGTCCCCCATTTTTGGACACCTCAAAATCCGTCATCGACCTTCATGGTCGTAAATCACTTTACGTTTCAATGAAGAGTAACTTGTTATAAACACGAGTCAAAATTCCAATCTTTCTCATGTTTATTCGATCGTGAATAAGAACCATATTGATTTAATCGATATTGTTTGCGAACAATTTTAACAAGAAATTTTAGGCTTTGCCGATAGTGAAAATAGTGGCAATCCCATTATGGTTGATCTAGTCCTTGATAATTCATCACCTTCTCTCGCTCCATTCGAAGGAGGCGGTTTCATTTTGGAAGAATTTGATGTACCTCGGACTTCTAACGAAGACCTTGACAATGATGAGGTTTTTCTATTATCAAGGATTTCCTTAACGATTCTCCATTTCCTCCGCCGATGGAGTTTATGAGTATTGAACCAACATATTCAATAGAGGAACCACCAAACATCGAATTGAAAGATCTCCCTACTCACATCGAATAGGTATTCTTGGAAAGAAACGATAAGTTATCGGTTATTATTGCGAAAGATCTTTCGGATGATGAGAAAACGGCACTTATCAAAGTCTTAAAAGCTCACAAAGAGGAAATTGCGTGGAAACTTTCTAACATTAAGGGTATTGTCCCAAAATTTTGTACTCACAAAATTTTAATGGAGGAAGACTATAAATCTGCAATCCAATGTCAAAGAAGGGTAAACCCCAAAATTCACAGGAAGTTTTAAAACTACTAGATGCAGAAATGATTTTTCCTATATCCGATAGCCCTTTGGTGAATCCCATTCATTGTGTCCATAAAAAGGTAGGAATGACAGTTTTACCAAACGATGACAACGAATTATTCCCAACTTGACTCGTGACAAGTTGGAGGGTGTGCATTGACTATCTAAAGATCAATGACGTCACTCGTAAATTCCATTTCCCCTTGCCCTTCATGGATCAAATGTTTGAGCGAATTGCGAGAAACGATTTGTATTGCTTTCTAGATGGTTTTTCCGTTACTTTCAAATCCCCATCGATCCTCGTGATCAAGAAAAAACTACGTGTACGTGTCCATATGGAACGTTTGCTTATCGTAGAATGCCATTCGGACTTTGTAATGCATCTGTAACCTTTCAAAGGTTCATGATGGCTATTTTTCATGATATGATCGAGAAGACGATAGCTGTTTTCATGGATGACTTTTTGGTTTTGGGCAGTTCGTTCACGTCGTGTTTTGACAACTTAGATAAAATGTTAAAATGTTGTGAAGAAACAAACCTTGTGCTTAATTGGGAAAAATGTCATTTCATGTGTAAAGAAGGAATCGTCTTAGGGCACAAGGTCTCGAAAGCAGGGTGATAGGTGTGAAAACACCCATCTTTTCTACCACTTAATTACAATAATAACCGGACCAAAACATGTATTTTATGTCTTTTATGTCGGAATTATGCATGGTTTGTATTTTTGTTGTGATTTAGGACGAAAAGGTGAAAAGTGGAGAAAACACGGGCATTCACGGGCATTTACAGACTTTTATTGAAGAAAAAGATGAAAAGACGAAGTCAAGAAGGCAATAATGCAAAAAGAACGGAAGTCCAAGACCAATTCTAATGATTTATCAAAGAAAAAGTCAAAAGACGGAAGTTTATCAAAAGCCGAGGAACTCAAGTCTATTTTATTGAAGAATTAAAAGACGAGTTCAAGAGAAATCCCGAGCCACAAGTCATCAAAGTCCAAGATTAACAAAAAGATTAAGAAGGAAGGACTTAATGGCGCAATTAAGAAGAAAGGAAGGAGGGGAGGAAGCTTCCTCTAACCATCCCCCTAATCACCTATAAATACTTCCCATTTTCATTCATTCGTTCTTGTTGACTAATCGTGAAAATTAGTTCTTCCACCTCTACTTTTATGCACCTTTATTTACTTGCACCTTTAATTACACGAGAACGATAAATTTTTAACCTGAGTAAAATCCAGTTATTAAAATGGCGCCGCTGCCGGCTCTTTTCGTAAAGATTAATGGTTTTCTGTGAAAGACGCGTTGCTTTTTGGGATCCGTTCACTCGTCAACGTTATTTTTCTTGCCTAAAAAATTCAAAAACCATAAAAAATTAAAAATTGTTAAAAATCCATAAAAATAAAAAATTTTCAAAAATCCAAAAAGATTTTATCTTTCTTGTGTATATATATTGTCTTTGTGTTTGGTTTCTTTTTCTTTTACATTTTCAGGTGTATGCGTACTAGATCTTCTAATTATCAAGAGCCCGAGACTCAAGAAGATTTAGCCATGTCAGGTGTAAACAACAATAATCCACCGCACCCTAATAATAACAACAATGTTCTTCCACAGCCCGATCTTCGGACCATGGAGGAACTTTGTCAACCTACCATGTTTGGACGAGGAGGACCGATTGCGCCGATGCAAATCAACGCTCCTGAGTTTTCGTTGAAGCACCACATGATTCAGCAAGTGCAAACTAACCCATTCCGTGGATTGCCTGATGATGATGCCAACAAACACCTCGACAAGTTCATTACAATCACCCAAAGCATGAAGTTGGCTGGTGCCACAATGGATGAACTTCGCCTACAACTATTTCCACATACTTTATTACGTCATGCCGAGAAATGGTTTGATCGTCTCCCAAAGAATTCTATTCACACTTGGGATGACATGACTCAACGTTTTTTGTCGCGCTACTTTCCACCATCCATGGTCACGAGCCTTCGCAATCAAATCAGCGGTTTCATGCAAGATCCTGATGAATCTCTTTTTGATGCTTGGGAGAGATATAATGTCTTGATCGATATATGTCCAAACCACAACATGCTCCTTGTGACCTTAATAGACACTTTCTACAACGGTTTGACTTTTCGAGATCGTGATACGATTAATGCAGCCGCCGGTGGCACATTCATGAAAAGGAGACCCGAGGAGTGTAGAGAGCTTATTGAGAACATGACTACTCACCACAAAAACTGGGATTCCTCTGCTTCTTCAAGGAACAACCTGAGAGTCAATGTTTCTTCCACCTCAGCAAACCCTGATATGACCGAACTCACCCGTGTGCTGACTGAAATGAGCAGAAGTATGCAACTCTTGGCTTTAAACCAACAACAACAACAACAAGATAAAGCTGTTGCACATTCTTATGAAACATGCGGCGGTCCTCACTTATACACCGATTCTCCTTCAACACAAGGAAATCCGGAAAATGTGTATGCAGCTTATGGTAATAATTCACCAGAAAATTACCAAGCTCGACCTCAAGGGGATAGAAAATTGCTGAGTTACCGATCTAACAACTACCTTTCACCCGGTTTTTCTCCTCAAAACCAAAACCCCGCCAACAACTACAATAGAAGCAACCAAATCCCACCAAGAGCTTCTAATCCTTATCAACCACCCGCCCAACAAACCCCACCCATTATTCCGGACGTTGAGGCCATCATGAGAACCTATTTCTTATTCCGCAGTGATGTTTGATGTTGACACTGGAAGGATTTCCATTCGTCACTGTGAACACTAATGAGTGTCACTCTGAATGTTCTAGCAAGATCACATAGATTTTGCAAAGAAACTTGGAATCAAGTTTGAATTAGTTAAGAATCCAAACTTAGTTGCTTTCTAGTTCTCACAAGTTTGATTCGTGTAGAATCGCACAAGTTACCTACCATGAGCTTGTTTGATGCTGGCTCAAGCAGGATTTCCATCTTCATTGTGAATCATATCACTCAGATGTTCTGGCAATATCACAAGGATAATGCGTAGGACTCCATTGTGTCCTAGTGAGATGATAGATAGATCTCGTTTGGCTCTAGACTCAATAAGTGCATTTTTGTAATCGGAGGCTGGAGCAGACTGCCACCTTTTCAATATTAACTGACTCGGAGTGAGAAAGTCAATAGATACGTGTTGATCTCCGTGACAATGAGACAAGTTTCTTTTGAGAGAAACTCGAATGGCTGGGAAGGGTTGTGCATTGCATCACTGGGTCCATGATGACTTGTCTTCAATAGATGTATTGACCCGGTTTCTGCCTAAGTTGAATAGAATATTCAACTCCTTCAATACTTACCAATACGTCATCATTATCACCTTGTTGTGATTGTTCCAGTGCTAACTTAAGTACTTGGTTCGCATTCAGCTTCATTCCACTCCATCTTTCCTAAGGACAACTATTTCTAGCTATGGAATGTCCTTGGGTAGATCCCTCCGGTTCTGGTTGGATCATAGGACTTAGTTTCCTATCCTAAACCACCTTTTGACTCCATCGTTCCGTCGTGGATAGTAGGTTGTTTTGGGTAAAGATCGTAACCATAAAACCATTGAAAACCATTCAAAGTGTTTGATAAAAATAAAAACTTTTAACACTTGAAAGTTTTACATTTCCGAAAAGCTCCCCCTACACACATGCATCGATATACGAAATAGTTTGGCATGTGAAGGAAAGAGTTGCACTTGAGTCTTTAAGATCACTTGTTGCGATATATAACATTTTAATCACATTTTCTCCCCTATCTCTAATATAAAAAACATCATATTAGAGATACCAATTGATTAAAATATGTTGAGGTACGGAGTTGAGATGCCTTTTCCGATATAATATATTACATTTGACAATTTCATATCATTTTCGGAATGTGTTGGATACATAAAATATGACAATTTTAGAGATGTACCCAACAACATTAAAAGGCTTGATTTTAAAACGCTCCCCCTCAAAAATTGATCAAAATAACATATGACAATTTTGAGATATAAAAAACACTTATGAGGAAGGGAGTGTTGAACACACAATCTTGAAAGATTTAGAAAAAACCTTTTGAGATTTTCTTGAAAAATTGTGTTCAACGGTTTTAAAATAATCAGGATAGAAGACTTCTCTTCTATTGATTAGGGAAAGCGCACTGAAACGTACACTTCCCTTTCGGGTCCGTTTTTCATGAGCTCAAAACTTTGATTGTTTTGTGACTAGCTCATGACCGAGAAAAATAAATTTCCCGTTGTGAAGGATAAGTTATCATCCGTGATAAACTTTCCTTAAGTTGAAGTTCGAGTTCTAAGCTGACATTTACTTAGAATCGTTTTTCATGAACTTAATAACTTTGAATGTTTTTATGAAAAGCTCATGACCGAGAAATATGAATTTCTCATTGAGAAGGATAAATTATCGTCCGAGATAAACTTTCCTTAGTTGAGGCCCGAGTTCTAAGCTGTGATGCGCCTAGAAGTCATTATCAGAGAAAAATCAAGCAGCTTCATTTGCCAAAACCTCCAAGTCTTCGGGAGTCATATACTTCATACCAAGACGACCAACGAGATACGCAAACCTATCTTTTGATAGAGCTTTTGTAAACAAGTCTGCCACCTGGTACTCAGTTTTGACAAAGTATAATTCCATGATGCCGCGTTCCACTTGTTCCTTGATGAAGTGATATCTGACATCGATGTGCTTGGTGCGGGAGTGCTGAACCGGATTGCAAGATATGGCTATGGCCAACTTTGAGTCACAATACATAGGTATTTTATCAAAGTGGAAGCCATAATCCGTGAGTTGAGTTCTCATCCAGAGGACTTGAGCACAATACGCGGATAGAGCCACATATTCTGCTTCAGCTGATGAGAGCGATGTGCAATCTTGCTTCCTTGACGACCAGCTGACAAGCTTGTCTTCCCCTAGAAACTGTATGCTACCAGAAGTACTTTTTCGACTATCAAGACAACCTGCGTGATCAGAATCTGAAAAAGCTGTTAGATGAAAACCGGTTTCCCTCGGATACCAGAGTCCCATGTGAATGGTATTCTTAAGGTACCGAAAGATCCGTTTAACCTTTTTGAGGTGATTTTGAGTAGGTCTGGCTTGATATCGTGCACAATAGCATGTGGCATGATGAATATCAGGCCTGCTGGCTGTAAGGTACATAAGTGACTCGATCATACTGCGATATCGCGTTTGATCTACGGGATATGAGTACAAGTCAGCGTCTAGGGATGTGGTCGACAATGGTGTACCAACGCGAGCACATGAGGTCATACCATGCTTTTTAAGTATCTCTTAAGCATACTAAGCTTGGTTAATGAAGATACCACGTGGGGATTGATGAATCTGGAGGCCTAAAAAGAATTTTAGCTCCCCCGTCATTGACATTTCAAATCTGCTGTGCATTAATTTTTCAAAACGTTTTGAAAGTTTTGGGTTCGTAGAACCAAAAATAATGTCATCAACATAAACTTGCACCAGCAGTATGTCATCCCCATATTTATTAATAAAGAGAGTAGGATCAATAGAACCTTTGGAGAATCCTTTGGACACCAAGAAGTTTGAAAGTTCTTCGTACCATGCCCTTGGAGCTTGTTTAAGTCCATATACAGCCTTCTTGAGACGATAGACTTTGTCAGGATGATGAGGATCGATGAATCCTTCCGGCTGATTCACATACACTTCTTCCTTCAAATGACCGTTGAGAAAAGCAGTTTTAACGTCCATCTGAAAAACCGTGAAGCCCTTATGTGCAACATAAGCAAGGAATATCATGACAGCTTCCAAACGAGCAACTGGAGCGAATGATTCATCGAAATCTATGCCTTCTTGTTGATGGTATCCCTTAACCACAAGACGAGATTTGTTTTTGATGATGGTTTGTTCTTCATCCAGTTTGTTTTTCCAGATCCATTTGAAATCTTAAATTGACATTCCATAGGGTCGGTCAACAAGTTCCCAAACATTTAGGCGTTCAAACTGATGAATTTCGTCTTGCATAGATTCAATCCACGCATGATCAGTCATGGCTTGTTTGATGTTTGTAGGTACAGTTGAACTCACGGTGAGTGCATACATACACACATCGCCATCGGTTTCGAGTTTTCTGCGTGTTCGAACCGGTTGAGAAGGATTTCCAATGCCTTGCTCCAATGGATGATCACGTGTCCAATGGTGAGTGGATGGATATGGTTGGTAGAATGTATGCATGTTGGACGGATCAACATGTTGAGTAGAAGACTCTCCGACTTCGTGTACCGATGTACCAAACGGAATGATAAATTCTTCATTGTCAGGTTGTGCATCGACTACTTGATTGTTGTTTTCTTCTTCAGCATTGACGGTTGGTGATGTTGGTTGTATGACAGTTTCTTGAGTTTGTTGAGTATCCATTGGAATTGTCTCTTGAGCAACGGTTGCTGAAGTAGATGCAGTTGTGTCTTGTTGACTTTTTGATGGTGCATCAGCAGTATTGACAGCGTAAGGCTTTGACACAACTTGATTGTTTCCATAGTAATATTCATCAAACATTGGATCATATAAATCAACCAACTCATTCATTTGTGTCGTATCCGTCGAGTCTGCTGTAGGAGTATTTTCTTTATATTCTTGCACGGGACGTACACTGTTGTGTGTAGGTGCCTTTGCTGGACATTGAGGTGCGGGACTTGAGCTGTTGTGATCAAGTACCATTAGTGGCAATACGTCAAAGTTCACATGAATTGTTTTGACAATAATCTTTGTTCTCTTGTTATAGACCCGATATCCTTTCGACAATGTTGCATACCCCACAAAAATACATGCATCACCTTTTTCTTTCATCTTGTCGAGATTCTCACCGTCTTTAAGAATGTAGCATAAAGATCCAAATACGTGAAAGAATTTGACAGTAGGTTTCCTGCCATTGATAATGTGGTAAGGTGTCTTTTCATGTCTAGGGATAACGAGAGAACGATTCTGAGTATAACAAGCAGTTGCAATTGCTTCAGCCCAGAAGAATAGCGGTAATTTTGAAGCAGAAAGCATTGTTCGAGCAGCCTCAACCAAGGTACGGTTCCGCCTTTCGACAACGCCGTTTTGTTCAGGAGTTCGAGCAATAGATGTTTGATGTTCGATGCCTTCTTCTTGAAAGTAAGATTGCAGGTTCTTGTTCAAAAATTCAGTACCCCTATCCGTTCTTACTGTTAAGACTTGAGCTTGAAGATTGCGTTGTATCATCTTGAGAAAGTTTTTGGGAACCTCTGGTGTTTCATCTTTGGAACTTAAGAAGAAAGTCCATGTGTATCTAGAGTAATCATCAACAATAACTAGAATATACTTTTTCCCGTTAATACTCTCTACACGCATGGGACCACATAAATCCACATGTAGAAGTTCCAATCGTCCTTTTGAGCTTGGGGTAGTCTTTGATTTGAAAGACTTCCGTTTTGCTTTCCCCAACTCACAAGAAGAACAAAGATGGTCTTTGACGAATTTCAACTTAGGATGACTGGTCACAATATCATTCTTCGAAAGTAAGTTGATGGTGTCAAAGTTGAGATGTGACAATCGTTGATGCCATAACCATGCTTGAGATGATGAAGCTTTAGCCATTAAGCAAATCGGATTTGTTGAAGATGTGTCTTGAAGAGTTACTGTGTAGAGATCAGAACCACGAGAACCTGTAAGAAGGTCATTCCCATCGTAGTCTCTAACATATCAAGTAGATTTCCGAAAAGCCACTTCCAAATCCGCATCACAAAATTGACCAACCGAGAATAAATTGTGATTCAGTCCCTCGACGTAATAAACCCGTTTTATAGTGATATTCCCTTGAACCAAGTCTCCATATCCGAGTATCGGTGCAAATTGATCATTTCCAAACTGTACCGTACCCAGAAACTTCTCCACGAAGTTAATGAGAAGCTTGAGATTGCCCGTCATGTGCTTTGTGCACCCGGAGTCCATTATGAATAGGATGATTTCGACGAGCTGCAGAAGAATTAGAAGACAATGTAGCATTTGACAAATGGGAGCCCTTGATAGAAACGGGTTACAAAATAGTATTGGACCTAGATTTTAAAGGCAAGCTAACATTCATAGACCCAATTAGAATGGGGGTAGTCTTAGGTACCCATTTGTATCCGGGTGGTGTAAATCTTGAATACCCCCGTGTACATGTCCTAATCATGTTCTCATAAAGCTTCTTTAACCTGCTTTGTTTACGTAGAGTAGTGGATTCTAACGCACTTAGTTTCTTAAGTGGTTGCTTAGTGGATTGGTTCAAAGTTCTTGTGGGTTCACTAGTACTAGTGGGCATACGAATAGGCTTCCTAGTTCTAGTATTCACGCCATTATAATTAAGAGCACAAGCATCATGATTCAAAGTACGAACATGTTTGCCACATTCAACACAAACAAATTCAACATTCGAGGTCTTAGCATTTAAACTGTCATTACATGCAGTTACAGACGTTTTATTCTTAGAAAACTTAAAATTCCTACGGTGGTCTTCTACTTCCAACTTCTTTCCTTGACTATTGTTAGGCATGACCTTATCGTGCATTCTATCGCTCTTAAGCTGTGGTCCGCTAACGCTAGTAGTGGGGATTACTCCTGTAGAAGAAGACACACGTTGATTAGTTTTCTTAATATTCTCAGGTAACCGCGATTTTCCAGTTTGAGTGGGCTTAGTGTTCATCTTATACATTCCTGGTGCTATCACATTTGTACTCTTATCATTTCCTATCTTAGGCAAAGTCTGTGGGGATTGTCCCAAAATAGATGATTTAGGGTATTTAACCGCATTCGGTTGACGAACGACGGATGGTTTACCCAAAACAGACTTTCCTTTGATTTTCTCAATGAGTTTCTGTAACTCACTTATGGCTATGTCCCTTTCTTTTAGCTGAGCTTTCAAATCATTTATTTCGAAAACTTTTCCATTTAGTAGACGAAACGAAGAAGCTGACATTTCTTGACACTTTTTATGATTATGAGATTTTTCACCTTTTTGTAAAGAAAGTTCAAGAGAAATGGAGTGTTTCTCAAGTTGAGAAAAACTTTTCGAAAGTTTGTTATATGACTGAATTTGTTTCGAAAGCTCTACTTCAAGATTGCGACATTTCGCGTCCGATTCTGACACAAGACATGCTACATGACAATATTGATCAAGATCGGTATACACACCAAGTATAGCATTCATATGGTCAGCATAAAAGTATTCCTTAGAAAGTCGATCAATTTCGTTAGAAAGTTGGTGTTCTTGTGTCTTTAATTTAGTTTGAAGAAAATCAACTTCATTTTCAAGAGATTTAACATAACTTAAATCAGTTAACATTTCCTCAGTGAGAGCTGTATAAAACATTTCCACATTTTTTGAAAGATCATCAATGGTTGGAACAATACATTGTTGAATGACGACTTCTACTTGTGGGTTAGATTTAATATTCCAAATGGTATCCCTAGAAACTTTTTCATAGTCGACGACACCTTTGTACAAATTTAAAACCCCTTGTTTTATAAACTCAAATTGCTGAACACTTTTGCTTTTCTCATCCCATTTACGTTTTTCATCCAAATTTTGATTTTCTAACAAAATTGATTGCTTTTGGAAACTCCTTTTTAAAGAAACTTTCTTTTGTGGTTCATCACTTGGTGGTGGAACACTATTATACATCTTTTGTTCTTTTGAATGTTCTTTTTGAGGGACAAACTTAATATGATTGTTAGAATCAGAAAGGTTTATTAAATCACTTAAGTTTGATCGACTTTCTTCTTGTTGACGAATGATTTCGTCGCAGTCAGGGGAAAGCATAAGAGCAAGATTATCAACATAACAACCGATACCATAAAGAGCAGTCTTGGTACTTTGAACTTTCTTGAGATATTCAGGCTTGACAAAACTCGTTTTCATATTTCTATTGAGCATATTCATAGTTTGAATAGACTGAACCGTTTTGTAAACAATGTTGTTTAACGTGTCGAATCTCTTTTCCAAAGAAAGAATTTTTTCAATATCCTTTTCTTCACGAGTTTTATAAAGCTCAGTTTGTTCTTTGTTAACCGACTCTAATTCAGTAATTTGGAGTTTATGTAGCAGCAGTTGTTCTTCAAGTTCCGATATCTTCTGTTTTGACATATGAATTTCGTGTGTTACTTCAGAACAATATTGTTCGTTGAGCACCTTACGTTCATATACCAAACCATTAGCTATTGCAACTCGTCGATCAGCTTCTTTTACATAATCACACTCTTTAAGCCTGTCTATCTCCTCGGCTAAGGATGTGTTTGCTTGCTTCAAACTTTTATTAGCATCTTTGTTTTCCTCAATTTCATGTTTTAAAGAATCAATTATAGAGACAAGCAAATCACGGTCCTCATCCGAGTCAGTATCCTGAGCAGCATTACCTTCATCATTACACATATGCTGTGAATCCGTAGAGATACTGATATCCTCCGTGTCCATTACATATGTTTCATTGATGCTTTCGGGTTGCTCAGGATGCCGTCGTTCATTAGCAAACACATTATAGTTATCATTTGTTGGTACCTTTTCAATTGGCTCAGTATCAAAGATAGGTCCAGAAGTATCAACAATCTTTGGAAGCACTTCTTGAATCTTTGCCATGTACACATAATGTGCCTCTAGCTCATGATCATCGGCTTCATCATCAGTGTCATCACGTCAGTCAACTTCATCTGCTGTTAGTGGAATTCCTGCTTCTTCTTTCTTACACAGCAGCATCTTTTCCTTGTGATACCCTGAGTCCTTAACCCGTTTTGGCTTCTTGCATTCCCTAGCCATGTGCCCAAAACCCTTGCAGTTGAAGCATTGAATCCCAGTCTTCTACACAACCGGAGTGCCTACAGTATCTCTAGCCCTAACTTGATTCAACGTCCTCTGATTATCATACCTAGCATCACGATCATACCTAGGTGCATGATCAACTTCCTTATATCTAGCATTGGATGATGATCTGAGGTTGTTGTTGGTAGGTTTGTAGATCTTCTTATAAGTTGTGGTGAGTAAAGACATGAGTTCTTCAATCTTCTTGTCCCTTGAAGTTTGTTCATCATCACTGTCTCCATCTAACTCGGTGTCATACTTTGGAGGTGGAGTGGGGACAATTGCTTTTGCTTTGTGTTTAGCAGCAGCTAGAGGTTTGGTGGATGAGCTTGATGATTTTGAGGAATGAGTAGGTGGTTGTTGACGGGGAACGGGTTTTGTTGAAGTAGCAGCCACAAAAGCAATAGAGTTCGCAGATCGTTCTGCCTTTTCAGCCCTAAGTTCATTCACTTCATTCTGATGTTGTTTCAATATGTCATAAAGTTTGTGGTAAGATATAGTCTTGATATCCTCCCTTTGTTTGACCAAAGTCACAAACCTTTGCCATTCCGGATTGAGTTGAAGTAGAAACTGAAAATTGGCATGATGATTGGAGATGGTGCACTGATTTCTGACAAGCTCATTCATCATTTTGTAGAATCTCGAGTAATATGAGTCAATGGATTCACCATCTTCCGATGTGAATTTTCCAAACTCCCAAAGTAGATTAGTCTCGAGATCTTAAACGTTGATCGACTCACCTTGCTTTAATCGATGAATTGCATTCCACATTTCCATAGCATTAGGACATGCATCAACTGTGGAATAGATATCTTTATCAATTCCAGTGAGTATGAAGTTTACAGCATCAGCTTCAGCTTGGAGGAGTTTCTTTTTCTCAGCAGAACATGTGTCAAAATCCTCCATAGCTCGTATAGTTGATGAAGTACCATCCTCTGCCTGTGTGGTAGATGGTCTGAATTCAAAAACTAGAGGTGGATTCTCAAGGCAGTGACGAAGAGCAGTTCGGTTTTCTTTTCCGTCGAGAAATCTGAGAAAACGAGATCTCCATTGAACGTAACAACCGGAAGTGAGCACAGGTGGGTTACCGTTACCACCTTGTTCCAAACGAATTTGATTAGCAGTTGCAATGTTGATGTTGTTGTTAGACATGGTGAATACTTGTGAATGAATTGCAGATCTTAGTGGATTTGTTGTGGTGAGGTGTGGTTGAAATTTCGTAGTGTTCCGAGAATCTTCAATCCGACAATAAATTCCTCAGTCCGACAAAACGGTAAGCCGAAAAATCTTGTATCGCCAAATTTTGAAATTGAGTTAGAAATAGCCAAAAACTAGTAGGGAAAAATTTGAATTTACTTAACCTAAAATTTTTAACTCTTTTTTTTTAATGTAAACTATATTCCGAGACTAGTCTAGATAGTGGCTAAGTCTAAAAATTGGTCAAACAAAATTTATCTGTCCATCGCAATGTGACCCATCGCACTCTTTGATCGCACTCTGATCGCACTCTGATCGTACTCTAGGATCGTGGTCTGATCGCACTCTGATCGTACTCCTAGATCGCAGTCGGATCGTACTCTGATCGTACTTGGTGATCGTACTCTATGATCGTGATGAGTGATCGCAGTGAGGGATCGCACTATAGATCGTACTGAGTGATCGTAACCTGATCGAAGCCGTGATCGTAATCTGCTAGATCGTACTCCCAGATCGTATTGTGATCGTACTGAGCAATCGTACTAAGCAATCGTACTAAGCAATCGTAGTCACAGATCGTAACTTGGATCGTACTAATGATCGCAGTTAGATCGTATCAATGGATCGTGACTGTATCGCAAGAAGAAACCCCCAGGGTTTATGCAAACACAAATTCAGATCATACCAAGGAATCAAAATACCCCTTTTCTCGGATAGTACTAGAACACAACAAATTCGTGATTTTTAGCCTGAAAATGAATCAAGCACCCAAAAATTTTGTGTTTTTAACCAAGATATCAATACCAAATCACTACCAATAGTAAGTAGATGATTTTTATCAAGAATGAACCATAAAAACACAAGAAATTTTTTAGTACGTGAGTTTTTGGATCAAAATAGGCACGAAAAAATCAAGAACACAACACACGAATCTTCAATCACCTATACACTATAGGCTCTTGATACCAAATGTTGTTCCTTATCAATCCATAACACAAGATTTAGAGAGCGAAAAGTAGAAAGAGAAAGTAGAGAGAGAAGTGGAAGGTTTACACTAAAACTATGTGTTTTATGAAATGAACCAACACCCTCTTCCACATGTGGAAGAGGGTTATATATGCCACGGCCTAGGGCCTTTGTGGGCTTCATCTTGGGCCGCGCTTGGCTTTGTTTTGGGCTTACGCCCCTATCTTATCCAATATTAGCTTAAAGTCCAAGCCCGGTTTTCCCGACTAACCTATTACAATACAAGACCTTTTAACGACTAAGATGACCTATTACATTCATGTTCGACTATATAAAATATAGGGCTAACAGATATGACTACATTTTGGAAATAGAGGGACCCTTTTGGGCAAGACATTGAAGCTTAATCATCCAACCATAGCCCACCACCTCACTGCCACATCAACCCTCCATTTCCACCTCACCAAGTCAACTCACGAGTCAAATCCCTACTAAACTCGTTTTAAACCTTATTTAATATATTAAAAAGTGGCGGGTTTCAGCTTCTATTCATCATCGCTACCATAAATAGCCTTAATTACCAACCTAGAACCCTAATCCCTATTTAATCTAAATTAAAGGGGAACTTGATAATAGTTTCTAGATCCTTGATTCACACTCACCTCAACCAATCCCACTCACAAACCCATTCTCCCGTGAACTCCAAAGGGTCCCACCATGGTCCCCTATCACCCCCAAAATGGAAAAGATCGAATCCCATCAGAAATCAAACATTCCAAATGCATTCCTTGGTCCCAATGGATGGTTCAGACTCTTGAGATCATTCCAACACAGCCTGGCCATCACATGCTACATATTGACCAGAATCAAGAATTTAAACTTGAGGGCATTAATGGAAATTAACAGCTAGGGTTTTTCTATATTTCATGTATTCTAGAATAGTCTTTCATTGCTTATAAAAGGAGAATACGACCTGTGTATGTCCCTTTGTTCCAGTTTTTTGTAAAATTTATGAATGAATATTAAAAGTATTTATAAATTTTGCATTCAGTCATGTGTTCCATTTAGTGTAGTGTGTAGTAATCTAGTTTTACATTCATGTTTTTGCAAGTTGATTTTTTTGAAAAGAGAATTCTTTTCTTTAGTTTTCACCAAAAATTTATTTCAAAAAGTTTTGAAGAAGTACTTTTGGGAACCTTAGCTATCTGCATGATCATATCGGCCTGAATTTGACAAGTTCAAGCTGAGGTGAATACATATAGATAAGTTACATTCTTGTTTGTTCACTTCATGTTTGGAATAAAAGTTTTTATCCATGGATTTTGGTTCTAAAAGCCTTATTTCTACTTATTATCTTACTGTAGCTTAAAGCCACTTTAAGAGCTTTTGACAACAGCCCTTGAAGAAGTTTTGAGATACTTGGATTTGTTTACTTGTTTGTGTTTGTGCAGACTTCATTCAAGACCATAGCACACCACCCTTTTTCCATTATTTTTTAAGATATAGTTATGCTTTTGGTTCGGTTGTAGAAATCCAACAAAAGCCCTCTACATAAACCTTTGGCAAGCTTCATTAAGCTGTGGATTAGCTAAGATAAGGCATCAGCCCCAGGTTGAGGCTTGAACCATCTTATCTATTTTCTACATATTTTTTGTGTTTTTTCAAGGTTTGTGCATTATTTGTGGATTCTTCCTCTTTGTTACTTGATTTAAGTTTGTTTAGGATAATTAAACATGTTTTGATAGATTAAGGTTGATTTGAAATTGGTATAGTTAAAAGTGCTAACATTTTTTTGTTCATCGACTTTCTAGAGGGTGCTTGGTTTTACTGGTTTAAACATCTTGGGTGACACAAGGTTGGGTATAAAAAGCTTAGACACACTCTAATAGGTATTGTTAGGATATATTGATAGTTTTGTTCAAGTTGGGTAGCATAAAAAGTGAGTTTGCATATTAGTTAGAAATAGATTTGCTTATAATAAACAGTAGGCTTGAACTAGTTCACTTTTGTGTTCTAGATCATTAAATCTAGAAATCTGTTAGTGTATCTGTTAATCTAGGGTTGCTATTAGTTAGTTGTGATTTGGTTGTGGTTTATTGATAGATTCAGTGGCTTAAAATTCGTCTAGATACCATTTAGATCAGTCAAACACCCACTAGACAACTTGGCTGTTTACAGTAACTAAAATTTTCCTTCTTTGTGCCTTATTTGTGATTGGACTTACTGTTTTTTGATCTATACTGACTCCCCACACTCCACTGGGTGTGGGGGTGCCATTTGTTCCAAAAGTTATCCACAAAACAAGCAGAAATCACCCAAGTCGTTTTTTCTGTTAAGGGTAGTGGGAACTAAGTTCCGACTGGTAGTATGTTTTTAGCCACTGCTACACAACAAGACAAATCTCCCTTGATCTGTGAACATCAGATTTTCAGTTTTTTGTCTCTAGTGGGTAGTTTTTGTCCTTTATCTTTCATTTTAATTTTCCTGTGTTCTTTAATTTATTTTAATATTTTTCAAAAAGTTTATTTTTATTTTTCAGCTTATTTTAACATTTTATATTTAATTTAAGATTTAAATAGTTTTAATTAATACTGTTTTTGTCTTTTAGTGGTAAACATCATTATTTTTCTGTTTTTCCAATTTTCCAATTTTAAGTTAAGTATTTTACGATTTTTAGAAAAAGAATTTCGTTTTGAAATTTCTTTAATTAATTTTTATAATTAATTTAAATTTAAATAGGTTTTAATTAAAATGTTTTGCCTTATTAGGATAAAAATTACTTTTTTCAACATTTTCTATTTTTGTACTGTTTAGTATTATAATTTAGGATTTTTCAAAAAGTAAATTTATTTTTAGCATTATATTATTATTTTTTATTATTTTGTTAGTTTAAAAAGTGATTTTAGCCATTTAAAATTAGAAAAATAGTTTTAAAAATTTAGGAAAAAATACTTTTTAGTGTTTAAATAATATAAGTAAGATATTTGTTTGAAATTTTTTAATTTCATCGCGTTTTATTCTTATTTATATTATTCTAGACTTAGTTTTAATTTTTAAATTATGTTTATCTTTAATTTTTAATTTCATCGCGTTTTACGTATTTACGTCATACGTCGTAGTTTAATCGTAGTCTAGCTCGTCTTTAAATTTTCTTCTCAAACCCAAAAACGACACTAATCCATACATTGTTTTTATATAATTGGCAATAAACAACTGGACCACCGCCGAGAATGAACTCGCATTTATTCGATTCATTGGTTTTCCTAAACCGTCGAGTTTAATACTTGCCACATACGCGTTTTCCATAAAACGTGTACGATTATACATACATAAATTTTGATGCCGCTACCGAGGAGGTGTATTTAATGCCATTATACATAACGTGTTTGTGTGAGTAGTTCGTTTTTGCTTTTAAATTTTTGGAAAGAGTATATAACGTACATACTCATTTTTGTTATTTTTTCTACTATATTCTAGATATCCAAATAAAAATCGTGTTTACTTTTCCTAAATTAAACACAAAACAATCATTTACTATATAGTATATATAATCGTTTTTGTTTTTCTTGTGAATATTATTAATATATTGTATACGTATCACAATAAATTTACAATATCTCCAAAAGCGTGAAAACGCAACCTTAATTGGGATTTCATCACTCAAGTATTGTATTTGAATCCAAAGAAAAAATCAAAAAGGAAAAATAGATAAATACTTTTGTGAGGATTAATTTTGATTAACACAAACTATTAGGTGGGTATAAGGCGGTTGTATTTTGATGTAGTGGTTTTGTACACCTTTAGGAAAAGGATGACAAAATAGTGGTAAGTATTAACGAGCGATTTAGGAAAACCACAAGTTATGACCCTTAAGTGGGGATCGTTCTCTCGAGGAGGCACGTGTGTTGTGTAATGAATTGATTTGATTGATGATTTTATTAACAAGAAAAGAGAAGAGAAAATGATGAAGACGAAAAAAAATAAAAATTAACAAAAACTACTACTAGAAAGTTAAGACGTAGAAACGTAAAAAAACACAAAAATTAAAATTTTAACCTAAAAATTTCTAAAAATTACTAAAAATCCACAATAAGATTCTAAGAGTTTACAAAAAATCCAAACTTGCTAAAACCATTTAATTAATTAAATAATGACTTTTTAATGCTAATTAAAGCCCTAAAAATCACTTATAATTATTAAAAAACCCCAAACAAGATTTTATAGTTTGTAAACCTCAAAAATGACCTAATTAAGCTAAAAACTATTTTTTAAAATTTTAAAACCAAATTAATCTATTTTTAAACTCCTAAAAACTATTAAATTCTATTAAATCTTAAATTAATTCTAGAAAATAAATGAAAAGTCCTAAAAAGATTTGGAAAGTTACAAAGTTCCTAATTTAATGTCTAAAACCTAGGAAAAATGAAAAAAGTAGAAAAAAACAAACTTTGAATTTTTACCAATAAAATAATATTAAAATAATCAAAAAAAAAGTTTAAAAATAAATTCTAAAAATTACCAAAAATCCTAAATATTGTAACTAGAACAAAAATGTAAATTAAAATTCCTAAAACCTTTTTATTAATTTTATATTAATTTTTAAAGTTGTTTAAAAACCCTAAAATCAAATAAAATTAAAAATAAGACTTTTTGAAAAATTAACTAAATGTAAACCTCAAATATATAAATTAAAACCTAAAAACTATTTTTTTGGATTTTTAAAATACTTTTTACTATTTTTAATTGACTTTCTAAAAATAAAACATAAAATAATCCTAATAAATAAAATAATAAAGGGAAAAATAATACTTTTAAACAGAAAAGTCTAACAACCTAATATGAACCTAAGAAAAATAAGCTAGACCAAATAAGCTTAATTAATAAGCTGAAATAGACCAAATAAGCTACGGCTTATTTAAATAATCACAACACAAAATGACCTTAAGTATAATTTGAAATGAAACGTAAACATAAAAAGGTCATCTAGATCACTGGTTAACACGTACACTCCCCCAACGAGGGGTCCCGTGTTCGAGTCCAGGCAGGGTGCACCTTTTTGCAAAATTTTTCTTTTTTTTTTCTTTTAAAAACCAAACTAGTTACACTTGTAAAGCTCTAAAACATAAACACAATCCAATTTGATCAAGATTAAAGCAAGTTCAGGTCAAAAACATGCCCAGTTGAGGCAATGTTTCTGATGAACAAGTGTGATGTTTTCACTTGTGAAAGTAAATACCAAGAGGACTTGGTCTTTGGATTCAGTGGTGTTTGTTGATGGACAAAGGCACCCCTACACTCTTTGGAGTGTAGGGAGTCGAAGGTAAGCAGAAAACACAAACACTTAGCACACAAATTCACAAAAAAAAGCATACAAGGGCAAATTCAAGTTGCTGAGATCCTTGTATGGGTCTGTGAGTGTTTATCACCAAGTTGTATGCACAAACATGAGTTTCAACCCCCTAAATCTTGCATACCAATCCACAACTTAGCAAATAAATGATCTCAAACCTATCTTAATCCTATCTACTAGCAAGGATCAAAGAATGATGCACAACATTCAAGAAAAACAAGCAGATAGTTGGGTTGGCAGATTTTTGCTTACTTTTTCCACTTTTTACTTGCAAACTGGTTCCAAACTTATACCAAGCTGATAAACAACTAATACACAACCTAATACTATCCTATAAAGTGTATCTAAACAAGTTTTAAGCACAATTGATGATTTTAACCCCTTCTTAAACCCTTATCCAAACACCCCTTAAAAACTGATTATGGAAATTTTTCAAACAAAATCCCTGCTAAACCTATCCAAACTGATTTAAAACCTTCCTAGCATGCATATAACACAAAATAAACTTCATTCAATCCACATGAACATACTTTGCATGCAGTTTCAATCAAATCACATAAACACCATTTAAAATGAAAAATGAAAAAGGAAAAGACTATTCTACCTTGAGGGACTTACATCCAAGTCCCTCAGTGACTGATGTCACCTCCAATATACTCGGGTATATGCAGAACCTTGATCAATTCAAGCTCAAACCTGAGAAAATTAAAACAAGCACAAAAACAACTTTCTGATTTTACCAAAACTTCTTCCAAAAACCTTTTTACAACCTTGAAACCAATTGATACTCTTCAAAAACAGCTTCAAAATCACAAATCCAACCCTTCCTTATCCACTTTCACTTCAAAGGATGGTTTGGATTTCTGAATATTGAAAACTTTTGAAAAAAAACTTTTTGAAACTCAAAAACACAAAGTGTTTCACAAATATGATATGGAACTCAGAGATTCAAGCCAAACAATTACCAACTTTTAAATAATGATAAAAGGAATTACTTTTATAACAAAACACCAAACTTTATATTAAATTAAAAAGGCATTACACAATTTGCTAGAAAATCTGGAACAAAAGAATAGAAACACAAACGTTTCTATTTATACAAACCTAGAGAACTATCTAGAATCTAGAATAAAAAGATACAAGAAAATTGCAATCCTAAACCCTAAAGGATGGAAATGCCAAGTCTGCCCTTTGGTCTTTTTCTTCATTCTTGGTCAAAAACGCCCATGTGAGGTTGCCAGCTTGTAAATTTAATCTTGGACGTTGGATTGAACTTGGGGACAAAGGAATCGCATCCAAACGTTAGACTGGTCGGGTCTTGGGATTGTGGGAAAGAGACTTGTGCAGGGGAGGTACGGGGTGGGTCCCATAGCCCATGTGGTGGTGTCTAGTGAGGTGGGAAAAGGTGAGAGTGAAGTGAATTAGGGAACTGGACAAGATTAGGGGAAAACCCTTTGGATTGAGTCCAATTAGGTCTGGGGATTAGTAGGGTTCATGGGATATAAAAGAGGGGTTTTAATCTGTTTTTGGTTAATTAGATTTTTAAAAAGTTGTTTAGTGGGAAATCTTTGGTTGACTATTTTGACCAGGCTTATTAAATAAACCTGGTGGGTTAGGGTTACGGGTTTGGGTGATGTGGAGGGTGACGTGTCAAGAGATGGTTGGTTGTTGAAGTCTAGTTGTCTGGCAGAAACACCCCCTGAACTCCTTTCCTTTGTTCATTTTGTAAAAACAGCATATAAACTTCTTTTCCCTTTATATGCAAGTTTGGCAACTTGTCATTTTAGGCACAAGTAATTTTCATACTTTAAAACAAGGGCTTCTTATGTAAATTCTTCATTCTCCAAGGACTTATCTTGTAAATACTTCAAACTTGGAGGACCATTCTTGTACAAATAACATTTGGAAGGTCATTTGTGACAAGTTCTTCAAAGATGAGGGACTAAATTTGCCAATCTTCAATTCTTCAAGGGTCTTTTTGCAAAATTCCAAACTTGGGCCCGGTTCATTGTGCGGCTTCGTTTCCCGTGTTCGTATTTGATTGATTCTTGTGATCTTTTGCCATTTCCTCAATATCCGTACCTAAAAATACACAAGTAACAAACACGAGCATATATTTGGTATATTTGATGATATTTTGTGCATTTTAAGCCCGATTTGGACGATGAGACCATGTATAAAAGCAGTCTCATCACTCCCCCATACTAAACCATTGCCATGCCCTCACGCAATGCTAGAATAAAGTATCAAAGCATCTCCAAAATTTAATTTTATTCACTTTATTGAAATGATAAACTAGCTACATTACTACTATTACTACTACCTGCGTTTTAGACATAATGTATGATTTTCATCGCAAAATGGGACGTTTAGGTTCATAGAATAAGAACACGTGAATGCTTCGTTAGAAATAATTTCATCGTCCTCGATTTTCACCTTAATTCCATGCCAAGCGTGCAACGAGATCATTGTCATTATAAGTTAGTAATGCTAACACTACTCATATGCCCTAATCACGTACTTATTCTCCCATTATTCCTAAGTTGTATCTCTTATATTTTATTATGTCTTAATGTTCACGAGGATACATTTTTGACTTATGCGATTATAGAGATTTAGGTCTAAAAATAGAGTCCTAACGGTGTAACCAAGACCATCAAATCAATAACCCCTCCTAATAGACAACGATGTTAAAAAATTAAGTTGACAAGAAGAATCGATAAACACGATTTTATAATGGTTTTGAACATGAGACTTATTACCAAGACTTTTATACGCCCCCTAACGGAAGGGCCTTATTATCTTTAGTTTACCTCCATCTTTTATTCAACTTCGCCATGAAGCTTTTATTATGACTTCGGTCTTGCCTTGCCTTTTATTATCCGCCTCATCGGTGGTTTTATTAGCCAAAGACGTATATCCTCACGCTAAAGCGAATTTTGGATCTTTAAAGCTTCGAAGATTAAGGCTTAATTCACTTTCAATTTTTGCATAGATTTTAGGCCTTGTGGGGCTTCAAATTGTTTGCTAGATTTAGGTGAGCACTTGAAATCTTATTATTAGGTGAAGCTTTCGATTATTCGGGTTTCCAATACTTCAAAACCGTGACGCTGGCGATACCTTAATGTCTTCCCAATTTAATTACACGGAAGCTACTAGAAAAGACTAGAAACCCAACAATCCTAACTAAACCGCTAAGTCAATATTTATTAAGCACAAAATATTTACATGCGAAGGGAGAATAAGCAAACAACGAGAACACATGAGTTTTTGAAAGAATACGAGTACTCTACGTTTAGCATAGTAACTTATAATTAACTCTATCATTTCTCGTCCTCATTTAAGAGACTTAGCCTAATGTGAAGTTAAAGAACCAAAGCTAAGTGCTCAACACGCACGATCGAGTCAAAAATTACTCTTATTCTCGCCATTGGAAAATCTACATTCGTGTCTTCAAACACTTATAAAACATGGAAAAAATTTTAAAATTTTAAAATTTGGCCATTTTTAGCCTTATTTTGCAACAAAACGATAAACTAAACGATAAACTTTGGAAAGCGTGAAGGTTTGGCAAGGCAAGTATCTATTCACCTCCCCATACTAAAGTTAAACATTGTCCTCAATGTTTCGAGTATAGGGGTGAAAACACCCCTATACTAGAGACATAGTCGAATGCCTAATATAGCATGGAAAGGGTGTAACCATTAAATTAATAGCCGTTTATGAAGTGTGCTATAAACCTAAGGTTAGAACATAAAAGGATATATCATATGGATATTGGGAAAGGCCTCCAAAGCGAACGATCGAGTGCTCCCATAAAACGAAACACGAGAGGCTCCAATCATAAAGTTCATGATCTAAAAACCACAATGCACAAACAACCACGGAACAAAGGTTGGAAGGGCACAAATCCCATCACATTAAACTACATTAGAAAGCAATAATATGTACATGGATAAGCATGGGTCTCCCCCACGAGGCACCTTGTTATTGATAACCGAGTCAAAAGCTCGACTCGAATCCCCATAAATGTGATCATTTAGGGATAACATGGTGTGGTCAATTTTTGGTGGGGCTTACATGATAAAATAGGCCCAAAAGTACGTGGAGTACTTTAAAAACCCGATAAACGTATACCGGGGTCAAAGATAGCGTCCTCGTTTTCGGATGAAAGACGAAACAACGCTATTTCAACACAAACCCCAATGGGGTAGAAGAAAATAGGAGAGAAGAAATAGAAGGGTGGGACAATGGGTAAGTCAAAACATTGAGCTACTCGAGGTAGACTCGCACCAATCAAATGAAAAGATTTTCCATTTATTGCATCGGTGGAAGACCGAGATTTCCTTATATAAGCAATTCCAGGATCAAATATCTCGTCCTCGGTGGAGAAAGGGGAGGGAACATAAAGGGATTCCCCCACACTAAGTCCACACAAAGCATGATCAAAAGGAGAAGACGAGCTTGTAGTACTCAATAAACGCGGTGATGACGGAGTTAGAGTTGTAAGAAAATCTTTTAAATCAAAGTTAAAATCTTTTCCTTTTTCATCTTTTAAACTCTCCTTGTGAAAACCCGATTTGATTATGTCAAAAATATTTGGTGTATCTAAAGCAATGTTAGTCACACTAAAAATTCTCACATTTTGAAATCTTTTTGGTTTGGGTGGTGGTAAGTTTTCAAATCTTTTGTCAACAAAGAAAACCTCCCCATCGGGATCAACGTATTCATCATCCGAAGAATCACTCGAGATTAGAATCGTAGGCTTAACACTCTTAACCTCCACCGGCGGAGGGGACGGAACTTCATTTTTCTAAACAACTCCTAAAACTCTATTGGAAATCTTTTTGCAAATGCTTTTGATGGGATTGACATTGTACAAAGATGTGATAGAATACACATGAGAAAGAGTGGAGTTTTGGGTTGCATTAATTACGAGTTCTTCCTCATTGAAACGAAGAGTGATTTTCCTTGCATGCACATCGATAAGTGCTCTCGAGGTATCAAAAAAAGATCGACCTAAAATTAACGGAACTTTAGGATCGATAGGAATATCAACAACAATAAACTCTACAGGATAGTAGAACTTTCCAACTTTCACAAAGACGTCCTCGGCTACTCCACAAGCTAGAATCGTAGAATGATCGGCCATTTCGATTGACATTCTTGAAGGAGTGAGATTGGGAAGATTGAGCGATTTAAAAATCTCAAGAGGCATCAAATTAATACTAGCACCAAGATCGGCCAAGGCGTAGCATTCTTCCACGTCTTGGATAGCACATGGGATTACAAACTTTCCAGGATCACCGACTTTTTGAGGTATGCGGCTTAGAAAAACCGAAGAACAACTAGACGATTTTTGCAATTTCTCTTTGTTATTCAACATACTTTTGAAGTTTGCGGCAAATTGAGGCATCATGACTAAGGCATCGGCAAAACTTATATTGAAATGCAAGTCACGAAACATTTTCATGAAAAGTTCAAATTGATAATTATTTCGTTCTTGTGCCTTTTCCTTGTCTCGTCTTGAAGGGTAGGGTAAAGGTGGTGTGGGTTGGGGCAAAGTAGGCATAGGCAACGGCCTTGGAATCTCGGGTTCCATGATTGGTGTAGGTTCAACCGTAGGTGTGGTTTGAGCGGTACTTCGTGGGCTTGTAATGTGCTCCTTTTCAACCACAACCTCGGGTTCTTTCTCTTTTTCCTTCTCCATAGAAGTAATTGGACGAGAAATGGGTTCTTTGAAAGTTTTACCACTACGAGTAGTAATAACCTTCAATTCTCCTTTCGGGTTTACGATGGTATCACTAGGAAGACCAACCGAAGAAGAGTGCTTACACATGATAGCTTCAAACATTTTAGCCATACGGTCTTCAAACTTACATTGCCTAGCATCCGCTTTTAACAATTCTTGCTTAATCTCATGTTGACCTTGCTCCATTTTTTGTTGATTTTGTTGGAGTCGTGTGACATTTCCTTCCATTTTATTAGCATGAGTTTTAAGTTCATTAGCAAGTTCGTTTTTAAGCTCGTTTTTCAACTCGGATCTTAAGCTAACCATTTCACGTTGCATTTTGTCAAACTTAGCATCATTAGCCTTTGCATAATTCAAAAATTCTCCTTGAAGATTTTTGGTGTGATCATTTTGAAAACCTTGAGTCGATGTTTGAAAATCACGGTTTTGGTTTTGGTTTGAAATTTGCCCATTTCCACTTTGATAATTACCTTTGTTATAATTCCTTTGATTTCCTTGGTAATTTCCACCTTGGTTGTTGTTGCGATAATTATTAGCATTTTGATTTGGTGGAGCTTGATTTTGGCGGGAACCTTGAACGATTTGGTTATAAGTTCCCGTGGCTACAAAAGCATTCGAAGTGTTACCATCCGCGGTAATGCACTCGGAAAGATCATGAGTTCCACCACACGACAAACAACTCTTAGAAACCGCTTTAACTGAAGCGGAGTTCGAAGCTTCTTGAGCTTTCCAATGGGACATAAGGCTAGCAAATCTTTCGAAAAATCGGTTTTCTTCATTTGCTTCATCATGTAATGCATTGATACTACGAGACGATGATGAGCCCATTTTGGCAACACTCGGTGTGTGACGAGGGCTATAAACCTTAGACCTATTCTCAATTATGACCAAAGCTTCTTCAACCGTTTTACACAAAAAATTACCACCCGCGGCGGCATTTAAATAATCTCTTTCATGATCATTAAGTCCATTGTAAAACGTGTCTATTTGGTGCAAATCGGAAAAACCGTGATGAGGACATTCATGTAACATCTCCTTAAACCTATTCCAAGCCGTAGAAAAACTTTCATTTGATTCTTGTGAAAATTTAGAAATCTCATTTTCAAATGCGTAGTCTTAGAGGGCGGAAAAAATTGGTTCACAAATTTCGAAACGAGATCCTTCCACGTCAATATAGAATTGGGTGGCTCTTTCTCTAACCAAATTTTAGCGGGCCCCGCTAAGGAATACGGAAAAAGCATCATCTTAATCGAGTCATTCGAGACATCCTTAAATTTGCACCTGGCGGTAAGACGATTGAATTGGCGGATATGGTTGTGGGGATTGTCCTTCTCATCACCACGGAATTTGTTGTTTTGGATCATGGACAACAAACCCGTTTTCACCTCAAAATTCTCCGCAAGGATTGCGGGAATCACAATAGCTTCTCCAAAACCCTCGGTGGGTGCTTGAAGTAACTCCATCATAGTTCGATTCGCCATGGTAGGTGCTTCTCGTACAATGGGTTCGTCAATAGGAGACTCCTCACTAGAATGAGTTGGAGTGGGAGTTTTGTTCTTTCGTTTACGTGCACGTTTTGCTTGATTACGAGTGAGCATAAACGTCACATACAACGTGGAGACAAGCAAAGAAGATTCTTTTTGGTATTTTGTGTTTTTTCAATTTTTTTGTGGTTTTTGATAGTATTAACTTTTTGGGAATTGGTGAAATGTATTAAGTAAACAAAAAAGTCCACAAATCTCCTCCTTAATCAAATCTCTTGATTAACGAAGCCTCAAGGAATGAAAACTGTCACGTGGAGTGAACGCCTTCGATGACTTTAGAACGATGGTGGAACACCAAATCATTCAAGAGGGTTTAATCAAATAGAAACCAAGAAAATATATATGATATGTAATAATACTTTGGGCGGCAAAACCCTCGATTCACTCTCAAAATCAAATACGCACAAGCAAGCGGAGGAAACGAGGCGGCGCGAAGCACTTAAGAGCCTTTTTCCTTTAGGTCGTGAAATACAACCGCCTTATACCCACCTTATAGTTTGTATTATCAAGATCAAGCTTCACGAAAGTATTTATCTATTTTTGCCTTTTTCTTTGGTTTGAGATTCGAATAAAATGATCGAGTGATGAAATCCCGAATAAAGGTTGTGATTGCTCACGTATTTGGAGTACTTGTGTATTTATTGTTCTACGTATACAATATATTAATAATATTCACACAAAAACCAAAAAACGATAATACGTATTAGTAGAGTGCTACTAATACAATTACTATTATGGCTAATATAAAAAACAACAATGTTCAATCAAAACACAACACGCCTCCCCGGCAGCGGCGCCAAAAATATGATGTAGCTTTTTGTACACCTTTAGGAAAAGGATGACAAAATAGTGGTAAGTATTAAGGAGCGATTTAGGAAAACCACAAGTTATGACCCTTAAGTGGGGATCGTTCTCTCGAGGAGGCACGTGTGTTGTGTAATGAATTGATTTGATTGATGATTTTATTAACAAGAAAAGAGAAGAGAAAATGACGAAGACGAAAAAAAATAAAAATTAACAAAAACTACTACTAGAAAGTTAAGACGTAGAAACGTAAAAAAACACAAAAATTATAATTTTAACCTAAAAATTTCTAAAAATTACTAAAAATCCACAATAAGATTCTAAGAGTTTACAAAAAATCCAAACTTGCTAAAACCTTTTAATTAATTAAATAATGACTTTTTAATGCTAATTAAAGCCCTAAAAATCACTTATAATTATTAAAAACCCCAAACAAGATTTTATAGTTTGTAAACCTGATAAATTACCTAATTAAGCTAAAAACTATTTTTAAAAATTTTAAAACCAAATTAATCTATTTTTAAACTCCTAAAAACTATTAAAATATATTAAATCTTAAATTAATTCTAGAAAATAAATGAAAAGTCCTAAAAAGATTTGGAAAGTTAAAAAGTTCCTAATTTAATGTCTATAACCTAGGAAAAATGAAAAAAGTAGAAAAAAACAAACTTTGAATTTTTACCAATAAAATAATATTAAAATAATCTAAAAAAAAAAGTTTAAAAATAAATTCTAAAAAATTACCAAAAATCCTAAATATTGTAACTAGAACAAAAATGTAAATTAAAATTCCTAAAACCTTTTTATTAATTTTATATTAATTTTTAAAGTTGTTTAAAAACCTTAAAATCAAATAAAATTAAAAATAAGACTTTTTGAAAACTTAACTAAATGTAAACCTCAAATATATAAATTAAAACCTAAAAACTATTTTTTTGGATTTTTAAAATACTTTTACTATTTTTAATTGACTTTCTAAAAATAAAACTTAAAATAATCCTAATAAATAAAATAATAAAGGGAAAAGTAATATTTTTAAACAGAAAAGTCTAACAACCTAATATGAACCTAAGAATAATAAGCTAGACCAAATAAGCTTAATTAATAAGCTGAAATAGACCAAATAAGCTACGGCTTATTTAAATAATCACAACACAAAATGACCTTAAGTATAATTCGAAATGAAACATAAACGTAAAAAGGTCATCTAGATCACTGGTTAACACGTACACTCCCCCAACGAGGGGTCCCGTGTTCGAGTCCAGGCAGGGTGCACCTTTTTGCAAAATTTTTCTTTTTTTTTCATTTAAAAACCAAACTAGTTACACTTGTAAAGCTCTAAAACATAAACACAATCCAATTTGATCAAGATTAAAGCAAAGTTCAGGTCAAAAACGTGCCCAGTTGAGGATATGTTTCTGATGAACAAGTGTGATGTTTTCACTTGTGAAAGTAAATACCAAGAGGACTTGGTCTTTGGATTCAGTGGTATTTGTTGATGGACAAAGGCACCCCTACACTCTTTGGAGTGTAGGGAGTCGAAGGTAAGCAGAAAACACAAACACTTAGCACACAAATTCACAAAAAAAACATACAAGGGCAAATTCAAGTTGCTGAGATCCTTGTATGGGTCTGTGAGTGTTTATCACCAAGTTGTATGCACAAACATGAGTTTCAACCCCCTAAATCTTGCATACCAATCCACAACTTAGCAAATAAATGATCTCAAACCTATCTTAATCCTATCTACTAGCAAGGATCAAAGAATGATGCACAACATTCAAGAAAAACAAGCAGATAGTTGGGTTGGCAGATTTTTGCTTACTTTTTCCACTTTTTACTTGCAAACTGGTTCCAAACTTATACCAAGCTGATAAACAACTAATACACAACCTAATACTATCCTATAAAGTGTATCTAAACAAGTTTTAAGCACAATTGATGATTTTAACCCCTGCTTAAACCCTTATCCAAACACCCCTTAAAAACTAATTTTGGAAATTTTTCAAACAAAATCCCTGCTAAACCTATCCAAACTGATTTAAAACCTTCCTAGCATGCATATAACACTAAATAAACTTCATTCAATCCACATGAACACACTTTGCATGCAGTTTTAATCAAATCACATAAACACCATTTAAAATGAAAAATGAAAAAGGAAAAGAGTATTCTACCTTGAGGGACTTACATCCAAGTCCCTCAGTGACTGATGTCACCTCCAATATACTCGGGTATATGCAGAACCTTGATCAATTCAAGCTCAAACCTGAGAAAATGAAAACAAGCACAAAAAAAACTTTCTGATTTTACCAAAACTTCTTCCAAAAACCTTTTTACAACCTTGAAACCAATTGATACTCTTCAAAAACAGCTTCAAAATCACAAATCCAACCCTTCCTTATCCACTTTCACTTCAAAGGATGGTTTGGATTTCTGAATATTGAAAACTTTTGAAAAAAAAAAACTTTTTGAAACTCAAAAACACAAAGTGTTTCACAAATATGATATGGAACTCAGAGATTCTAGCCAAACAATTACCAACTTTTAAATAATGATAAAAGGAATTACTTTTATAACAAAACACCAAACTTTATATTAAATTAAAAAGGCATTACACAATTTGCTAGAAAATCTAGAACAAAAGAATAGAAACACAAACGTTTCTATTTATACAAACCTAGAGAACTATCTAGAATCTAGAATAAAAAATTACAAGAAAATTGCAATCCTAAACCCTAAAGGATGGAAATGCCAAGTCTGCCCTTTGGTCTTTGTCTTCATTCTTGGTCAAAAACGCCCACGTGAGGTTGCCAGCTTGTAAATTTAATCTTGGACGTTGGATTGAACTTGGGGACAAAGGAATCGCATCCAAACGTTAAACTGGTCGGGTCTTGGGATTATGGGAAAGAGACTTGTGCAGGGGAGGTACGGGGTGGGTCCCACAGCCCATGTGGTGGTGTCTAGTGAGGTGGGAAAAGGTGAGAGTGAAGTGAATTAGGGAACTGGACAAGATTAGGGAAAAACCCTTTGGATTGAGTCCAATTAGGTCTGGGGATTAGTAGGGTTCATGGGATATAAAAGAGGGGTTTTAATCTGTTTTTGGTTAATTAGATTTTTAAAAAGTTGTTTAGTGGGAAATCTTTGGTTGACTATTTTGACCAGGCTTATTAAATAAACCTGGTGGGTTAGGGTTACGGGTTTGGGTGATGTGGAGGGTGACATGTCAAGAGATGGTTGGTTGTTGAAGTCTAGTTGTCTGGCAGAAACACCCCCTGAACTCCTTTCCTTTGTTCATTTTGTAAAAACAGCATATAAACTTCTTTTCCCTTTATAAGCAAGTTTGGCAACTTGTCATTTTAGGCACAAGTAATTTTCATACTTTAAAACAAGGGCTTCTTATGTAAATTCTTCATTCTCCAAGGACTTATCTTGTAAATACTTCAAACTTGGAGGACCATTCTTGTACAAATAACATTTGGAGGGTCATTTGTGACAAGTTCTTCAAAGAGGAGGGACTAAATTTGCCAATCTTCAATTCTTCAATGGTCTTTTTGCAAAATTCCAAACTTGGGCCCGGTTCATTGTGCGGCTTCGTTTCCCGTGTTCGTATTTGATTGATTCTTGTGATCTTTTGCCATTTCCTCAATATCAGTACCTAAAAATACACAAGTAACAAACACGAGCATATATTTGGTATATTTGATGATATTTTGTGCATTTTAAGCCCGATTTGGACGATGAGACCATGTATAAAAGCAGTCTCATCATATTTCACGACCTAATTGAAAAAGGCTCTTAAGTTCTTAGCGCTGCCTTGTTTCCCCCGCTTGCTTGTGCGTGTCCCACCAATGTTCTAAATTCATCGAAGGCGTTCACTCCACGTGATCGTTTTCATTCCTTGAGGCTCTTTTAATCGAGAAATTGATTGAGGAGAGATTTGTTGATTTGAGTCTACGTAATACACAAAAAAATAAAAAAAAAATAAAAAATTAAAAAACAATCAAAAACCAATAAAATTGAAAAAAACAAAAAAACCGCAAAAAGAATCTTCTTTGTTACCCCACATTCTCTACGTTAGTGCATGCGCACTGGATCGAAGGATTATTCTATTTCTAGAGACGCTTCAAATAAACGCAATCGAAATCGAATGAATCGACGACGTAGATGGGAATAAGAAACCGATGTTCCTAATATCGTTGTTGAAGAGACCGTAGACGAGATGGCCGACAATCGTTTGATGATGGAATTGCTCCAAGCACCCACCGAGGGTTATGGAGACGCGATCGTAATTCCCGATATCAAAGCGAAGAATTTTGAGATTAAGAGCGGAATGCTTTCGTTGATAAAAGCTATGAAGTGTCGAGGTCGTGAGGCAAATAATCCTCATGATCATATTCGGAACTTTGATCGTCTTTTGGCCACGAGGAACTCTAAGAACGTCGACAATGATGTCGTCAAGCTTATGCTTTTTCCATACTCGCTCGATGGGTGCCGCCAAGGATTGGTACGAGAAAGAGACACCTAATTCCATAATTAAGTGGAAGGATCTTGTTTCTAAGTTCGTTAATCATTGTTTCCCACCATCTAAGACGACGTTTTTCAAAAACAAGATTACGAGATTTGAACAAAAACCGAATGAATCATTCATAGACGCGTGGGGTCGTTTTAAGGAATTGCTTTGGAAATGTCCTCACCATGGATTTCCCGAGTTACCCAAATCGATACGTTTTACAGCGGTCTTAGTTTTCAAGAACAAGATTCGTTGAATTCCGCCGCCAATGGCAATTTTTTGTGTAAAACTCCGAAAGAAGCTTTAATGATTATCGAAAATCGATCCAAGGTTTACCAACTCCGTAACACACGAGTGTTTCCAATTTCGCCAATGTTAGTAATTCTATTCGCGACATTGAGAGGGTTGATGCGAAATTCGACAAGTTGACGAATGTGTTTACGTCTATTGTCATCGAAATGCAAAAGATAGACGCTCCCGCTACGTTGAAAGCGGTTGAGGAATCGTGTACGTTATGTGGTGGACCTCATAATTATTACGAGTGTGTGGCTACTGATGGCTAAACGTTGAGTGTTAACGCGTTAAACAACAATTTTAAAAATCAAAATAACGCGGGTCCATCACAAGGCAATTATAACCACGGCAACAATTTTTTTCGAACCAAAACCGAAACAATTTTCAAGGAAACAATCAACAAAGAAATTTTTCGAATCAAGGAGGTTATATTCGTGGTCGTAATTTGAGTTGGCAAAATCGAGATAATAACAATAATCAAAACTCGAGTTTTCAAAACAACAATCAAGGAAACAATTTTTCGGATGCTAATAAAGGGAATTTTCAAAGAAACAATCAAAACCAAGGGAACTTTAATGCTAATCAAAATAGTTCGTCAAACTATTTTCAAGAATATATGAAAACGAATGAGGCTAATATGAAACATTTAGAGGGACAAATTGGAACTTTGAAAAACGACTTTTCCAATACTTTCAAAATCAAAACACAAAGATTGAGCAAGGACAAATTGACATAAAAAAGATGTTTTCGGCCATTATGAACAAGGCCTCGGGTGCGTCATCGAGTTCGTTACCTAGTGACACCGTTGCTAATACGAAGGAACAAGTTAAAGTCGTCTCATCTAATGGAAAAAGTCGTGTGATTACCCCAAACCTTGATGGATTTAGAGTTGTTCCTTCTTCTCAACCCTCAACTTCTAAGACGCCTTCTTGTTCTAAAGATGATGGGGTGAACGTGGCGACAAAAGAAAAGAGTGCATACCCTTGTGTACCTCGAGTTCCATCCACGGTTAAAAAAGAGAGCTTTATTAACCTCAGCCAAGTAACCCTTGATGAAACTTGTCCTTCGATCCTTCTTAAAAAACCCAAAAGGCATATGCCGAGAAAGGAAGAAGATCCGGGCCAATTTCTACTACCTTGTGATTTTTCTGAGATTGAGGGAAGTTTATCCCTTGCCGATTTAGGTGCTAGCATCAATCTCATTCCTCATTCTCTTTGGAAATTGATGAAATTGCCTAGTCTTACCCCCACGAACATGACTATCGAGCTAGCAAATTGTACACCTTTAGAACCAATTAGAATAGCCAAGGATGTCTATGTTAGGATTGGAAAGTTTGTTTTTCCCGTGGACTTCGTCATTTCCAATTACGAGTGTGACCCTAAATGTCCCATTATTTTAGGTCGACCCTTTTTATCAACGACTCGAGTCGTAATCGACGTTCACGGTGTGAAAGTCACTATGAAATATAGGGAGGAGAAAATGGTCTTTTTACGAGTAAATCCCATGTTTCAAATGATCATGATAAAACCGAGGTTTCAAAACCCGCTATTTCAAAATTTGACAAAATCAAAGCTCATACTTTAACGGAAAAAATGAGATTAGATGCATGTTTAGAAAGGATGAAAATGAACGGTTTTAAAGATAAGGATTTTAATGATAAAGAATACATTTACTTAATTCAAAGGGTATTCGTAAATTTATGGATGAAAAATCATTTTGGGATATATTTGGCGAACAAAGTGAACAACCAATTCCGAAGGGCGACGTAGTGCCATCACGACAATGACCCAAATAGACTCGGCTTCACCACCTTCGAAGGACAACGTCTTTGAGGCTTCAATTTAAAATTCCATTGAAGTGCCTCCATTTCCAAGCCCAACACCCGTTGAGGCTAAGGTTTCATCGACATCGATCCTCTCGTCATGGAAAAGTCACCTAAGCGTAGTCATTCGACTTGTAAGACCATGGGTGTGAGTTCTCACATCGACTCTTTCTTTGACGATGACTAATACAAGGTTTTTAGCCATGTATAAAATATTATCGTCCGATCTCATCGAATTGATTATTGGTAGAAAGTGCGACTCAATTGTTCTTGGTGGATAAAAGAAATGGTTTGGTTTGGTTATCTAATTTTAAACTAAAAGCAAATGATTGTCGTTGAGTAAAGTAGAAGCTTTTACAAAATTAAACTAAAAGTTGTTTAGAAAAAGACTTAAAACATAAAACTTTGTAAAACTATAAAACTTAAACAATCGAAATGCAAAACTGAATTCTATCAGAATGTACTAAATTCAAAACCATCGGAATGTGATTAAAACCAAGCCATCGGAATAATCCATGTGAAAGTCCATCGGAATGCTAATCTGAATACCCATTGAAATACAAAGTCAATACTGTCGGAATATGGTCTCATCGAAATGTTCCAGATCGGAATATACAAGCTATCAGAATGTTCCTGTCGTAATATGATTCTATCGGAATGATGACCAACCTATCGGAAAGTAGTTGACAAAATTTGGGCAGCGTTTCGACTTAAGGAAACCTTAAATCCCGTCGGAATATGCGATCGCAATGAACGATCGCAATCCCAGATCGGAATAAGGGGGATGGTACAAGTGATCGCAAAGTAGAACCCTTAAGGGTTATTGCGATCGAAACACGCTTCTCGTCGGAATGTTTAAACCCCCAATATTGCGATGCACACAAACTTAATCCGAAATTGGTGGCAAGCTGGAAACTCAATAAGCACATACAATAAGATACTTTCACCGACCTTAAACAACTCAATAAGCTTAAATTTGACAACTTTTAAAAACATGAAATCATAAACTTTATAAAAGAACCTTTAAAAAGACAAAACCTTTTTAATAATCCGAAAAGTAATAAGCTAAAACATGGAATAAGCCAATAAGCATAAAGAACTTATGGCCTAAACCAAATAAAAGCTTAATAAGAAGTAAAAAGATTAACCTTTTAACCACTTAAACATCAAATAAAATCAATCCGTATGGATTATGAATTTCGGATCAAAATCAAAAGTAAATCAAGAAATGTGGAAAGAGATTAAAGAACACAAACTTAAACTTAAACTCTTGATTAAAGAAACTCAAATAAAAAGATTAATGAAAGATTAAACTTAAAAGATTAAAAGAAAAAAAGATGAAAAACTTAGTGAGAGAAAGTTGGGAACTTTCTCTCTCTAAAAACTAGAAAAGAAAAAATTAAAAGTGAAACTAGCTAACCACCCTCCTAATGTGATTATGAGGGTATTTATAGGCTAAGTGGGAAGTGCATGTGTGGTGTGCTTCCTTCTTTCTTTTCTTCTCGACTCGATTTAATTCTTTGTCTTTTCTCGACGCCGTCTCGGGATTTGAACTTGTCTTTAATAATTTTCTTCTTTAATTTAGACTTGAGTTCTTCGACTTCATTAAACTTCCGTCTTTAGACTTTTTCTTCGATAAATCTTCAGAATAGATCTTGGACATCCGTTCTTTAAGCACTCTTGTTCTCTTGACTTCGTCTTTTTCCGTTTTCTTCGATAAAAGCCCGTGAAAGCCTATGTTTTCTTCCTTTTTCATCTTTTGCTCCTAAAACACAATACAAATAAAAACCACGCATAATTCCGACTTTTACGACATAAATTACACGTTTTGGTCTTGTTATTATTTGAAATAAGCGGTAAAAGGATAAGTGTTTTAACACTTATTAAATCCCCTTAAGAACAATGAGTCAAAAGAACAAGCCGTTGGAGTCTTTTTATTACTTTAGCTTTCTTTGTAAGCTATGTTTTCTAGTATATAAAGAAAACATAGGACGTAGGTTTAATAATAACTATCATTCACAATGTAAACCTAAAGTGTGTGTCGCACTAGACGTGGGATTCAATGTATACACGTCTAGTGATTGTTGATTATTAATATAATTAGCAATCCATGTGTTTTAATTCGTGTTCTTTCTTGTCTAAACACCTTGTCATGATCATTGTTCTTTTCCGCTATGTTATCATATGAACGATGATCAAACCTAGATATATGGTTCATAACCATTGAGCCCAACGATTATAGGGATCAACACTTGACCATTGCAATGCCCTCATGCAATGCATTTATTTTAAAGCACGGTTTACATTTTCCATTATAAATAACCCACCTTGGCCTTTATTAAATACTAAACATTTAAAGAAAATAAAAAGATAGAAACAAATCAAAGACTTACATTGGGTTTTGGCTGCCATGAACGTTTATCATCCTCAAGTTTCACGTTCCCCATACCAAGCTTAAAAACGAAATCATTGTTATTATAAGTTAGCAGACTAACACGAATTCATGTGGGCCAATTATTTACTTAGACTCCCTTATTTCTAGGTGTATCTCTTATATTTTATTTTTGTCTTGAATGATCACGAGGATGCATTGTTTGACGTATTTCGATAGTTATTTAGGCCGAAAATAAAGTGGATGATTTAATCAATAGTTAGCTAAAGGACAAAATCTTTTAAAACTGCTTCTCGGGACCTCATAAAGATCATATCTTGGCATAACTCGCTTCACGATTTGAGACCTTTCTCGGACTGATATTTGGCAGCGACTTCATACTTCAAATCTTTGAGAGACGTTCTTGACATTATGTTCTTCTCTTCATAATAGGAATTTCTTCACTTGAAGTTTTGAGAGATTCTTCATATTTGGACCACGACTTCTTCATTTTTCTCCCATCTTTATTCTGGACTTTGATATACAATGATCCGCCTCCTTTTAGGACTTGGATCTATTTATCCTCATACCTTGTTAGGGCCTTTTTGGATAGACTTCTCCATGATCTTTAGGGGAGTATTTGCTTTTCGTCGTGTGTGTCGATCCTTCATATTGATTTTCGATAAATGATTCTTCACATCACTTTTGGATCTTTAGCAACAAAATGTAGACGTCATGCCTTGTTAGGGCCTTTTCGGACTCGCCAATCTTCGCGTCCCGCTTCAATAAGTTATGCCTTGGCTATGAACTCTAATTAATACCGAGCAACTTTTAAACGATCTTGTGCTAGAAGCTACGTAACTTTTCAAATCGTACAACCTTATTTATTGCAGATAAATTTATTAGCAAGCGATGGGATAATAGGCTTATAATCAACTCACATAAATTCACGAAAGAATACCAAACTTATAATTGACTCTATCATCTCTCGTTCTCCATAATTCAAAATCTCAAGGAATGAGACTCGTGGATGCTTAGCCAATTAAATCAAAGTTTTGGGTTTTCGAGTCATCTATAGGATCTTGCAAACTCTTAGACTTTTTCAAGTTTAGAATTCGCATTTTAAAGTTACCTTGATAAAAAACTCTCTAGGATCAATTATAGGAACTTGCGAAAAGTTATTGTTCTTAACCTGTGAGAGTTAAGACTTTCGCGTTTTAAAGTTCCCTATATAAAAGTCTAGCAAAACTTGACTTAAACACGTTAAGGATACTAGCTAGAGTAAACTTAGATAAGCAAACTCGGGTTGAGTCAAAAGATCCACAACATTGAAATATTTAAAACCACTTTTATTAAACTTTATTCTAGCAAAGAAAGAAAATAACGATAATAAAGGAAAAAACTACTATACAACTAGGCCAAAATTGATTAAAAATTTTGAAAAATGTCGAAAAATCAAGTTTTCCGGTTAAAATGAGGGAAAATTCATGGAAAAGACCACTTACTTCGATAGAAGTCCCCCCTACACTTGATATAAACATTGTCCTCAATGTTTAAGCATGTGGGAGTAAACTCCCCTATACTTATGACATTGTGCACTTTGTTTAAGTCTTGCTAAGGAAAGGACAACTAAAGTGATTTCAATGTGAACATATAAGATATGAAAAATTGAATCACGACAGTGTAGGATAGAACCAGGAAGACGGGAACACGGAATCACGGTTCGTCAAAAGTCATCGAGGTGCTCTTTGAATCTTGAATCCCTGCACATAAGAAGAAACAAGACAACAAACACATACGGGGCTCCCCCTACACTTATTATGAAAGCGGTAAAGGATAGATCACGGGTCCCCTCACGAGAAGCGCTTGTTTTTGATAACTGAGTCACGAGCCTGACTCGAACCAAAACTAGTTCATGGGAAACGTGGTGAGGGATGGAATCATCTCATGAGAGATGTCCTCACCAAAGTAGATCTTCACGCGCTGGCCATTCCCCTTAAAGTTGGGCACATTTGGATGAGAAAGCTCAATGGTGCCATAGGGAAAGACTTTGGCGACGGTGAATGGACCAGACCAGCGGCTCTTCAACTTGCTAGAGAAGATCTTCAACCGAGAGTTAAAAAGTAAGACTTGATCACCAACGTGGAACTCTCAGTTCTTAATTCTAGCATCGTGGATGATCTTGGTCTTCTCCTTGTAGATCAATGAGTTCTCGTAAGCTTCATTCCTCAGTTTATTAAGCTCGTTGAGTTGAATCTTTGGAAGATCACCGGCTTTGTTGATGTCGAAGTTAGCCCACTTCAAGGACCAGTATGCCTTGTGTTCTAGCTTGATAAGGATGTGGCATGCTTTCCCGTACACAAGATGATAAGGTGTACAACCGATCAGCGTCTTATAAGCTGTACGGAAAGCCCACAGAGCCTCATCTAACTTATCGGCCCACGCGACACGATGCTCTCCCACAGTACGTTCAAGAATTCGCTTTAATCCATGGTTGGAAATCTTGTCTTGACCATTGGTTTGGGGATGATAGGCGGTGGAAAGACGATGATTGACACCATACTTAGCCATGACTCTTGCAAATTGATCATTGCAAAAATGAGTCCCGCGGTCACTGATTATAGCACGAGGAACACTGAATCGAGCAAAAAGCTGCTTCAAAAAGTTCACAACCACCCTCGCATCGTTCGTAGGGAGAGCCTTAGCTTCAACCCATTTAGAAACGTAGTCAACGGCTACGAGGATGTACTTGTTCCCTTTAGATGATGGAAATGGCCCCATAAAGTCGATGCCCCATACATCAAAGATTTCACATTCTTGTATGAAATTTTGAGGCATCTCATCTTTATGTGTGATCTTGCCTTGTCTTTGGCAAGCATCACAATGTTTAACCATGTCGTGAGCGTCACGATAAATGGTGGGCCAATAAAATAGAGTCGAATACTTTCTTCGCGGTGTAATTGGGACCAAAGTGACCACCGGTGGGTCCTTTATGGCAAGCGTCAAGGATTTGTACCGCTGTCGGCCCATCAACACATCGACGAATGACAAGATCCGCACATTGTTTGAAGAGGTAAGGCTCGTCACAGAAATAATGTTCAATGTCTTTAAATAACATTTTCTTTTGTTGGGACGTTAACCCTTCCTTGAGAATTCCACCCGCTAAGTAGTTTGCAATGTACGCAAACCACGGGGTGTCATCGAGATTTGGATTGATAGACATTAAGGACTCAAGGAGAAAAGAGTCATTGATCTCTTGGTTCGGATGATCCCCTTGATACGGATCCTCAAGTCTACTTAGATGATCCGCGGCTAGGTTTTCGGCACCCTTCTTGTCACGAATTTCGATTTTAAATTCTTCAAGGAGCAGAACCCAACGAAGAAGTCTTGGCTTTGAATCTTGCTTAGTCAACAAGTACTGCAACGCGGAATGATCGGTATACACGATGGTGGTAGAAAGGACAAGATAGGGACGAAATTTTTCAAAAGCATACACTACAGCTAAAAGCTCTTTTTCGGTAGTGGTATAATGCAATTGAGCCCCCGTCATTGTCTTGCTAGCATAGTGGATTGGTTGGAAGTGTTTGTTCACTCTTTGGCCCAAAACCGCTCCAATAGCAAAGTCACTAGCATCATACATCAACTCAAAAGGTAGCTCCCAATTATGGGTAGCCAAGACCGGTTCCTTAGTTAGCTTATCCTTAAGAAGATTGAAGGATTCAGGACACTCTTTGGAAAAGATGAAAGGAGTATCTTTTTTTCCAAGAGGTGGGTCATCGGGCGAGCGATTTTAGAAAAATCTTGGATGAATCGACGATAGAAGCCCGCATGACCAAGGAAACTTCTCACACCCTTCACGGTTGAAGGTGGAGGTAATTTGGCTATGACATCCACTTTAGCACGATCCACTTCTTTTGAGATTTTATGTCCAAGCACAATGCCTTCTTTTACCATGAAATGGCATTTTTCCCAATTTAGAACAAGGTGAGTGTCTTCACACCTCTTAGGCATGCGTTCCAAATTGGCAAGGAAATGAGAGAAAGAATCACCATAAATCGAGAAATCATCCATGAAGACTTCCATAGTTTCTTCAACCATGTCATGGAAGATAGCTGTTGATGCAAAAGTTGGGTGATCCTTGCTAGACCCGAATTAGACTTAATTCGGGTTGGCTGGGCTCCGGCTCCTGCACCAAGTGAACTGTTTGGTTGGGATCCTGCACACTAAACAACACGCGTTAGGCTTACCGTTGGAATGTTTCCCACGATTAGACTCCGGCGTGAGAGTAAGTAATCGGTTAGGGTTTATATGAGTTGAGAGTATAGAACGCAATACCTTTGTGGAACCCTTGGGATTCCTTTTATAGGGAGTGAAGCCCTAATGGGCTGTCACTGATGCTTCGGCCCCAAGGAAAGGATAAGCACCAGAATTAGATTGATTGTTATCTTCTAATTATGGTGAGTGAATATCCTCTCCTTTGGGATGATTCATATTCAGAGATAGAATATGATTCTGTCTAACCATGTACCGGCCATGCCAGGCCGTGGGTCGCACACGTGTGTGCGGTTACTGTTCATCCAAGCCCATAAGCTTAAATGACATTATTCCCACCCATCTTTGATGGACCGGATACGGGTAGTAACCGTGGGCCGGGTTCCTGACCCGGCTGGGGACTATACGTCATCATGTCCCCCCCAGTCTAGTTGTTACAGTCGTAGGCGTAACCTCTAGACTATCAAGATGCTCTCCGGACATACCAAGAAAGACCTAGGGAATGAGAAATATTGAAAATTTTTCTTTGGCCGCACGTGGCTGCCCGCCGTAGGAATATTATTCTAATAACACCTCAACCGCACGTAACGGCCGAGACAAATTAAATGTAGCATTGAATATGGTCTTACGTAAGACCGCATAACCCGACACAAGAATAAATGCATTAATGGTAGTCAACTGGTCAGCCGCACTTTTGCAAAAGTGCACCATTAATGACCATCATTGAGCCACGTAAAACTGCCAAGAAGTGACCCGTGGGCCCCTTCTGATTTTGCAGAAGTGTCAGAAATCCCATCCATTAGATAGGCGTGGTGGTGTACACGTGTCGAACATCCACGTTACCTCGGAAAGCGAGGCAACCCTATATAAGAGTTGGTGTGTGTGTTTGTTACACACACAATTCATCCTTCCTTCCGCCATTGTTATTTTCAAGCTTCAACCTCCAAAACTTTGCCTTCGATTCCACGGATTCCCTCCGCCGCAGGTTAGATCATTACGCCTTTCAAAACCTTTCTATAAAACATGGTAAAGAACAACCCTCTTATCACGGATGTCCTTGTTGATCCCAAACCTAGATCGATTAAGCTTTGTGTATACGAGATTAGATCAAGTACTACACGTAGAGAAACCTTTGCTTATGTATAAAGTAACAAAGTGTTATGCGGAATTAACACTTGATCTAAAACACAAAGATGTTAAACAAACTTTCACTTGTATTAGAATGATTCTTGTTGATTACAATGAAAGAGCTTAACAATCGAAAACTTATGAAAACTGATATATGACTTTAACCTAAAAGACCTTCTTTTATAGAACAAGAAGTCTTGTACAATAAGCTACGAATCAACTATTCTAGGTAAAGATAATAATAGAAAATACAATGTTGTGCTTATCTTTACCATACATAAATAAAGAAACAAATAAACAAAAGATACGTATGAAGATATTCCATCAGTGTCAATCTTCAAGGCTGTCAGCGTTGACTTCTTCAATGTCAACGCTTGGCTGTCAGCGTCCAATGTCTTCTTATCAGCGTTGACATTCTTCTTATCAGCGTCTAGTGAACTGACCCATATTTTATTCCCAACAATCCTCCCCTAAACTTGATATCCATTCCAATGATCAAGTTTCTGAATAAATACTTAAGACTTAGGAGGAATCTTGCAAAAACTTCTTATGTTGGTGATAAACATATCTGATCAAGTCCTTGGCCACGTCACTAGTATAATCAATCTCCAAGGGTGTCTCTAGCATCTTCTCCAACACTTCTTTGGACAAGAAATAGTCAGCATCCACAAGTAAATACTCTGAAAACTTTGTAGAGCTCATATGAAATACACCACAAGTAGAATATAGCCTCCAATGAAGATTACTGAGATCTTCTTCAAGATCCTTCCAAATGGCAGGATCTGCTTCTTTTGGACCACACAAAGTCATAAATGTGTTCCAAAATCTTATTCCATTTGCTGAAGTAGGTGCTTCAGCAGTATACTTGGCCTCTATTAATCTCCATAGATGCACCAAGTCTTCCCTGTCTATGCTTGCAAAAATAGAAATAACTGAAGTGAAAGTATGTACCTCCTTTCCAAATCTGCCAATCTTCCAAAATCCACACTCATCTACATCAAAACTGATGATTGGATTTCTGTCATCTAGAGGTACTACATTTACCAAATCTGAAGCTTCCAATGGAGAAAGCTTGAGATGCTTCCTTATAACACCTTCAGTTGGAAAATACACATCCATGTCTTTAGGAAATTGGAAAGGATCTCCTTTCTTTACTGGTCTTTGAGCAATCCTCATTTCCTTTTGAATCTGCATTTCCTCAGCAAGCTCTTGTTTCCTTTCTTCTGAAAGAAACTTGTAGACATTCTGTTCTTGCACCTTCCTCCAAATAGGATGTGCCCTATACTCTAGCTCCTCAAAAGATAAGGCCAGTAACTTCTTTGATGTCCAATTAGGCTGATGACATCTAAGCAACTTATAGTACAACTGCCTTCTATCTCTTTTGAGCCAGGTCTTGACCTCTTGTGCATTAAACCTCATAATCACCTTTATGTCATCTTGTACCCTAAGAAGTACTTCCAACCCCCAAATTTGATCTGATAAACTCATACCTGGGTTGTCCATCACCTTGTCTTCCCAAGCATGGTACATTCTGGTGATTTCTGGTAGGTCCCAATCAATCTCATTCTTCAACTCACTCAACCTTTCCTTTGCAAGCTCATCCCCATATTCAAGCCTTTCTGGATCTTCAATAATTTGAATACTTGAATCTGAGCTATCACCTTCTTTATCATCACCACTTTCTTCCTCACTTTCAGAAACAACAAATGGTGATCTTCTACTCCTCTTTAAATCTCTTTCCACAAGTTGTGCAGCCAACTGTTCATCAAATGCTATTTGTGCTGCATCTTTCTTTGGAACATCTTCTTCAATCAAAATACCTTTACCTTTGTCTTTTGGATCAATAATTGGTAAAGTAGAAGAAGAAACCTGTGTGGACACATCTTTGATGATTGTTGATGGCTGGAATACATCAACACCACCTGCAACTTTGTCAGCGTTCAAGTTGCTCCTATCAGTGCCACGATTACCTTTGTCAGCGTCCAAACCAGTATCAGCGCCCAATGTTTCTTTGAAAGTTCCTTCCAAGTTTAATGGTGTCACCTTGGATGTATCAATAACTGGGTACTTCTTCAAGTTTGTGAGAGCTTCAGCAACCTGTAAAGATTCACTAAATTGTGAACTCTTCTCTGAACTCTTCTCACTAGCTGTGTGAATCAGCTCATCCTCCTCATCCTCTTCATCCTCCCCTTTGGAAGATTCCTCCATTAGACTCCTGCTACTTGGATTCTCCAAAACAGTTACTCTCTCCCTCAAAACTTGGAGTTCACGTCCCTGTTTGTTGACAGTTTGTACAAGACTGACATTTTGCTTTTGCAAGCTAATGACAGCCGCCGTCAATTCAGTCATAGTCATAGGTTCCAATCTGCCCTCAGCTAGAATGGGGATTTGACCTCCCAAAATAGGATCATGGGGCATGGATGAGGTCTTAATGATGTTGGGACTGTCTTGACCAGCATCTAAGCCTGTGTCAATAGCCCCAGCCTCACCCATTTCACCAGCCACACTTGTGGAGGTGGTTCTCTCTGCTACAAGGCTAGGATCACTAGAGGAGAACACTCCAGTAACCCTTTGGCGTTTAGTCAACCTAGATTGTAATGGGGTGGAAGATGAAGTAGATTGTGTGGGTGTGGGTTGGTTAAGGAGTGTTTGGGATTGTTCAGGGATTGTATCAGTGTTGGGATTGGCTGTGTCAGCGCCCACATTTTGAGTGTCAGCGCTGGGTTGGTCAATGTCCATGTTTTCTGGTGAAGGTGATGGTTCATGAATAGGCTCAAGTTGGGGTTCAGGGTCTGGTTGTGGTTGTGGTTGTGGTTGTGCAGCCTGAATTACTTCAAGCATGGGTTGGGTAAGAGGTATGGATTCATTTGTGGAGCTCATTTTAGCAAAAATGGTTTTCTGTTGTTTAGGGATCTCATAAAAAGTGTCATGATCCCTAGAACAATACTCTTGTAAATCAAAGACCATTTGCAAAAATCGAGGGTAAGCCAAAGTCATTTTACTTCCCTTGTTTTTACACATCCCTTCAAAAATCATTTTTGAAAAATTATACTTAAGCCCACGTGTTATACAAACCAAAGCACTTGCAATTGACCTGTTTATTTCATTAAAAGAAGTACATTTTGGACTTAAGCATTGTAAAAGGACATGTATCAAATATTTCCAGTCAGAGGGAAATTCCTGCTTATGATATTTATTCAAAGTGACATCAGCAGGAATAGGATAACCCAATTCCCTAAGACCTTGTTCTATTGTCGCAATGGCAAGAGTAGTCACACCATCAGCGTCATCAAGACGCAAAGCTTGGCGAACCAAAGCTTCAGTGACCACCCATGTTCTTCCATGAACAGTAGATGTTAATGTGGTCACTCCATTAGCTGTTGTGGAACAAGCAGTGTTCCAAAACTGTCTAATGTGTGCGAAAGGGACTAATGGTGTATGAGAAAGTGCATACCTCAATGAAGATGCATTTAAAAATGCCACCATCTGTGAATACTGAGGAAACAAATCCTCATCAGCAGTCAAGTATGCTACCATATTGTGTTGGCTCTTGAACTCCAATGTTAAATTCTTTGAGTTGAATTTGGGTGCCATGTTTGAAAGCTGTTTAGGTTATGTGTGATGGGAAAATCCTAGGAGAAAATGTTAGACAAGAAAATATGAATACCCAGAATAAAAAGATTAGCCAAATTTATAGGAGAGATGCATGATTTTGATTGGTCAAAAATGAGGCGGTTATATTCAAAGAGTAATGATGAAAATCTTGAATCAAATATAACTTATCTCATGCATTAATTAAAAGTAACTTCTCCCCAAAATTACGGCCAAAGATTAGTCAAAAATAACAACTGGGTAGGGCCCACTAGGTGTCAATGGTCAAATAAAGCCCATCAGCGCCCAACGGCTATATTTTCTTGTCAGCGTTTGCCTAAAGCCTTGTCAGCGTCACGATTGGACGTAACAGCGTTTGGAGAAAAACTTGTCAGCGTCTAAAAAAAAATATTTAAAAAGAAAAAGACCTTAACAAAGTAATTTATCCTAAGGGAAATATCTTACAAGTTGATAATAAATACTGGGCGGCAAGCACTGTCCATTTATACACACTTGCATAAGCAAGATAGACATAAATGTCCTCTAGAGTCCCTTGCTAACCAAAATACTTACCAACAAAGTTATTTCATAAAATTCTTTGTAACTCCCAGGTAAACCCATATCCAAAGTATTCCCAAGTCTCCCATCAGACCACAACCAATTCTAGGCCAAAAGTGTCTTGGCAGCATGCATAGTTTATTAACTTTGCATGCTACAGTGCCTCATGGTTTAGTAAAACTAACCCATACTCACCTGTGGACACAATCTAGAATTGTGATAAGAGTATTATAAGAATACCCAAGAGTCCTAAAGGTTCCTTAAACCTCCCCTTAAACTATGATACATGAGTTCTCAAAATATATATGAACATTAAAAATTTATGTCAAGATAGGAATATAAATATTCCAACCATCATCCATAAACAAAACATGTCCAAATAGCTCTTCAAAGATCCATAAGCAACTCTGTATCCAATGGCATAAAGCTACCATTACCTGCACAAAAACCACAAAACTAACATTTGTTGCTGACAGCGTCCCGACAACACTTATCAGCGTTGAAGGAACTCTTGTCAGCGTTAGACAATAATATCTCCAACAACGGCAAAATAACACTTGACAGCGTTGCATTTACCTTTGTCAGTGTTAGAAAAATAATGTGGAAAATCTAAATCATCACAAAGACCAATAACAATGCATTATCCTGTACATACTTTTACAAAAAGATTCCAAAAACACATATTAAGTGAGATTAACCATTCCAATATTTGTTACCAAATATTGAAATCTTCCAGCATCAAAAGGTTTAGTTAATAAATCAGCCACATTATCTTCTGTGTCTACCCTATCTGGTTGTATTAAACCTTTCTCAAAGCAATCTCTTATAAAATGATGTCTAATTTCTATGTGTTTGGTTTTAGAATGATGTACAGGATTTTTAATAATGCATAAAGTACTGTTATTGTCTACAAAAATCTTGGTATGCATAAAATTATACCCATAATCCAACAGCTGGTTCTGAATCCATAAGACTTGTCCACAACAAGCAGCTGCTGCAACATATTCTGCTTCAGTTGTAGAGTTTGCCACCACTGTTTGTTTCTTGCATTGCCAAGATATTAATCTGCTCCCAAGAAATTGGCATCCACCAGTTGTGGATTTCCTATCAAACTTGTCACCACCATAGTCACTGTCTGAATATGCAATGAGGTCCAATGGAGAATCTTTTGGGTACCATAATCCAAGATCTGGATAACACCTTAAGTACCTAAAAATTCTCTTCACAACAAAAAGGTGACATTCTTTGGGAGTCACTTGATGGCGTGCACATGCACACACAGCAAACATGATGTCAGGTCTTGAGGCTGTAAGATACATTAATGAGCCAATCATTGATCTATAGTGCCTAACATCCACATCCTTTCCAGCTCCAATTTTTCCCCAAGGGTGTTGTCTATCCATAGGAGTGGAAGCCTCCTTTTCATGTGGAGAAAAACCATATTTCTTCAAGATTTCAGCTACATACTTGTCTTGGGAGATGAAGATACCATCTTCTTTCTGCTGAACTTGTAACCCGAGAAAGAAGTTCATCTCACCCATTGCACTCATCTTGAATTTATCTGTCATGAGCTTGGAAAATTCCTCACTCATTTTTGGATCAGTAGACCCAAAAATGATGTCATCAACATAGACCTGCACAAGCAACACATGTTTTCCTTTCTTCTTTGTAAATAGTGTCTGATCTATGGTGCCCCTCTTGAAACCATTTTCCACCAAGTAGGTGGACAATGTACCATACCATGCTCTTGGGGCTTGATGAAGTCCATACATTGCTTTCTTCACTCTATAAACCTTGTCTGGATTTTCAGGATCTTCAAAACCAGGAGGTTGCATGACATATACTTCCTCAACAATTGTTCCATAGAGGAAAGCACTCTTCACATCCATTTGGTAAACAGTAAAATTCATACAAGAGGCATAAGCTAGAAAAATTCTTATAGCTTCAATTCTTGCAACTGGTGCAAAAACTTCTTCATAATCAATTCCTTCCTCTTGTGTATATCCCTGAGCTACCAAACGTGCCTTGTTTCTGACCACAATGCCTCTTTCATCTTTCTTGTTCCTTAGAACCCATCTTGTCCCAATTGGTCTCACATACCTAGGACAATCAACCAGCTCCCAAACATCCTGTATAGCAAATTGGTGAAGCTCATCCTGCATTGCTTCCACCCAACTTGGTTCTTTGAGAGCATCAAAAATCTTCTTGGGTTCTTCCTGTGACAGAAAACAGGCAAACAAACATGCTTGTACAAGAGGGGTATCAACCTTCTTGTGTATATTGGCAATAAATCCACCAAGACCTTGATGGGATCTTCTTGTCTGAACTGGAGCCATAACATCACCAATGATTTGAGATGTGGGGTGATCCTTAGCTGTGGAAGTGAGAACTCCTCCTTCAAAAAGTCTGGTGTCCTCAATTTCACGCTCCATGTTGCCAATATCTTCTTCAGATTCTTCTTGATCAACAGAAATCTCTTCATGGACATTAGAAGGTCCACCCTGTTCAAAATGGGAAGAGAAAAGATGTGCAAAGGTGTCATCAAACTCTGAACCTTGCTTGTCAGCGTTAGGGCTAACAATGCTTGAACTATTGTTGTCAGCGTCTGATCCATCAGCGTCTGAATTGCTCTTGTCAGCGCTTGATTTCCCTTTGTCAGCGCCTGAAGAAGTATGCATGTTTGTAGTTGGTGGTATCTGAAAACCACCATTATCTTTTCTAGCAGTAGCAGCAGCAGCATAATACTCATCTGTCCATATAGGAAGTGTAACATATTCTTGTGTGGGAGATGATTCAACTGCTGGTGGTCCATCCTCCTTAGCAACCTGTATACCTGAAATATTACCAATTCTCTTTTCCAAAACACTTGAAGTTACCTTCACAATGTCTGGATCAGTAACAGGCATATAATTTAAAGCTCTAGATAAAGGTTCTAAGTCAAACAACCAATTTGGACCACTCTCAGGATCACTAGGTTTACTTTCTAAAAACCTAACATGTACCTTTTCAAGTATACGTTTTTCCTTTTTAATGTAAACCCTATATCCTTTACTCTGCACTGAATAACCCATGAAGTAGCCTTCATCACCTTTTGAATCAAATTTACCTAGGGCCTCACTAGTTTCAAGAACAACTACATGACAACCAAAAGGCTTCAGAAAACCAATATTTGGCTTCCTTCCCCAAAGTAATTCATAAGGTGTCTTATTATGTATCTTGTTGACCAATGCCCTATTTTGAACATAACAAGCTGTGTTAACAGCTTCAGCCCAAAAGGCTATAGGAAAGTGGGCATCAGCCAACATGGTTCTGGCTGCTTCAATAAGGGTCCTATTCTTCCTTTCAGCAACCCCATTTTGTTGTGGGGTTCTAGCTATGCTAAACTGCCTAGTAATCCCTTTCTTGGCACAAAAATCATCTAACAACTGATTTCTAAACTCACCCCCATTGTCACTTCTAATAATTTTGACCTCATTACCATTCTTCTTTTCAATTTGGGTAATGAAATTAATCAGACTTTGGGCAGTTTCACTTTTCTTGGCTAAAAAGAAAGTCCATGTAAACCTGGAGTAATCATCAGTGATAACAAAACAATATGATTTACCCTTTAAGCTTTCTATATTAGTTGGACCAAAGAGGTCCATATGCAATAAGTGAAGTGGTTTAGAACTAGAGTGCACCTGTTTAGACCTGAATGAGACCTTGTGCTGCTTGCCCTTAAGACATGCAACACAAGAGTGGTCATTGTGGAAAGCCTTTTCAGGCAAACCATCAACTAAACCAAGCCTCACAAGTCTATTGATATTCTTAAAGTTTATGTGCCCTAATCTCTTGTGCCAAAGATTACTTTCATCTACTGAGGCTTTAGCATATAGACATGACATTTTATTATTTATCTTAATTCCATTAAGATTCACATTATATATGTCTTTATGCCTTGGTGTTCTAAAATCTATGTATTTCTCTTCAGGGAGCTTATAATCTTTGCTTAACACCAAGCACTCAGTATCTGTGAAAAGAACCTTATTTTTGTTATCACACACTTGTGATACACTAAACAAATTATAATCCAGATCTTTTACCAAGAAGACATTCTCAAACCGTAGATTGTTGGTGACAAGGGTTCCTTTTCCAGTGATGGTGCCGTAGCCCCCTCCAAAGTATACCTTATCACCATCTTGAATAGGAGAGAAATTGGTCAGATAGTCTTCCTTTCCTGTCATGTGCCTTGAGCATCCACTATCCCAGTATCCATAATCATTGATCTTCTTCTGAATGCCCTGCACATAAAGAAAACACATTAGTTTTCTTTGGGAACCCAAGCCTTAGAAGACTTGGATTCATTTGGTTGTTCAACAAGAACAGACTTGGTTCTCATAACAACCCCATTTTCATCCCTGTTTGAATGAAATTCCCAGTTAACCCCAATTGGTGTTGACAATGCCTTTGAAATATAATGAAACCTGTTGAATGTCATAGAAATACCAGTAGAATTAGGGTTTTGGTCTTGTTTTGGTCTCCAAGTTAAGCTAGTAGAAGCTTTAGACCTATTTCCCTGTGGTTGCAAATACCTAGGTTTAGCAGTGTGTCTGTCAGCGCTGAAATTTCTCTTGTCAGCGCCCCGATTGCTCTTATCAGCGTTGAACCTAGGGTTTGCTACATGAACCCATTGCCTATTTGACCAGGTGTTTGACTTTTGAAAAGGTCTTAGGCCTTGTGTGTTAGACCCTTTAGAAAAGAATGGGGCTGGTCTAACAACTTGTGAACTTTTGTTCACAAAGGTATTGGGTCTCACAGTGTTTGACCTATGTTGACTTTTGTCAGCGCTGAAATGGTTCCTATCAGCGTTGACATTGGAAGCGTTGACACATTTGTATGCCAAATGTGAGAAGCTACCACATGTGTAACAGGCTTTTCTAGACATAGTCTTAGGTCTAGAAGCAAAGAAGCCTGTTCCATGATTACTTACTTGGCTTTTTGGTGACCTAGTATTTCTATACATCTCTGCATACTTAACACCAGGTTTTCTAAAAGTTTGTGGGCCAAGGTCAACAGCTTTGCCAGTGGTCGGGTGTGTGATCTTAATAGGTTTACGATCAATGGACTCATCAATTGGTATCATGTTTGGTGTGGGCTCATTTGGACTTTCACACAACAACCCTCCCTTAACAAACAAGGTGTGGTTAGCTTTCTTCCACTCTTCTAGGTCAGTCAGTTTTTGATTGTATTCCTCAACTGGGGAAGTCACTCTAGGTGGAGGAATGAATTCCTCCTCTTGGCATTCTAGCAAGCCAGTCCAAGATAAGTCCTTTGATTGGACACCATAGAAATCCCCAGCTGGTGGTGGAACACCAGTATAGTTATTCATCCCAATCCCACTCATATCCTTAGAGTCTCTTTGTTTACTAACACACTCTCCTAGGGATTGTGTGGCCTTATCAAATCTCTGGATTTTAAGACTCACATTATCTTTATTTTTGTTAGCCTCCTCTAACTGAGCTATCAAATCAAGATTAACCCTATTTACTATATCTTGAACATCCTTACTCTGATATAACTCATGTTTTAAGATATTTATTTGATCCTTTAAATCAAACTCCATTTTCTTATACTCAGCTACTGTCTTTTCTGTTTGGGTAAGAGCAATTTGATAATTAGATACTTTGCATCTTTCAGTACTTGCCTCATCTAATAATTTAACTATCTCTTGTTTTAGTTTTTCAGTATTTAAACGACAACCCTTAGAACAGAAAGCATCATCATATACCTCATTATCTGATGAAGAGGAGGAGTGTGCCATGAGAGCATATTCAACATGCTCTTCTTTAACTTCAGCAACCAAAGCTCTGTCCTCTTCCTCATTCTTAGCCATCCAGCTCCAATCCCATTCACCAACACCATCAATTTGTTGAACAGCAACCATGGCCTTGGGATCTGGGCTCTTAATCATTTGGCTTGAAGGCTTCCCAGCATCAGATCTTCTTGGAGATCTACATTCTCTCATAAAGTGCCCCATCCTATGACAGTTGTAGCACTCAACCTTGGACTTGTCAAATCCAGCAACATCCTTAGCATTAAAGGTCATCTTCTTCTTGAACCTTTTATTGAACCTGTTTGCTCTTAAACTTACAAGAGCCATAGTCCACTTGATGTCCATCTCTTCCAATTGTTCATCACTTATCTGCTCAAGATCTTCATATGTAATCCTTGAATCACTGGGCAAAGAAGCAATGAATGCACACACAGTATCTAGATCAAAACCAGCAGGTTTTATTCTATCAGCGCCATGATTGTGTGTGTCAGCGCTTGAGTACAAAGCGTTGACAGGATATGATCCAGCGCTGACAGACTGACATCCAGCGCTGACACCTTGAGATCCAGGGGCTGAATGTCCATAGAAGTTCATGGAATCAAATTGGCCTTCACTTTGTGAGAAGAAAGCCATGTTGCTGCTGGAAGATTTATTATCACTTTCCAATTGCCATTCATTCTCCAACAGTCTTAATTTGTTGAAGATGTCATCAAACCTTGAGGTCTTGTGGATATTATTGACAAGAATGGATCTTGTCTCAATCTTCCATACATCTCCAAGGCTTTTGAGAAAAGTAGCATTCAATTCAGGATCATCAATCTGTTTTCCCATGAAGGAAAGTTGACTTGTGATATCAAGAAGTCTACTTCTCACACTGCTGAGATTCTCATTAGGTTGAGCTTTAAAGACAGCATACTCATGTAAGAGTTGCTTCTTCTTCTCTTCTTTTGTGTCAGCATTGCCACCATGTGCTACTTCAAGAGCTTCCCAAAGCTCTTTTGCAGACTCAAAGCGTTTGTACTTGTGCTGATTCTCATGACCTAGGGCATGTTTCAAGATGTTCAAGATTTTCATGTCCACCCTCTTCTTGGCTATATCTTCAACAGCTACAGCTCTCCCATCTCCAGGCTTTTCTACCTTATCAGCTTCAGGACAATTAGGAACAGCTGTCCTTGTGGCAATTGCAGCAGTAATCTTTGCTTCTTTATCGAATGTGTTCCCATATTCGATAATCTCCCAAAGAGTGTAGTCATGAATATCTATGTATTGCTCAAAATTGGACTTCCAAATCTCAAAGTTCCTGGCATCAAACATAGGAATTTTGATACTAGGGTTTGAGAAGTTGTTTTGAAGCAAAGAAGCAGGTTGATCTGTGCCAGACATGATGTTTTTAGGGTTTTTAGGGTTTCTGGTGTTTTAGGGTTCTTGCGTTACTTAAAGATCAAAAGTTTCTCAACAAGCTCTGATACCACTTGTTGATCCCAAACTTAGATCGATTAAGCTTTGTGTATACGAGATTAGATCAAGTACTACACGTAGAGAAACCTTTGCTTATGTATAAAGTAACAAAGTGTTATGCGGAATTAACACTTGATCTAAAACACAAAGATGTTAAACAAACTTTCACTTGTATTAGAATGATTCTTGTTGATTACAATGAAAGAGCTTAACAATCGAAAACTTATGAAAACTGATATATGACTTTAACCTAAAAGACCTTCTTTTATAGAACAAGAAGTCTTGTACAATAAGCTACGAATCAACTATTCTAGGTAAAGATAATAATAGAAAATACAATGTTGTGCTTATCTTTACCATACATAAATAAAGAAACAAATAAACAAAAGATACGTATGAAGATATTCCATCAGTGTCAATCTTCAAGGCTGTCAGCGTTGACTTCTTCAATGTCAACGCTTGGCTGTCAGCGTCCAATGTCTTCTTATCAGCGTTGACATTCTTCTTATCAGCGTCTAGTGAACTGACCCATATTTTATTCCCAACAGTCCTTAACGTGATGTCGGCGGAAAAATACATCGACTTTCTGTCGAAGTATTACATTCCCGAAAGCGTACACCCCACCTATCCAGGTGAAGGTGAGGCAATTACGGATGCACCGACGGGAAAATAGGCGTGTACACGCGCCTATTTGATTCGGCCAACTACCGTATCCCCCTGTCCAAATTCTTGGTAGATCTGCTATTGTATTACGACTTACACATAACCCAGCTTCACTGCATAGGGGCGTGTAAAATCAATCAGTTTGAAATTACATGCCATACCTGCGGAGTAACTCCAACCGTGAACCTATTTAGGGCTTTTTACTTCCCCCAGCTAGTGAATGGGTGGCTATCGTTTAAAAAGCAACCCGGGAACGCCCCCATGACGTATATGATGCCTTTAGACTCCCTTAAGAACTTGTACGACCATTACTTCTTTGTTGATGAGAAGGTATTCCCTACTCCTTTCGTACTCAAAACCAAAGCACCCAAAGAGTTTCCGCCCAAAGCCAAAGACTATAGTAGATACCCACCGCACAGAATTCCATAGGGGATTTCTGGAACACTTTCTGTGCTTAGTAGGAATAAGTCGCCGCTACTTTGGGAGGTATGACTTATATCTGTGCTTCCTGACGGAACAGGGAGAGGGTAGGTTTACTTATACCTTGTAAATGTGAAATGTCATGCGTATTTGTAGAGCCGCACTAACCCGTGTATTTATAAATGTCTGCAGGAATGAATCTACACGAATTAATACGCCAGGGCGACCCAATGAAGGTACCTGAAGGGTTCCGCCCTCTGAAGGAGAATGAGCTTCCCCTGCTTGATGCGACCGAAGACCGCACCATTCCACTCGAAGAGACATCCGAGCAAAGATCAGATGGTGGAGAGCTACTATTGGAGGGAACCGCGACGCACAAGGAAGAAGACATCACTCAAGCCTCCGGGTCCCCCCCCCCCACCTCTAGAAAGAGAAAGACCACTAGGAGAGGGGCAAAGACGATAAGGGATGAGGCCGGGGCTTCGAATGCTCCCCCAAAGAAGCTTAGGAAGGATCATCCGCAGTACCAAGAGGGAAGTGGTACTGCGACTACCCAGGCCGACCCTACCCTGCACATGGAAGAGCAAGTCTGGCGAGCTACCCCTGTGAGTGCCGTAGCTCCTACACGTCCAGAACCTGCAATTGATACCACGTAAGTACCCTTCGCATACCAGCCGCACCATGTTGCTTGCGAAATAGAAAATGCTTAAACAAAATTTGCAATTTCAATAACAGGGCGGATCCATCAGCCGTAGCCCAAGAGGAAGAATTGGAGAGGAATCCATCCCCCGCACCATCGAACAGACCCCCTTCCCCTGCTGCGACACATGCCGAGGAACCACACCCCGAAGGGCCAGAAAATAGCCTGCGCCTAGCATGGAACCTCTCAAGTCTGACAAGGTTGGAAGCAGAATCTGAGTGTTCAGAATTCATCGAGCACATTACCCCACCAGCCCTTGCACAAGACTTAGACGAGTTGGATCATGAATCCCTTCTAGAGCAGTTCGACGTGTCGTCCGCGCATCAAGTGACGGTGGGAGCCGCTTTAAGACGCCGGTTGATCAAGGCCCTGGCTAATGTCAAGCGGGCAGACAAAAAAATAGCTCGCCGTGAGGCAATGGTCATGAAGAACGAGAAAACCATCGCGTCCTTGCAAGCAGCGCTGGTGATAGCCGAGGCTACAGTGAAAGAGCAAGCTCATCACGCCGACAGCCGAGACAAACGCATTGCCGAGCTCGAAGCCCTTGTAGCCGCATCGAATGCGAAGGTATGCTTTCGAAAATTTTATACATATACTCTTGCCTTGATTTTTTATTCGAACCAAGAAAAAGAATATATTATCCTTGTGATAACTCAAAGTTCTATATGCAGGTGTCTGCGGCCGAACCTTCCACCAAGGCCGTAACCGTACAAGACTTCAACATCGCCCAAGAGCGCGATGCGCTGAAGGATGAGCTAACACAGGTGCGGGCCAATTTGGAAGAGCAAACTGCAACGGCGGAGGATGAGATGAGCAAGATAGCCACAAGTTGTGTTGAAAGACTGTGTCCTCCCTTGCTATCCGCCATAGCTGGACGCAGGTGGATGATTGGGCAAGGAATGCGCCTCGCCGTAAGCAGGGCCATGGAAGCTCCGCACCTACTGCAAGCATTTGCCGGGGTCGTATCCGATGGAATCGACCGTGGTAGGCATGAGGGTTTGGTCAAGGCTGCAGAATTGATAGGTAAGAACGAAGACATCATGCAGCATCCATACCATAATCCCTCAGCTGCGGACAATATGACCGCGTCGATGAATGCACTGGCGGAAATCCAGCACCCTCTCCTGGATGAGCTTGAGGCACTTAAAGACGCTCCGAACGAGGCGATAATATCCCAGCTTATTGCGGAGCCCATCCCTTTGACCTTGCCCACTTATGACTCCGTATCAAAAACGATGAAAGGTGAAAAGCTACTTGCGGAGGCATTGGATGCGACTGCGATCAAGGCACAAGATGGGAAGGATGCTCGCGTGGAGGCCCTCCGTGCTCTGATTGAAGAAGGAAAGAAAGACATAGGGGAATTCCTACCCCCCTTGTAATTTATCAGTTGTAAACATTTGTGATTTATATTTGTCCGTGCATGTACACGGCTAAGACATGTGTGAAACAACTGTCCTTTGTATGTAAGTCCGTGATGACCACGGCCATTTTGTTATTTATTTGGAAACTTGTGTATTTTTATTTTGTTAAATACCGTATACCGGTACTGCATGACATCTCACGTCTTACACAAAAGGAAAAAAATACATTCAAGCCTATAATTTACTAGACATGCGACGTGCGTCTTTATTTATGCAAAGCACTACGTGAGTACGACATACGGAAACTTATCACAACGTCTTGTGAGTAAGGTGTCTAGTAAGGATACATGATCCGCGTCGCTGGGGTTGCATTCCTCTTACACGGCAAGTTAAATTAATAGGTTCACTTAATCCTCTTACCCCGCCTGGAGGCGTATAGTACATATACGGTGATTTGAATGAATGCATATGAATGAAACATGACATATTATAATAAGAACTAAAATTCAACAAAATCCTAGAAAATAATTTGCACAAAACAAGCCGTGAAGCTAGCTAGGCACCACGACATTTTATTAGAATGTTTACATTTTTTGTTTGAACAAGAATGATAAGTCCTATGCAACAAAAGAGGAACCTAGACAAAACATAAGAAGCAAAACAGATAGAGTACATGGATCTTCATTAAAGCCACATATAGCGAAGTACCCATGCGAAAGGCGTGGCTTTCAAAGATAGCACCTTTTGAGATTGGAGATGTTCCATGTGCGTTCCAGATCGCGGCCATCCATGTCACGTAACCTATACGCGCCTCATCCTAAAGCTTCCGTGACCTCATACGGTACCTCCCACTTAGGGCCCAGCTTTCCTGTATTCTCCGCTCGACTTGCTTCGTTAGCGCGATAGACATAATCTCCCGGTCGAAAAGAGACACCTTTAACCTTGGCGTCATAATAAGCTTTCATTTTAGCCTTGGACTTACCCTCATTAATGGTTTCTATCTCTCTTTTTTCCTCCAACAAATCCAGGTTGATTCGTAGTTGCTCGTCGTTCGTGGCGACATTAACCTCCGCCGTGCGGATGGTAGGCATTCCAATTTCCGCTGGTATGACAGCTTCAGTGCCGTAGGCCAATGCAAATGGAGTATCTCCGTTGGCTGTATTGATCATAGTCCGATGCGCCCATAGAACATGTGGTAACAAATCCACCCATTTGGCACTTCGTTCCTCCAGACGTGCCTTGATGCCGTTTCCTAAGCTTCTATTTGCTTGTTCCACAAGGCCATTTGTCTGTGGATGCTTAACAGATGCGAAGCGCCGTTTGATATTCAATGATGCACACCAGTCCTTGAATGGATTATCCGCGAACTGTTTATCGTTGTCCGAGATGATTTCTCCTGGCAAGCCAAAACGGCACACAATGTTCTCCCAAACAAACTTTTTAACTTGTTTGCTTGTGATGGATTTAACTGCCTTGGCCTCTATCCATCATGTGAAGTAGTCCATTGCGACAATCAAGAACTTAACTCCCCCCGCAGCTACAGGAAATGGTCCTGCGATGTCACTTCCCCACTTAAAGAATGGCCATGGCGATGTAATAGGTGTAAGCTCCTGCTGCGGATGTCGCGGCACTGGTCTATGCACTTGGCAATCACTACACTTGCGAATCATGTCGCGCGCGTCCCTGTGCATGGTAGGCCAATAATATCTTGTTCGTAAGGCTCGAGCTACCACGGATCGTGGACCTGTGATAGGTGTGTAAACACCCATCCTTTTTACCACTTAATTATAATAATAACCGAGCCAAAACGTGTATTTTATGTCTTTTATGTCGGAATTATGCGTGGTTTGTGTTTTTGTTGTGATTTAGGACGAAATTGTGAAAAGTGGAGAAAACACGGGCATTTACGGGCTTTTATTGAAGAAAAAGATGAAAGATGAAGTCGAGAAGTCAAGAGTGCAAAAAGAACGGAAGTCCAAGACCAATTCTGAAGATTTATCGAAGAAAAAGTCGAAAGACGGAAATTTACTTAAAGCCGAAGAACTCAAGTCTATTTTATTGAAGAATTAAAAGTCGAGTTCCAAGAAATCCCGAGCCAAAAGTCATTAAAGTCCAAGATTAAAGAAGATTTAAAGGCTTAAGGACTAATGGTGCAATTAACAAAGAGATTAAGAAGGAAGGGCCTAATGATGCAATTAAGAGAAAAGGAAAGAAGGGAGGAAGCTTCCTAAGCACCCCTTAATCCTCCCCTATATATAGATTAGATGTTAATCATTTTCATTTTATTGGCTAATAGTGACAATTAGTTCTTCCACTTTTAATTACCTTGTCATTTAAATACTCGTCAAATTTAAATAATGTCTTGCACCTTAATTACCATTTAATTTCCAGTAAGTTTTTCTTTTAATTCTTGTTAATCTTTATCTTTATTGTTCGTCTCTCATTCTACCTTTCTTAATCTTTGATTTTTATTGTTTATGTTCAAGTTCATGTTCTTATGTTCTTATTTTGATCAAAGTGGGTTTTGATTATCTTGATTAGTTTTGTGAGTTTTGTTGTTTTGGATTGATTGCTTATGATTAATAGATGTTTATTTGTTTGTTTGATTTAATCTTGTGGTTGATTTAGCTTTGTTTTGATTAAATTCGTGCATATCTTGTATCCCTTGTTCTTCGGTTCTTTGTTTCTGTTCTTTCCCAGGAGAAGCAGCCCAGCAATATTCTGGATAAAGGTTTTAAAAAAGGCTTCTTATTCGGAATATTCAATATTCCGAGTGGTCTGGATATTCCGCATAAGGGGTGTATTCCGCATAGGGATATATTCCGCATAGGGTCTATTTATTCCGGATTTTGCTAAATATTACGCATAGGGCATTATTCAGCATAAGGGAAATATTCCGCATAGGATATATTCCGCATAGGGCTACTTATTCCGGGTAGAGGTAATATTCCGAGTTGGCAGATTATTCCGCATAAGGCTATATTCAGCATAGGGGTGTTATTCCGCATAGGGGAATATTCCGAGTAAGGCCAATTATTCCGAATAGAAACTTATTCCGGATAGGTGACAGTATTCCGAATAGGTATGTATTCCGGATGAGGGTTTATTCCGGATAGGGGTAATTTCCAGCTTCTTTCATTTCAGTTTTTAATTTTCTTAATTTCGAGCTTTAATTTTCCCTCCTTTTTACTTAGTCGCACTTTACGTTTATTTGCCTTAGATTTGTTTTAGCTTTGCCTTAGTTTAAGTTTTAGTTTTAGTTGCGTTTTAAGTTTGCCTTAGTTAGATTTAAGTTTGCGTTATTTACTTTTAGTGCTTTTTTAATTTTAGTCAAGCTTTTAAATACTTGCCTTTTATTTTAATTAGACCTAGATTTACATTACTGCGCGTTTACTAATTGTTTTTGCACTTTTATTTTAAATACTACAACGACACACTTTTGTTTCACAAATGAACAGCTGAGTCACATAGTGAACCTAGATCAATTCGATTAGACCAACACAACGAACTTAATTTTTATACGGGGTAATCCGCTACCGGGGATTGGTAATCCCCGGCAACGGCGCCATTTTTTTTTTCATTTAATACGAGGCTTTTGACACCCCGTATAAAAATTAAGTTCGTTGTGTTGGTCTAATCGAATTTATCTAGGTTCACTATGTGACTCACCTGTTCTTTGGTGAAACAAAAGTGTGTCGTTGTAGTATTATAAAATAAAGGTGCAAAAACAATTAAAGTAAAAGCGCAGTAATGTAAATCTAGGTCTAATTAAAATAAAAGGCAAGTATTTAAAAGCTTGACTAAAATTAAAAAGGCACTAAAAGTAAATAACGCAAACTTAAATCTAACTAAGGCAAACTTAAAACGTAACTAAAACTAAAACTTAAACTAAGGCAAAGCTAAAACAAATCTAATGCAAATAAACGGAAAGTGTGACTAAGTAAAAAGGCGGGAAAATTAAAGCTCGAAATTAAGAAAATTAAAAACTGAAATGAAAGAAGCTGAAAATTACCCCTATCCGGAATAAACCCTCATCCGGAATACATACCTATTCGGAATACTGTCACCTATCCGGAATAAGTTTCTATTCGGAATAATTGGCCTTACTCGGAATATTCCCCTATGCGGAATAACACCCCTATGCTGAATATAGCCTTATGCGGAATAATCTGCCAACTCGGAATATTACCTCTACCCGGAATAAGTAGCCCTATGCGGAATATATCCTATGCGGAATATTTCCCTTATGCTGAATAATGCCCTATGCGGAATATTTAGCACAATCCGGAATAAATAGACCCTATCCGGAATATATCCCTATGCGGAATACACCCCTTATGCGGAATATCCAAACCACTCGGAATATTGAATATTCCGAATAAGAAGCCTTTTTTAAAACCTTTATCCAGAATATTGCTGGGCTGCTTCTCCCGGGAAAGAACAGAAACAAAGAACCGAAGAACAAGGGATACAAGATATGCACGAATTAAATCAAAACAAAGCTAAATCAACCACAAGATTAAATCAAACAAACAAATAAACATCTATTAATCATAAGCAATCAATCCAAAACAACAAAACTCACAAAACTAATCAAGATAATCAAAACCCACTTTGATCAAAATAAGAACATAAGAACATGAACATGAACATAAACAATAAAAGTCAAAGATTAAGAAAGGTAGAATGAGAGACGAACAATAAAGATAAAGATTAACAAGAATTAAAAGAAAAACTTACTGGAAATTAAATGGTAATTAAGTTGCAAGACAGTATTTAAATTTGACAAGTATTTAAATGACAAGATAATTAAAAGTGGAAGAACTAGTTGTCACTATTAGCCAACAAAATGAAAATGATTAAGAACTAATCTATATATAGGGGAGGATTAAGGAATGCTTAGGAAGATTCCCCCCCTCCTTCATTTTCTCTTAATTGCATCATTAGGACCTTCCTTCTTAATCTCTTTGTTAATTGCACCATTAGTCCTTAAGCCTTTAAATCTTCTTTAATTTTGGACTTTAATGACTTTTAGCTCGGGATTTCTTGGAACTCGACTTTTAATTCTTCAATAAAATAGACTTGAGTTCTTCGGCTTTAAGTAAACTTTCGTGTTTCGACTTTTTCTTCGAAAAATCTTCAGAATTGGTCTCGGACTTCCGTTCTTTTTGCACTCTTGACTTCTCGACTTCATCTTTCATCTTTTCCTTCAATAAAAGCCCGTAAATGCCCGTGTTTTCTCCACTTTTCACAATTTCGTCCTAAATCACAACAAAAACACAAACCACGCATAATTCCGACATAAAAGACATAAAATACACGTTTTGGCTCGGTTATTATTGTAATTAAGTGGTAAAAAGGATGGGTGTTTACACACCTATGAAATCCACTACACTTGACCATTGCAATGTCCTCATGTAATGCATTAGTTACAAAGCACGTTTACACTTTTCATCATAATCAATCCATAGTGGCCTTTATTAAAGAGATAGAAAACTATCAACATTCAAAGTAAAGAAATCAAAAGCATACCTTGGGTTTTGGAAATGTCATGAATAATCATCATCCGCAAGTTTTCACTTTCTCCAAACCAAGCTTAAAAACGAGATCATTGTTATTATAAGTTAGCAAACTAACACGAACTCATGTGGGCAATTATTCACTTAGACTCCCTTATTCCTAGGTGTATCTCTTATATTTTATTTTTGTCTTGAATGATCACGAAGATGCATTGTTGACTTATTTCGATAGTTTATTAGGCCGAAAATAAAGTGAACGATTTAATAAATAGTTAGCTAAAGGACAAAATCTTTTAAAACTGCTTCTCGGGACCTCATAAAGTTCATATCTTGGCATAACTCGCTTCGCGATTTGAGACCTTTCTCGGACCGATATTTGGCAGCGACTTCATACTTCAAACCTTGAGAGACGTTCATGAAATTATGATCTTCTCTTCATATAGGAATTTCTTCACTTGAAGTTTTGAGAGATTCATACTGGGACCACGACTTCTTCATTTTTCTCCAATCTTTATTTTGGACTTTGATATACAACGATCCGCCTCCTTTTATGACTGGATCTATTTATCCTCATACCTTGCTAGGGTCTTTTCGGATACACTTCTCCATGACTTTTGGGGAGTATTTGCTTTTCGTCGTGTGTCTCGATCCTTCATATTGATTTTCGATAAATGATTCTTCACATCACTTGGGATCTTTAGCAACAAAATGTAGCCCTCATGACTTGTTAGGGCCTTTCGGACTCGCCAATCTTCTCATCCCGCTTCAATAAGTTATGCCTTGGCTATGAACTCTAAACCATACCGAGCAACTTTCAAACGATCTTGGGCTAGAAGCTAAGTAACTTTTCAAATCGTACAACCTTATTTATTGTAGATAAATTTATTAGCAGGCGATGGGAGAATAGGCTTATAATTAACTCACATAAATTCCCAAAAGAATACCGAACTTATAATTGGCTCTATCATCTCTCGTTCTCCACAGTTTAAAATCTCAAGGAATGAGACTCGTGGATGCTTAGCCTATTAAATCAAAGTTTGGGTTTTCGAGTCGCCTATAGGATCTTGCAAACTCTTAGACTTTTTCAAGTTTAAAAATCGCATTTTAAAGTTCCCTTGATAAACGACTCTCTAGGATCAATTATAGGAACTTGCGAAAAGTTCTTGTTCTTAACCCGTGAGAGTTAAGACTTCCGCGTTTTGAAGCTCCCTATATAAAAGCCTAGCAAAACTTGACTCAAACACGTTAAGGATACTAGCTAGAGTAAACTCGGGTTGAGTCAAAAGATTCACAACGTTTGAAAATTAAAACCACTTTATTAAAGATTTATTCTAGCAAGAAAAGAAAATAACTATACAAAGGGAAAAACTAATAGGCCAAAATAGATCAAAAATTTTGAAAAGTGTCGAAAAATTGGTTTTCCGGTTAAAATGAGGACAAATACAAGGAAAAGGCCACTTAACTTCGATAGAAGTCCCCCTACACTTAACATAAACATTGTCCTCAATGTTTAAGCATGTGGAAGTAAACTCCCCTACACTTAGGACATTGTGCACGTTGTTTAAATCTCGCTAAGGAAGAGACAACTAAAGAGATTCCTATTTTATTAGTGAGAAAATATAAAATAGTGAATCGAAAAGAGTTTAGGATAGAACCAGGAAGAAGTGGACACGGAATCACGGGTCGTCAAGAATCATCAAGAGTGGATCATTGAGCTCGAATCCCTGATTAAGAGAGGAGAGGAAATAGCAAACCAAAGGGTCTCCCCTACACTTAGGATAAAGAAAGCTAAAAGATAGATGCATGGGTTGCCTCCCAAGAAGCGCTTGGTTTTTGTTAACCGAGTCGTGAGCCTGACTCGACCTTGATCATCATAGGAAGAAGCATGAAACATATCCACCAGGATCAAAGACATAGTTTTCGTCCATCAAGTATCACAAGCTTAAGGCGAACAAGGCAAGCCAAAGAAGAGTAGGCAAGGTTCCCATAAGCAGCGATGGAGCACGGTGGAAGCAAGGGTGAAGTGGTGCAAGCATATTTCCATGAGTTCCAAAGATATTTCCTTTTATTTCATCAGGTGGATACTGAGATGGCTGTAGAATATCGATACAGGGGTCGAACACCTTTTCCTTTAGGGGAAAATAGCACTCAGGCTCAGCAGAGTGTGAAAAAGATCCGTGAAGAAGCACAACCTCGTCCTCAGAAGGGGGACAAAGAGGTGTTAACTCATACGTGCTGCGGATATTGGTGTCGACCGGTTTCTTCTCCTTTGAAAGAATGTTCGTCAAATCCAAAGTAGGATCAAGACGATAATCTTCAAAATCATAAGGAGGAGCATCACTCTCATGAGGGAAGTAAGTGTTGAGAAACGTAGAGAAGTCTTCCTCAAATGAGTAATCGTCTAAAGTAGGATCGAGTGATGGCGGAGGATCTTCATCATGTGTAGAATCGCTCGAAAGAGTATCAGCCTCATCAAAATCATCATATGTGGGCAGCTCGGGATACTCGGAAGTACAATCATCAAAATCATCTGAATCTGAGCTAGAATCATTGTCATCATAAGCATCAAAGATCGGTGAAGAGTCATAGATGGGAGAAGGTTCCAAATTGGAGCGAGAATCATCCACATCATCTTAAAAAAGTGGATTATCAATGAAAGAGTCGAATAGAGGATTGTTGTAGACAACAAAGTCATCATGCACATTAATCATATTCACTGATTCTCTGCCTCCAAAGGATTTACTTGTGAGCTTTCCCATTTTGAAAACTTGTGCATCATCCCCGACTCTTAAGATTAACTCACCTTCGGCCACATCCACTAAAGATCGTCCGGTTCTCAAGAATGGCCGACCATGTATTAAAGGAATACGAGGGTCCATTTCATAATCAACAACGACAAAATCGACCGGGAAAGTAAATGTGCCAACTTTTATGAACACGTCTTCGGCTATACCAACAGGGTAAGCGAGAGTGCGATTTGCAAGTTCAAGAGTCATCTTTGTTGGAGTGAGGTCGGGTAATGATAGTGTTTTCCAAACACTCAATGGCATAAGATTAATACTGGCCCCGAGATCAGCAAGGGCAGTAAATTCTTCGGTTTTGTTGAAAACGCAAGGAAACACAAAACGACTTGGATCTCCAAGCTTTTCTAGATGTTCTTCAAGAATAACTGCAGAGCAGTTTTCATTTAAGTGTGTGTTGGCGAGTTCAATAAGCTTCACCTTCTTGTTAAGCAATTCCTTAAATGCTTTAACAAATTTCGGCATGTGGACAAGTGCTTCGAGAAAGCTAATGTTGAAGTTCATTTGAGAGATCATCTTCACATAGCGCGACACTTCAGCATCATCCCTGGTTAGCATTTTGGTCTTGCCTAAACGAGAGGGATAAGGGATATTGGGTTTGGGTGGTGAAGGTGTAGAAGGTGTAGCAGGTAAAGGTTGAGATGTTGAAGGGTCCTTCCTAGGTACATCGTCATGGCGAGGCGGAGACGGTAATGGTGCACTACTACTAGGTGTAGGAGGAGTATGGATAAATGGTGGTGGAGGAGGTGTAGATGATGGGGGAGAAATTGGGGGATCGACAATGGTAATTCCACTACGAGTAGTAATAGCACTCACATTTGCTCGCGGATTGGTGACGGTGTTTGAAGGTAGAGAACTCGAAGAAGAAGGTTGAGCGGCGGGCAAGAAACTAGCAAGCATATTCTTCAAATCATTGGTTTGATTGCTGAAGGAAGATTGAATATTATCGTGAAGCTCGGATCTTATCCCATTTCCTTGCTTGGTAATATCTCCTTTAAGATTGATAATTTGACTCTGTAGATTCTTGATTTGCTCACCTTGGGTTCTCATTATGGCTTCAACATCGTGGTTAATGGGTGGGGTTTGTTGAGCGGGTGGGTGATAAGGATTAAAAGCTCTTGGTGGGATTGGGTTGCTTCTATTGTAGTTGTTGGCGGGGTTTTGGTTTTGAGGAGAAAAACCGGGTGAAAGGTAGTTGTTTGACCGGTAACTCAACAAATTTCTATCCCCTTGTTGTCTAGCTTAGTAATTTTCCGGTGAATAATTACCATAAGCTGCATAAACATTTTCCGGATTTCCTTGAGTAGAAGGACAATCGGTGTATGAGTGAGGACCACCGCATGTTTCACAAGGATTGGCAACCGCTTTAACTTGTTGTTGTTGTTGGTTTGAAGCGAGAAGCGTGATACTTTTGCTCATTTAATCATCATGCGGGTGAGTTCGGTCATATCAGGGTTTGCTAAAGTTGAAGAAACATTGACTCTCGGGTTGTTCCTTGAAGAAGCAGAGGAATCCCAGTTTTTGTGGTGAGTAGTCATGTTCTCAATTAGCTCTCTACACTCCTCGGGTCTCCTTTTCATGAATGTGCCACCGGCGGCTGCATTAATCGTATCACGATCTCGAAAAGTCAAACCGTTGTAGAAAGTATCAATTAAGGTCACAGGGAGCATGTTGTGGTTTGGACAACGATCAATCAAGACATTATATCTTTCCCAAGCATCAAAAAGAGATTCATCAGGTTCTTGCATGAAACCGCTGATTTGATTGCGAAGGCTCGTGACCATGGATGGTGGAAAGTAGCGCGACAAAAAGCGTTGAGTCATGTCATCCCAAGTGTGAATAGAATTCTTCGGGAGACGATCAAACCATTTCTCGGCATGATGTGATAGAGTATGTGGGAAGAGTTGTAGGCGAATAACATCCATTGTGGCACCAGGCAACTTCATGATTTGGGTGATTGTAATGAATTTGTCGAGGTGTTTGTTGGCATCATCATCAGGCATTCCTCTAAAAGGATTTGTTTGCACTTGCTGAATCATGTGGTGCTTCAACGAAAACTCCAGAGCGTTGATTTGCATCGGCGCAATCGGTCCTCCTCGTCCAAACATGGTAGGTTGACAAAGCTCCTCCATTGTCCGAAGGTTGGGCTGTGGAAGAACATTGTTGTTATTATTGAGGTGCGGTGGATTATTGTTGTTGTTAACACCTGACATACTTAAATCTTCTTGAGTCTCGGGCTCTTGATAATTAGAAGATCTAGTACGCATACACCTGAAAAAGCAAAAGAAAAAGAAACCAAACACAAAGAGAATATATATACACAATAAAGATAAAATCTTTTTGGATTTTTGAAATTTTTAATTTTTATGGATTTTTACAATTTTTTAATTTTTATGATTTTTTGAATTTTTTATGCAAGAAAAATAACGCACACAAGTGAACGGATCCCAAAAAGCAACGCGTCTCTCACAGAAAACCCTTAATCTTTAGGAAAAGAGCCGGCAGCGGCTCCATTTAATACGAGGCTTTTGACACCCCGTATAAAAATTAAGTTTGTTGTGTTGGTCTAATCGAATTGATCTAGGTTCACTATGTGACTCAGCTGTTCTTTGGTGAAACAAAAGTGTGTCGTTGTAGTATTTAAAATAAAAGTGCAAAAACAATTAAAGTAAAAGCGCAGTAATGTAAATCTAGGTCTAATTAAAATAAAAGGCAAGTATTTAAAAGCTTGACTAAAATTAAAAAGGCACTAAAAGTAAATAACGCAAACTTAAATCTAACTAAGGAAAACTTAAAACGCAACTAAAACTAAAACTTAAACTAAGGCAAAGCTAAAACAAATCTAAGGCAAATAAACGTAAAGTGCGACTAAGTAAAAAGGCGGGAAAATTAAAGCTCGAAATTAAGAAAATTAAAAACTTAAATGAAAGAAGCTGAAAATTACCCCTATCCGGAATAAACCCTCATCTGGAATACATACCTATTCGGAATACTGTCACCTATCCGGAATAAGTTTCTATTCAGAATAATTGGCCTTACTCGGAATATTCCCCTATGCGGAATAACACCCCTATGCTGAATATAGCCTTATACGGAATAATCTGCCAACTCGGAATATTACCTCTACACGGAATAAGTAGCCCTATGCGGAATATATCCTATGCGGAATATTTCGCTTATGCTGAATAATGCCCTATGCGGAATATTTAGCACAATCCGGAATAAATGGACCCTATGCGGAATATATCCCTATGCGGAATACACCCCTTATGCGGAATATACAGACCACTCGGAATATTGAATATTCCCAATAAGAAGCCTTTTTTAAAACCTTTATCCGGAATATTGCTGGGCTGCTTCTCCGGGGAAAGAACAGAAACAAAGAATCGAAGAACAAGGGATATAAGATATGCACGAATTTAATCAAAACAAAGCTAAATCAACCACAAGATTAAATCAAACAAACAAATAAACATCTATTAATCATAAGCAATCAATCCAAAACAACAAAACTCACAAAACTAATCAAGATAATCAAACCCACTTTGATCAAAATAAGAACATAAGAACATGAACATGAACATAAACAATAAAAATCAAAGATTAAGAAAGGTAGAATGAGAGACGAACAATAAAGATAAAGATTAACAAGAATTAAAAGAAAAGCTTACTGGAAATTAAATGGTAATTAAGGTGCAAGACAATATTTAAATTTGACGAGTATTAAAATGACAAGGTAATTAAAAGTGGAAGAACTAATTTTCACTATTAGCCAACAAAATGAAAATGATTAAGAACTAATCTATATATAGGGGAGGATTAAGGAATGCTTAGGAAGCTTCCTCCCCTCCTTCATTTTCTCTTAATTGCATCATTAGGCCCTTCCTTCTTAATCTCTTTGTTAATTACACCATTAGTCCTTAAGCCTTTAAATCTTCTTTAATCTTGGACTTTAATGACTTTTGGCTCGGGATTTCTTGGAACTCGAATTTTAATTCTTCAATAAAACAGACTTGAGTTCTTTGGCTTTAAGTAAACTTCCGTCTTTCGACTTTTTCTTCGATAAATCTTCAGAATTGGTCTTGGACTTCCGTTCTTTTTGCACTCTTGAATTCTCAACTTTATCTTTCATCTTTTTCTTCAATAAAAGCACGTAAATGCCCGTGTTTTCTCAACTTTTCATAATTTCGTCCTAAATCACAACAAAAACACAAACCACGCATAATTCCGACATAAAAGACATAACATACACGTTTTGGATCGGTTATTATTGTAATTAAGTGGTAAAAAGGATGGATGTTTACACACCTATCAACCTGCGTGCATGCCGCATAGCCCATCATGTATTTCACTGATTACGTAAGTGGCCTGACGTGGTCCAACACACCGCAACCATGGCTGCAAGAATGAACGCTTATAAAGGATACCTTCTCGAAGTTCGAAGTGCTGCGACTTCCTTCTGATGCGTCGCGCCGCTTTTCCATCGTCCGGAAGGGTTTCACTAGTCAAGTAGTTGATGATCGGGGTCATCCATGTATGTCCATCCTCCTCAACTATAGTAGCGACCTCCCATTCTGTTATAGATTTCTCCTTGAGTATTTACACCAAGACTTGCTTGGACAAGTGGGCGAAGCTTGTGGATGCGATCTTGCTAAGATCGTCCGCCTTCTTGTTCTCACCTCTTGGCACCTGCTTGACGGAAAACTTGCTGAAAGCCGCGATGAGTGACTTGACTTTCTCCAAGTATCGGACCATGTTGTCCTCCTTAGCCACATATCCACCTAGAATGTGGTCCGCGACAAGCCGCGAGTCCACGTAGGCCTCAAGGTTGCGGACTCCCATTCTAGCGGCGATTTTTAAACCCTCAATTAATGCTTCATACTCCGCTTCGTTGGTGGTGGCCGTGAACTCAAAACGGAGGGCGTACGTAAACTCCATTCCTTCTGGATTTGTGAGGATGAGACCAGCTCCGGACCCATCCGTACACGAAGATCCGTCCGTAAATAACACCCATGGTTCTGTTGGAGTATTGTCTTGTTTAACGATTGGCCCTTCCTCATCCGGCTTCTCTATCAAGAAATCTGCCAAGATCTGGCCTTTAACAGCCGTCCTTAGCCTATAAGATATATTATGCTCCCCTAACAGGATACTCCATTTTTGTAGCCTTCCTGCTACATCCGGTCTAGAGATGACTTGCTTTATTGGTTGGTCAGTAATGACTACGATTGGGTGCGCCTGAAAGTATCAGCGCAACCGCTTTGTAGCAAACACTAGTGCCAAAACCAATTTTTCCATAGAAGAGTAATTCAACTCCGGCCCTTGCAGTGTTCTACTTATGAAGTAGACCGGAGTTTGTACCGTATCCCTATCTGTCATGAGTACCGCACTTATTGCTCCGTGAGTGGCTGAGAGATGCATAATGAGTTCCTCCTTTGGCCGGGGAGCTACTAGCATAGGGAGAGATGCAAGATGCTGCTTGAGTTGGCCGAAAGCTTCCTCTGCTTCCTTTGTCCATCGGAAGTCTCCCTTCCTAATGCACTTTTTGAGTGTCTTAAATAGGGGTAATGACTTCTCTGCGGATTTGGATAGGAACCTATTTAGCCCGGCCAGTTTCCCATTTAAGGATTGTACCTCCTTCCATGTCTGAGGAGATGGTAGTTGTATTACTTCGTCCGTCTTTTCTGGGCAAGGTTTGATGCCATTTGGATCAATCATATATCCCAGGAACATTCCCTCCGTTTCCCCGAACGTGCATTTCTTTGGGTTTAGCTTCATGTTAATCCTCCTCAGTGTGCCGAATGTCTCTTGGACATCCCGGAGAAGTGCATCCTCCGTATGACTTTTTATGACTAAGTCATCCACATAGACTTCCAGGTTGCGGCCTATTTGCGAGTCAAAGGCTTTGTCCACAAGCCGCTGGTATGTAGCACCGGTGTTCTTTAGTCCAAACGGCATTTTCGTATAACAGTATACGCCCTGACTAGTATGGAACGCCGTCTTTTCCGCGTCCTCCTCCGCCATCTGGATCTGGTGGTATCCTTTATATGCGTCTAAGAAGCACTTAAAGGGATATCCACATAGGGATTCCACCTTCCGGTCAATTTCCGGTAATGGGTAACAATCCTGTGGGCAGGCTTTATTCAGATCCGTGAAATCCACACACATGCGCCAACTTCCGTCATGTTTTTTAACCATGACCGGATTGGATAACCACTCGTGGTAGTATACCTCGCGCATGATACCTGCATCCACTAGCTTCCGTACTTCCTCCAATATCACTCGGCTGCGCTCAGGCGCGCCTGGCCGCGCTTCTTTTGCTTGACGGATTGGTGCCCCTGGCAGATTTGGAGCTTATGTTCTGCTATCGCGCGTGGTACGCCTGTCATATGCTTTGGCTCCCATGCGAATATATCTAGATTTGCACCTAAAAGAGAGCACATGGCGCTTTTGCCGCTATCCGAGAGCGCCCCCCTATGGATATCTCCTGTTCCAGATAGTCAGGATGGATTGCCACCTTCCAATTGGGAGGTGGTGATCCATCCTTGGGTGGAACAGGTTGAGCCAGTGTTGTCAAGGTATGACACTCGGACGCTGGTACGATTATGTTGTAAATGGTGACGATTCCTCCCTCAACCGGGAACTTGATCATTCCGTGTGTCGTTGAAGGTACCGCCCGTATAGCCAGAATACCTGGTCTGCCTATGATCCCATTATACGGAGAATGTGAGCGTATCACCAGGAAGTTCATCCACGCAGTAGTGGAGTGTTCCTCATTCCCAATGGTTACAAGCAGACGCAGTTTCCCTATTGGCCAGATGGTATCTCCACTAAAGCCAGTGAGCGGCTCCGTGGCTGGTACTAACTGGCTTCTTATTTCTTGCCGTAACTGCACAAAACAGTGTTCATACAGTACTTCTGCTGACGACCCTCCATCCACATACATGAGACGAACATTGTGTGTTCCAATGCTTATCTCAATAGTGAGAGGCGCATCAATCACATCGCTTGTTGTGATGGGGGGAAATGAGATTTCCTTGCCGCGTGAAAATTTTTGACCAATTTTCTGCCTCGTGCGACGTTGTCTGGATTGGATCATGTATGTGGTCGAAGGTTTGTCCTTTTGGGGATCCTTCATGTCATACTTCTTGTTGTCTTTTCCATCCTTCCAATCCTTAACCAAATGCTTGAGTTTACCTGACTTGATCAGTGACTCAATGTGCTTCTTGAGCTGGATACACTCCTCCGTGCCGTGTCCCTTGTCATTATGGAACTCGCAGAAACGATTTCCTTGACGACGGTCCGACAGAGTTATCATTGGGGGAAGTCTCGGGAAATTAGCCCCTTCCGTCAGTAAGATCTTCCGGTAGGACATCTTTAGGGGGGTAAACTTATCATCCAACCGTCCTCCTTTATTTTGGCTCTTGTAGTCTGAGCCCTTACTACTGTTTTCATTGCTTTGACCACCCGACTGTCTCCGGGACTAGTCGTTTGATCGGTAGCCGTTTCCTTTGGAAGGGTAAGCCGCGGCAACCGCTGTTTCTCCCTCTATGAAGTTTCTGACCCTTTCCATGAGATCATCATACTTCTCTGGACGCTTGTCGTTGAGACGCCTGATTAACTCCCTATCTGTTATGGCGTGCATGTAGTCGGAGATTTTCAGGAGATCTGACATCGTCTTTGTGCATGTGCACTCGTCGTTGAAGCGTTCAGTAAAGGCTTCTGTAGACTCCCCCAACCGTTGCTTGACAGTTTCCAATGAGACCGAATCCCTATTATACTTCTTCTGCTGAGTATAACTATTCTTGAACGCAGTGCGTAGTTCCGTGAAGCTATCAATGCTTCGTGGAGGGAGTCCCTCGAACCAGTCACGGGCATTGCGTATCAAAGTCGAATTGAACATTTGGCACCATATAGGCATGGGCCATCGCTCAATTTTAGCCTGCGTATCAAATATTTTGAGGTGATCATCCGGATCACCTGTTCCATCATAGGTCTTGACACACGCCGGCATGCGACGTTTTGTGTCCTCGGAGTAGTTCCGAATACGGAGAGTAAAAGGATCTTCCCTGGGATTCGCCCCTGGACGGGTTAGCCTAGGGTCATCCCATGGGTCACACCACGGCCGGGAAAGATCCTCCGCTTTTGCCTCTCGATAATAAGGGCCACCATAATATTCATCATTGTTTGGTGGTGGTGGAGGGGTACGCCTAGGTCGGCGACTCTTGGGCGGATGGTCATCTGAGTCCTCTCCCGACGGATCTGGAGACGGGGGTGGTGCCCCATCCCTTGGGTGAGGTCCACTCTTTTGAGAAGAGCCGGGAGCCTTCTTCCCAGTGTCCATCCTATCCCACACACTTGTGCGTCGAGCGGCTCTAGTCAGCTTTCGGTCTGGTCGCTCGGGTGAACCGCCGGACTTCTCTCTCCCCTCTCTAGACCGCGTTAGTTCCTCTATGAGACGATCTCCTATGCGCTCGAACACATTCCTAGGTTGAGGAGTTTCCTCGTAGATGCTCTGCTCCAGAGGCCGAGTCTTCCTTTTCCCCTGATTTTGGGAAGAGGTGATTGGTCTGGCACTGCCAAAGTTGAGTCTAGATTGTAGGTTTCTCCCTAGATTCAACCTTGATGCAATCCCTGGGACGATCCTATCAAAGTTTTGCGTGAGAACTTGAGTGAGATCCTCCTCGCTGAGTGGTTGGACTTCTACATCCTCCTCAATCGCTGGCCTGCGCGGCTCCTTGTTAGGGGGATTGGGCGCACTCCCTGGATCAGGGTTGTCCAGGGTTGAAGTAGGTGGGGGAGTTATGGAGATCGTGCTCGTCACCCCCATGGACTGAAAACTACCATGGTTACCAGGTCTGCCCGTTGGGCGGCTAGGGGATTGATTGGGGATGAGTATCCCTTCCCCTTGGGACTTCCAATTTCCATGATTTGTGTTCCTGGGATTAGCTTGCGGATGCCTCTTCGTCATTCGAAATTCAAGATGAGGTTTCGCTCTAGCTTAGTGTAATGGGTCCCACGGATGGCGCCAACTTGTTGATGCAAAAGTTCGGTGATCCTTGCTAGACCCGAATTAGACTTAATTCGGGTTGGCTGGGCTCCGACTCCTGCACCAAGTGAACTGTTTGGTTGGGATCCTGCACATTAAACAACACGCGTTAGGCTTACCGTGGGAATGTTTCCCATGATTAGACTCCGGCGTGAGAGTAAGTAATCGATTAGGGTTTATATGAGTTGAGAGAATAGAATGCAATACCTTTGTGGAACCCTTGGGGTTCCTTTTATAGGCAGTGAAGCCCTAATGGGCTGTCACTGATGCTTTGGCCCCAAGGAAAGGATAAGCACCAGAATTAGATTGATTGTTATCTTCTAATTATGGTGAGTGAATATCCTCTCCTTTGGGATGAATCATATTCAGAGATAGAATATGATTCTGTCTAACCCTGTACTGACCATGCCGGGCCGTGGGCCACACACGTGTGTGTGGTTACTGTTCATCCAAGCCCATAAGCTTAAATGACATTATTCCCACCCATCTGTGATGGGCCGGATACGGGTAGTACCCGTGGGCCGAGTTCCTGACCCGGCTGGGGACTATACGTCATCAATAGCCATCATACAGCTTTAAAATGTCCCAGGAGCATTGCATAAGCCGAAAGGCATTCTTTTATAAAAAATGTTCCGTAAGGACAAGTGAATGTGGTTTGCTCTTGGTCTTTGGGGTCGATGGGAATTTGAAAATACCCGGAGAAGCCGTCTAAAAAGCAGTAATAGTCATTACCCGCTAGACGTTCAAGCATTTGATCCATGAAAGGAAGGGGAAAATGATCCTTTCTCGTAGCATCATTGAGTTTGCGATAGTCTATACAAACTCTCCACCCTGTAACGAGACGAGTAGGAATCAACTCGTTGTTTTCATTGGGCACAACGGTGATTCCGCCTTTCTTAGGCACACAATGGACGGGACTAACCCATGGTGAATACGAGATAGGATAGATCATTCCTACATCAAGAAGTTTGATAACTTCTTTTTTGATTACGTCATGGATCTTAGGATTCACCCTTCTTTGGCTTTGAATAGTGGTTTTAAAGTCTTCCTCCATGAAAATTTTATGTGTGCAAAAGTGATGATCAATTCCACGAATATCAGAGATTTTCCAAGCAATCGCTTTCTTGTGATTCTTCAGCATGGCGATAAGTCGGATTTTTCTTCCTCTTTCAAGTCCTTTGCAATGATTACGGGTGACTTCTTGTTGTCTTCAAGGAAAACGTACTCGAGATGAGATGGTAAGTCCTTAAGTTCTAAATCCGAAGGATTTTCGATGGAAGGCGTGGTCAAATTCGGTTCAGCGATAGAAATATCCTTAGGAGATGGTGGAGAAATATGGTCCTCATTGAGAAGTTTCTCAATGGTACGAATGTCTTCATCCCAATTAGATGGAGAATCGTCATATTTTAAGTCCACATCTCCCAAAGTTGCTTCAAAGTCTTTGAAAATGAAATCACTTTCTCCAAATGGAGTTAGTGATGGAGCAATAGAGGTAACGGTCTTAACAATGGGTGGAGAAGAAGAACCACTTTTACAAGCGTCTTTGAAATGTTCTTCACAAGCCTCATCAAGAACGTCAATAAAATTAACACTCTCGTTTTCCGAAGGTTGCTTAGAAATTTACCCATGTTGAAGACGATTTTATCGTCACCAACTCTCATGATTAATTCGCCCGCGGCTACATCAATGAGAGTGCGACCGGTCCTCAGGAATGGACGTCCTACGATTAATGGAACACGGGGGTCCATCTCGTAGTCAACGACAACAAAATCCGCCGGGAAGGTGAATTTGTCGACACCAACGAAGACGTCTTCGGCTATCTCCACTGGATAAGCAACCGTACGGTTAGCTAATTCCAAAGTCATACGTGTGGGGGCTAGCTCGGGGGAGAGATAATTGCTTCCAAACACTTAATGGAATTAAGTTAATACTAGCACCTAGATCGGCTAGGGCCATACAATTCTCTACCCCAGGGAAGTTTAAAGGAATCAAGAAACGAGCCGGTTCACCAAGTTTGGTTGGTAATTTCCTTAAGAGCACTGCGGAGCAATTCTCATTAAGTTGGGTCTAAGGAATATCAAGAAGTTTCTCCTTATCAATGAGAATATCTTTAAACATTTTAGCATATTTTGGCATATGAGCGAGAGCCTCAGCAAAGGAGATATTGAAATTCAGTTGTTTAAACATTTTAAGAAAGTTCGAAACCTGAATATCATCCTTGTTCATCAATTTCTCTTTCCTCAACCTCGAAGGATAAGGTATATTGGGTTGAGATGAAGGATTTGGGATAGAATTCGCACTCACATCCTTGGGTGGTGCAGGGGTGGAAGTAGAAGGTGGTGGAATTGGAGAAGTAGAAGTAGGAGGAATAGAAGGTGGAGGAACTGGAGAAGGAGACTCGTTTTCCTTTGTCACAATCACCGGTGTAGGTGTAGGAAGCTTGGGTTCCTTTAAACCTTTTCCACTACGAGTGGTGATTGCCTTCATCTCCCCTCTTGGATTAGCAACGGTGTTACTCAGAAGAGAACCCGATGCAGAGGCTTGATTACTTTGGAAGAAACTAGCCATCAGGTTCCTTAAGTCATTCGTTTAAGTTGCCAAAGTGTTTCGCATATCAGCTCGAAGATCATTTCCTTGCTTCACCGTATCTGCTTTCATGTTGGCCATTTCCCGCTGAAGATTTTGCACGATCACATCATTAGTCCTCATGTAGGTTTCAACATCTTGGTGTAATGCGGTGGGTTGGTTGGGAGGAGGAGCATGGTAGGCGGGTGTTTGATAAGCAGGTTGTTGGTAAACTTGGTTGTTTCTTAGAGGTGGATATGGGTTTCTTTGGTTTTGATATGAAGTTGGAGCAAGTGGTTGGTTTTGATTGTTGCGATTGAGGTTGTTTGGGTTTTGTGGGGGAAAACCGGGTGGTGAAAGAAAGTTGTTTGAGCGATAGCTGAGAAAATTGCGGTCACCTTGAGGACGTTCTTGATAGCCTCCCGTGCAATAGTTACTGTTGGCGGCATACACATTTTCCGGATTGTCATGAGTCGAAGGACAATCAGTGTATGAGTGAGATCCCCCGCATATATCACATGATTGATTCAAAGCACTTTCTTGGACATTGATAGCTTTGGTATTGTTGGCGGCTTGGAGAGCAAGTGATTCAACAAGCGAAGTAACCTTATCAAGTCTCTTGTCGCTCTCATTAGTGATAGCACTAGCCACATTGGTCCGAACACTCTTGGTTTGCACTCTAGACATGTTCTCAATAATATCCCAAGCGGCATTAGAAGACTTAACCAAAAGATTACCCCCTGAGGCACTATTTAGTGAATCTTGGTCATTCATGCTTAAACCATTGTAAAAAGTATTAATTTGGTGCACTTTGGTAAAACCATGTTGTGGGCACTTTCTTAAAAGTTCTTTAAAACGGTCCCAAGATTCACTAAAAGTCTCATCGTACTTCTGTTCAAAAGTAATGATTTCATTCCGCAAAGCGGTAGTACGAGAGGGTGGGAAAAAGTAGTTTATGAATTTGGTCTCTAAGTCCGTCCACGTAAGAATACTTTGTGGCGGTTCCTTATCAAGCCAATGCCGGGCTTGTCCCTCTAAGGGGAAAGGAAAAAGTTGCAAGCGAATTACCTCTTGTGAAACCCCATTATACTTAACCGTATTAGTGAGTTAAAGAAACCTCTTAATATGGTCATGAGGATCATCAATTGAATGCCCCAAGAATGGTTGAGCAGAGACCATTTGAATGAAGCCGGATTTGAGCTCAAAGTTTTTGGCTCCAATCGCGGGTATGACAATAGCATCGTGGTTGCCCTCTACATGTGCTTGCACAAGTTCGATCATTGGACGATTGTCTGGTAGAGGTTCATTGTTGTCATTATTCATGTTGGGTTGAGGTGGATTATTATTATTGTTGTGTACACCGGCCATGTCTAAGTTATCGAGAGCCTCGGGCTCGGGATATGACGTTGATCGAGTGCGCATACACCTGTAAAAGAAATAACAAAGCAGAAATTTTTTTGGTTTTTTATGTTTTTTAAATAAATTTATTTTTTTGTATTTTTTTTAAAAATTATATATTTTTTAGGATTTTTGAAAATTTTAAAGCAAGGAAAATAACGTTCAAAGATGAACGAATCCCAAAATCCAACGCGTCTCTCACTATAAACCGTTGATCTTAACGAAAAGAGCCGGCAGCGGCGCCATTTAATACAAGGTTTTTAGCCATGTATAAAATATTATCATCCGATCTCTTCAAATTGATTATTGGTAGAGAGTGAGACTCAATTGTTCTTGGTGGATGAAAGAAATGGTTTGGTTTGGTTATCTAATTTTAAACTAAAAGCAAATGATTGTCGTTGAGTAAAGTAGAAGCTTTTACAAAATTAAACTAAAAGTTGTTTAGAAAAAGACTTAAAACATAAAACTTTGTAAAACTATAAAACTTAAACAATCAAATGCAAAACTGAATTCTATCGGAATGTACTAAATTCAAAACCATCGGAATGTGATTAAAACCAAACCATCGGAATAATCCATGTGAAAGTCCATCGGAATGCTAATCTGAATACCCATCGGAATACAAAGTCAATACTGTCGCAATATGGTCTTACCGGAATGTTCCAGATCGGAATATACAAGCTATCGGAATGTTCCTGTCGTAATATGATTCTGTCGAAATGATGACCAACCTATCGGAAAGTAGTTGACAAAATTTTGGCAGCGTTTCGACTTAAGGCAATCTTAAATCCCGTCGGAATATGCGATCACAATGAGCGATCGCAATCCCAGATCGGAATAAGGGGGATGGTACAAGTGATCGCAAAGTAGAACCCTTAAGGGTTATTGCGATCGAAACACGCTTCTCGTCGGAATGTTTAAACCCCCAATATTGCGATGCACACAAACTTAATCCGAAATTGATGGCATGCTGGAAACTCAATAAGCACATACAATAAGCTACTTTAACCGACCTTAAACAACTCAATAAGCTTAAATTTGACAACTTTTAAAAACATGAAATCATAAACTTTATAAAAGAAGCTTTAAAAAGAAAAAACCTTTTTAATAATCTGAAAAGTAATAAGCTAAAACATAGAATAAGCCAATAAGCATAAAGAGCTTATAGCCTAAACCAAATAAAAGGTTAATACGAAGTAAAAAGATTAACCTTTTAACAACTTAAACATCAAAAAAAATCAATCCGTATGGATTATGAATTTCGGATCAAAATCAAAAGTAAATCAAGAAATGTGGAAAGAGATTAAAGAACACAAACTTAAACTTAAACTCTTGATTAAAGAATCTCAAATACAAAGATTAATGAAAGCTTAAACTTGAAAGATTAAAAGAAAAAAAGATGAAAAACTTAGTGAGATAAAGTTGGGAACTTTCTCTCTCTAAAAACTAGAAAAGAAAAAATTAAAAGTGAAACTAGCTAACCACCCTCCTAATGTGATTAGGAGGGTATTTATAGGCTAAGTGGGAAGTGCATATGTGGTGTGCTTCCTTCTTTCTTTTCTTCTCGACTCCATTTAATTCTTTGTCTTTTCTCGACGCCGTCTCGGGATTTGAACTTGTCTTTAATAATTTTCTTCTTTAATTTAGACTTGAGTTCTTCGACTTCATTAAACTTCCGTCTTTAGACTTTTTCTTCGATAAATCTTTAGAATAGGTCTTGGACATCCGTTCTTTAAGCAATCTTGATCTCTTGACTTCGTCTTTTCCCGTTTTCTTCGATAAAAGCCCATGAAAGCCCGTGTTTTCTTCCTTTTTCATCTTTTGGTCCTAAAACACAATACAAACACAAACCACGCATAATTCCGAATTTTGCGACATAAATTACACGTTTTGGTCTTGTTATTATTGGAAATAAGCGGTAAAAGGATAAGTGTTTTAACACTTATTAATGACGATGGCAATTTTGCTGAGATTCATCACGTGCTTAAAAATCCACATGCCATTTTTGAGGATTCTCCTAAAAAGACCTCTTTATTTGGGAAGTACGATGATTATAAGTTTGATCCCGAGATTGAGGAAATTGTTGAACGAGAGCTAGCTCTTTCGCCTCCACTTCCACCTACGAGTAAGGTTGATCTTTCCAAAATCGAGGATGAACTTGATGAGTTGGAAAGTGTTATTTTTGATGATGAACCAACACACGTGACCCAAAATCCCATTCTCGAGGAGTTACCTAATCAACACTCCTCAAATGAGAATGACGTTTATCACATTTACGAGGAGTTACCTAATCAGCACTCCTCCCTTATGAATGATGATATTGTGCTTGATCGTGGTCTCTTTGAGAGAATTTCAAATATCATTAATGAGGATTATGAAGAAATTTGGTTCGATAAGCCTATTTACGATGAAGAAATCGATGAGATTCACGATCATGAGGATGACGAATATGTTGAACCCGAGGGGGTGATGTTCTTTGTTGATCAACGATTTGAGAACTTATACAATCCACCACCCCCTAATCGCGACTTAAATGTGAGGATTTTTAGCGTGACTAATATTGAGTTTGAAAAGCCAAATATAATCGACATCATAAAATCGGGTTTTCATAAAGAGTTTTTAAACGATGAAAAAGGAAAAGATTTTAAAATTGATTCAAAAGATATTTGTACAAGTTTAACTCCGTCATCAACTCGTTTTATGAGTGCTACCACATTTTGAAGATGTTGTGTGTGGTTTTAGTTTAGGGGAAGCCCCTTATGTTCCCTCACATTTCTCCACCGAGGACGAGATATTCGATCCCGGAATTGCTTGTAAAGGGAAATCTCGGTCTTCCATCAATGCAATAAATGGAAATTATATCTATTTGCTTGGTGTGAGTCTACCTCGAGTAGCTCATGATGTTGCCTTACCAATTGTCCCACCCTTCTATTTCTTCTCATATATTTTCTTTGACCCTCTTGGGTTTTTGGTTAGAGTGTTGGGAATAAATTAAGGCCAGATCACTTGAGCGCTAACAAGAGTAAAACAAGCGTTGACAAGAGCAAAACAAGCGCTGACAGCTCAAGCGTTGACAAGATAAAGTTAAGCGTTGATACATTGAAGACAAGCACTCATGGGAAGATACACTCTACGCGTTTATTGTATTCTAGATTACTTCTAGTAAAGATAGGAACAACAATGTATTTTCTATATTTATCTTTACCTAGAATAGCAGATACGTAGATTATTGTACAAGGCTTCTTATGTCTATAAAAGAAGACCTTTAGGTTAATGTTTCATATAATTTTTCATTCGTAAACTACTTTCATTGTAAGCAAGTTTGATATCATTAATCAAAGTGAAAGTTTGTTTATATCATTGTGTGTTCTTGTTTAAGTGTTAATTCCGCATAACACTTAGATTACCATAAGCATATACAAAGGTTTCTCTAAGTGTATTACTTGATCTAATCTCGTATACATAAAGCTAAATCGATCTAAGTTTGGGATCAACAAGTGGTATCAGAGCTTGTTGAGGAACTTTTGATCTTAAAGAACACAAAAACCCTAAAAATCACCAAAACCCTAATTTTTCAAAAACCCTAACAACATCATGTCAACTCCAGAAATAACCTCGTCCTCCTCACCCTTACCAAACATCAAGATTCCTATGCTTGATGCAACCAACTTTGAATTATGGAAATTCAACTTTGAGCAATATCTAGGGATCTATGACTACACACTCTGGGAGATTATTGAATATGGAAACACATTCAATAAGGCTCAAAAGATTGCTAATGCCATTGCTGCAAGAACAGCTGTTGCTGGATGTTCAGAAGCAGACAAGAAGGAAAAACCTGATGATGGTAGAGCTGTGGACCTTTGGGACAAGAGAACCAGCATAAATACAGAGGTTATGAATCTGCTAAGGACCTTTGGGCAACTCTTGAAGTTGCATATGGTGGCAATGAAGATACTAAGGAAGAGAAGAAGAAGCAACTCATGCATGATTATGCTGTCTTCAAGGCTCAACCTAATGAAAAGCTCAGTAGTGTGAGAAGCAGATTGCTTGATATTACAAGCAAATTGTCCTTCATGGGGACACAACTTGGTGATGTTGATATCAATGCTACTTTTCTTAAAAGTCTTGGTGAGGCGTGGAAGATTGAGGCAATATCTATTCTTGCCAATAATACTCACAAAAGTTCCACGTTTGATGATATCTACAACAAATTGAGGATGTTGGAAGATGAAACTCTTTTAGAGCATGGAAGCAAGTCCACCAACAATAACATGGCCTTCTTTTCTCATAGTGAAGGTCAATTCAATCAGAAGGACTCCTACATGCATCCAGTTACTGGATCATCATGTGTCAGCGCTGGAACATGTCCTGTCAGCGTCTCCTTTTCAGACGCTGACACACTCAAAAGTGACTCACCAAGAGTTAAACCTGTTGGTTTGGATTTGGATACTGTATGTGCTTATATTGCTTCTTTGCCCAATGGTTCAGTGATTACATATGAGGACCTTGAGCAGATAAGTGATGAGCACTTGGAAGAGATGGACATTAAGTGGAACATGGCTCTTGCTAGTATAAGAGCAAACAGGTGGAACATAAGGTTTAAGAAGAAGATGACCTTCAATGCAAAAGACACAGCTGGATTTGATAAATCCAAAGTTGAATGCTACAACTGTCATCGTATGGGGCACTTCATGAGGGAATACAAATCTCCTAGAGGATCTGATGCTGGTAAACCTTCAAGTCAAATTGTTAAAGCTCAGGACCCTAAAGCCATGGTTGCAGTTCAAGGAATTGATGGAATGGGATGGTATTGGAGCTATCTGGCTAAGAATGTGGAAGAGGATAAAGCTTTGGTTGCTTAAATTGAAGAAGAAGAGCATGTTGAATATGCTCTCATGGCACACTCCTCCTCTTCATCTGATAATGAGGTATATGATGATGCTTTTTGTAGTAAAGGATGTAGGTTAAATACTGAAAGACTTAACAAAGAGGTGTTAAGATTATTAGATGATATGAGTACTAAAAGATGCAAACTGTCTAATTACCAACTAGCTCTCATTGAAACTGAGAAGACAATTTCTGAATACAAGAAAATGGAATTTGACTTAAAAGATAAAATAAATATCTTAAAACATGAGTTAAATGCTATTATGGATATTAGAAACATCATGGAAAGAGTTAATGGTGAGTTACAGGCTAAATTAGATGAAGCCATTAAGAATAAAGATAATGTTGGCCTTAAAATTCAAAGATTTGATAGAGCCACACAAACCCTAGGAGACTGTGTGAGTAAACAAAGAGGTCCTAAGGACATGACTGGGATTGGGATGAATGATTACTTTGTGGTTCCACCACCAGCTGGTGACTTCTATGGTGTCCAACAAAAGGACTTATCTTGGACTGGTTTGCCAGAACTCCAAGAGGAAGAATTCATTCCTCCACCAAGATTTGTCACCCCAGTTGAAGAGTATCAACAAAAGTTGACTGACCTGAATGAATGGAAGAAAGCTAACCCTACTTTATTTGTTAAGGGTGGATTGCTATGTGAAAGTCCCAATGAGTCAACACCCATTAAGGTTACTAACCCACTCACTGGTAAAGCTGTTAATCTTGACTCAAACACTGATAGAAAACCTAGCATTAAGTATGTAGAGATGTATAGGAATACTAGGTCACCCAAGAGCCAAGTTAGCAATAATGGAACAGGCTTCTTCTCTTCTAGACCTAAGGTTGTGTCTAGAAAAGCTTGTTACACTTGTGGTAGCTTTTCATACTTGGCATACAAGTGTGTCAACGCTCCCAAAGCCAGCGCTGACAGGAACAATTTCAGCGCTGACAGGAACAAAGTCAACATTGTTAGAAAGTCAAACGTTGTCAGACCCAAACCTTGTGTGCAGCAAAGTCCAAAAGTGATTAGACCTGCCCCATTCTTCACTAGAGGGTCTAACACTCATGGACAAAGACCATTTCAAAAGACAAACACCTGGTCAAATAGGCAATGGGTTTCTGTAGCAAACCCTAGGTTCAACGCTGACAAGGGAAATTTCAGCGTTGACAAGACCAATTCCAACGCTGACAGAAACGTGACCAGACCTAAATATTTGCAACCACAGGGTAAGGGGTCTAAAGCTTCTTCAAGCTTAACATGGAGACCCAAGAAAGATCAAAACCCTAATGATAATGGGATTTCAATGACCTGCAATAAATTTAATTACATTTCAAAGGTCATTACAAAACCTATTGGGGTTAACTGGGTATTTCATTCTAAGAAGGATGAAAATGGGGTTGTTATGAGAACTAAGTCTGTTCTTATTGAACAATCAGATGAATCCAAGTCTTCTAAGGCTTGGGTTCCCAAAAAAAACTAATTTGTTTTCTTTATGTGCAGGGCATTCAAAAACAGGTCAATGATTATGGATATTGGGATAGTGGATGCTCAAGGCACATGACTGGGAAGGAAGACTATCTGACTAACTTCACTCCCATTAAGGATGGTGATAAGGTTTACTTTGGAGGCGGATATGGTACTATCACAGGCAAAGGAACCCTTCTCACCAAGAACTTACGTTTTGAAAACGTATTTTTGGTAAAAGAACTTGATTACAACCTTTTTAGTGTATCATAAGTTTGTGATAACAAAAATAAAGTTCTGTTTACTGATACTGAGTGTTTGGTGTTAAGCAAGGATTATAAGATCCCTGATGAGAAATATATTGAGTATAAAACACCTAGGCATAAAGACATATATAATGTAAATCTGAATGGGATTAGAATGAATAGTAATATGTCTTGTTTTTATGCTAAAGCTTCAGTAGATGAGAGTAATTTGTGGCACAGGAGACTAGGGCACATAAATTTTAAAAATATAAATAGGCTTGTGAGACTTGGCTTGGTTGATGGTTTGCCTGAGAAGGCCTTCCACAATGACCACTCTTGTGTTGCATGTCTTAAAGGCAAGCAGCACAAGGTCTCATTCAAGTCCAAACATGTGCATACTAGTTCTAGACCTCTTCATATGCTACACATGGACCTCTTTGGTCCAACCAATATAGAAAGTTTGAATGGTAAGTCCTATTGTTTTGTTATCACAGATGACTTTTCTAGGTTTACTTGGACATTCTTTTTAGCTATGAAGAGTGACACAACTGATATTCTAATTGATTTTATCACTTAGATTGAGAAGAGGTCTGGCAATGAAGTTAAAATGCTTAGGAGTGATAATGGTGGTGAATTTAGGAATAAGAAGCTAGATGATTTCTGTGCCAGGAAAGGAATTACTAGGCAATTTAGCATTGCTAGAACACCACAGGAAAATGGGGTTGCTGAGAGGAAAAATAGAACCCTAATTAAAGCAGCTAGAACAATGTTGGCTGATGCTTATTTTCCAATAGCCTTTTGGGCTGAGGCTGTTAATACAGCTTGTTATGTTCAAAATAGAGCATTGGTTAACAAAATTCAGAATAAAACACCTTATGAGTTACTTTGGGGAAGAAAACCTAATATTGGTTTTCTCAGACCTTTTGGTTGTCATGTAGTAGTTTTAGATACTAGTGATGCCTTAGGGAAATTTAGTGCAAAAGGTGATGAAGGCTACTTCATGGGGTATTCAGTGCAGAGAAAGGGTTATAGGGTTTATCTTAAAGAGGAAAAACGTATACTTGAAAGAGTAAATGTTAGGTTTTTAGAAAATAAACCTAGTGATCCTGAAAGTGGTCCTAATTGGTTGTTTGACTTGGAACCTTTGTCTAGAACTTTAAATTATCTACCTGTCACTAATACATACATTGTGAAGGTAACTTCAAATGTTATGGAAGAACAAGTTGTTGATGTTTCAGGTACACAGGTTCATGAAAAGGTTGGATCACAAGCAGAAAAGATATCTTCTATACAAGAATATGTTACAATTCCCATTTGGACAGATGCTTTTGCTGCTGCTGCTGGTAAAGATAATGGTGGTCTCCAAGTACCACCAGATTCAAACATGGATGGTCCTTCAGGCGCTAACAAAGGCAAATCTAGCGCTGACAAGACCAATTCAGACGTTGATGACTCAGACGCTGACAACAACAATTCAAGCGTTGTTAGCCCAAGCGCTGACAAACAAGGTTCAGACGTTGACAACAACTTTGCACATCTTTTCTTTTCCACTTTTGAAAAAGGTGAACCTTCCAGTTTATATGAAGAATGTCATCCCCATGTTGATGTAAGAGAGTCTGATGAAGAAGATATTGGCAACATGGAGAATGAGGTTGAGGACACCAGACTTCTTGAAAGAGGAGTTCTCACTTCCACTATGAAGAATCACCCCACTTCTCAAATCATTGGTGATATTATGACTCCAGTTCAGACAAGAAGGTCTCATCAAGGTCTTGGTGGGTTTATTAAAAATATACAAAAGAAGGTTGATACCCCTCTTGTGCAAGCATGTTTGTTTGCCTGTTTTCTATGACAACAGGAACCCAAGAAAATATTTGATGCTCTCAAAGAACCAAGTTGGGTGGAAGCAATGCAGGATGAGCTTCACCAATTTGCAATTCAGGATGTTTGGGAGCTGGTTGATTGTCCAAGATATGTCAGACCTATAGGGACAAGATGGGTTCTAAGGAACAAGAGAGATGAAAGAGGCATTATGGTCAGAAACAAGGCAAGGTTAGTGGCTCAGGGATATACACAAGAGGAGGGGATAGACTATGAGGAGGTCTTTGAACCAGTTGCAAGGATTGAAGCTATAAGGATTTTTTTAGCCTATGCATCCTGCATGGGCTTCACTGTCTATCAAATGGATGTCAAGAGTGCCTTCCTCTATGGAACTATTGTTGAGGAGGTATATGTGATGCAGCCTCCAGGTTTTGAGGATCCAGAGAATCCAGATAAAGTGTATAGAGTCAAGAAGGCTATGTATGGACTTCACCAAGCCCCTAGAGCATGGTATGGTACTTTGTCTACTTACTTAGTGGACAATGGATTCAAGAGGGGCACCATAGATCAGACACTCTTTACTAAGAAGAAAGGCAAGGATGTGTTGCTTGTCCAGGTCTATGTTGATGACATCATTTTTGGGTCTACTGATCCAAAGATGAGTGAGGATTTCTCCAAGCTTATGACAGACAAATTCAAGATGAGTGCTATGGGGGAGATGAACTTCTTTCTTGGTTTACAAGTTCAGCAGAAAGAAGATGGTATCTTTATCTCCCAAGATAAATATGTGGCTGAGATCTTGAAGAAGTTTGGCTTTTCTCCACATGAAAAGAGGGCTACTACTCCTATGGATAGAGAACACCCTTGGGGAAAGATTGGAGATGGGAAAGATGTTGATGTCAGGCACTATAGATCCATGATTGGATCCTTGATGTATCTTACTGCCTCCAGACCTGACATCATGTTTGCTGTGTGTGCTTGTGCACGCCATCAAGTGACTCCCAAAGAATGTCACCTTTATGCTGTGAAGAGGATCTTTAGGTACCTAAGATGCTATCCTAGTCTTGGTTTGTGGTACCCAAAGGATTCACCATTGGAGCTGATTGCATATTCTGATAGTGACTATGGAGGTGATAAATTTGATAGGAAATCCACAACTGGTGGATGTCAGTTTCTTGGAAGCAGGTTGATATCTTGGCAATGCAAGAAAAAAATAGTGGTGGCTAATTCTACAACTGAAGCTGAGTATGTGGCTGCAGCTGCTTGTTGTGGACAAGTTTTGTGGATTCAGAACCAGCTGTTGGACTATGGGTATAATTTCATGCATACCAAGATATTTGTTGACAATAACAGTACTTTATGCATCATTAAGAATCCTATACATCATTCTAAAACTAAACACATAGAAATTAGACACCATTTTATTAGAGATTGTTTTGAGAAAGGTTTAATACAACCAGATGGGGTTGACACTGAGGAAAATGTGTCAGATTTACTAACTAACCCTTTTGATGCTGGGAGGTTTCAATACTTGGTAACAAGTATTGGAATGGTCAATCTCACATAATATGTGTTTTGGAGTCTTTTTGTAAAAGTATGTACATGATGATGCATTATTATTGGTCTTACTGATGATTTAGATTTTCCACTATATTTTTCTAACACTGACAAAGGTTGCTTGAACGCTGATAAGTGTTTTTGTTACGTTGTCAGCAATATAATTGTCTAACGCAGACAAAGCTTCCCTCAACGTTGTCATGTGTTATCGGGGCGTTGTCAGCAACAATGTTAGTTTTGTGGTTTTCAATCTAAATGTGCAGATGGTGTTAGCAGTATACCATTGGATACAGAGTTGCTTATGGATCATTGGAGAAGAATTTGGACAAGTTTTTATTTATGGATGATGGTTGGAATTTTAAATTCCTATCTTGACATAAATTTTTATGTTCATGCATATTTTTGGCAAACTTATGTATCATAGTTTAAGGGGAGGTTTTAGGAACCTTTAGGATGTTTGGGTATCCATATGATACTCTTATCACAATTCTAGATTGTGTCCACAGGTGAGTATGAGTTAATTTTACTAAATCATGAGGCACTGTAGCATGCAAAGTTGATATACTATGCATGCTACCAAGACATTTTTGGCCTAGAATTGGTTGTGGTCTGTTGGGAGACTTGGGAATAATTTTGTAATGGGATTTACCTGGGAGTAACAAGGGTTTTTATAAGGTAACTTGGTTGTTAAGAGTTTTGGTTAGCAAGGGACACTAGAGGACTGTTATGTCTATCTTGCTTAAGCAAGTGTGCAGAACTGGACAGTGCTTACCGCCCTATAATAATTATCAGCTTTTTGGTTATTTTCTCTAGGATAAATTGCTTTGTTAAGGTCTTTTTTTCATTTTTAAACATTTTTTTTTGGACGCTGACAAGAATTTTTCCAAGCGTTGTTGTGACCAATTTAGACGTTGACATGGCTATAGGCAAACGTTGACAAGATTATAGCCGTTGGGCGTTGATAGGTTATTTTTGACCGTTGACATTCAATGGGTCCTACCCAGTTGTTACTTTTTGACATATTTTTAGGCCGTAATTTTGGGAGTTGTTACTTTTCATTTAATGCATGAGATAAACTTATAATTTTTCAATATTTTCATGATTACATTTTGAAAATACTTGCCTATTTTTGGGCCAATCACATGCATTTTCTTCTCCTATAAATTTGGCTCCTATTTTTAAACAGGGTATCCATACTTCTTGTCTAACACAATTTTCTCTTATCAACTTCATCTTCATCAATCAATTTTAACAGCTTTCAACAATGGCACCAAAGTTTAAACCATCAGAATTGGAATTAGGGTTCAGAACTCAACACAACATGATCGCGTATCTTGAAGCTGATGATACTCTATTTCCCCAATACACACAAATGGTGGCGTATTTGAACGCATCCCTCTTAAGCTATGCTCTTTCTCATGCACCACTCATTCCAGTCACACATATTAAACAGTTTTGGAACACTATCAGTTCCTCAACAGTTAATAGAGTGACTACATTGACTTCTATTGTTCATGGGAGATCTTGGGTGGTTACTGAGGCTTTGGTACGCCAAGCCTTGCATCTTGATGATGCTGATGGTGTAGACACCCTTCTCATTAATGAAATAGAACAAGGAATTAGGGCTTTGGGATATCCTTTTCCTGATGAAGGTACTTTAAACAAGTATCATAAGCAGGAATTTCCCCCAGCCTAGAAGTACCTCATACATGTCCTCCTTCAATGTTTGAGTCCCAAATGCACTGCACACAATGAGATCAATAGATCTATTGCTAGTGTTATTGTGTGTATTGCAACTGGGCAAAAATTTAATTATTCTAAAATGATTTTTGAGGGCATCTGTAAAAATAAGGGGAACAAAATGACTTTAGCTTATCCCCATTTTTGCAAATGGTTTTTGATGATCAAGGATACTGCACAAGGGATCATAATGATTTTTATGAGATCCCTGTGCAAAAGAAAGCTAATTTTATGAAGATGAACTCACCACCCCATCGTGACCTACCCTTAACCCAAGCTATGCTTGCTGTAATTGCAGCAGCTCAACCCCAACCTGACTCCCAACCACAAATTGACCCAATACCTGAACCATTACCTTCACCTGAACATATGCAAATTGACCAAGAACCCTTCAACGCTGACACATTAAATGTTGGCGTTGATGTGCCTATTTCCAACGTTGACACACAACCTTCACAAACCTAAACACCCCTTAACCAACCCACATCCACCCAATCTTCCACACCATATTCTACACCCCCTGAATATAGGTTGATGAAACGCCAAAGGACTACTGGAGTGTTCTCCTCTGGTGGTCCTAGCCATGTAGCAGAGAGAACCACCACCACAAGTGTGGCTGGTGATATGGATGAGGTTGGGACTATTGGTTCTGGCTTAGCAGCTGGCCAAGGCAGTCCCACCATCATTAAGTCCTCATCCATGCCCAATGAATCTGACTTGGGAGGTCAAATCCCTATTTTAGAAGAGGGCAGACAGGAACCAATGACTCTTATGGAATTGACGGCAGTCTGCATGAGCTTGCAAAAGCAAAATGCAGACTTAGTACAAGTTGTCAGCTCACAAGGCCTTGAACTCAAGAAATTGAGGGAGAGGATTGTTGTTTTGGAGACTGCAAGTGCAAGGAGAGGTATGGAAGTTCCAATAAATCTGAGTGATAAGGGCAGCCATGATGGTCAATCTTTGGATGTTGCTGAGGCCCTTACAACATTGAGGAAACAAACAGGTTTTGATACGTCCTTAGTTTATCCCACCAACTTGAATTTATCATTTACAGCCATGATGGAGGAGATTGCAAAAGGCGCTGAGACATGAAATTTGGGCGTTGACAACGAGAATTTAGACGCTGACAGAAGAATTTTGGGCGCTGACACAGCTAAATTGGGCGTTGACAGACCTGCACATGAGGGTGATGTATCCCAGTCATCATCCATCATCAAGGAGGTTTCTGCACAGGTATCACCATCTACCTTACCAACAATTGCACCATCAGATAAGGGTAAGGGTATTATGGTAGAAGAGATTGTTCCAAAGGATGCAGCTCCAGTTGAGTTTGATAGAAGATTGGCTGCACAAATCATGGAACAGGATAGAAAGGAGGTGAAAGAGTCACCATTTGTTGTTACTTCAGAAGAAGGAAGTGATGGAGCTATCTCAGACTCAAGTGTGATGATTATAGAACCAGAAAGACTTGAGTATGGAGATGAGTTGGCTGAGGAGAAATTGAGAGAATTGAAATTGCAGGTTGACTTTGACATGCCAGAGGTGGTTAAATGTATAATGCTTGGGAAGAAAGATGTATGGAGAATCCACACTTGACTACTTCAGATCAGATATGGGGTTTGGAGATTCTCCTCAGAGTTCAGAAGGATTGCCAGGTAATTTTGAAACACAAGGCAAGCAATATTCTCTCAGAGTTGAAAAGGGATAGAAGGGAGCTATACTTCATGTTGCTCAGATGTCATGGAGTAGGATGGACTTACCAGAAATTGAGGGCATTGACATTTGATGAGTTGGAATGCAAGGCTTATCCCATTTGGGTGAGAGTGCAGGAAGCAAACACTCTCAGACTTCTTTCTAATGAAAGAAAGGAAGAACTTGCAGAAGAAATGGAGCTCAAGAAAGCTATGTTTGTTCCCAGACCAGTAAAAAAGGGAATTTCTCTTGAGTTTCCCACAGATATAGATCCACTATATCCAAGTGAATCTGTTATACGAAAGAGTCTCAAGCTCTCACCTTTAGAAGCTTCAGATATGGTGCAAGTGTTACCATTAGATTCCAGAAACCCAATTGTGAGCTATGAAGAAGATGAATGTGGGTTTTGGAAAATTGGCAGGTATGGCAAAGAGGTACACACTTTTACCACTCTCATATCTTTGTTTGCAAGTTGTGATAGAGAAGACTTGGTAGACCTATGGAGGTTCCTAGAGACCAAGTATGAGGCTGAAGCACCAACTTCAGCTAATGGAATAAAATTGTGGTCCACATTCAAAAGGATGTGTGGACCAAAAGATGAGGATCCTGCTATTTGGAAGGATCTTGAAGATGACCTCAGTGGTCTTCAATGGAGATTATATTCCGCTGCTGGTGTCTACCATTTGAGTTCTACAAAGTTTGCTGAGTATCTACTTGTGGATGGTCAGTATTTCATATCCAAGGCTATTTTGGAGAAGATGAAGGACACTCAGCTGGAAATTGATTATTCAAGTGACGTGGCAAAAGACTTGATCAGATTTATTCATTACCAATATGAGAAGGTTTGTAAGATTCCTCCTAGTCCTTAATGCTTATTCAGAAACTTGATCATAAGAGTGGATATCAAGTTTAGGGGAGGATTGTTGGGAATAAATTAATGCCAGATCACTTGAGCGCTGACAAGAGTAAAACAAGCATTGACAAGAGCAAAACAAGCGCTGACAGCTCAAGCGTTGACAAGATAAAGTCAAGCGTTGATACATTGAAGACAAGCACTGATGGGAAGATACACTCTACGCGTTTATTGTATTCAAGATTACTTCTATTAAAGATAGGAACAACAATGTATTTTCTATATTTATCTTTACCTAGAATAGCTGATACGTAGATTATTGTACAAGGCTTCTTATGTCTATAAAAGAAGACCTTTAGGTTAATGTTTCATATAAGTTTTCATTCGTAAACTACTTTCATTGTAAGCAAGTTTGATATCATTAATCAAAGTGAAAGTTTGTTTATATCATTGTGTGTTCTTGTTTAAGTGTTAATTCCGCATAACACTTAGATTATCATAAGCATATACAAAGGTTTCTCTAAGTGTATTACTTGATCTAATCTCGTATACATAAAGCTAAATCAATCTAAGTTTGGGATCAACATAGAGTAGCGTTGTTTCGTCTTTCATCCGAAAATGAGGACGTTATCTTTGACCCCGGTATACGTTTATCGGGTTTTTAAAGTACTCTACGTACTTTTGGGCCTTGTTTATCATGTAAGCCCCACCAAAAATGACCAAACCATGATTATCCCTAAATGATCACATTTATGGGGATTCGAATCGAGCTTTTGACTCGGTTATCAAAAACAAGGTGCCTTGTGGGGGATTCTCATGCTTATCCTTGTAAGTATTATTGCTTTTCTAATTAGTTAACGCGGGGACTTGTGCTCTTCCAACCTTTGTTCTGTGGTTGTTTGTGGTTGTGATTTATTAGATTCATCGTCATCATTGAAGCCTCTCGTATTCGTTATACGTATCACTCGAGCTTTGATTGTTGCCTTTGGAGATTTTGATATCCGATGATATGCTTTTATGTTCTAACGTTTATCTTATTAGCATAATTCATATACGTCTTTTAGGTTATTTGTTTTACCCTTTCCATGCTCGAGATTAAGCATTCGACTTTCGTCTCTAGTATGGGGGTGAATCACCCCTAGACTCTATACATTGAGGACAATGTTTAGTTTTAGTATGGGGTGAGTATATACTTCACATTGCTTACGTCAACACGCAATCCAATTTTCATCTTTTTCTAGTTTTTCATATGAGTTTAAGATACGAATGTAGGTTTTCTGATGGTGAGAATAAGAGTAATTTTTTATTCGACCGTGTTTTTACACTAGCTTTGATTCCTTAACTATTTTTAGGCTAAGTCTCTTAAATTAGGACGAGAAATAATAGAGTCAATTATAAGCTACGTTTCTTTCACGATCTCATGGGTAGTAATTATTAGCCTATTCTCCCCACGCTTTTGTTTGAATAAATGCAATAAGTAAGGTCGTACGACTTAAAAGATTACTTAGCTTCTAACCAAAGATCGTTTAAAAGTTGCTCGTGTTCGAATAGAGTTCATAGCCAAGACATAACTTATTGAAGCGGGATGTGAAGATTGGCAAAGTTCCAAAAAGGCCCTAACAAGGCATGAGGAACTCTATTTTGTTGCTAAAGATCCAAGATGATGTGAAGTATCATTATTCCAAAATCAATATGAAAGATCAAGACACACGACGAAAAGCAATATACTCCCCTAAAGATCATGGAGAAGTCTATCCAAAATGACCCGAACAAGGTATGAGGATAAATATACCCAAGTCCGAAAAGGAGGCGGATCGTTGTATATCAAAATCCCAAATAAAGATTGAAGAAAAATGATGAAGTCGCGGTCAAGTGAAGAAATTCCATATACGAAGAGAAGACCATTATTTCAAGAACGTCTTCCAAGATTCGAAGTATGAAGTACATGCCAAATATCGTTCCGAGAAAAGTCTCAAATCGTGAAACGAGTTATGCCAAGATATGAACTTAAGGAGATTACGAGAATTCGTTTCAACAGATCGTGTCCTTTAGCTAACTATTAATTAAATCGTCCTACTTTATTTTCGGCCTTAATAAAATATCGAAATAAGTCAAATGAATCCTCGTGATCATTAAGACAAAAGTAAATTATAAGAGATACACCTTAGGAACAAGGGATTCTAAGTACATAATTAACACTCATGAGTAATGATTGTTCTACTAACTTATAATGACAATGATCTCGTTACACGCTTAGCATGGAATTGGGTGAAAATCGAGGATGACGAACTTATTCTATGAGGCATTCACGTGTTCTTATTCTTTGACCCTAAAAGTCACTTAATCGTGATGAAAACAATACATTATGTCTAAAACACGTTTAGTAGTTTATTTATGTTTACGTTTTTAATAAATGTCACCTAAAAATGAATTTTGGAAGTGCTACAATACTTAATTCTAGCATTGAGTGGGGACACGGCAATGGTTTAGTATGGGGGAGTGATGAGACTGCAATTATACATAGTCTCATCGTCCAAATCGGGCTTAAAACGGTTAAAAATATCATAAAATACCCAAAAATATGCTTGTGTTTGTTCATTGTGTATTTTAGGTACGGATATCGTGAAATCAACAAAAGATCAAAGGAATCAAGCAAAAACGAACACGGAAAACGAAGCTTCACAAAGAACCGGGCCCGAGTATGGATTTTCACCAATTGTCCTTGAAGTTTGAAGAATTTTCAGTATTTGGTCCCTCATCTTTTAAAGACTTGGCATTTTATACCCTTGTAAAACTCTAATATTGCATTTGGGTCCCTAAAATATCAAGATAATACAAGAAAAGCCCTTGAATTATGGTCAATTTGCATTTATGGTCCTTGAAACAAGTTTATCAAAACTTTTGTGGCAAAAGTTGGAAAACAAAAACTTCAATATAAAGGGACAGTTGATTTTTGCTGATTAAACATGAAATAGCAAGTATATGGGAATACAAGGACTATTTTGGGAAGAAAACAAAACTTACCACAGCCTATCCCAGCCCGCCACGTCACCCACTATAACAATTCCACCAATCACCTCACTCCCTCCTTCCACCTCACCATCCACTCACCCTAAACCCTGTTTTAATAATACTTTACGTTTGAAAAAGTATTAATTAGACTTACACGCGCGAAACACTAATCCCCACCCTAAACCTGCATCAAAAACTCATCTCTCTCACCAAGAACCCTAATCACGTTGTTAATTAAAACAAAGGGTTATGTTCTAATTTGTTCCAAATCATTGATTAGTTTCAACCTCACCTAAACCCACTCACCTAAACCCCTTCCAACACATCCATGTGGCCACTTTGGACCACCCCTACTCCATCACTTTCACAATAAATTCCCAAAAAGACACATCCAACGTCCCATCTTCATTTCTTGCTCCCAAAGACTTATTAAGTGGCCAAGATCATCACAAGTACATCCATTCCAACTGGCAATCACGTGAAAACCATTGAAGATTAAGTTTGAATTTCCAGTCCAAGGGCTTTTTAGGAATTGCATTACTAGGGTTTTGTTTATTTTAGTAGATTCTATGAACCACTATAAAGAGAGAACTCTACATGCGAGTCTCCTCTTGTTCCAGTTTTTTATTTGTAAAAAATTAGTTTTAAATAGTTAAAGTTAATGAAATCCTTGCAAGTCAATACTGATTTCTATTTACTTTTCATGTTTCAATAGATTAAATCATTTACATTCTTGCAATAGTTAATGTTAAAACTGGTTTTCAAAAGATTGTTTTCAAAAGATTTATAGAAATTCGAATCCAAGCACAAAAGGAAGTGAAAGTGGAATTTTGTGTTTGGTTTCAGTTTTGTGATAAATCTTGTTGGTTACCTTTGGAATTTTCAAAAGTTTAGTGATTTCAAAAAGTTGGTTTCAAAGTTTTTATACAAGATATCCATTGTTTGCTGTTTAGTGTTTAACCACTGTAGCATAAGCCAAAGCTCAAGCTTTTGAAAAAAGATTGAGCCTTGGCTTGTTATTGTTCTTATTTCTTTGTTGTGACTAGCAGGTATCAAAAGGAGCTTTCAAAAGGTTGGTGTTAGTCTGCTGTAGACCACCACCTTATTTCTTCCTTTCCTTTGTGTTGTTGAAGATATTGTTATGCTTTGGTTCTGCTGTAGAACCCCAACAAAGCTTGTCTACATTCTTCATAAGCTCCAAAAAGTCCCAAAAGAAGGCATCAGCCACCAAGGTTTGGCTTGAACCCTTTTTCCTTTTTCATGAGTTTTATGTGGTTAATGAGATTCTTGACTTTGTGATTTTGGTTAATATGTTTTAAATGCATGTTAAGTGTTTTACTTATGTTCATTATCAGTTAAATCACATGTTAGATAAATCTAAGAAGTGTTTTGAATTCACTTGTTATAGATTTGTTTGCAAATTTTGATTAATAAGTTTTTAGGGAGTGTTTGGTTTAATTGTTTAAGTAAACTTGGGTGACACAAGTGAACTAAAATTGGTTTGAACATCTTTCTTTCAATCTGTTGTCACTAGTTTGTCACTTGGTTTAAGATAGATAACAAAGAAATAGGTTTTGCTTGCTACAAATTTTGGTATAATCTGTTTATTAATTCAGTAGGCCATTTGTAGATTTGATTTTGAGTTTTAAAGGTTCAAATTTGGTAATTAGTGGGATTTCATGTTCGTTTAAGTTTATAAGTTCTTGTTCGTGGGTTTGATAGGCTAGGTTGTTAGTTATAGGTCGCCAAAGTTCACCAAATTGCACATTAGATCAGTCAAACAAACCATCAGACCTGTTAGCATATCAGAGACCTTTAATTTCTCTTTTGAGTGCTTTTTCTGTATTAAACTGGTGTGTTTTTTGTGTTTATATGACTCCCCACAACCCAACTGTTTGTGGGGGTGCCTTTGGTTTCCATTAACAACAAGTAACAAAGTTCAAAAGGGCACAAGATTGTTTCTTTGACACATCAGTGGGAAGCAAGTTCCCACTGTCTTATTTGTTTTTCCCACTGACTGGCTAAAGGACAAAGTCCAGCCAGCTGTCAACATCAGCTTTCTTTATTTTTTGTCTTTAGTGCCCTTATTTGAGTATTTTTCAATGATTCCAATTTTCACATTTTTTTTTTTATTTATTTTAATATTTTTAGAAAAGTTATATTTTATTTTACTGTTCATTTAATTGTTTTTAGCATTATTTTTTATTTTAATTAGTTTTATTAAATCTGTTTTTGTATTTTAGTGCTAAAAAGTAATATTTTTCGGTTTTATAATTTTTTTAGTTTAATTAATATATTTTAAGATTTTTAGAACAGTAATTTCATTTTTCACTTTATTTTATTAATTTCTAGAATTATTTTAAGTTTAATTAGGTTTTTAAATATTATGTTTTTGTCCTATTAGGTAAAAAAGTTTTGTTTTCAACTTTTTTCATTTTTCTACTGTTTAACTAAGTAAAATAGGATTTTTCAAAAAGTAAATTATTTTTATCATTATTTTATTATTTTTAATGATTATTTTAGTTTAAAAAGTGTTTTTAGTGTTTTAAAAATAGAAAAATAGTTTTTAAAATATAGTAAAAATAATTTTTAGTGTTTAATTAATATAAGTAAGATATTTGTTTGATAAAATAATATTTTGGGCATTTTGTTAATTATATTTAATTTTAGGGCTTTAATTAGCATTAAAAATTGAATATTTAATTAACAAAAGGTTTTAATATTTATTTATTGAATTTTTATTCTTATTTGTATTATTTTAGACTTATTTTTAATTATTAATTAATTTTTAGCTTAAATTTTTAATTTCGTCGCATTTTACTTATTTACGTTCGCGTTTCTACGTTTTACATCGTAATGTAACTGGTCTTTTAATTTTCTTTCTTCAAACCCAAAAACGACACTAATCCAAACTTGATTTTATATTATACGCACATAATACACATACACATCCGTCAAGAACAAACTCGCATTTATCGGTTTTATGGTTTTCCTAAATCGTACTACTTTATACTTACCGCACATACGCGGTTTTCCTAAAACATGTACGATTATACATACATCAATTTTGCAATATTTATATCTGCTTGTCAAAACAAAGAAATTGGAACAATAACAAGGCCAAGGCTCAAGATTTTATCAAAAGCTTGAGTTTTGGTTTATGCTACAGTGGTTAAATAGTAAACAGCAAACAAGGGATATCTTTTAAAAAGAACTTTGAAAACAACTTTTTGAAATCACTAAACTTTTGAAAATTCCAAAGGTAACCAACAAGATTTATCAGAAAACTGAAACTAAACATAAAACTCCACTTTCACTTCCTTTTGTGCTTGTATTCGAATTTATAAAAATCTTTTGAAACCAATCTTTTGAAAACCAGTTCTAACCTTAACTATTGCAAGAAAGTAAATGATTTAATCTATTGAAACATGAAAAGTAAATGGAACTCAATATTGATTTGCAAGGATTTCATTAACTTTAAGTATATGAAACAAGATGTTTACAAATAAAAATCTGGAACAAGAGGAGACTCACATGTAGAGTTCTCTCTTTATAGTGGTTCATAGTATCTACTAGTATAAACAAAACCCTAGTAATGCAATTCCTAAAAAGCCCTTGGACTGGAAATTCAAACTTGGTCTTCATTGGTCTTCACGTGATTGCCAGTTGGAATGGATGTACTTGTGATGATCTTGGACACTTAATAAGTCTTTGGGAGCAAGAAATGAAGCTGGGACGTTGGATGTGTCTTTTTGGGAATTTGTTGTGAAAGTGATGGAGGAGGGGTGGTCCAAAGTGGCCACATGGGTGTGTTGGAAGGGGTTTAGGTGAGTGGGTTTAGGTGAGGTTGACACTAATCAATGATCTGGAACAAATTAGACCATAACCCTTTGTTTTAATTAATAACGTGATTAGGGTTCTTGGTGAGAGAGATGAGTGTTTGATGCAGGGTTAGGGTAGGGATTAGTGTTTTGCGCGTGTGAGTTCAATTAATAATTTTTCAAACATAAAGTATTATTAAAACAGGGTTTAGGGTGAGTGGATGGTGAGGTTGAAGGAGGGAGTGAGGTGATTGGTGGAATGGTTATAGTGGGTGACATGGCGGGCTGGGATAGAATGTGGTAAGTTTTGTTGTCTGCCCAAAATAGTCCTCGTGTAAGTTTTGTTGTCTGCCCAAAATAGTCCTCGTATTCCCATATACTTGCTACTTCATGTCTAATTAGCCAAGATCAACTTTCCCTTTATATCCAAGTTTTTGTTTTCCAACTTTTGCCACAAAAGTTTTGATAAACTTGTTTCAAGGACCATAAATGCAAATTGACCATACTTCAATGGCTTTTCTTGTATTATTTTGATATTTTAGGGACCCAAATGCATTATTAGAATTTTGCAAGGGTATAAAATATCAAGTCTTCGAAACATGAGGGACCAATCTTGACAAATATTAAAACTTCAAGGACCATTTTGAAAAATCCATATTCGGGCCTGGTTCTTAGTGAGGCTTCGTTTCCCGTGTTTGTTTTTACTTGATTCCTTTGATCTTTTGTTGATTTCACGATATCCGTACCTAAAATACACAATGAACAAACAGAAGCATATTTTGGGGTATTTTATGAAATTTTTTACCGATTTAGACTATGAAAATATGTATAATTGCAGTCTCATCAGTATGAAACAGATAACACAATACTGGGAGAACAGTTGGCTGCAAACGGGGAATACTAATAAGGAAAGAATGTTCATACTGAAGGGACGGGAAATCCGTACCTTGTGTCCATTGAACGAAGAAGACGAAAGAATTAAAGTCCTACTCTGATCTAACTAATGCTACATAAATAGGGGACATGTATAAGTATTCTGTTTACTGAGTACGTAACTGATAAAATCATGTCTTAACTTGTTTTATATGTTCTAGTCTTGTTTTACTGATTTTAATGTTATGTTGTGTTTATCATGTATTATAAGTATTCTTGGTTAAATATTACTTGTATTCTTGTATTTGTGTAATAATAAGTAACTTTCTAAAAATAGCAGGTTTCCTAAAATAGAAAGTTTCCAAAAACAGAAAGTTTTCAAAAATAGATTAAATTCTAAATATAGATCAGTTTCTAAAAATAGAATGTTTCAAAAAATAGTAAGTTTCCTGAATTAGAAAGATTCCATATTTAGAAATAAGAGGAATTAATAAGCTAATAATATAAGCATAAGGTTACTGGTTAAATATCATAAGTCATGTAATTATTGGTATTGTTTATTAATAATATCATGTTAATTAAATAAACTATACGTTATACGATTTATTTAAATATAAGCATGATTTAATTTAATTAAGCTGTATAAAATACTTAAGTTAAACATGTATTAATATTATATTAATTATAACCTAAGTCATGTTTATTAATTAATTATATTCCATGTCTTAAATAATTAATTAAAACTATAGTCTAAATTAAATAAATAAATAATTAGGTTAAACATGTATTATTTCATAAATAATAAATAACCTAAGTCCATGTTAAATTAAATTAATTATTAGTCATGTGTTAATTAATTTAATTTTCTTGTTAAAAATAATATACTGGTAAAAATAATTTAGCTTGTAAAAACTAGTCATGAACCGGACCCGTGTTTTAATTTAGACCTATCGTGAACCGGACCGAATTCCCCATGAACGGGACCAAACAAACGCCCCCTTAACAGTGGCGAACCGGTTCAGCCGGTTGCCACTGTGCTTGTAAAATGACTACCAGCTGCTGTTGATGGTTCCCCCTGGTTTCCCTCGGCTAGTCGCTGCCTCAACAAAGTTCCCATCGACGGTTAGCCGGTGGTTCCCCATTAATATTTCATCGACGGTTAGCCGGTGGTTCCCATCGACGGTTACCAGCTGCTGTTGGTGGTTCCCCCTGGTTTCCCTCGGACAGTCGTTTTTTGGTTAATAATAGGAAATATGGTTATCTATTTCTACTTAAAAAGTAAATGCGAAAAGTATTAATAAATAATTAAAGATAAATGACAAATAATAAAGAAACGAGACAAATATTAAAACGAGCACTTAATAAAAATTATGACTAAAACATTCGGATAAAATACTAAAACTAAAATTTGCGGAAAAAAATAATATATATGACTTTCAGAATAAAAATAAAAACAACTTTCGGATAAAACTTAATCGACTTACGGACTAAATAACAAAATTGTTGGAAAAAAAGAATGTTGGAGAATGGGGAACAAGAAAATAGGCGGGAAAAGAAAAACAGGAAAAAAACTTAGCTAATTTAGTTTTGGAATTTTGGCACTTTCGGAAAAATTTGCTATTCACCACCTTCGGATAAAATAACAATCACCACTTTCGGATAATTTCTTTTTGATGGGAAAAACGTAGGCTTCAGATAAGAAGATATTTTCGGATAAATGGGGAATTCAGATAAAAGGATGAACAGTGGTTTTTGGATGAATTCTATATTTCGGATAAATGGGTAAATTCAGATAAAATTGATAAATTCAGATAAAATTAGCATAAAATCATTTTCGGATAAACTTCCTTATAACATTTTCGGATAAACTGGCTTGAGACATTTTCGAATAAATAGAAATCTTCGGATAAAATAAAATTTCCGGATAAAATAAAACTAAAAGGTTTTCGGATAAATGCCTATGCTATTTTCGGATAAAACACTATTTAGATTTTCGGATAAAATTGATAAAAATTTGTTTTCGGATAAATTGAAATGAAAAGGATTTTCGGATAAAGTTATCTTCGGAATAATAAACCCTTTCCCGAAAAACGTAAGATACGCAAACTAATAAATCCTAAAACAAGGGAACACAAATAAGCCAAAGATAAGCAAAATTAATCTATAAGATAAGCCAACCTAAACACTAATAAAAATCTAACAAACACCAAATCAACCAAATCAACAAGATCTAAATTAATAACTAAAACTATAAAACCACTTAATCAAAATAAGCAAATCACAAAATTTATCAATAAGCACAATGAGCTATAACATCAACCACGTCAAAACAATAAGAACAATGAAATAAGCACTTCACTCAAATAAGCAATAAGATCAAATAAGCTACATGATCAACAAAATCAACACAAAATTAAAAACAAGAAAGGAAGAATGAGATTAATTTCAAAAGATTGAATTAAAGATGAAGATTAAGATTCAACAAAACAAGATTAAAGATGAAAAGATTAAGAAACTTGAAAGAAAACTAGAGAGAGAAATTAATTGCACCTACTCCTAATCACCTTCATGAAAAACTAATGATAAACTAACTACTACAAATGAAGGTTTTTAGGCTATATATAGTGGATGAGGGTGTGGTGGTGTTGCTTCCTTCTTTCTCTTTGTCTTCTCGTCTTCTTAATTAGTTCGTCTTTCTCGACTTTTCTCGGGATTTGTCGATAGATAAAATGGACTCGTCTTCTAGTTTTATTCTTTTATTGGTCTTGGTTCTTCGACTTCGTTAAACTTCCGCCTTTGGTCTTTTTATTCGATAAATCTTCAGAATAGGCCTTTGACTCCCGTTCTTTTTGCACTCTTGATCTTTTGACTTCGTCTTTTTCTTTAATAAAACCCCGTGAAAGCCCGTGTTTTCTTCTTTTTTCATATTTTGGTCCTAAAACACAATAAAACACAAACCACGCATAATTCCGACTTTTACGACATTAAATACACTTTTTGGTCTCGTTTTTATTTGTTTTAAGTGGTAAAAGCATAAGTGTTTTCACACTTATTAAACCCCCTACACTTGACCATTGCAATGTCCCCATGCAATGCATTATTTCAAAGCATAATTTTACATTTTCCATCATAATTAACCCATATCGGCCTTTATTATAATATACTACTACTACTACAATAAAAGAAACTTAACAACGATGAAAAGATAAAAACTTATAAAAGATATAATAATTTTATCATATTTATTAACTTTTAAATTGTTTGATGGAAGAAACTTGTAAAGAAACCTAAGACTTAAATTAGGGCTTTGGTGTCATGAATATTAATCACCCTCAAGTTTCACGTTCCCCATACCAAGCATAAAAACAAGATCATTGTTTACCATAAGTTCTCAAGTTAAAACCACTTATACAAGACAATTGTGTAATACTCCTTCTCCAATATTCCTAAGTTGTATCTCTAGATTTTTAAAGATTGTCATTCACCCGTAGGCTCATTTGACTTATTAAATAATCATTAGTCCAAAAATGAAGGCAAAACGGTGTAAACCCGACACTTAGAACCTAACCTCATCCTCAAAAACGTTGTCACTAAACTAAGCCCACATCAAGGATAATTAAACACGATTTAGGGAATAAATTCCCGGATCCGAAATTTGGCCAATAGTACTACTTCTTATTATTTCCTCCAAAGTCATGTTATTTAAGATGTAAAAGTGCTCATCATCTATGATCCACACCCTAAGTCTCCTTGGACCACAAAAAAGGGAATTCATTATTTATCAATTTTTATTAAACAGTTACCATGCCATACACCCTAAGGCTCTAATAACAAGGTTCGTGCTACATACCCCACACCATAAGGCACCTTGAGGTCATGTTTTAATCTTATTTGTTGTCCCTTATTTGTGATGATTAAACAAGAAAGAAAGGTAGAAGATAGATGAAGTAGATGAATTCTAGAGAGAGAAAAGAGAAAGAAGTGTGTGAAACTTATGGAGTGTTATATCATAGAAAAATGAACAACCAACACCCTTCCTAACATGCTAGGAAGGGTATTTATATCCTTTGCCTACATGTGGCATAATGGGCTATATGTTTTATTGGGCCGGACTTGAATAAATTCTTAGTACCATCAAAGAGGACTTTCAAGCTAGCTATCAAGCCCGTAATGTCACGACTATTTTAACTAACTATTACAAAGTTCTAATAAATGTTACAATATAAACCTATGACCGAACATTCTTGTTTGACTCAATATTTTGAGGCTAACAATCTCCCCCAATGTGAGGTCATTCCTCTTTGATATTTTGGATATTAATGGAGATTACGAATTTCGTCATAAATGAGTCTTGAACGTGTAATAGTAGTCTTTTTCTTCATGCTGTGATCTTTGAGCCTTTGTCGTTTTCTTTCGACTTTGTCTTTAATCTTGAGATCTTCAAATCATTCTTGACTTGTCTTTGCCATCTTGCTATCTTGTGTCTTTATCCACATGCTCATACATTGCATAATCTTGAATGCTTGCTAACAATCTCCTTTGAAGTGAGGTCATTCCTCTACATTAATAGATAAGTAAGATTTTGATCATCAGAGTTGCGGAAGTCTTTAGCTTTCTTGATTGTTGAATATGTCTTTGGGCATGAGTATGTGGTTTTGAATCTTTGACTTTGTTGAGTACACTGTAACGTCACCTTCTTGAGACGAAACATAGACACGGACTGAATGGCTTTGACATTCGTCCTCAATCGGTAGCGTTTTACCTCCGGTCGGTGAAGACCGTTAGACGATATTAAATATCGTACATGTGATAGGTAGATTCAATTAAGAACCTCCTTGACAGGGTTTCGCGGCTGTAATAGCCATTATCTTTACTCGACCGTCTCAAAGCTAGACTACGAACATAAAGAGTGAATCAATTGGATAAATATCCGCTTGATTAAAGTCGTCAATTCAAATTCCTGGAACAAGTTTGATACATTAAGAATCTTACCATTGTTGCTTTCCAGTTGACACAAGCTTGATTCATAAAGAATCTCACAAGTTACCTACCGAAGCACTGTTTGATGTTGACGCTAGAAGGATTTCCATTCGTCACTGTGAATATTAATGAATATCACTCTGAATGTACTGGCAAGACCATAAAGATATTACGTAGAAACCTGAAACGAGTTTGAATCAATTCAGAATCAAACCACTGTTGCTTTTCAGTTTACACATGTTCAGTTCTAAAAGAATCTTACACATGATCTACGGCAGTGCTGTTAGATATTAACACTGGAAGGATTTCCACTCATCATTGTAAATACTGAGTAGTATCACTCTGAGTGTTCTAGCAATATCGAAAGGATATAGCGTAGGACTCTCTTGATCTTCATCCATGTGTTCTAACGAGATTTGATTGATCTCTTGGCTCTAGACTCGATTTGTAACACCCCATTTTGGAAATGGAATATTACGCATAATCATGGCGTGTCATCAAAGCATACAAGGATAAATGTCTAAGCATTATTCAACCATAAAAGGGAAATACCGGAATCAAACATCGGTAACCCCAAAGTAAAGCTCATCACACACAAACATAAATACTGTAAAAGGAAAGGACGAAACAATGTCCATAGCAACTGTATCAAAGTAAAGGAAATGCATAAAGTAAAGAAAGACAGTAAAGCTTCCAGTCCATATGCACCTACGTTTGAGATCTACGAGCGTCCCTGAGTACCTCCCGTTTTGGGAACATGAAAAGGAAGACGGCTGAGCAAGACGCTCAGTGCACGGATGTACAATATAGCATGAAATAGAGTAAACATGTAACATATAACAGCGGAAGACTAAGTACTGAGTAAACTGGTTAAGTATCAAGAAAAACTAGTTTTATAGTTTGAAAAGCCTTATGTTTATCTTGTGAAAACTGTTTTAACATATATATACCATAGCCCATATAGGTCATGAAAAGGTCACGTGCATGAATACTTGGAGGGGTGACCTCATCATGCTGATTAGAGGGGATGCCTCTAATCAATATACTGGTTTGGGTAGGAGGGATCAACTCCTTGTGAAGGGTGCAAGGCACACACCACATTCACCATGATAAACTGAATAAAACATGTAACTAGGATGCACCCATACGCCCCACCTGATATAATAATATGGCCAAAACTGAAAAGGGACGCCACGAGCAATCACTCCGCCGTGGGGAAGTCATAACATCGGTGCCTCCAATGCTATGGTTATGGTACCTCCATAACTAGGTGAAACTGGTCATGCTTGTATATGGCTATAGATTATGCTAAATTAACATAAGCAGTTCAAAACAATAAAACAAATGCTGGGGAAAACAGTTGGCTGCATACGGGGAAATCCTAATAAGGAAAGAATGTCCATACTGAAAGGACGGGAATCCGTACCTCAAGTCCAGTGAATGAACGGAAGAAAGACTCCTACTTCTGGATCACTAACGCTACATGAATACACACGTGTATAAGTATCGATTCACTGATTATGTACTGGGTTTTGTGTCTCATTATAGCTGATTTGGTATGTTTTAGGTCATGGTTCACTGTTTAAAGCCTTAAACTGTGTTTATCTAGTATTCTGATTAATCTGATTAAGTATTACTGGTGTCTCACGTATTAATATACTTACTGTGTAATAATAAGTAACTTTCCAAAAATAGCAGGTTTCCAAAAATAGAAAGTTTCCAAAAATAGAAAGTTTCCAAAAATAGAAAGTTTCCAAAAATAGAAAGTTACCAAAAATAGAAAGTTTCCAAAAATAGAAAGTTTCCAAAAATAGAAAGTTTCCAAAAATAGAAAGTTTCCAAAAATAGAAAGTTTCCTAAAATAGAATTTACTGCTTAAAATAGATTAGTTTCTAAAAAATAGAAAGTTTCCAAAAATAGATCAGCTGCCTTAATTAAATAAGTTTCCATATATATAAGGTTTCCATGATTAGATTAGCTGCCTGAAATAGATAGATTTCCATATATAGAAGGTTTCCATAATTAGATTAGTTGCCTTATTTAATTAAGTTTCTATAAATAGAAGTTTCCATAATTAGAATTAAGCTGATTACATAAGCTAACATATAAGTCTAAGTGTTATAAGCTTATTTCTTAAGTCATATGATATAGTGTATAGTTTAATTATTATTTCATGTATTTTAATTAAACTATAGGTTAAGCATTTTAATTAAAGTATAACATGTATTAATTAAAATGAAATAAAATACTTAGGTTAAAATGTGTATTATTATGTATTAATAACATAACCTAAGTCATGTCTAAATTAATTAATTATAGGCATGTTTTAATAATTAATTAATTATAACTTATAACATAAAATACTTAGGTTAAATTAATGTCATGATAAACTAATAATTAAAATAACCTAAGTCATGATTTAATTAATATTTCATGTTATTAATTAATTATATCCTAAGTTCATAATTCATAAAAACTAACATGTAGCCTAAATCATGATTTAACCAACGAACCATGAATCGGGCATGAATTCGACACCGTACCCCGAGCCAAACCCGGGGCACATGTGTCTCCTTGCTGCCGTGGGTCCCACATGAGCCAACCAAGACCAAAAATGGTCTTGGTGGTGGCGGCAATAGCAAACCAAACCCCCCTCGGGTTTGTTTGCTAGGCGGCCAAAACAAACATCCCTTTTAAATCATTCTTTGATTTTATTTAATACCAAAACATGTTAGATCAATGATTAATTATCATGTTTAAAAAAAAAATAATAACATGTTCATAAAAATAATCAAAGATTAAAAGAATTAAAAAGAAGGGTTAGAAAGGTATACCACTATGTAGCTTGGAAAAAGGATGAACAAACACGGTTTCTAACACTTGTTTTTAAGATCAAAATCAAACAATCACCCTCCTATGGTGGTGTAAAGGTGGCGGCACAAAGAGAGCAAAAGGAGGAGGAGAAAACTCTTTTTAGGGTTTTTGTGTTTATTTCTTGAAAGTGAAAAATGAAAACATGTTTTTACTCTTACCCCCCTTTACTTGTAAAAGTCCATGGGCTTAGCCCATCTTGTATATGTGCCGTGGGTATGGGGGCCCCACATGGGGTACCCGTACCTTTCTCGTGTCCCGATGTTTCGTGTTCGTTCGTGGTTAAACGTGCTCGTGTTTAAAGTGTTTCTGTTTATTTTATCATGTCGTTTATCGTAAACTTAACGCTCGTAATTATATTATAAGTATTTACGTAATTATTCTAGTTCGTATTTTAAATGGTGATCATGATTTAATTATGTTCACGTGACATATTTATTAACTGTTTATCATGAGTTCGTACGTAATCGATACTTGTCATGTCATACACGTATGCACTTGCTTGATTATTAGCACATGAATGTGATCAATACTAAATGAGGTAAGTTTTAATCTAGAACGTACGATCTTAAGGGAACTATTCATGGTAAAAGCATGCGGGTTTTACAATTCTTCCCCCCTAAAAAGAATAATTCGTCCCCGAATTATAGATAAAGTAAGCTGAAAAGAAGTGACATACCCGAACTTAAAATATGAAGTGAGGGTAAGAAGCCCGGATAGACTCCTCTGTTTCCCAAGTGGCTTCCCGCTCGGTATGGTCCCTCCAAAGAATTTTGACGAATGGAATCGTCTTCCTTCTCATGACTCGTTCTTGCCTGTCGAGTACTCGTTCGGGTTCTTCTATAAAAGTGAGATATTCACGTATCTGTTCCAGTGGATATTGAACCATGTGAAGGGGATGATAATTGTACCCTCTGAGTAAGGACACATGGAACACGTTATGCACGTGCGAAAGCTGAGGAGGTAACGCCAATCGGTAAGATGCTTCGCCGATTCGTTCAACGATATCGAATGGTCCGATGAACCGAGGACTGAGTTTCCCTTTGATCCCGAAGCGTTTAACACCACGTGCCGGCGAAACCTTGAGGAAGACGTGATCTCCCACATTAAAATGTATGTCCCTACGATGCTTATCGGCGTAACTCTTCTGACGTGACCGTGCTTCTTGCAACTTCTGTTTAGCTACCTCAATCTTCTCATTGATCATTTCTATAATTTCTGGTCCTTCGAGTGTTCGCTCTCCCACTTGATCCCAGCAAGTTGGAGCGCGACACTTTCTGCCATACAACATTTCGAAAGGAGCACATTTGATACTTGCGTGCCAGCTGTTGTTGTATGCAAACTCGACCAAACAGATGTAATCGTCCCAATCACCTGTCCATTCCAACGCACACGGCCTTAAAATATCTTCCAATGTCTGAATTGTTCGCTCCGATTGTTCGTCCGTTTGAGGATGAAAGGCTGTGCTCAGCTTAAGTTGTGTACCCCAAGCTTTTTGCAGACCTTTCCAGAATCGCGACGTGAAACGAGGATCTCTGTCTGAGACGATGCTGGAGGGAGTGCCGTGGAGTCTCATGATCTCCCTTCTGTACGTATCTGCGAGTTTACTTACCGGATCTTCCTTGCGTATCGGTAAGAAATGAGCTGATTTGGTGAGTCGATCAACAATGACCCAAATAGCATCATGCTTCTTCTTGGTAGGCGGAAGACCGGTAACAAAATCCATGGTGATTTTGTCCCACTTCCACTCTGGAATATCCAACGGTTGAAGGAGACCGCCAGATCGCTGATGTTCAATCTTAACCTGCTGGCAGGTAAGACATTTGGAGACATGCGTGGCCACATCCTGTTTCATACCACTCCACCAAAAGTGCTGTCTGATGTCATGGTACATTTTTGTCGACCCAGGATGTATAGAAAATGGGGAGCTGTGAGCTTCAGCTAACAATGCTTCCCGGAGTTCTGGATTGTCAGGAACACAAAGTCTCGTGCCCTGCCAAACGATACCGTCTGCGTCCATTCGGAATTCTGTCTGCTTCTCCAAATTCTGAATTATCGCCCAAATCTCTCCATCATCCTTCTGCGCTTCCTTAATCCTAGTCAGTAACTCAGGTTCTACTCTAAGATTCGCTCAGTATCCGTGCTGCCCACGTACCATGATTTCGATGTCTAGCCGCTCCAAGTCCCTTATGTTTTGTTCCTTGATCTCAATGCCGTTGATCATTCCGGACTTTCTGCTGAGTGCATCTGCTACTACATTAGCTTTCCCGGGATGATACTGTAGGTTAATATCATAATTCTTCAACAGTTCCAACCATCTCCTTTGTCTGATGTTCAATTCTTGTTGTGTGAAGATATACTTCAAGCTCTTGTGATCCGTGAAAATGTCGCATGATTCTCCGTATAAGTAATGCCTCCATATCTTCAATGCGAACACCACTGCAGCAAGTTCCAGGTCATGCGTAGGGTAGTTTTCTTCATAGGGCTTAAGCTGCCGTGAAGCATACGCGATCACTTTCCCATGTTGCATGAGAACACAGCCCAGTCCCTTCCCCGATGCATCGCTATAGATCTGAAATCCACCTGTACCAGATGGGAGAGTAAGAATAGGTGCAGATACTAACTTCTGCTTTAGGTCTTCGAAGCTCTTCTCTCGTTCTTCCGTCCAGACGAATTTCTCTCCTTTTCGCATCAGTTTGGTGAGAGGCAATGCCAGGCGGGAAAAGTTCTCCACGAATCTTCGATAATATCCAGCTAAGCCTAAGAAACTGCGGACTTCTGTCGCTGATGTTGGTCTTGGCCATTTAGTGATAGCCTCAACCTTCGCTGGGTCCATAGTGATCCCTTCTGCTGATACAATGTGACCTAAGAATGCCACCTTGTTTAACCAGAACTCACACTTGGAGAATTTCGCATACAGCTGCTTCTGACGAAGAATCTGTAGTACAGTACGGAGATGATCTTCGTGTTCCTCCGTGGACTTTGAGAAAATCAAGATGTCATCGATGAATACAATGACAAATTTATCAAGGAATTCATGAAAGATTCTGTTCATCAGATCCATGAATACTGCTGGAGCGTTAGTCAGGCCGAATGGCATGACCACAAACTCATAATGGCCATAGCGGGTACGAAAAGCAGTCTTGGCAATATCCTGCTCTTTAACCCTTAGCTGATGGTAGCCTGACCTTAGATCGATCTTTGAGAAGTGTTTGGCTCCTTGAAGTTGGTCAAACAGATCGTCTATACGTGGCAGTGGATATCTATTGCAGATGGTAATCTTATTAAGTTCACGGTAGTCAATGCAAAGTCGCATGCTGCCGTCCTTCTTCTTAACGAACAAGACCGGTGCGCCCCATGGAGATGCGCTTGGTCTAATGAATTCTCGTTCAAGAAGTTCCTGCAGTTGGTCCTTCCGTTCTTTTAGCTCTATGGGAGCCATACGATACGGAGCCTTAGAGATTGGCTCAGCTCCTGGAACAAGGTCGATGTTGAACTCCACTTCTCTTGCAGGTGGTATGCCTGGAAGTTCATCTGGGAAGACGTCTTGAAATTCCGAAACTACTGGTTGATCCTGAATCGATGGGGATTCAGCATCCATGTCATGAACCGTAGCTAGATAACCTTCGCAGCCATGTGACAGTAATGCACGTGCTTGCAAGGTAGATATGACTTGTACAGACCGTCCGGGTATGAACCCGTTATGAATGTACTCTGGTGCATTAATGTCGCCGAAGATCACCCGATATGAGTGGCAGTCTATGGTAGCATGGTGCCTGGATAGCCAGTCCATGCCAAGAATCATATCGAACTCAATCATGTCTAGGGGGAGTGCATCTGCTGCACGAACTTTATCGTCAAACTCTAGAGGAAGACTCTTGTATACATGAGTTATTAATACAGAGTCCCTCAGAGGCGTGGAAATGGTAAGCTTATTTTTTTAATGGCAAGGGAAGTGTCCTGATGTTCTTAGCATAAGTAGTGGAAATAACTGAATGAGTGGCACCCGTGTCGAAAAGAACACATGCAGCCTGGCCGTACATATACAAAATTCCAGTAATGGTACCTGTAGATTTGTTTGCCTGGTCGCGCGATGTCGTGTAGACACGCCCAGTGGTAGGAGGCGGTTTAGTATCAGCATGACCCGAAGTACCCTCCATTTCACCCTTACGGCAATCTCTCATACGATGACCAGGGAGGCCGCACTTGTAGCACGCGTCGGAATCACGACGACATGGGCCAGGGTGTCTACGATGGCAAGTGTTGCAAAGAGGATGAGTGAATCCTCCAGCAGGAGTCCTTGCTTGCTGAGGGCCTGCTGATGACAAAACGTGTTAAGAATAAAGTATATGCACGAGTATAGGACGTAAGCGTCATAAGATGTTTACCAGTGTTAGCTGAACGGTTAGGCTGAGAACCCCTGTGGTTCTGGTCCCTTCCGTTACCGTGGTTCCTGGTAGAGATTAATATAGTGTCAGCATGAGAGATATAACATGAAATCATAAGAAGATGCGTAAATAGTAGGACCTGCTGTTGTTGGAGTGTCCCGCATTGTTACGGTAATTATCATTACCGTTGCGCCTTTCCACAACAGAACGGTCGTTAGAGTGACCGTTTCCTTTGGGCTGATTGGGCTGCTGCTGAGTAGCCGGCTGAGACCGGTCCCCAGTTTTCTGCCTGGAAAATACAGTTTAAGAGATGATTATAGAACATAAAATGATAGGATGTCGTCTGGTTAACGCTACAACACGAAATGTTTTACCTCTTGTCGGGTCTTTCAGCTTCCCCGAACTCATCGCGTTCCTGCAACATCTCAAGCTTCCTTGCTGCGTCGGCCACTTGTGCTACTGTATTGAACGTAGCACATACCAAATTGTTCGCGACCGAGGTGCGAAGTGCCCACCTAAAATGGTGTGCCTGCTCCTCAGGAGTACCAGCCGCTGCTCCCAGAAAACCAGCCAAGCGAAGAAAGCGCTGCATGAATTCGTTGCTATTCTCGCCCGCTCTCTGACGTATCCCATGGTATTCTCGCTTGAGTTTGTCCTGCTCTGCCTTAGGAAAGAACTGCTCCATCACTCTCTCCTTGAATTGGGCCCATGTCAAACCAGCAACCCATTCATCACCTCCTTCTGACTGCGTCAAAGCTAGCCACCAGTTGAGTACATCGCCTTCAAATCGGTAGCATGCCAATCTTGCCTTGAAGGCGGGGTCACATCCCATAGCATTGAAGATTTTCTCAATGTGAGTCAGCCAGCTTTCAGCATCGCTGGGGCTATCAGTCTTTTCGAAAGCTCTAGGACGGAGCTTGTTAAATCTTTCCAACCATACCGCTAGTGTCACTGGGGGAGGAGGAGGAGGAGGTGCCTGATTCTGCTGCTGCTGATTGTTGGCAGCTTGGACTTCAGCACGAATGTCATTCCTCAGTTGAGGAAGTAAGGCTTGCATGGCAGCCTGAATTGCAGCATTGAGCTGCTCTTGCTCGCGTGTGAGAACCATCTGACAGTATAACATAAAACATATGATTAACAGTTCAACATAAAATATAAAAAAAAAATTTTATGCCAAAATTTCACGAGAAAAATTTTATGTAAGAAAATCTTTGTATGAATGCATGATGCAGTTTTATGAAAACTTTTGATGCTCGAGAGTGAACGCCTCTGGTCAGTTCACTCAAAATAAAAGACATATCGAGGGGACGCCTATGGGTCGGTCTCAAATCTAAAAGTTTCGATAAAACACATGCGACTAAATAGGGCCAGTCCTGTACCAACCATTACTTAGTCAAAAACCCTGTAACAATGACATGTATATGTATGCTTAAAAATGATGAATGCATGAAAACAACTGTCAGTTCTAGGAAGACCGTAGTGACTACCCACTAATCACAGGTCATATTTGAAAGCCTACAGGTCGAAGCCTTGGCTCTGATACCATAATTGTAACACCCCATTTTGGAAATGGAATATTACGCATAATCATGGCGTGTCATCAAAGCATACAAGGATAAATGTCTAAGCATTATTCAACCATAAAAGGGAAATACCGGAATCAAACATCGGTAACCCCAAAGTAAAGCTCATCACACACAAACATAAATACTGTAAAAGGAAAGGACGAAACAATGTCCATAGCAACTGTATCAAAGTAAAGGAAATGCATAAAGTAAAGAAAGACAGTAAAGCTTCCAGTCCATATGCACCTACGTTTGAGATCTACGAGCGTCCCTGAGTACCTTCCGTTTTAGGAACATGAAAAGGAAGACGGCTGAGCAAGATGCTCAGTGCACGGATGTACAATATAGCATGAAATAGAGTAAACATGTAACATATATCAGCGGAAGACTAAGTACTGAGTAAACTGGTTAAGTATCAAGAAAAACTGGTTTTATAGTTTGAAAAGCCTTATGTTTATCTTGTGAAAACTGTTTTAACATATATATACCATAGCCCATATAGGTCATGAAAAGGTCACGTGCATGAATACTTGGAGGGGTGACCTCATCATGCTGATTAGAGGGGATGCCTCTAATCAATATACTGGTTTGGGTAGGAGGGATCAACTCCTTGTGAAGGGTGCAAGGCACACACCACATTCACCATGATAAACTGAATAAAACATGTAACTAGGATGCACCCATACGCCCCACCTGATATAATAATATGGCCAAAACTGAAAAGGGACGCCACGAGCAATCACTCCGCCGTGGGGAAGTCATAACATCGGTGCCTCCAATGCTATGGTTATGGTACCTCCATAACTAGGTGAAACTGGTCATGCTTGTATATGGCTATAGATTATGCTAAATTAACATAAGCAGTTCAAAACAATAAAACAAATGCTGGGGAAAACAGTTGGCTGCATACGGGGAAATCCTAATAAGGAAAGAATGTCCATACTGAAAGGACGGGAATCCGTACCTCAAGTCTAGTGAATGAACGGAAGAAAGACTCCTACTTCTGGATCACTAACGCTACATGAATACACACGTGTATAAGTATCGATTCACTGATTACGTACTGGGTTTTGTGTCTCATTATAGCTGATTTGGTATGTTTTAGGTCATGGTTCACTGTTTAAAGCCTTAAACTGTGTTTATCTAGTATTCTGATTAATCTGATTAAGTATTACTGGTGTCTCACGTATTAATATACTTACTGTGTAATAATAAGTAACTTTCCAAAAATAGCAGGTTTCCAAAAATTGAAAGTTTCCAAAAATAGAAAGTTTCCAAAAATAGAAAGTTTCCAAAAATAGAAAGTTACCAAAAATAGAAAGTTTCCAAAAATAGAAAGTTTCCAAAAATAGAAAGTTTCCAAAAATAGAAAGTTTCCAAAAATAGAAAGTTTCCTAAAATAGAATTTACTTCTTAAAATAGATTAGTTTCTAAAAAATAGAAAGTTTCCAAAAATAGATCAGCTGCCTTAATTAAATAAGTTTCCATATATAGAAGGTTTCCATGATTAGATTAGCTGCCTGAAATAGATAGATTTCCATATATAGAAGGTTTCCATAATTAGATTAGTTGCCTTATTTAATTAAGTTTCTATAAATAGAAGTTTCCATAATTAGAATTAAGCTGATTACATAAGCTAACATATAAGTCTAAGTGTTATAAGCTTATTTCTTAAGTCATATGATATAGTGTATAGTTTAATTATTATTTCATGTATTTTAATTAAACTGTAGGTTAAGCATTTTAATTAAAGTATAACATGTATTAATTAAAATGAAATAAAATACCTAGGTTAAAATGTGTATTATTATGTATTAATAACATAACCTAAGTCATGTCTAAATTAATTAATTATAGGCATGTTTTAATAATTAATTAATTATAACTTATAACATAAAATACTTAGGTTAAATTAATGTCATGATAAACTAATAATTAAAATAAACTAAGCCATGATTTAATTAATATTTCATGTTATTAATTAATTATATCCTAAGTTCATAATTCATAAAAACTAACATGTAGCATAAATCATGATTTAACCAACGAACCATGAATCGGGCATGATTTCGACACCGTACCCCGAGCCAAACCCGGGGCACATGTGTCTCCTTGCTGCCGTGGGTCCCACATGAGCCAACCAAGACCAAAAATGGTCTTGGTGGTGGCGGCAATAGCAAACCAAACCCCCCTCGGGTTTGTTTGCTAGGTGGCCAAAACAAACATCCCTTTTAAATCATTCTTTGATTTTATTTAATACCAAAACATGTTAGATCAATGATTAATTATCATGTTTAAAAAAAAATAACAACATGTTCATAAAAATAATCAAAGATTAAAAGAATTAAAAAGAAGGGTTAGAAAGGTATACCACTATGTAGCTTGGAAAAAGGATGAACAAACACGGTTTCTAACACTTGTTTTTAAGATCAAAATCAAACAATCACCCTCCTATGGTGGTGTAAAGGTGGCGGCACAAAGAGAGCAAAAGGAGGAGGAGAAAACTCTTTTTAGGGTTTTTGTGTTTATTTCTTGAAAGTGAAAAATGAAAACATGTTTTTACTCTTACCCCCCTTTACTTGTAAAAGTCCATGGGCTTAGCCCATCTTGTATATGTGCCGTGGGTATGGGGGCCCCACATGGGGTACCCGTACCTTTCTCATGTCCCGATGTTTCGTGTTCGTTCGTGGTTAAACGTGCTCGTGTTTAAAGTGTTTCTGTTTATTTTATCATGTCGTTTATCGTAAACTTAACGCTCGTAATTATATTATAAGTATTTACGTAATTATTCTAGTTCGTATTTTAAATAGTGATCATGATTTAATTATGTTCACGTGACATATTTATTAACTGTTTATCATGAGTTCGTACGTAATCGATACTTGTCATGTCATACACGTATGCACTTGCTTGATTATTAGCACATGAATGTGATCAATACTAAATGAGGTAAGTTTTAATCTAGAACGTACCATCTTAAGGGAACTATTCATGGTAAAAGCATGCGGGTTTTACACGATTTGTGCACTTTTTGTGGTCGGAGGCTGGAGTAGATGCCACCTATTCAATATCAACTATCTCGGAGTGAGAAAGTCAATAGATGTCGTGTTGATCTCCGTGACAATAAAATAAACTTCTTTTAAGAGAAGCATGAGTAGCTAGGGAAGGGTTGTGCATTACATCACTGGGTCTATGATGCGTTGTCTTCATGATGTGTTGACTTGGTTTCTGCCTAAGTTGTATGGAGGGCTAATTTCTTTACACCCTTAATCCTTACATTTCTTTTTCATTCTTCAACCCCTTCAATGCTTACCATGATATCATTACTAGCACCTTGTTGTGATTGTTCCAGTGCTAGCATTAGTCCTTAGTCGGCATTCAGCTACGTTCACATTCTACTCCATCTTTCCTAAGGACTTTTAATAATATATTTGATTGTCCCTGGGAATATCCCTCTGATTCTGGTTGGATCATAGGACTTAAACCTAACCACCCTTTTGCCACCAATAACGTCGTGAATTAAAGATGTTGTGGGTATTTGATCGTAACCATGAGTGCTTGAGTCTTTCGATCACATATTAATCACATTTTCTCCCCTATCTCTAATATATAAAAGCTTTGAAATTAGAGATACCAAATTTGATTAAAATATATTTTGGAAAATAGTGTTGAAAATCTTCGGGAGAAAGATGTGTTAATCTTTTGCATGAATTTGAAATGCTCCCCCTCAAAAATTGATGCAATTGAATAGTCATCGTGAGGATGTGATCCACATTTCGCTTTTTGAGGATGGGAGTTGTTGAACACGTAATTTTTGAAAGATTTTGAATAATTATTGAAAAATTCTTGAAAAAATTGTGTTCAACGATTTTTGAAAAAATCCTATTTCTTTTTGGCGAAGAGGTTTTTCTAAAGCATAAACTTGAGTTCATAGACTTTGAGTGTCTTGACGAATCCACTCAAGTGTAAGAAGATTTCCCTTCTTTTGCTGAAGGTAAGGGTACTAAATCGTACACTCCCCCGTGAATATAGATCCGGGTTGCAATCTGTAAGTGATTACAAGCCATTGTGTTATCTCAAAACGTTGAATGTTTTGTGACAAGCTCAACCCAACATAGATTGCTCTACCCGTTGTTGGAAAAATTGTCCAAAATAGACATTTTCCTTTATTAAAATTAGAAATGACATGTTTTTAAAAATATTTACAACTTTCATTCGAGCTTTGTGTACACACCTGTGTCGTTCTTGAGCGATGTTGATCCCTTTGATTGGATATATATTCTGTTAAGAACTAGTATAGTAGTTAGTAATCAAATTAAAACACTTTGAGAACTCTTACTCAAACTAAATAAGTTATGCGGAATTTAACTAATAAAGCACAAAAGAACTTAATTACTTTTAACTATTCGATTATCTTATTAATCGACTTGAATGAGGTACATGAATGACATTGTACCTATGTTCCTTTTATAGAGTAAGGAACCCTAGAAACCTTAGAATATTCTATAAAGGTAACTGTATCACAGACGATATATTATCAATATTCTAACTTTTAAGTACATCACATAAGATATACTCTAACTATAACTATGACATATCTTATACAAAGATATATTCCTCCTAATCAATATAGCAATACTTACTTTATAAGTAGCAGTACTTACTATGTACCGCGTTAACACTAACGATTCTTGAAAGACAACTAACAGTACTTGAATAACAATAACGGTACTTGACACTTAACAAATAATTCCCAACAATCCTCCCCTAAATAAGAATGATAACTTGTTGTCTTGTTGTTTCTCTTGTACTGGGATGTATTTAGAATACATGTCTTCAGTCTTTCCTTCATCCTTGGATTGAACATGGTAATTTGTATTTGTATCCAACTGAATGTAGCCAAACACTTCAATGTAGATCTTCTTCTGATAAGATAATCTTCAAACAGCATGAACATCATCTTTGTCTTCAAACTATGATCTTCTTGTGTCTTGTAAACATTCATTTATCTTTGCAACATCAGTAATTGTATTCTTGAGTTAGATCTATGAACTATGAATCATGAACTTCAGTCTTGATTTGATGAGACAAAACCTTCTAAGTATTTTCTTCTTGAATACTTCTTTGCTTGCAATCTTCATACCTGAAATAAAAAAGTTAACAACAAAAACCAATCTGTATTGGCTTCATGAGTTTTAGCAAATCATCAGCTATCAACGAATTTGATATATTCTTTACCAGTTAGCCGTACACTATGGAAAAGCCAATACTTTATACATGAAGAATAAGGTGTACTGATAACCCTACAATTTTTGGTAAATTGTCAACCATCAACAAATTTGATGAAGTCTTTACCTAGTACCGTTTGTCTAGGACTAGCCAACTCTTTGTCTCAGAACCAGGTGAGTTAGAACCATATATTTTTTAGCAAACTACCAGCTTTCAACGGATATGAGAAGTCTTTACCACAAACCGTTTGCTTATGGACTAGCCAGTTCTTATGTGTGTTAGACATGGTGAACTGAGAACCATTTTTGAAGTGTGACTGAAAGTCAAACACTTAAGGCTCTTTCTCAGCTTCTTCCTCATCTTTCAAATCCTTGATTTGTTGTTTAACCATTCTGATCAACTCCAAAGCATCAACATATTCTTCTGTAACTTCCAATTGTTGTTCCAACATTCTTTCCAACAATCTTCTTTTGAATGGATAACTCTTCTCTTGTAGCATATAGTAGGTAACATCATCTATATCCAAAATATGCAATCCCCATGACCTATAATATCTCCAGTAACTAGGAACCTGATTCCTTAATTCCTTCAACATTTTTTGACCACAGTTGTGTGGTTCATACATGAAGAGCATTTCCCTATACAATAGTGATACTTCCGTTTTACCTGCACTGGCTTCTTGAACTAACCTAAAAAGATCCTGAATATCTTGTTTGTCAAGAATGTGACGAAATCTTCCAAAAGTCTGAATATTCTTGTTGTTCCATCAGTTCTTTGAATTCCATGATCTTCCAGTCCTTGATCTATAGATTATATCCATCTAGCAATAGATGATCTCTTTCTAAAAATCATTGTATCAATACATTGATCTTCAAATTTTACTATCTTCAAGTACTTCTTCAAGCTCTCATCATCATCACTATCTTCTGCTGTTGACTTACCCCTCTTGGCTTTCTGCTTTCTCTTTGTTGATCTTTTCCTATTAACACCCTTGGAGGTTCCCTCAAATTCTGTTGAACCCTCTTCCAAGTTTGTATGTACCATTTCTTCAGCATGTACTGTTGACTGTGTATGTACTGCTTGTACATTTTCAGTCTCAGCAATATCTTGAGCTTTATCTCCTTCTTTCATTCTTTGAACAGTCTCTTCCACCATTGAACTTACCTTCTCCTTTCTATTCTTCCTCACATAAGTGGTCTTGATAGTTGGAGATGTATTTGTAGGTTCAGAATACTTGGCTCAATTATAGGAGTGCTTCTAAATTGTCTTTGTTGTTGCAGATGTCTTCTATGTCTATCAACAGCCATTCTATCTGCGTCAGATACAATCTCAACAAAATTCAATTCAGTTCTCTTATGTTGCTCATACAAAGTCCTGATTTGTTCAAAATTCTTCTTGATGAGCTGAATATGAGTGAAACCCTTATCTTTCTTGAGAAAGTTCATCATTTGATTCCTAATCTGCATGGTAGTTGGAGGCTTAATCTTTTCTCTTATTCTCTTTTCAACAAAGAATCTTTGTTGCTCCCTTACTAGATCATCAATCAACTTTGATTTCTCTTCTTCATCATAATCATCTCTCTCTTCAGCTATCAATGAGTTTGCAAGAACCTCAACTACATGTAATTCAGCTTGAATCCTATCATACTCTTGTATGTTCCATTCTTGTTGTATTATCTTAGCTTCTAGCAAATGCTTCTTAGCTTCAAGTTCTTCTTGTAAGTCTTCTTCATGAATCTGAGCTTGGATTCTAAGAGCATATTCCTCATCATGATCTAATTGATTAAATCTATACATGACTTTGCTTATGTCTTCATCTGAATCACTTTCATTTTCAGATTCTGATAGTATTTGCTTCTTCCCCTTATCCTTTGGATTAATCTTAGGTAGCTTCTTCTTTAGCTTGGAAGGTCTTTCCTCATCAGCTTGCTGTTGAATAACTATACCTTTAGTAGGGTGTGAAGCTTGAACTTTCTTACCTTTAGTTTGATCCTTTTTGGCAAGAACTTCTTGTTGTGTCTTCTTCTCTGCCTCTGCTTGTTTTGCTTTCTCAGCTGAATTCTTCTCTCTTAAGGCATCAGTATTTGGGCTAAAGTCTCATCCTCTCCAAAAGGAGTTTGACTTCCTAGTGAATGATGATCACCAGCGGTACTTGCAATCGGCTTAGTTGGCTTAGCAGTACTTAGGTCTTCAACAATGTCAGCAGTACTTGCAGTCAACTTAGTTGGCTTAGCAGTTCTTGGATCTTCAACAATGTTGACTTCACCAGTATTAGACACATTTGTTTCTTCAATCACTTGTGTATCTACAGATACTCTTTCTTCCACTGAAGCTAACTTTTCAACTTGCACATCTTTAGTCTCGTCTGATCCAATGCTCATTTTTGATCTATATAGTACTTGCAAAGACTGTTTCTTGTGAAACCAAATTTGTCTTTGTGGTGGTGGAGTTGAAGATACAGGAAACTAAACATCTATTTCCTCCAACTTCTCATAGAAAGTACTCCAATTCACTTGAAGTGGTGATTGAGGTGCTGGTGCTGGCTGAGTTACCATCATCTCTTCAACTTGTGGCTCCTCATGAGTAGGCTGTGGTTCTTCATGTTGAAACTCCATGTTTGTAGGTTCATCCAGACCAGTCTCTAAACCAGTTCCATCTTCATAAGTCCCAATGAAATCTTCATCCAGCTCAAATATGATGTTATTTCCAGAGATCCTTGTTTGATTATTAGAAGAAGGTGGTTGTTCTTCATAATTCCTCCCCTGTTTGGTTGCATTCAGTTACCTTTTCATGTGGTTTCTGAGTCTTTGCTTTTTGAGTTCAGCCTTCTGAATAGATCTATGTTGCCTCATCCAAGGTGATACTTTGTTCATCAACTTGATTAGCCTAGCTACCTATTCAGCAATTTTCTTGTCTTGGACAAGTTTTTCTTTTTGTAACACCTGTACCTGTTGGGACAAACTAGTACACAAAGCAATCAAATTTGTAACGTCTACCACCTCTAGTGCTTGTGCTAGTGGTGAACCACTAGCAGCAACAGAAGCAACATGTGTATGGATCATCTCATCAGTATTTGGTGGAGCACCAACATTGTGAGAAGAAGATTGTGAATCTTCTAGGGAATAGGAACTCTAGTGAGAAGGAGTTTGCTGAGAAGAACTAGCATTGCAAGGTTCCTCACTTTCTTGGTTGGCAACTTGGGCTAACATATAAGCAAACAATGGTGTAACTATTCTTGTAAAGGCATTGCCTTATTTGGTCAAGAAAGAGAAAGTTCTCTTTGTGAATATAGGAACATCCCATATATCAGTTAACTCTAGTAGGTTAGGTATTTGGTCACTAACTAAAGTCAGAATGAATCTAGGATACATCAAAAACTTTTTAGTTCCTTCCAAATTCCTAGTCATGCCTTCAAAAATTAATCTTGAAAAATTAAAAATGTAAAACCCGCATGCTTTTATCATGAATAGTACCCTTAAGATCGTACGTACTAGATTTAAACTTTCCTAATATAGCATGATTACGATTACATGTTAGGATTTTACGTATTACGTACATGTTAGAACACGATAAGTATTTACTACGCACGAGCACGTAATAATTATTTGACAATAACTAATCATGAACATGCGATCATGAAATCATGAACGTAATTAAAAAACGAACTATTATTAATTACGTATATATATTTATTACGAGCGTAATTAAATATATTAGATCACGGTATTTACGTAACGAGAACAATTAAAACACGAACATAAATAGACACAAACTAGTAACTAAATAACGAGACACGGAAAAAGGTACGGGAACCCCAAGTGGGGTCCCTACCCGCGGCCAAACAAGGGGAATGGGCCAAGCCCATTGTCAAAATTTACTAAAGGGGGTTTTATTTTTTTCACTACACAAAATAAACTTATAGAGGATTTTTAGGAAAAATCTAAAAACCCTCTTTCTCCTTGTTCTTTGTGCCGCAACCCATAAATCACCATACAAGGTGATTTGTTGATCTTTGATCTTGAAGAATTGGTGATTGATCGTGTTTGTTCTTCGTTCTCTTGATCCACGAATTCGGTAAAACCTTTTTAAACCTTTTCCTTTAATTTAATCTTTTTATTAATTATGAACATGTGATGTTTTTATAAAAACATAATTAATCATAGATCTAACATGTTTTGGTGATTAGTTAAATCAAAGGGTTGTTTTAAGGGGTGTTTTGTTTTGGCCGCAGGCTGCAACCGACCCTAAGGGGGTTTCGGTTTACCAAGCCGACCACCACCAAGACCATATGGTCTTGGTTGGTGCGTGTGGGTCCCACGGCAGCAAGGGGAAACACGGGGTACCCCGAGTTGGTTCGGGGTACGGTGTCGATTCATGTCCGGTTCATGTTTTCTAGTCTAGACCCGGTTCATTGTGTATGTTAGTTTTTTTTATGTTATGAACTTATGTTAAAATTAAATTTATAAAATGATGAGATTAATTTAATAACATGACTTAAGTTATTTAATTATTAATGATCATGAAATTATTTTAACCTAAGTATTTATATATTTAAGACTTATAATTAATTAATTATTTTAAAACCATGGATATAGTTAATTAATTAACATGACTTAGGTTATATTATTAATATATAATAATACATATTTTAACCTAAGTATTTAACTTATTTAATTAAAAACATGTTATACTTTAATTAAATATTTTAACCTATAGTTTAATTTAATTACATGAAATAATTATTAAACAATACACTATATATTATGACTTAGAAAATAATCATGAAAACACTTAGGCTTATATACTTAGCTTATTTAACCAGCTTATTTCTAATTATGGAAACTTTCTATTCTTAGAAACTTAATTAAATAAGGCAGCTAATCTATTTATGGAAACCAGCTATTTTTAGAAACTTATTTATTTCAGGCAACTAATCTATTTTTGGAAACTTATTTAATTAAGGCAGCTAATCTATTTATGGAAACTTTCTATTTTTAGAAACTTATCTAATTTAAGCAGTAAATCTATTTTTGGAAACTTTCTATTTTTGGTAACTTCCTATTTTTGGAAACTTTCTAATTTTGGAAACTTTCTATTTTAGGAAACCTGCTCTTTTTGGAAAGTTACTTATTATTACACAATAAGTATAATAACACATGAAATATCAGAAATACTTAATCAGATTAAACAGAATATAAGATTTAACACAATTTAAGGCTTTAAAATAGTAAAACATGGTAATAACACATAAAATAAGCTAAGACATGACATAAAACCAGCTATGTATTTAGTAAGCAGATACTTATTCATGTACGTATTTATGTAGCACTAGTGATTCGGAAGTAGGATTCCTCGCAGTTCGTCTTTCTCGTTCACTGGACATAAGGTACGGATTCCCGTCCTTTCAGTATGGACATTCTTTCCTTATTAGGATTCCCCGTATGTAGCCAGTTGTTTTCCCGTAGTATAAGTTATGAGTTTGATTGCTTATGTTTAATTAAGATTACCTATAGCCATATACATGCATGACCAGTTTCACCTAGTTATGGAGGTACCATAACCATAACATTAGAGGCACTGATGTTATGACTTCACCACGGCGGAGTGATTGCTCGTGGCGTCCCTTCAGCTTTTGGCCATTTATTTATATTTATCATGTGGGGCATATGGGTGCATCCTAGTTACATGTTTTTATTCAGGATTACATGGTGAATGTGGTGTGTGCCTTGCATCCTTCACAAGGAGCTGACCCCTCCTACCCAAAAACCAGTATATTAAATTAGAGGCAGCCCCTCTAATTTGCATGATGAGGTCACCCCTCCAAGTATTCATGCACGGTGGATTTTCATGACCTATATTGGCTAATGGTAAAATACGTTAAACAGTTTTCATAAGATAAACATAAGGCTTTTCAAACTATAAAACCACTTTTATGAACATGTTCCAGGTTTTCCAAGACTTATACAATTTCGCTGCTATTAAGTCTCTATTATGTTTTAGTCACTTATACTATGTCTATATCCGTGCACTGAGCGTATTGCTCAGCCGTTACTTTCCTTTCCATGTACCAAAACGGCAGGTACCCTAGGAAAGACTCGAGCATTTGGAGGACGTGCATAGGATGGAAGCTGCTAGAGACTTCTTCTCCTTTTTGCCTTCATATACTTATGCTTGTTTAGTCTTTCATTCATTTCTTTTGCTTTATTATGTTTTAGGCTTATGTTTGGGAACCGATGTTTGATTCCGGTTATCCCTATGGTCATGTAATGTTTTATACATTTATCCTTGTATGCTTTGATGACACGCCATAATTACGCGTGACATTCCATTATCAAAATGGGGTGTTACAATTATGGTATCAGAGCCAAGGCTTCGACCTGTAGGCTCTAAAACTCGACCTGTGACTAGTGGGTAGTCACCAGGAACTTCCTAAGCCAACGTCTGTTTTTCTACGTATTGATGTTTTCAGCGCATTGTTGTTTTAACCATGATGTTTTCAGCACCTTGAGGTTTTAACCTTGATGTTTTCATCGATATTGTTTTGATAATATGGATGGACAACCGTCATTCATATTTAGTTATGTGTCATTGTTTCATGCATAATGTTCCTCGTGAACAGTGGCTATGTGGACTGAACCCCAATAGTTCATAATTAGTCACATAAATCTTTTTTCTGATAAGTTTTGACATATGAGTTTCATTTATTTATGTTTCATGTATCATTGTTGCAGGGATTATAACTAAGTAATGGTTGGTACAGGACTGGCCCTATTTAGTCGCATGTGCTTTTATCGATACTTTTAACTTTGGGACCGACCCATAGGCATCCCCTCGCCATGTCTTTTGTTTTGGAACCGACCCATAGGCGTTCCCTCGCACATATAAAGGTTTTATAAACTACATTACGCATTCATGCACTGTTTTTCATGCATAAAATTTTTCTCATGATTTAAATTGGCATAAAATTTTTTTTCATGTCCCCTCATAAGTTATTATGTTTTTATGTCAAGTATGTTTTCATACTGTCATGGTTAACTTCAGTTTCATGCTGATTATGTTATACACTTCTTTGTGATAGATGGTTTCATGTTTCTTCATGATAATTTCGTCTTCATGTTGATTATGTTTTACGCCTCTTTTGTTATTTACGCTGTCCTGCAAGACATTGTTAGATTTCATTGAATCCTGCTTTCATGATAGTCATGGTTGGTCTTCATTGATCATGCTGTCAGGCAAATCATCGTTAAATTTTGTGTAACCACACTTTAACGTTTCCGTTACAACCAGAATGATGTCTATGCTAATACTGTCAGGTTATCATGATGGTTTTCCTAACCGTTTAACCGGTATACTTTCCTTAAATCATGACAAATGATCGACCCCATACCGATCATTTCATGTGCATTCAACGTGTACTCCATGTACCATGTTCCAGGTGTATTACACGTACCTAAATCCATGTGTTTTTCACTTGCAATACAGCACGAGTATTCGTTAGTAGATTCTGAATCATCTCAGGCATTTGTCCACTTGCTAATACTCTACAAATTCCTGATGTCGCTCATAACTTGGAAATGTTACTAAAGGTTGATGCTGCTGACGTTCGGAGACGCTACGAGATACGGATGTTGTTCACAACCTGGAGATCCTACAAGATGAAGACAAAGGCGTCGAAGCAAAGCAATTGGACGAGAAGATGCTTCTCCATCAGACGATTCCCATCAATCATTGTCCCTAATTCTTAGTTACATGTCACATGTCATTCGGCTGTCATTTCAGCCATATGAGTGCAAACCGGTACCAACCGGCCACTCAGCTGAATAGTTACATGAATAACGGTCATGAGAATGACCATCATGGAACTGACAGACAGGACGATAGTAACCACTACTATGACAGCAACTATCCTAGAAATCGTAACCAAAACTCTGGCCACGGACGTGATCAGAAATACAAGGATTAGTAGTCCAACCGATCCGCCAATCCTGGCATAATAACCTTATATTGTGGTTATATTTGTTTCACAACTCGAGACACATGTCAAGACATCAGTCAAGACACATGTCTCACGTATACTCCTGAAGACACATGTCAAGACATCAGTCAAGACACATGTCTCACGTATACTTTCTGAAGACACATGTCAAGACACCAGTCAAGACATATGTCATGCTTATAGTTCCAAGAAACGAGTCAAGACACATGACTCACGTCCAACTATGGAACATTTCTAAGAAATTCAGGGTACCCTCCAAGGGTATATCTATTTTGTTGTGCCATGTATTAATCAGGCCACAAGAATTTCTATACCATTATCAGCGCATCAGTGAGAACTGTCACGTTGCCGATGTCACTTTCATTTCTTTCACCATGGTTCATATATTAATAACCATGAAGGAAGCCTTTCGTATTCCCATATATACAAAGGTTTTCCTTCAGCTTAATGATGAGATCCAAGCTGCTAACGCATTTCCTCGGACAGACACGAGATGAATTTTATCCTAATTATGTACTATGAACAGCACACCATGCTACGATTCATAATTATGTACAGTAATGTGCAGGCTCCTGAATACATTCAGCTTGATTTTCCCTCGAGAAAATCTGTACAAATTATCTATGCTTACAAGCATGTGCGTTGTTAGCCATGGTCGCTAAAATTTTCTAGCTGTCAGTAAGACACGACCACTTAAGTCTTTTACGCATAGCCAATTGATTATTCCAAAATCTTCCCATACATTCCAGAAGAACATACAAGGAGAAGGACGGTACCATGAGATTATGTGTCGACTACCGTCGGCGTAAACAAATCACCATGCATGACCGGTATTCTCCTCCACCTATTGACAACATGTCTAATCGACCTTATAGTGTTAATCACTTTCCGAGATCGAACTCATGATCAGGCTACCAACAGTGACGAGTGAAAGAGCAGGACATGTCCATGACTGCTATTCGTACACGACTTGGTCATGCTAAATTCATGATTCTGTACTAGTCTCATAAATGCTTCAACGGCATTATGAACTTAATAAACTGAGTTCCATGAACTCATAAGCAAATTTATCAGCGTTTTCATTGAGGATAACCTGATTTCCTCTAAGTTTAGAGAAGAACAGGAATACCATATCTGCACTATATTGCAAATTCTATGACAAGAGAAATTTTACCCTGGAAATCTTTCCAATATCAATTCTGTTTGATCACAGTGACACGCTGAATCACATGGGTTTCTACGGTTAATCTTACCATGACTCAGCTTATGCGTAAAGGAGAGAACCCTACACTACATTAGGTGTTCGAGAAAATCATACGCTAGGAGAAGTCTAGATTCAGAGACTCAGAGTTTCGAAAACTCCTATGTATCAAGTTCTACGAAGCAAGATACAGCTACGTCTATATCTATGTACCTGACATACCAACAGGTTAAGATAGGACACCAACAATCTGGGATGTTTTATCATCTGAACTTGTGAACTAAAATGGGACAAGATCTCCATGGATTTTGGTTACCAGACTAATGCAAACTCAGAAGAAGCACGATGCTATCTGAGTTATTACAAACAGTTTGATCAAGTCTGCAGAATCCTTACATCCGCAAGGATTTCAGAACCAACAGATTGATCGGACATGTTCTAGCCAAGGCTCATCCGATCACTTGGCAGTTTCTCAGTTATCGGGTCAGACAAATATTCGTAATTATGCCCTTATTTACTTCACTTCCTTGCCCTAATTTCACGACTTGATTTCGCGCTCACGTTCATGACACTATTCACGTTCATGATCGTATTTTGGCTCACGATTTTACGTTCATTTTCTTCTCATTCTAGGAAGTTTGCAAGAACTTGAGAGACCGGACCCAAGTTTAGTATAACTCCCTATCCTCAGATAGACGTTTCTCGTCATATTCTATGTCTCACCCGGTAGCGTTTGGCGTTACCGCCATTATATTCTATGTTCACGATATGTTTCACATGTCATGTTCATTCCACGTTCCTCATATCATGATCAAGATATGTTACCACGTATCATGGATCACGATATGTTTACTCATACTACACTCGCCATATCTCCACGTAGCACGTTCAAAATTTTTCACGTATCACGTTCAAAAAATTTCACGTACTACATTTGTTTATGTCTCGCGCATCGTTTCTAGTTAACAGTTAAGTCAGATTGTCTTTCATCGTAACGTTTCAGTTACCCTTGCACGTTAACTCTTATTTTTCCTCAATCGAATTTAGGGGATCTACCTTTCGTTGATAACCAAGAACTTCTTCGTATTCCAAGTCAAGGTCAGGAGGACGAAGACTTATCATTCGTGTCAAGATCTTATAAAGGAACCGTTCCAAGAGGGAAGCAACTTGGAAACGGACAAGTTCATCCGGACTTCTTATCCGTTTTCTCTTATCAATTAGATATGTCCTTTCAGCCACGTCACGTTCCATGTCCTTTTTAGACATGTCACGTTCCGCGTTCTTTCTGCCAGGTCACTTGCACGTTAATTTATCTTACATACCCTCTCAGTTTGATTCGGGTATGTTTCTCTTTCAGTTACGTTATCTATAATTCGGGGACGAATTATTCTTTTTAGGGGGGAAGAGTTGTAAAACCCGCATGCTTTTACCATGAATAGTAACCTTAAGATCGTACGTACTAGAATTTAACTTTCCTAATATAGCATGATTACGATTACGTGTTAGGATTTTACGTATTACGTATGTGTTAGAACACGATAAGTATTTACTATGCACGAGCACGTAATAATTATTTAACGATAATTAATCATGAACATGCGATCATGAAATCATGAACGTAATTAAAACACGAACTATTATTAATTACGTATATATATTTATTACGAGCGTAATTAAATATATTAGATCACGGTATTTACGTAACGAGAACAATTAAAACACGAACATAAATAAACACAAACGAGTAACTAAATAACGAGACACGGAAAAAGGTACGGGAACCCCATGTAAGGTCCCTACCCGCGGCCAAACAAGGGCAATGGGCCAAGCCCATTGTCAAAATTTACTAAAGGGGGTTTTATTTTTTTCACTACACAAAATAAACTTAAAGAGGATTTTTAAGAAAAACCTAAAACCCCTCTTTCTCCTTGTTCTTTGTGCCGCCACCCATAAATCACCATACAAGGTGATTTGTTGATCTTTGATCTTGAAGAATTAGTGATTGATCGTGTTTGTTCTTCGTTCTCTTGGTCCACGAATTTGATAAAACCTTTTTAAACCTTTTCCTTTAATTTAATCTTTTTATTAATTATGAACATGTGATGTTTTTATAAAAACATAACAATTAATCATATATCTAACATGTTTTGGTGATTAATTAAATCAAAGGGTTGTTTTAAGGGGTGTTTTGTTTTGGCCGCAGGCTGCAACCGACCCTAAGGGGGTTTCGGTTTGCCAAGCAGACCACCACCAAGAGCATATGGTCTTGGTTGGTGCGTGTGGGTCCCACGGCAGCAAGGGGAAACACGGGGTACCCCGAGTTGGTTTGGGGTACGGTGTCGATTCATGTCCGGTTCATGTTTTCTAGTCTAGATCCGGTTCATGGTGTATGTTAGTTTTTTATGTTATGAACTTATGTTAAAAATAAATTAATAAAATGACGAGATTAATTTAATAACATGACTTAGGTTATTTAATTATTAATGATCATGAAATTATTTTAACCTAATTATTTATATATTTAAGACTTATAATTAATTTATTATTTTAAAACCATGGATATAATTAATTAATTAACATGACTTAGGTTATATTATTAATATATAATAATACATATTTTAACCTAAGTATTTAACTTATTTAATTAAAAACATGTTATACTTTAATTAAATATTTTAACCTATAGTTTAATTTAATTACATGAAATAATTATTAAACTATACACTATATATTATGACTTAGAAAATAATCATGAAAACAATTAGGCTTATATACTTAGCTTATTTAACCAGCTTATTTCTTATTATGGAAACTTTCTATTTTTAGAAACTTAATAAAATAAGGCAGCTAATCTGTTTATGAAAACCAGCTATTTTTAGAAACTTATTTATTTCAGGCATGTAGAAATGCTAAAATGGATCCGGTGGTCTAATGTGGTGGTAAATGGTGGTGGAAGCCATTGATGGCTTAGAGAGAGAGAAAGAAAGGTTGAGAGTAAAAGTGTGTGTGTTCCCAAATGAACAAAATACAATCAACACCCCTCCTTGGAAGCTAAGGAGGGGTATATATAGTCACGCACACAACCTTAACTATACAAAGAGCCTAGTCTAGTCTAAATGTGCGTGACTATGATAACTAACGGGAATTCTTAAATGTCGTCACATAAAGTGAGTTTCCAACAATCTTCCCCCATGGGACGACGTGTAGAATTCCTTACAATATTCTTCCTAACAAGTACAAAATAATTAAGAACAAGAGCTTTCATGAAGCGTCTAATGCTGATGATGTCTTCTGAGGCCTTTGACTTCAAAACGACTCATCTTTAACTTGTAGTAGAAATACTGTAACGGCACGAGCTAAGTAACCCATACACTTCTGGTTAAGGAGAAGCTTCTGAATTAGCTTCCCCCTAATTCATGCCACGTAAACTTGATGTAGAAGCATTTTAAATAGCTTCCCCCTAAACCAACAATCCTCGAAAGCAACTTCAAAGCTTTCAATAAAGCTTAGAATGATTAAGCGCACAGCGGAATCTAACTAGCAAATCCCATCATATAACATGATAATGTTGCTGAGAGGGATTGAAAGTTTGGGGCACACCAAGTAGATCAACAACTTTTCTTCTCACGCTTGAATAATTCTTCTGAATTTTTCTTCCCCCTGAGAGTTCAAGTTATGCATACCAGAAAGAATCAAGACACTTCTTCCCCCACATAGTTGAAGAAGGTAAATCAATCCCAATTATGAAGCTCAAATACTGAAGTGGACACTTTATCCCATTCATGAAGTTGACATCGTAACACCAGAGTCAATCAAGTCCCGGAAATGCACATATCTTCTTCCGGAGATGCACCAGAGTCAATTAAGTCCCGGGAATGCATATAGGATAATGATGATGTTTAATTGCAACAATCAAACAATTAAACCTCGAATCAGTAGTGTACCGTTTGGAGATTAATAACGACACAAGTTAAAACACTGATTAACTCTGCGGCTATACAAATGTCATCCCGGAATATCTTCAAATCAAAAGAAGGTATGAAGTTCATCACGTGTACTCGTTGTGCGTTCAATGTGTCTGCTTCTTCCCCCTTGATGGTTTCGAAACTCGGAACCATCAATAAATTGTACGCACATGAACCTGAAATCTCGTGAGAATAATAAATAAGCTGAATTATACATTTTGTGAGAATCAACTGTTGATCGAAAATCTCTTCTCATAAACTATCCATGGCCACCTTTACCAACCCACGTGAAAGCAATTTGAAGTGACCACTAAAAGAATGAACCGGATACATCAAACGTGAAGCTGAATAAAAATCCTTCGATCTTGTGACTTAAGCTTGCACAATTGTTGAATGAAGAACGGTGGAGAAATCTCTAAGTACTCAATGCATCACTGAAGAAGTCTATCAGCACAACACCTCTTGAAATTATCCACGTCGACTACGCGCGTGACACTGAGTACAACAATGTAACCCCTTTTAAGTGATAGTTATCCGAGTCATCAACCATCCACCCCGAACCCGGAAACCAGATAACCAAGTCTTCATTCTAGGATTAAGCACGAGCAAGTTATCTAGTAAAAGATAAAATAAATACACGCCTTCGAAAAATCCGTCTTCAACGTCAAGTAATTAATACCCGATCAAACAAAATCTGTAGCCACTAAAAAATCGCCCATTTTTCTTGGTCTCGTCAAAATAAATTCTTGTCACATTTGTCACTTCATTTTGTCGCGTCACATTTCTCGTCACCCCATCAGTGTCAAGAAAAAATTAAAGAACCACAAATGCAACAAAAAAACTACAAATTCAAAAAAAGGAACTTGTTTGTTTGAGCATCCATTCTCATTAACAATGTCTCGTCACTTTGTCACTTTGTCTCGACCCGATAATGACCAAAGTAGAACTTAATACACAACAAATTTATTTAAAATTAGTATTAAAAAATTTGTGTGTATATTACTAAAAACATGCGGCCCAAATCAATTTAGAAAAAAAAATTGAGTCCATGTTAAGATGGCAATACCTGTTGTAAACTTAAACTTGTTCCATGGCCCATGAATTGTCCAAAAACCCGGTCATAACACTCGGTTTGGTTTAAATAGGGGTCAAACCGTAAACAAACTCACACATAACCAAATCGTGCACCTGGAAACTTCCGCCCCTAAATAATCCTCTCAATCTTCACCTAGTAAATAACGCCTTCACCAAACTCCATCTTCATCTCCTCACCCTAAATATCCTCTCACCAAAATCCATCTCTTCACCCACCAATCTGCTAAGAAAAATCCGCCCCCCTAAACACTCATCTAATCTCATCTCATCAAACATCAATCCTCTTCTCCAAATCGTGACCCCTATCTCATGTCTGTAACACAATTTAACCCATTTTACCAATTTGATCAAGCCATGAAACCTCAAGTAAACACACCGGTCATCACACAAACATAGGAGTCCACCCATTTATTGACGAACGGCATCAAGATAAATATAAATTGATCTCGGGTAGGTGATAGTTTGAGGTTGCATGTAGTTTGAATTGTGAGTCAACGAGACCATGATTAATTGTAACATACTTGTTATAATTTAATCTTGATTCTCGAAAAATGATTACAGATCGATGATGAAGTTTTGTATTCGTGTTTTCATGTTTAGATCTTAATGGATCTTACACATGCATGTGAAAAAAAAAACAAAATACTGAGATCAATTTTTAATGATTGTTTTTGTTCGAGTCTTGTCAGATTGATAGAGGGTTTAGGTGTCGATGGGTGTAGTATAGAATTGGTGTTGATTAAGGAGTAATAAGGTTGGTTTACGAGTCAAGTCAGTGAGTTTAGCTGAGTCAACTCGGTAATTACCGAGTTGACTCGGTTGGGTTGGGTTCGGTTTGGTCACAAATTTGGCCCCGGGTCATGTGTTAAATGAGTCAAGTTGTCAAGACTTTGTATCGCAATAATTAAACCGTCCATCGTAAAGTCACAGTAATTATCCATCGCAGTGCAAGAAGTCTTTCTATCGCAAAGTCAAACCGTCTCATTGCGATGGTACCCATTGCGATGGTACCCATCGCAATGGTACCCATCGCAATGGTTACCAGCCATCGCAATATTGGAAAAAAATGGGCAGCATGACGTTATGCATATACCATTGCAACAGACCCGACCATCCATCGCAATGTGACTCATCGGAATGAGTCCCATCGCAATGGGTAAGTCAAACCCATCGGAATGTGTCAAAAACACAACCCATCGCAATCATGCGATCGTACCATGTAGCAGAGATCCAAGTGTACTTTTTCCTGAAAATCCGGGACTGATTTCTGGGTCTGATTTTCTAGCAAATCTGGGTTTTCACCTTCATCTTCAAAAAAATATATAACCCAGAAAAGCATATACAAAGCCAGTGAGAACCATATCAAGACTTATACCAGAAAAGTATTTGACTCGAAATAATGAGATCTTAAAAGATTCACTGTTTGGACAATAATAAGACTATCATGTGACAAATAATATCAGACGACCAAAGCATAATTTAGACCAGATACGCAAAAGGTGATAACTTGACCATTTTTGACCAGTGATATAGATTTGGACCAGTGAAAACAAGGTAACCGTTTGGACAAAAAAATAATACGTGACAAAATTTTTTGACAAGTCAGACAAGAAAAAAGATATAACGAGACTCAAAGAAAGATTAGACCACCAAATCGAATACACGAACAAGATCCAAGGATTGAACCGAGGCTCTCATGCCAAATGTAGAAAAGCTTAATATGGATCCGGTGGTCTAATGTGGTGGTAAATGGTGGTGGAAGCCATTGATGGCTTAGAGAGAGAGAAAGAAAGGTTGAGAGTAAAAGTGTGTGTGTTCCCAAATGAACAAAATACAATCAACACCCCTCCTTGGAAGCTAAGGAGGGGTATATATAGTCACGCACACAACCTAAACTATACAAAGAGCCTAGTCTAGTCTAAATGTGCGTGACTATGATAACTAATGGGAATTCTTAAATGTCGTCACATAAAGTGAGTTTCCAACAAGGCAGCTAATCTATTTATAGAAACTTATTTAATTAAGGCAGCTAATCTATTTATGGAAACTTTCTATTTTTAGAAACTTATCTATTTTAAGCAGTAAATCTATTTTTGGAAACTTTCTATTTTTGGTAACTTTCTTTTTTTGGAAACTTTCTATTTTTGGAAACTTTCTATTTTAGGAAACCTGCTATTTTTGGAAAGTTACTTATTATTACACAGTAAGTATAATAACACATGAAATATCATAAATACTTAATCAGATTAAACAGAATATAAGATTTAACACAGTTTAAGGCTTTAAAACAGTAAAACATGGTAAGAACACATAAAATAAGCTAAGACATGACATAAAACCAGCTATGTATTTAGTAAGCAGATACTTATTCATGTACGTATTTATGTAGCACTAGTGATTCGGAAGTAGGATTCCTCGCAGTTCGTCTTTCTCGTTCACTGGACATAAGGTACGGATTCCCGTCCTTTCAGCATGGACATTCTTTCCTTATTAGGATTCCCCGTATGCAGCCAGCTGTTTTCCCGTAGTATAAGTTATGAGTTTGATTGCTTATGTTTAATTAAGATTACCTATAGCCATATACATGCATGACCAGTTTCACCTAGTTATGGAGGTACCATAACCATAACATTAGAGGTACTGATGTTATGACTTCACCACGGCGGAGTGATTGCTCGAGGCGTCCTAATACTTCGCTTTTGGCTAGGTATAAAATAATTTCGTTGTTCCGATCTTTTCGAATTGAAAACCGGTCTTAAGTGCGACTCAATTGTCTTTTGGTGAATCAAGAGAATGGTTTGGTTTGTTTGTTTTAAACTATTATGAAGTAATTAAAGTGTCGTTGAGTAAATGGAAGAATTAAGATTAGTTTTAAATGACGAGTAAAATAAAAGGTAGCTAAACATAAAGATAAGATTAGAAAAATGCTTAAACACTTAATAAAACCAACACTTAGAAAATTTCTCAAAAATTTAAAACTAAATAAAAAAGTACTATAAGAAAGTAAGATCGAAAGAAACCAAAACAATCCACAAGAACCCCCGATCGGAATGTTTTTCGATCGTCTGATCGGAATATGGTGGAACGCACACAATCGGAATGTGTACAAAAAGGGGGTCAATCGGAATAACTAATAAGGCACAATCGGAACATGGGGAGTAAACACGCAATCGGAATAAACTCCTTTGCACCTATCGGAATAACATGGATATGAGAAACAATCGGAATATGTAGATATGCCACAATCGGAATATGGGAGTAAACAACCAATCGGAATATGCAAATGAGGACTTATCGGAATGTGGAAGATGGGGTCCGGTCGGAATAGGCACCAATCGGAAAGGGGTTTTACCACCCTATCCGAAAATTAAGGTAGACGGTTAGGAGGGGATACCCGGTCGGAAAACCCAATCGGAAAAGGGATATAATACCCTTCCGAAAATAATGGGATTCGAGCAAAAAGCTAGGAAATAAGCTATTAGATCGAGCTTATTCCCAAAACTAAATCGAATCAACTAAATGGAATCAAATAAGCACTCTAATCAACTTATCTAACTCGAAATCAAACAACTTTTTAGATTAAACAATAAAAACATAAACTTTTTAATAATACTTTTTAATAAGAAAAATAAGCTAATCATAAGAATAAGCCAATAAGCACAAAAGTCTTAAAGCTTGATCAAAATGAAAACTTATAAAATGATTAAAAGATTAACTTTTTAAGCACGAAATCAATAAGAACAACACGGATCACATGATAATCGTACCAAAATCAATCTTAAATCAAAGAAAAGTAGAATGAGATTAAGAAATAAAAGCTTAAAATGGAACTTGATTAATTAAAATAAGCAATACAAAGATGTTTAATCTTGAGAGATTAAAAGATAAAGATGAACTAGTGAGAGAAAGTTGAAGACTTTCTCTCTCTAAAAACTAAAAAGTGAAAAATTAACTAAAAACTAACTCCCCCCCCTAATGACTATTAGGAGGGTATTTATAGGGAAGGTGGAAGGAGTGCATGTGTTGCATCTTCTTTCTTGCTTTCTTCACGTTTTCTCGACTCGACTTTAATTCTTCGTCTTTGTCGTCTCGGGATTTGAACTTGTCTTTTAATTTTATTCTACTATAAGACTTAAGTTCTTCCACTTCGATAAACTTCCGTCTTTTGACTTTTTCATCGATAAATCTTCAGAATAGGCCTTGGACTTCCGCTCTTTTTGCACTCTTGATCTTTTGACTTCGTCTTTTCCCGTTTTCTTCAATAAAAGCCCGTGAAAGCCCGTGTTTTTCTTCATTTTTCATATTTTGGTCCTAAAACACAATAAAAACACAAACCACGCATAATTCCGACTTTTACGACATAAATCACACGTTTTGGTCTTGTTATTATTGGAAATAAGTGGTAAAAGGATAAGTGTTTTCACGCTTATTAAATCCCCTACACTTGACAATTGCAATGCCCTCATGCAATGCATTAATTTTAAAGCATGGTTTACATTTTCCATCATAAATAACCCACCTTGGCCTTTATTAAATACTAAACATAAAAGATAGAAATAAGTAAAGAAATTAAAAACTTACATTGGGTTTTGGCGTCCATGAACATTTATCATCCTCAAGTTTCACGTTCCCCATACCAAGCTTAAAAACGAGATCATTGTTATTATAAGTTAGCAAACTATCACAAACTCATGTGGGCCAATTATTCACTTAGACTCCCTTATTCCTAGGTGTATCTCTTATATTTTATTTTTGTCTTGAATGATCACGAGGATGCATTGTTTGACTTATTTCGATAGTTATTTAGTCCGAAAATAAGGTGAACGATTTAATCAATAGTTAGCTAAAGGACCAAATCTTTTAAAACTGCTTCTCGGGATATCAAAAAGTTCATATCTTGGCATAACTTGGTTCGCGATTTGAGACCTTTCTCGGGCCGATATTTGGCAGCGACTTCATACTTCGAATCTTCGAGAGACGTTCTTGAAATTATGGTCTTCTCTTCATAATAGGAATTTCTTCACTTGAAGTTTTTGAGAGATTCTTCATCTTTGGACCACGACTTCTTCATTCTTCTCCAATCTTTATTTTGGACTTTGATATACAACGATCTGCCTCCTTTTAGGACTTGGATCTATTTATCCTCATACCTTGTTAGGGTCTTTTCGGATAGACTTCTCCATGACTTTTGTGGAGTTCTTGCTTTTCGTCGTGTGTCTCGATCCTTCATATTGATTTTCGATAAATGATTCTTCACATCACTTTTGGATCTTTAGCAACAAAATGTAGCCCTCATGCCTTGTTAGGGCCTTTTCGGACTCGCCAATCTTCGCCCCCCGCTTCATAAGTTATGCCTTGGCTATGAACTCTCGTCATTACCGAGCAACTTTTAAACGATCTGGGGCTAGAAGCTAAGTAACCTTTTAAATCGTACAACCTTATTTATTAGCAGATTAATTTATTAACAAGCGGAGGGAGAATAGGCTCATAATTAACTCACATAAATTCACGAAAGAATACCGAACTTATAATTGACTCTATCATCTCTCGTTCTCCACAGTTTAAAATCTCACAGAATGAGACTCGTGGATGCTTAGCCTATTAAATCAAAGTTTTGGGTTTTCGAGTCGCCTATAGGATCTTGCAAATTCTTAGACTTTTTCAAGTTTAGAAATCGCATTTTAAAGTTCCCTTGATAAACGACTATCTAGGATCAAATATAGGAACTTGCGAAAAGTTCTTGTTCTTAACCCGTGAGAGTTAAGACTTTCGCGTTTTATAGCTCCCTATATAAAAGCCTAGCAAAACTTGACTTAAACACGTTAAGGATACTAGCTAGAGTAAACTTAGGCAAGTAAACTCGGGTTGAGTCAAAATGTTCACGACTAAGAAAAATCTAAAACCACTTTATTGAAAAACTATTCTAGCAATGGAGAGAAAATAAACATGACAAAGGCAAATACAACTATACAAATAGGCCAAAATAGATTAAAATTTTTGAAAAATGTCGAAAAATCAAATTTTCCAGTAAAATGAGGGCAAATTCATGGAAAAGACTACTTACTTCGATAGAAGTCCCCCCTACACTTGAGATAAACATTGTCCTCAATGTTTAGGCATGTGGGAGTAAACTCCCCTACACTTATGACATTGTGCACTTTGTTTAAATCTTGCTAAGGAAAGTACAACTAAAGGAATTCAATGTGAACATATAGAATATGAAATATTGAATCACAAGAGTTTAGGATAGAATCGGGAAGATGGAAAACACGGTATCACGGTTCGTCAAAAGTCATCAAGATGCTTTCTGAAGCTTTATTCCCTGCACAGCACAAGAAACAAGACAACAAACATATGCGGGGCTCCCCCTACACTTATTATGAAAGCAGTAAAGGATAGAACACGGGTTGCCTCCCGAGAAGCGCTTGTTTTTGTTCACCGAGTCATGAGCCTGACTCGACCCAATTTTAGTTCATGGGGAACGTGGTGAGGGATGGAATCATCTCATGAGAGATGTCCTCGCCAAAGTACAGCTTCAGACGCTGGCTATTCACCTTGAAATTGGGCACATTCGGCTGAGAAAGTTGAATGGTCCCATATGGAAAGACTTTGGCGACGGTGAATGGACCAGACCAGCGGCTCTTCAACTTGCCAGAGAAGATCTTCAACCGAGAGTTAAAGAGTAAGACTTGATCACCAACGTGGAACTCTCGGTTCTTGATTTTAGCATCGTGGATCATCTTCGTCTTCTCCTTGTAGATCAACGAGTTCTCATAAGCTTCATTCCTCAGTTCATTTAGCTCGTTGAGTTGAACCTTGTGATGATCACCGGCTTTGATGATGTCGAAGTTAGCCCACTTCAAGGCCCAGTGCGCCTTGTGTTCCAGCTCGATGGGTAGGTGGCAGGCTTTCTCGTACACAAGACGATAAGGCGTACAGCCGATCGGGGTTTTGTAAGCAGTACGGAAAGCCCACAGAGCATCATCTAACTTATAGGCCCACGCGGCACGATGCTCTCCCACAGTACGCTCCAAAATTCTCTTCAAGCCACGGTTGGATATCTCGGCTTGCCCATTGGTTTGGGGATGATAAGCGGTGGAAAGACGGTGAGTGACACCATACTCAGCCATGACTCTTGCAAATTGATCGTTGCAAAAATGAGTCCCGCGGTCACTGATGATAGCACGAGGAACGCCAAATCGAGCGAAAAGCTGCTTCAAAAAGTTCACAACCACCCTCGCATCATTCGTAGGAAGAGCCTTAGCTTCAACCCATTTAGAGACGTAGTCGACGACGACGAGGATGTACTTGTTCCCTTTGGATGATGGAAATGGCCCCATAAAGTCGATGCCCCATACATCAAAGATTTCACATTCCTGTATGAAATTTTGAGGCATCTCATCCTTATGTGTGATCTTGCCTTGACGTTGGCAAGCATCACAATGCTTAACCATTTCGTGAGCGTCACGATAAATGGTGGGCCAGTAGAATCCAGAATCAAACACTTTCTTAGCGGTGTAGTTGGGACCAAAGTGACCACCGGTGGGTCCTTTGTGGCAAGCTTGGAGGATGTCAAAAGTTGCCGGTCCGTCAACACATCGGCGAATAAACAGATCAGCACACTGTTTGAATAGATAAAGGTCATCCCAAAAGTAAGTCTTAACATCGTTCAAGAACTTCTTCTTTTGTTGGGATGTTAACCCTTGGATGAGAATACCACCCGCTAAGTAGTTTGCAATGTCCGCAAACCACGGGGTGCCATCAAGATTGAGATTTATAGACATTAGAGTCTCCAGGGGGAAAGAGTCATTGATCTCTTTGTTCGGATGATCCCCCTGATATGGATCCTCAAGTCGACTCAGATGATCCGCGGCCAGGTTTTTGGCTCCTTTCTTGTCACGAATTTCAATGTTGAATTCTTGAAGGAGCAAAACCCAGCGAAGAAGTCTTGGCTTAGAATCGTTCTTTGTCATCAAGTACTTCAACGCGGAATGGTCCGTGTATAAGATGGTGGTGGATAAAACAAGATAGGGGCGAAATTTCTCAAAAGCATAGACAACAGCTAAAAGCTCTTTTTCGGTTGTCGTATAATGCAATTGAGCCCCTGTCATTGTTTTGCTAGCATAGTGGATTGGTTGGAAGTGTTTATTCACTCTTTGGCCCAGAACCGCACCAATAGCAAACTCGCTAGCATCGCACATCAATTCAAAAGGCAGCTCCCAATTTGGGGTAAGCAAGACCGGTGCCTTAGTTAGCTTATCCTTGAGAAGATTGAAGGCTTCGAGACACTCTTTAGAAAAGATAAAGGGAGTATCTTTTTCCAAGAGGTGGGTCATCGGGCGAGCGATTTTAGAGAAATCCTGAATGAATCGACGATAGAAACCCGCATGACCCAGAAAACTTCTCACACCCTTCACGGTTGAAGGTGGAGGTAATTTGGCTATGACATCAACTTTAGCACGGTCGACTTCAAGACCGGCTTTAGAGATTTTGTGTCCTAGCACAATGCCTTCTTTTACCATAAAATGGCATTTTTCCCAATTCAGAACAAGGCGAGTGTCTTCGCACCGCTTAAGCATACGTTCCAAATTGGCAAAGCAAGAAGAGAAGGAATCCCCAAAGACCGAGAAATCATCCATGAAGACTTCCATGGTTTGCTCAACCATGTCATGGAAGATAGCCAACATGCATCTTTGGAAAGTCCCGGGGGCATTGCATAAGCCAAAAGGCATTCGTTTATAAGCAAATGTGCCATAGGGACAAGTGAATGTTGTCTTCTCTTGATCTTGGGGATCGATGGGTATTTGAAAATAACCCGAGAAACCATCCAGAAAGCAGTAATATTCATTACCAGCTAGACGTTAAAGCATTTGGTCCATGAAAGGTAGAGGGTAATGATCCTTTCTCGTGGCATCATTGAGTTTGCGGTAGTCTATACAAACTCTCCACCCAGTAACGAGACGGGTAGGAATTAACTCGTTGTTTGCATTAGGCACAACGGTGATTCCGCCTTTCTTAGGCACACAATGGACTTGACTAACCCATGGTGAATCCGAAATAGGGTAAATCATACCCTCATCAAGAAGTTTGATAACCTCTTTTTTGATGACTTCATGGATTTTAGGATTCACCCTTCGTTGGCTTTGAATTGTGGGCTTAAAGTCGTCCTCCATGAGAATTTTATGTGTGCAGAAGTGAGGATCAATTCCACGGATGTCGGAGATTTTCCAAGCGATAGCTCTTTTATGCTTCTTCAACACAGCGACAAGTCGGGCTTTTTCGTCTTCTTTCAGATCCTTTGCGATGATGACCGGTAGCTTCTCGTCGTCTTCCAGAAAAACGTACTCAAGATGAGGAGGTAGGTCCTTAAGCTCCAGAGTAGGAGGATCCTCGATAGATGGTGAAACTAACGATGGATCATCATTAGTCACCTCTTTAGGAGCAGGAGGAGACAATGGGTCCTCATTGAGAAGTCTCTCAATAGTACGTTGGTGGACAAATTATCATACTTAATATCGAGAGGACCCAAACTAGCTTCGAAATCATCCAAGTCACTTTCTCCAAAAGGAATCAATGCTGGAGCAATTGAGGCAACGGTCTCAACATTGGGTAGAGAAGAAAGAGTACTTTTGCAAGCATCATGAAAATGTTCTTCACAAGCCTCATCGAGAACATCAATAGCATTAACACTCTCATACGAATAAGGTTGCTTAGAAATCTTACCCATGTTGAAGACAATTTTATCGTCACCAACTCTCATGATTATTCCGCCTGCGGCTACATCAATAAGAGTGCGACCGGTCCTCAGAAATGGACGTCCAACGATTAATGGAACACGGGGATCCATCTCGTAGTCAACGACGACAAAATCCGCCGGGAAGGTGAATTTATCGACGCCAACAAAGACATCTTCAGCTATCCCCACTGGATAAGCAACCGTACGGTTGGCTAATTCCAAAGTCATTTTGGTGGGGACTAGCTCGGGGAGAGATAATTGCTTCCAAACACTTAAAGGCATTAAGTTTATACTATCACCTAGATCGGCTAGGACCATGCAATTCTCTACTCCCGGGAAGTTGCAAGGAATCAAGAAGCGACCCGGATCACCAAGTTTGGTGGGCAATTTCCTTAAGAGCACTGCGGAGCAGTTCTCATTAAGTTGGGTCTGAGCGATGTCAAGAAGCTTTTCCTTATCACTTAGAAGATCTTTAAACATCTTAGCGTATTTGGGCATGTGAGCGAGAGCCTCGGCAAAGGAGATGTTAAAATTCAGTTGTTTAAACATTTTAAGAAAGTTTGAAACTTGAATATCATCCTTGCTCTTTTGCTTCTCTTTCCTCAACCTTGAAGGATAAGGTATATTGGATGAAGAAGAAGGCTTTAATGGAATAGGATCACTCACAACCACGGGTGGTGGGGAAATGGGGATAGAAGGTGAAGGAGGTGGGGAAAGTTGCTCTTTTTCCTTGTTCACAATCACGGGTGGAGGTGTAGGAAGCTCGGGTTCCATATAAACTTTTCCACTTCGAGTGGTGATTGCTTTCATCTCCCCTCTTGGATTCGCAACGGTATTACTCGGAAGAGTACCCAAAGCAGAGGGTTTATTACTTTGGATGAGCGAACCAATCATATCACGAAGGTGAAGAGCTTGATTGTTAAAAGAGTTTTGCATGTTTGCATTAATATCATTGCTGTGTTTGGCCATATCATTCCTTAGCTCGGCTCGAATATCGCTCCCTTGTTTCACCATGTCATTCTTCAAGTTGACAAATTGACTGTGAAGATTCGTCACCAACTCACGATTAGTCTTCATGAACGTCTCGACGTCTTGGTTTACGGCCATCGGTTGATTGAGAGGTGGAGCTTGAGAATTTCCTTGAGTTGGGTATGGGTTTCTTTGGGATTGATATTGATTTTGAGCACGAGGTTGGGATTGGTTGTTTCAGTTGTAGCTTTGTTGTTGGTTTTGGTTTGCAGGAGGGAAACCGGGAGGAGCAAGATAATTGTTGGAACGATAACTGAGCAAGCCACGGTCTCCTTGCGGGCGAGCTTGATAGCCTCCCGTGGGATAAGTGCCGTAAGCTGCGTTAACGTTTTCAGAATAATTGCCTTGGGTAGAAGGACAATCATTATAAGAGTGAGGGCCACCACATGTGTCGCAAGAAATAGCAACGGCTTTAGCTTGTTGAAAGTGGTTTGTGGCCATGGCCATGAAATTCTTGTTCATTTCAGCAAGTTGTCGAGAAATTTCAGACATTTCAGGATTGGAGGTAGTAGAAGAAACATTGACTCTCGAGTTAGATCTTGAGGATGCGGATGAATTCCAATTCTTGTGGTGAGTAGTCATGTTTTCGATCAACTCTCGGCACTCCTCCGGTCTCCTTTTCATAAAAGTACCACCGGCGGCGGCATTGATCGTGTCACGATCACGAAAAGTGAGACCATTGTAGAAGGTGTCAATGAGAGTGACGGGGAGCATATTGTGATTAGGACAGCGGTCGATCAAATCATTGTAACGTTCCCAAGCATCGAAAAGCGATTCATCATTTTCTTGCATAAATCAACTGATTTGGTTACGAAGGCTAGTGACCATGGATGGGGGAAAGTAGCGCGATAAAAAGCGTTGAGTCATGTCATTCCACGTATGAATAGAATTTTTAGGAAGACGGTCAAACCATTTTTCGGCATGGTGAGAAAGCGAGTGTGGAAAAAGTTGAAGGCGAAGGTCATCCATAGAAACACCGGGGCACTTCATGCTTTGGGTAATGGTAATGAATTTGTCGAGGTGTTTGTTGGCATCATCATCCGGAATTCCACGAAATGGGTTCGTTTGTACTTGCTGGATCATGTGATGCTTCAACGAAAACTCCTGAGCCGTGACGTGCATTGGCGCAATCGGGCCTCCGCGTCCGTTCATGGTGGGTTGGCACAATTCCTCCATGGTTCGTAAATCAGGTAAGAGGACATTGTTGTTGTTGTTGTTATTCAAATTTTGTTGAGGTGGGTGATTATTGTTGTTATTAACACCAGCCATATCTAAATCTTCACGATTCTCGGGCTCAGAATAGTTCATAGATCTAGTATGCATGCACCTGCAGAAGAAAAATATACACAAAGAGAATATCTATAATCTTTTTGGTGCAAAAACCTTTTTGAAAAGAATTGCTTTTTATGATTTTTTAATGTTTTTGTATTTTTGAAGAGTTTTATATTTTTTAGGATTTTTGGAAATTTTTATAGCAATGAAAATAACGTTCAAAGAACGGATCCCAAAATTCAATGCGTCTCTCACTAGAAACCGTTTATCTTAACGAAAAGAGCCGGCAGCGGCGCCATTTAATACTTCGCTTTTGGCTAGGTATAAAATAATTTCGTTGTTCCGATCTTTTCGAATTGAAAACCGGTCTTAAGTGCGACTCAATTGTCTTTTGGTGAATCAAGAGAATGGTTTGGTTTGTTTGTTTTAAACTATTAGCAAGTAATTAAAGTGTCGTTGAGTAAATGGAAGAATTAAGATTAGTTTTAAATGACGAGTAAAATAAAAGGTAGCTAAACATAAAGATAAGATTAGAAAAATGCTTAAACACTCAATAAAACCAACACTTAGAAAATTTCTCAAAAATTTAAAACTAAATAAAAAAGTACTATAAGAAAGTAAGATCGAAAGAAACCAAAACAATCCACAAGAACCCCCGATCGGAATGTTTTCCGATCGTCTGATCGGAATATGGTGGAACGCACACAATCGGAATGTGTACAAAAAGGGGGTCAATCGGAATAACTAATAAGGCACAATCGGAACATGGGGAGTAAACACGCAATCGGAATAAACTCCTTTGCACCTATCGGAATAACATGGATATGAGAAACAATCGGAATATGTAGATATGCCACAATCGGAATATGGGAGTAAACAACCAACCGGAATATGCAAATGAGGACTTATCGGAATGTGGAAGATGGGGTCCGGTCGGAATAGGCACCAATCGGAAAGGGGTTTTACCACCCTTTCCGAAAATTAAGGGAGACGGTTAGGAGGGGATACCCGGTCGGGAAAACCCAATCGGAAAAGGGATATAATACCCTTCCGAAAATAATGGGATTCGAGCAAAAAGCTAGGAAATAAGCTATTAGATCAAGCTTATTCCCAAAACTAAATCGAATCAACTAAATGGAATCAAATAAGCACTCTAATCAACTTATCTAACTCGAAATCAAACAACTTTTTAGATTAAACAATAAAAACATAAACTTTTTAATAATACTTTTTAATAAGAAAAATAAGCTAATCATAAGAATAAGCCAATAAGCACAAAAGTCTTAAAGCTTGATCAAAATGAAAACTTATAAAATGATTAAAAGATTAACTTTTTAAGCACAAAATCAATAAGAACAACACGGATCACATGATAATCGAACCAAAATCAATCTTAAATCAAAGAAAAGTAGAATGAGATTAAGAAATAAAAGCTTAAAATGGAACTTGATTAATTAAAATAAGCAATACAAAGATGTTTAATCTTGAGAGATTAAAAGATAAAGATGAACTAGTGAGAGAAAGTTTAAGACTTTCTCTCTCTAAAAACTAAAAAGTGAAAAATTAACTAAAAACTAACTCCCCCCCTAATGACTATTAGGAGGGTATTTATAGGGAAGGTGGAAGGAGTGCATGTGTTGCATCTTCTTTCTTGCTTTCTTCACGTTTTCTCGACTCGACTTTAATTCTTCGTCTTTGTCGTCTCGGGATTTGAACTTGTCTTTTAATTTTCTTCTACTATAAGACTTAAGTTCTTCGACTTCGATAAACTTCCGTCTTTTGACTTTTTCTTCGATAAATCTTCAGAATAGGCCTTGGACTTCCGTTCTTTTTGCACTCTTGATCTTTTGACTTCGTCTTTTCCCGTTTTCTTCAATAAAAGCCCGTGAAAGCCCGTGTTTTTCTTCCTTTTTCATATTTTGGTCCTAAAACACAATAAAAACACAAACCACGCATAATTCCGACTTTTACGACATAAATCACACGTTTTGGTCTTGTTATTATTGGAAATAAGTGGTAAAACGATAAGTGTTTTCACACTTATTACGTCCCTTTAGCTTTTGTCCATTTATTTATATTTATCATGTGGGGCGTATGGGTTCATCCTAGTTACATGTTTTTATTCAGGATTACATGGTGAATGTGGTGTGTGCCTTGCATCTTTCACAAGGAGCTGATCCCTCCTACCCAAAAACCAGTATATTAAATTAGAGGCAGCCCCTCTAATTTGCATGATTAGGTCACCCCTCCAAGTATTCATGCATGGTGGATTTTCATGACCTATATTGGCTAATGGTAAAATACGTTAAACAATTTTCATAAGATAAACATAAGGCTTTTCAAACTATAAAACCAATTTTATGAACATGTTCCAGGTTTTCCAGGACTTATACAATTCCGCTGCTATTAAGTCTCTATTATGTTTTAGTCACTTATACTATGTCTATATCCGTGCACTGAGCGTTTTGCTCAGTCGTTACTTTCCTTTCCATGTCACAAAACGGCAGGTACCCTTGGAAAGACTCGAGCATTTGGAGGACGTGCATAGGATGGAAGCTGCTAGAGACTTCTTCTCCTTTTTGCCTTCATATACTTATGCTTGTTTAGTCTTTCATTCATTTCTTTTGCTTTATTATGTTTTGGGCTTATGTTTGGGAACCAATGTTTGATTCCGGTTATCCCTATGGTCATGTAATGTTTTATACATTTATCCTTGTATGTTTTGATGACACGCCATAATTACGCGTGACATTCCATTATCAAAATGGGGTGTTACAAAAAACCTGTTATTTGCTAGACAAATACCAGCTGATGCCAATGCAGCAGGAATTTGATCTAAAGATGTACTTTTAGAGCTTAAAGAGTGAATAATAGCATGAAAAAGCAATTTCCATTGAGGTGAAAATAAAGCTTTAAAGAAAGTAAGACTTTCCCTACCACCCTCATAGCCCATGGCTGCAAGGCCATCATGAATCTATGTGTTATTAAGCATACTAAGTCCATTTTCATCATTTAATCTTAAGCTTGCTCTTAGCAGTACCTCAGTTACATATATATTTTTATGATTCACCCTAGCCCTAATGCAAGGTTGATTAAACCGAGTACCTAACACAGTAGTGTTCTAAAATTGTTCAACAATGGAAACAGAGAGTCATCATTCATAGCAAGATTCACAACTAAATTATGCTTAGAGATCACTTGGAAAGCAGACATTAGTATATTTGATGATCGAAAAATTAGAGAGAAGGTTATAGAATCAAGAGATAAGAATAAAAGATTAGGTGAATCCATTGTGTAATTGGAGTAAGTATTTAAGTAAATAACAAACCCAAGTGCGAAGAAACCGCCAAATTTACAAAAGAGACCCTTAACGGTACAACGGACATGTAGCGGTACATGGAATATACTCGGTACTTAAACTTGTGCTAGCGGCACTTGGAGTTATAACGGTACCTCAAAATTTTCACCAGTTCATGCATTCCACTATTATTATAACCTCTTTGATCTTTCTCTATCAATCTACAATAACATCAAAAACACAAAACATAGACTATATAATAAAAATTAGTATAAAATTGTATAGCTATTACCTCCCATCAACATATGCAGCAGTCTATTGGTTGAGCATACCAATATGTGTCACCAAGAATTCAAATCTCTTTGCATCAAATGCCTTGGTCAACGAATCAACTACATTGTTGTCTGTATGAATCTTCAAGACTTGAATAAGCTTCTTGTCATAGGCATATTTTATAAAGTGGTGTCTTATTTCAATATGCTTGGTCTTGGAGTGAAATACTGGATTCTGGACAATGCATATAGTACTTTCATTATCAATGTAAATCTTGGTGTTCATGAAGTTAAACCCATAATCAAACAACTGATTTTGAATCCAAAGTACTTGTCCACAACAATGAGCAACAGTACATATTCAACTTCAGTTGTAGAATTAGCAACAATGGTTTGCTTCTTACACTACCATGATATGAGTCTTCTGTCTAGGAATTGACAACCTCCTGTTGTAGATTTCCTATCATGATTAGCTCCAACATAATCACTGTCGGATTAAGCTTCCAATTCAAAGGTGGAATCTCTAGGAAACCATAATCCTAAGTTAGGTTGACTTTTAAGATACTTAAAAATCTTCTTCACAGCATGTAGATGTGACACCTTTGGATTGACTTGGAACCTTGAACAGGCACACACAACAAACATAATATATGGCCTTGAAGAAGTAAGATACATCAATGAACCAATCCTTGACCTGTATAGATGAATATGAACACTTTCTCCATGTTCATCTTTTGATAAAGACTTCTTAGCTTCAAAAGGTGTGCTTGTACTCCTTGTATACATACATGAAAATTTCTTCAAGATTTCAGCAACATACTTATCTTGGCTGATAAATATTCCATCTTTCCTTTGTTTGACTTGCAGTCCCAAAAAGAAAGTTAGTTCTCCCATAGAACTCATCTGAAATCTTCCTTACATCAAAGCCTCAAACTCTTCACACCATGACTTCTTGGTAGAACCAAAAATGATGTCATCAACATAGACTTGAACTAGAATAATATCCTTAGCATTCTTCTTGATGAACATATTTTTTTCAATGGCCCCTCTCCTATATCTATGATCTAAGAGAAAATTGGATAAAGTTGCATACCAGGCCCTAAGAGCTTGATGCAGACCATAAAGTGCTTTGATAACCTTGTAGACTCTGTTGGGGAATTTAGAATCTATAAAACCTGGAGGTTGTGAGACATATACCTCCTCCGAAATAGTACCATAAATAAAGGCAATTTCACATCCATTTGATAGACTATAAAACCCATATATGATGCAAAGGCCAAAAATAACCTAATGGTTTCTATCCTTGCCACCGGTGCAAAAACCTCATCATAGTCTATCCCTTCTTCTTGTCTATAGCCTTGAGCAACAAGTCTTGCCTTGTTCCTCACAACAACTCCTCTTTCATCCTTGTTGTTCCTAAAAACCCATATAGTACCAATTACTCTCTTGCCTGAGGGAAGATCCACAAGAATCCAAACTTTTTGTAGCTCAGATTGTGTTAATTCTTCTTGCATGGCATCTACCCAACTTTCTTCATCAAGAGCTTGAGAAATGTTTTTGGGATCTACTTGTGATAAGAAACAGGCAAACAAACAATGTTGAGTATCTTTATGATTAGTTCTCTGCTGTTGTTTGACATAACTCATAAGTGCATGAGTTTTAGTATTGGTTTGAAGTTGTCTTCTTGTTTGTACAGCAGACTTGGGATCTCCAATCATCTGTGTAGTAGGATTGTTGTTGTTGACTCTATGAGTGGGAATAGAACTGGCTGGAATTTCTGTTTCCAAATTGTTGAAATCAGTTACTGCACCCTGCTCATCATAGGAAGCTTTGGAGAAGATTCCTTCAACTGGACTAGCAAACACATCTTCATCGTCCATAGCTTGTAAAATATCCTCTAATGAATCAGCAGACTTTGCAGATTTTGACTTAGCAGTACTTGCAGATGAAGTACCGCTAGGTGTAGTATGTACTGCTAAGTGTTGTGACTCAATAGATTCTTCTCCTGAATGCTTATTAGCAGATATAGCATTATTTTCTTGATCTTGAAGCTTCTGAAGCTCTTGGGAGGTTTGATCATCTGTTGATGACATGGTTTGCTACTTGGGAGTAGCAGACATTGGAGTAATAGTAGGCATATTTGGTACATAGATATGAACATTATCATCTGATGAAGAAACTTCTTCTTGAGTACCTGCATTAGTTGCACTAGACTCCTCACCTATATTGTTAGTTTGACAATCCTTTTGCATAGAATAGTAATCCATAGAGTTAGTTAGATAATCTAAATCAAACATCCACGCATAACCTATTCCTGGGACATTGGGTTTATTTTCTAAAGAAATTAACATGGGCATTTTCTTCAACCTTTTTAGATGCCAAATTATAAACCCTATGTGCTTTACTTTGCAATGAATATCCTACAAGATATCCTGGATCAGACTTTACATCAAACTTTCCTAAATGATCAAGAGTATTTAGTATAGACACATGACACCCAAAAGGTCTTAAATGACATTTGGTAGGCTTAACACCAGTCAAAAGTTCATAAGGTTTTTTGTTTTGAGGCTTGGTAACTAAGACTCTATTTAACACATAACATGTAGTGTTGATTGCTTCTGCCCAAAAGGTATTTGGCAAAAGCGAATCATCCAGCATAGTTCTAGCATCCTCAATTAGTGTTCTATTCTTCCTTTCAGCTACTCCATTTTGTTGTGGATTCCTAGGATTACTAAATTGTCTCTTAATGCCATTAGACCTACAGAATTCATCAAATTCATCATTCTTGAATTTTTTCCCATTATCTGTCCTAATGATTAAAACTTATTTAGTGAACTGCTTTTCAACTAAAGTGATAAAATCCTTAAGTAATTCATTGGTTTCACTCTTAAGAGCTAAAAAGAAAACCCAACTGAATATGTTATAATCATCAGTTATGACTAGACAAAAGGTCTTATGACTAATGCTTCTTATAGAAACTGGACCAATCAAATCCATATGCAAGAGTTGCAAAGGCTTTGTCACAGTATTGACAGTCTTGGTCTTACAAGAGGCTCTATGTTGTTTACCTTTTTGACAAGCAGCACATGTGAAATCATTTTGAAAAGATTTGTTAGGTAACCCTCTAACCAAATTCCTATTCACTAATTTGTTAAGATTCTTGAAATTCACATGACCTAACCTTTTATTCCATAAATTAGACTCATCATAAGAAGCCTTAGCTAGCAAACATGTAATACCACCTGTTGGAGTAATAGTATGAACATAAAAGGTGTGCATATTTTCTTGCCTGGGTACTTTAAGCAGTACTTGAGATTCTTTAGGCATCTCAAAGTCTTTAGACAGCACCAAGCAGTCTATGTCTGTGAACAACACCTTGTTCTTCTTATCACACATTTGTGATACACAAAAGAGATTGAACTCATTCAATTCTTTCACAAAGAACACATCTTCAAATTCCAACTTCCCTGTATTGATTTTCCCTTTGCCAGTAATTCTACCTTTGCTACCTCCAAAGGCTACTGGTCCTCCTCTGAATTCTTCAAATTCAGCAAGGAAATCTTTGTTCCCTGTCATGTGTCTTGAGCATCCACTATCTACAATAACTTTGTCTTTCAACACATCAATTAGATGCCCCTGCACATAAACAAAACTTATTAGTTTTTAATAGGGATCCAAGCCACATTTGGCTCGGATCTTGTGGGACCTACACACTTAAGAGTCTATTTAGAAGCATTCTCAGTAATGCTGCTTTTACTCTTATACTTCATGGTTTTAGTTATGTAGTCAAATACATAGGGTGACTCTATGTGCTCAGACTTCTTTGCCTTAAGTACTGCTTTAGCAGTACTTGCTTTAACACATGATTTTTCTCTTTTAGGAACCCACATTTGTGAAGCAAGGTCTATAATTGCTACTAATGCTCACAAAAGTTCCACTTTTGATGACGTCTACAATAAACTGAAGATTGCAGAGAACCAAATCCTTTTGGATCAAGGAAGCAAATCTACCAATGGAAACATGGCCTTCTTCTCACATAGTGAAGGTTAATTTGATCAAAGCGAGTCATACGTGCACCCCGTTACTGGATAACCTTGTGTCAACGTTGGATCAAGCTTTGTCAGCACCCACACTCAGACGTTGATACATACAATGTTGACTCACCAAGGATTATGCCTGCTGGTATTTATCTAGATACAGTGTGTGCATACATTGCTTCATTTCCTAATGGTTCAGTGATTACATATGAGGACCTTGAGCAAATTAATGATGAGCATTTGGAGGAGTTGGACATAAAGTGGAATATGACACTTGCAAGCATAAGGGACAATAGATGGAATAGGAGATTCAGGAAGAAGATGACCTTTAATGCTAAAGACACTACTGGGTTTGATAAATCCAAGGTTGAGTGTTACAATTTCCATAGAATGAGTCACTTTATGAGGGAGTGTAGATCTCCAAGAAGATCTGATGCTAGAAAGCCTTCAAGCCAAACCATCAAGGTTGAAGATATAAAAGCTATGGTTGCCATGCAAGAGATTGATGGTGTTGAGTGGGACTGGAGCTTTTTGGCCAAAGATGTGGAAGAGAACAAAGCATTGGTTGTAGAAAAGAAGGAAGAGGAGCATGTTTGCTATGCTCTCATGGCACATTCTTCATCTTCAACTTCATCAGACAATGAGGTATACTTGAAAAAGTACATGTTAGGTTTTTAGAAAGTAAACATAGTGATCCTGAAAGTGGACCAAATTGGCTCTTTGATTTAGAACCTTTATCTGAACCTTAAATTATATGCCTGTTACTAATCCAGACATTGTGAATGTGAATTCAAATCTTGTGGAAGAACCAGTTGTTGAAATTTCAGGTATACAGGTTGATAAGGAGGTAGGATCACATGCAGACAAATCAGCTCCCATACTTGAGTATGTTACCATTCCTATATGGACAACTGGATTTGCTGCTGCTACAGCTGGAAAAGAAAAAGATGGTCCACAAGAAAAACTAGTTGATGAAAACATGCATGAATCTACAAGCGCTGACAAAGGAAAATCTGGCGTTGACAGATCAAATTCAGGCGTTGATGGCTCAAACATTGACAGTCCTAGTTCAGGCGTTGACAACTCTTTTGACCATTTATTCTCTTCCAGTGTTTTTGAACAAGGTAAACCTTCCACTATACATGGAGAGGTTCATTCAAGTGATGATGGAAGAGAATTTGAAGATGATATTGGCAACTTAGAGACTGAAATTGAAGACAACACAATTATTGAAGGAGGAGTACTTACATCTATTATCAAGAATCATCATTCTTCTCTAATCATTGGTGATGTGATGTCTCCTGTTCAAACTAGAAGGTCTCATTAGAATCATGGAGGTTTTATTGCCAATATCCACAAGAAGGTTGATACCCCTCTTGTTCAGGCATGTGTGTTTGCTTGTTTTCTGTCGCAACAGTAACCCAAGAAGATATTTGATGCTCTCAAAGAACCAAGTTGGGTGGAAGCAATGCAAGATGAGCTTCACCAATTTGCTATTCAAGATGTCTGGGAGTTAGTTGATTGTCACAGATATGTCAGACCTATAGGGAAGAGATGGGTTCTTAGAAACAAAAAGGATGAAAGAGGGATTGTGGTCAGAAACAAGGCACGTTTAGTTGCTCAAGGCTATGCACAAGAGGAAGGGATAGACTATGAAGTGGTTTTTGCACCTGTTGCAAGGATTGAACCAATAAGGATTTTCCTAGCCTATGCTTCTTGCATGGGCTTCAAAATTAATCAAATGGATGTGAAGAGTGCTTTTCTATATGGCACAATTGTAGAAGAGGTTTATGTCATGCAGCCTCCTGGTTTTGAAGATTTAGAACATCCAGACAAGGTGTATAGAGTGAAGAAAGCAATGTATGGACTTCATCTAGCCCCAAGAGCATGGTATGGTACATTATCTATGTAACACCCCCAAATTTATACAACTCAGTTCAGCGGAAGACTAGTTGGTGTTACGGGATAGCACATTACTCACATCATAGACAACGCATAAAAATCGCGTCGTTTATTAATAAAGCATTTCCATTCATAATATCAAAGTTACATAGGTCCCAAGTCATTATATTTCATGCAAAGTTTTACAAAATATTTGAATGGAAAAATATTGTTTAAGTGCGGGCCATGAATTCTTGTCGTCTTCCCGAGAATTACCTTCAAGTCCCTGAGATAAAACATGTTAAAAGAAAAGGTCAGCGATAACGCCGAGTGAATTCATAGAGTTTAATAAATTCCATCAATATAATATCAGTATAAAATTATTACTGAAAATCATTTTGTACAAATCATTTTGATAGGCCATAAAATAGCCAAAGTCATTTTATACAAATCTTTATCGAAAATCATAATATAGGCATTTGCCTTAAAAATCATTATACGAATCATTGTGGTTAAAAACACCATACAATACGTTTTGCAACGTTGTATAGATTAAATAAAACCATTATATGAATATGGTTATAAAAACCAAAATACAAACATAATATCAATAGTATGACCCCGTATTGCTAGTCAGGCAATACTTCGTAATTCGGTGCGTCTAATAGTATTTCGTTAGTTTTTGGATTATTATAAGCCGCATGACATTGTTACCTTACTAAACCAACAACGGGTAGCTAACCCGATACCAATTTTGCCCATCTAAAGTAGTGTGTCGTCACAAAGGTCACGCTATGGAAATCTTCTCATACATAAATTCGCTTACCAATCAATGTGGCACGACGGGATTAACCGTCAAGGCGCGAACTGGGGTGATCGTCCCCAAATAGTACTATTAAAGGCATAAGCGTCTACCAACTCCCGGTAGTTCACAATTCATGCTAATGGGACTTTTAGTGACATAACCTAACTTTAATAATCCATTTTATTTGATCTATCGGGTCCATTAATCATTTATCGGGTCATACAATCGGGTCATTCAATCATTCGGGTCCAAAATCAATAAACAAACAATCGGGACAAATTGTGTCCTATTTTTATAAAACTAACATGTTATCTCCCTCGCGGGTTTATAAAACATTTATAAAAACATTTAAAAGAGTGTGAGGCTATGAACTCACGTTGATGTGGGAAGGCGGGTTATCGGCAATTCAGACGTACGGTACGTGCTTCAATCACAGAATCCTAGACAAATTATACTCGGTCTTAGACTCGTGTCCAATGAATTTATAAAAATACCAGTTATGTATACATATGATGATTATATATATATGATGATCAAGTGGGTTTACATATTCTCGTTTACTCATTTTAGAGTTATGTGTTGATAACTTTTATACTAGTTTTCTCGTTTTACCTATTTACGTGTTTTAGGTCCAATAAGCCTATTATAAGTTCTTAACTTGTATTAATCCTTTTTGTACTTATATTATCAGTACATACACTTTCAAGTTGGGCCCAAATGGGTTAAGCCCAATAAGTTCTTTTTATGGGTGTTTATCTTATGTAGTCCAATTATCAACCCAAGTATTAGTCCAATATGTTTACTTAGCTCGTTAATGTCCGTATGCCCTAAAGTTAGGGTTTTATCGGTTTTTACTTGTTATACATGTCTATATATCAGTATATAAGTTTTATAAAGTTTTCATTAGACGGGTCCAACCATCTAAGTTTTATTTAATAAAAACGTTAATTTTACGGCAATAGCCGAAAAAGTCGTAAAAATCATGTTTATAGTTTTATATCTTATAAAACATAACAAGTTACCATTTTTATAAAATGTTCACTTATATAAATAGAATTCATGAGTTAGTGGGTTTTAATTTATATTTTATACTATTAAAATTTGAGTGCTTATATAATAGTAATATACTTTAATTTCCAAAATCTGATTTTTAACTTCACTTTCACCAAAACTGCCATATCTTGAGTTCTATATGGAGATAGAAGCTCAAATTTTTATCACATAAACTACATGATATGTGTTACATTTAACTCTCCTATAGCTACTGTTGAATCATCCTTTAAGTATTTTCTAAAAATCGTCCAAAACAGTAACCTCAGATTTATACCCTAAACTTGTTTTGATCATATCTCACTCATTACAATGATTCCATTGCATGGCCAACTCTCACATGTGTACAAGACCCATAGCTTACTGTAAATGAATAATACTTCATCATTTTATCAGTTTACCATATGGTTCTTTACTGTTTTTATACAGCCTATTATTTACACAAGATTTACCCATTTTTACTTATAGTTTTTCATCTTTTTATCCATGATTATCAACAACAAATCCCCACATAACATTTTTATCATAATATAATCATCATAAATATATACAATAGGAAATAAAATACATGTTTACATAATCAGAATAACAAGAAGATGAGGAGGACAATCTTTATACCACCATGATGATGTAGGTTGATCAAAACATGGATTTTTGATGGAGAAACTTGTGATGCACCAAGACCATCTTCAAGACCATCATTCTTCATGAGAACCTTGTGGAAAATCAGCCCTCCTACTCCATGAAAACTCCTCCTTGGATGTTATAAGCACCACCAATCAATAGTGTTTCAAAAGGGCTTCAACATATGCAAGTATAACATAGGATTTCATGGTTGTTTTTTATCACAATGGTGTTTGTGGAAGAAATATGGGACGGCACATATGGGGTGAAGAGAGAAAATGGGTGTTGATTGCATGGTGTAAATGGTAAGAATGAGCTAGCTAGTGGTTTTACGAAAAACGTTTTTATAAATTATGAATCAACGACACAAAACGAATCTAATAAAAATTGTCTCATCAAAAACGGAGTTCGAAAACGTAAATACGTAATCCTAAGGTTTCCGGTTTAGTCGTAAAGGACGTTAAAAATAAAATCGTAAGTCCTAGTTTCTTCTTGTAAATTTGTGAGTTTATGAACTAACACAAATTTAAAACTCTAAAATAATATTCACAGATAAATTTATTTTCTGAAATGTCGGACTGTCACCAAGGACGGTGTATGTAAACGTAAGCACGTAACGTTGAATCCTCCGGTTTAGACGTAGTCGATGCTACTCCAAGACGTAAATCCAAATTTCTTCCCAAAAATAAGTGAGTTCATATTGTAACATTAAAATAATGTTTTTAAATAATATTCGAGAATAAAATATCAACCATAAATTGACGGATTGTCACAGCATTTACCCCTAAACATGATCTTTGTCCTCAAAGATCATCTTACCTTACTACTCGCTTCTTATAGAGTTAAAGCCATGTGGGTATTTCCTCCACATTCGGTCTTTTCTCACAAGTGTAATTTATTACAATACGCGAGTTTCATCAAACATAACTACGGGAATAAGATCAGGCTAAATGTTGACTTACCTTCTCTATCCATGATGTTCACGGGTTTTTGATGAATGCAACTTTTCGCCGATCTAAGCTTTATTAAGAACAATCAGATTTTCACTTGATAGATATTCCATCAAGTTCGATTTACGAAACATAATTCACGCAGTCCTTGAAGTCCTAGGGTAGATCCAGCTTATATTCCTTTCAATTCCAACTTTTACATCATCTCAATGGTCCCATACAACGGGGACTTATATCCCATGATTTGTCAGATCATGAATTTATTTTTCCAAGTTTAAAAATTGTGGCATAACTTCGCTACCCATTTGGCACTTCAAGATCTATATTTTATATTCACATAACCTCCTGCCCACTATCGGCAGTTAATAATCAAATCCTAATTTCAACAATCATTTCAAATCTCGCGGGTCAGGTATTTTGCAAGGATAGGTTCGCCACCATAGGAAACCATAAACCTAAGAGACATGTCCAACTCACAATGGGTGTATGTCGGATGTCTCCATCTCAACTCTTGCTTACAGATGCTCTAAGATTTAGATCCTAACAAGATTCGATCTCGATCCTAATATGATGATCATCAATGGAAATCTTTCCAAAGGAAAACGATTATACAATCTATTACCAAAGGTCAATCATTCAAACATAAAACATCACTTATATTACTTTGTATCGTTACTTTTCCTCGTCCCTTCGATTTTGGGTGGTATATAGTACTCTCATCAAGGTTCGTTCTCAATGATTTATGAGCAAATCTCTAGAAATTCGATGCGAAGCGAGGATCTTGATAAAGATGTTAGATACACGCACACTATGTTTACATAACTCTTTTGCATTTATCATTAACGGGAATGATATTAGCAGATTTGGTCAGTCTGTCGATGATGACCCAAATCGAATCAAATTCAGATGATGACCTTTGCAATAGCTAGACGTTTACTAATGTATGAGGCGATATTTGTCTTCATAATTTTATCATCAGTACAACTTCTTCAGACAAAGATAATTTTAGTCGTAAATGACATAAATATAATACTTATACTTACAAATTCCAACATAACTATATCTCACAATCTCCATATTTAGGCAACCACAAGTGGCCTTTAAAACATTTAACGCTATTGGCTTCTCTATTTTAATGGTTCACATTAGCTGCAAACCACTTTTTATTATTTATATTATCCTTTTTACGAACATCGTTTATTTTTATATCGTACGACAATTTATTTTGCACCTTCATTATTAAGGGAACATGTCCTAATTGGTTCTTTATCATTTTTTTTTAATACGTCAGTATCTATATTCGCTTCTCATGATGATGTGATTATCGTGTCCACAATTCACTCAGATATTCTTTCTATATTATGCGTCAGTAATTACGTTCACCTTTCTTCATATTTTCTAAGTTTCAGTTTCGTCTTATCTATCATTTTCATCAGTTTTTATCAATCCAGCGTTTAAAGCGTCGATAATTATTACAATTAATTAAATAATAATTATTATAACTAATTAAATGTTAAGTATTCAATTATTATGAAATGTAAACGTAAAGATTTTAAATTTCTTAGTTCGACCAATTATATGAAATGTTCAAAAATAAATTTGAATTTAATTAACAAGATTTTTGCTGATTTATCGAAAATAATTAATAAGATTCGTAAATATTTGAAAAAAATCTTTGGTTATACTTTTGGTCAAAATTTTCTTAGTTGAAAAGCAAAAATTATCGTTTCAAATTTCAGGTTATGGTATAAATGGTTTTACTCAGTCCTTCTTAAGTTATCTTGAGGTATACACAAACATTTACCCCTAAACAGAAGTTTAGTTAAATGGTTTGTGTATAAGGGAATAATCCCTTAAAATCCTTTGTTAAAACATTTGTCAAAATATATTTCCATTTCTTTTTGGTAAAATCCAAAGTCTTGAAAGGGCTCTTAATTTTTGAAGAGTCAATTTATATTCCATTATCTATTAATCACATGGTTAAATCATGTAAAGGTTCAAGTCTTTAATCACGTGTTAATTATTCAAGGTTCAGGTTTTCACTGTTCGGCCAATTCAGGGCAGTCTATAAATAATTATTAACTCATTCTTATTCGGATAAACAAACATATAGTCCTTAATGATCACGAGCATGAATTTATCAAATTACAGCCTACACACGTGATTCACTAAATTTATGAATGCTACATGTGTATTAGTCAATCCAAATGTCATAACATGAAACTCGTAATGTTTATTACAAGTACCAGATGTAGTGATTGGAATACATAATCTTTTTCGCGAACGCGAAGTTGATAATAACCATGCCGTTGATCAAATCTTATAAGCAAACGCTAGAACCTTGTAAATGATCGAACAAATCTTCCATTTCGAGTTATGGATATCGTTTTCGATTGTCAAGTTACTCAGTTTATAGCAATCTATAAATATAAGGAATGATAACACCATAGCTCTTCAGGATGACAGGCTTGGTATATTAAAATCTTTCTCCGACAACTCTCTCAGTTGTAAGGTAATTCCTTAAATTCAGATGGTGCTGACGTACAGTGCACATGCCATAGGTGCAGCACCAGGAATACAATCAATACAAATTTCAACTTGCCTTAATGGTGAAAGTCTATGTAATTCATCAACAAATACTTACTAAAGTTTCAGATAACCGAAACATCTTTTAATAAATTCATATTAGGTTCTTCTAGATTATAATATCTATAACTAGTTCACAACCATTCACGGTATAATTTCAAGTCTAAATACAGGATATCGTCATCCACCAAGAATTATTTAGATCACTTTTGATAATCAACATCTTATCGTTTAGAGGAATTCTACTCGAGTTCCCATCAATTAAGACAATGTCGTCATGTCATAATCAATCAATCCATTCTACTGGCACTATCAACTTTTCAGTTCTATTGCCGTCGATAAGATGTGAACTTCTCAAAAGACTAATAATAACTCATAATCCTTCACAAATCAAGGATATCCGGAGACATAACTAACCTTAAAAAAGTAAGATTAACGCATAATCTACGCGAGAGAATTTCAAATCAGATACAGATGAAAACATTTAACGAATATGAATATATCCCATGTTTTCATAATTTGAGTACGCATTCGAAAGCTCCTCGGATCGTTACCCAGGTCATTCAAATGAAACCAAATCAAAATAAATGATAGGAATGTCGATACATCCAGTCGGGTATCAACACTCGGTAATCAGATACTTTTCCTAAGAATCTTACTACAGGAGAATTGGACAAGTAAGAATTGTCAATTGTCAAATAAGACAATTTCCACAGATGAGTAAATTCGACTCAGAAGAATAGATGGCACGGGCACATATGTAGATGTCTCTAACATTATGTCCTCATTTTACACTTCTTTCAGATCTCATAAATTTTTAATCTTTCACAATCTTCAAAGAAAATGTACTGTTCATTCATTAGTTTTATGGTGACTACTAATCAGTCTTTGATAGGTGTGTAAACACCCATCTTTTCTACCACTTAATTACAATAATAACCGGACCAAAACGTGTATTTTATGTCTTTTATGTCGGAATTATGCGTGGTTTGTGTTTTTGTTGTGATTTAGGATGAAAAGGTGAAAAGTGGAGAAAACACGGACATTCACGGGCATTTACGGACTTTTATTGAAGAAAAGGATGAAAGACGAAGTCAAGAAGTCAAGAGTGCAAAAAGAACGGAAGTCCACGACCAATTCTGAAGATTTATCGAAGAAAAAGTCAAAAGACGGAAGTTTATCAAAATCTGAAGAATTCAAGTCTATTTTATTGAAGAATTTAAAGACGAGTTCAAAAGAAATCCCGAAGTCAAAAGTCCCTTAAGTCCAAGATTAAAGAAGATTAGAAGAAAAGGACTAAGTACGCAATTAATGAAGATTAAAAGAAGGAGGGACTTAATTATGCAATTAAGAGAAAAGGAAAGAGGGGAGGAAGCTTCCTTAATCCTCCCCTATAAATAGTTTAGGATTAGTCATTTTTCATTTTGTTGGCTAATAGTGACAATTAGTCTTCCACATTTAAATACCTTGTCCTTTAATTTCTTGTCAATTTAAATTCATGTTATGCACCTTAATTACCATTTAATTCCAAGTAAGTTTTTATTTTAATTCTTGTCAAATCTTTATTTTATCTTGTCCATCTCTTATCTACCTTTCTTATTCTTTGATTCATGTGTTTATGTTTATGTTCATGTTCATGCTTTTATTTTGATCCAAAGTGGTTTTTGATTATTGTGGTAAAAGTTGTTTGATTTCGTGTTTTTAATTGTTTGTTGATGTTTATTCATTGATTTGTTACTGTTTACTATTATCCGTGTGTTTGATTTTGGTTATTTTGTTATTATATCTGCTGCTACTGTTCTCCTTGTTCTTGGAGAATGTTTGCTTGTTTCTGATCTTTCCAGGTATAGTTCCGAACCAAGGTAAAGGAAAGTGTTCATTCGGAACTTCTAAAGTTCCGAATCAAAGCTTCATCCGGAAGATTTGGGATTTGAAAAACTTCCGAACCAAACACACTCATTCGGAACTCCAAAGTTCCGAACCAAGGGTTTCATCCGGAACTTTTCAAAAGTTCCGAATCAACTTAAAGTTCCGAATGAAGGACTAAAGTTCCGAATCGAGGCTGTTCATTCGGAAGTCAGAAACTTCCGAATCAAGGTTGTTCATTCGGAACTTCCATAAGTTCCGGATCAAGGGTAATCTTCCGAATCAAAGAGCTTCATTCGGAACCTTCCGAACCAACTCCAAGTTCCGAACCAAGGCTTCATTCGGAAGTTCTAAACTTCCGAATCAAAGGACTTCATTCGGAAACTTCCGGATCAAGGGGTGACCTAATACTTCCGAATCAAGGCAGAATTTGCAAGTTCCGAATCAGCAAGTTCCGAACGAAGCATTGTTTTGAATAAGTGACATATTCAGACCAATTTGTTCCAGATCAAGGATTTTGGTAATATTCCAAGTGAAGAAGAATCATTTCAACCAAAGGTGATATTTAGGACGAGTGATTATTCCAAACGAAGGTTTATCCCGAATGAGCTGTATTCAAGTTCTTATTAGCTTTTGTCTTTGATTTTTATTTTCAAGTTTTATTTTTCTTGCCTTTTATTTAATTGCACTTTAAGATTATTTGCCTTAGTTTTATTTTAGACTTGCCTTAGCTTTAGTCGCACTTTAAGTTTGCCTTAGATAGATTTAAGTTTACGTCATTTACTTTAGTGCCCTTTTAAGTTCAGTCTCGCTTTTAAAACTTGCACCTTTACTTTAATTAGACTTAGATTTATTATAATTGCACTTTTACTTTAATTGTTTTGCACCTTTTATTTTTAAAACACTACAACGACACATCTTTGATTCCACCAAAATAAAACGAAGTCACATAGAGAACTAAGATCAATTCGATTAGACCAACACAACGAACTTAATTTTAAATCTTTTTAACCTAAGAGCCCTAGTTATCAAATGGCGCCGCTGCCGGCTCTTTTCGTTAAGATCAACAGTTTTCTTTGAGAGACACGTTGCTTTTTGGGATCCGTTTACTTGTGAACGTTATTTTTCTTGCATAAAAAATTCAAAAAATCATAAAAATTAAAAAATTTCAAAAATCCAAAAAGATTTTATCTTTATTGTGTATATATATTGTATTTGTGTTTGGTTTTGTTTTCTTTTGCATTTTCAGGTGTATGCGTACTAGATCTTCTAATTATCAAGAGCCCGAGCCTCAAGAAGATTTAGATATGGCAGGTGTTAACAACAACATTCCACCGAACCTAAATAATAATAATAACAACAATGCTCTTCCACAGCCCGATCTTCAGACCATGGAGGAACTTTGTCAACCAACCATGTTTGGACGAGGAGGACCGATTGCACCGAAGCAAATCAACGCTCCTGAGTTTTCGTTGAAGCACCACATGATTCAGCAAGTGCAAACAAACCCATTTAGAGGATTGCCTGATGATGATGCCAACAAACACCTCGACAAGTTCATTACAATCACCCAAAGCATGAAGTTGCCTGGTGCCACAATGGATGTACTCCGCTTACAACTCTTCCCACATACTTTATCGCATCATGCCGAGAAATGGTTTGATCGTCTCCCGAAGAATTCTATTCACACTTGGGATGACATGACTCAACGATTTTTATCGCGCTACTTTCCACCATCCATGGTCACAAGCCTTCGCAATCAGATCAGCGGTTTCATGCAAGATCCCGATGAATCTCTTTTTGACGCTTGGGAGAGATATAATGTCTTGATCGACCGTTGTCCAAACCACAACATGCTTCCCGTCACATTGATTGATACTTTCTACAACGGTTTGACTTTTCGAGATCGTGATACGATCAATGCAGCCGCCGGTGGCACATTCATGAAAAGGAGACCCGAGGAGTGTAGAGAGTTAATTGAGAACATGACTACTCACCACAAGAACTGGGATTCCTCTGCTTCTTCTAGGAACAACCCGAGAGTCAATGTTTCCTCAACCTCAGCAAACCCTGAGATGACCGAACTTACCCGCATGATGGCCGAAATGAGCAAAAGTATTACGCTTCTCGCTTCAAACCAACAACAACAACAAGTTAAAGCAGTTGCTAATCCTTGTGAAACATGTGGCGGTCCTCACTCATACACCGATTGTCCTTCGACACAAGGAAATCCGGAAAATGTGTATGCAGCTTACGGTAATTATTCACCGGAAAATTACCAAGCTAGACAACAAGGGGATAGAAATCTGCTGAGCTACCGTTCCAACAATTACCTTTCACCCGGTTTTTCTCCTCAAAACCAAAATCCCGCCAACAACTACAATAGAAGCAACCAAATCCCACCTCGTGCTTCTAACCCTTATCAACCACCCACCCAACAACACCCACCCATTAATCCCGATGTTGACACAATCATGAGAACTCAAGGTGAGCAAATCAAGAATCTACAGAGCCAAATAATCAATTTGAAAGGAGATATCTTGAAGCAAGGTAATGACATCCGAACCGAGGTTCGTGATAATCTTCAATCCTCCTTCATCACTCAAACAACTGAATTAAAGAATCTATTGGCTAGTTTCTTGCCCCAAGCTCAACCTTCTTCTTCTTCGGGTTCTCTACCTTCAAACACCGTCCCCAATCTGCGAGCTAATGTGAGTGCTATAACTACGCGTAGTGGACTTACCATTGTCGATCCACCTATTCCACCACCATCATCCACACCTCCTCCACCACCATGAATCCCTACTCCTCCTACACCTAGTAATAGTACACCATTACCGTCTCCGCCTCGTTATGACGATGTATCTCGGAAGGACCCTTCAACATCACAACCTTCACCAACTACACCTTCACCTAACCCTTATCAACCTAGAATCCCATACCCTTCTCGCATAGGCAAGACCAACGAGCTAACTAAGAATGACTGTCAAGTATCGAAATATGTGGATATGCTATCTAAAATGACCATCAACATTAGCCTTGTTGAAGCACTTTGCCACATGCCGAAATTTGTCAAAGCATTCAAGGAATTGCTTAGCAAGAAGGAGAAACTGATTGAACTCGCCAACACACGATTAAATGAAAACTGCTCTGCAGTCCTTCTTAGAGAACTTCCGGAAAAGCTTGGAGATCCCGGTCGTTTTGTGTTGCCTTGCGTGTTCAACAAAACTGAAGAATTTACTGCCCTTGATGATCTCGGGGCTAGTATTAATTTGATGCCACTGAGTGTTTGGAAAACACTATCATTGCCCGATCTCATTCCAACAAAGATGACTCTCGAACTTGCAAACCGCACTCTCGCTTACCCCGTTGGTATAGCCGAAGACGTGTTTATTAAAGTTGGCACATTTACTTTCCCGGTCGATTTTGTCGTAGTTGATTATGAAATGGACCCTCGTATTCCTTTAATACTTGGTCGGCCATTTTTGAGAACCGGACGTGCTTTAGTAGATGTGGCCGAAGGCGAGTTAATCCTACGAGTCGGGGATGATTCAAAAGTTTTTAAAATGGGGAAGCTTACAGGCAAATCCTTTGTAGGCCGAGAATCAGTGAATATGATCAATGTGCTCGATGACTTTACCGTCTATGACAATCCTCTATTCGAGTCTTCCACTGATAATCCACTCTTTGAAGATAATGTGGATGATTCTCTCCCTACTTTGGACGCTTCTCCCATTTATGATTCACCACCGGTCTTTGATGCTTATGATCAAGATGATTCTAGCTCAGACTCGGATGATTTTAATTTTACTTCTGAGTATCCCGAGCTGCCCACTTTCGATGATTTTGATGAGGCTGATAATCTATCGAGCGATTCTTCACATGATGAAGATCCTCCGCCATCACTCGATCCTACTTTGGACGATTATTCATTTGAGGAAGATTTCTCCGAATTTCTCAACACTTACTTCCCTCATGAGAGTGATGCTCCTCCTTTGGACTTTGAAGATTATCGTCTTGATCCTACTTTGGATTTGAAGCACATTCTGTCAAAGGAGAAGAACCGGTCGACACCGAAATTCGTTGCACGTATGATTTGACACCTCTTTGTCCCCCTTCTAAGGACGAGGTTGTGCTTCTTTGCGGATCTTCTTCACACTCGGCTGAGCCTGAGTGCTATTTTCCCCTAAAGGAAAAGGTGTTCGACCCCGGTATTGAAGTCTTTAAGCCATCTCAGTATCCACCTGATGAAATAAAAGGAAATATCTTTGGAAATTTTGAAGACATGCTTGCTCCACTTCAACTTTGCTTCCACCGTGCTCCATCGCTGCTTAAGGGAACCTTGCCATTTCTCTTTTGGCTTGCCTTGTTCGCGTTAAGCTCGTTCTTATTGATGGATGAAAACTATGTCTTTGATCCTGGTGGATTTGTTTCATGATACTTCCGTTGATGATCAAGGTCGAGTCAGGCTCACGACTCGGTTAACAAAAATCAAGCGCTTCTTGGGAGGCAACCCATGCGTCTATCTTTCCACTTTCTTTATCATAAGTTTAGGGGGGACCCCTTTGGATTGCTATTTCCTCTCCTCACTTCTTAATCAGGGATTCGAGCTTTAATGATCCACTCTTGATGATTCTTGACGACCCGTGATTCCGTGTTCTACTTCTTCCCGGTTCTATCCTAAACTCTTTTCGATTCACTATTTTATATTTTCTCAATATTAAAATAGGAATCTCTTTAGTTGTCTTTTCCTTAGCCAGATTTAAACAACGTGCACAATGTCCTAAGTGTAGGGGAGCTTACTCCCACATGCTTAAACATTGAGGACAATGTTTATCTTAAGTGTAGGGGGGACTTCTATCGAAGTTAAGTGGTCTTTTCCTTGTATTTGTCCTCATTTTAACCGGAAAATCAATTTTTCGACATTTTTCAAAATTTTTGATCTATTTTGGCCTATTAGTTTTTCCCTTTTGTATAGCTATTTTCTTTCTTTGCTAGAATAAATCTTTTAATAAGTGGTTTTAATTCTTAAACGTTGTGTATCTTTTGACTCAATCTGAGTTTACTCTAGCTAGTATCCTTAACGTGTTTAAGTCAAGTTTTGCTAGGCTTTTATATAGGGAGCTATAAAACGCGAAAGTCTTAACTCTCACGGGTTAAGAACAAGAACTTTTCGCAAGTTCCTATAATTGATCCTAGAGAGTCGTTTATCAAGGGAACTTTAAGATGCGATTTCTAAACTTGAAAGAGTCTAAGAATTTGCAAGATCCTATAGGCGACTCGAAAACCCAAAACTTTGATTTAATAGGCTAAGCATCCACAAGTCTCATTACTTGAGATTTTAAACTGTGGAGAACGAGAGATGATAGAGCCAATTATAAGTTCGGTATTCTTTCGTGAATTTATGTGAGTTGATTATAAGCCTATTCTCCCATCGCTTGCTAATAAATTTATCTGCTAATAAATAAGGTTGTACGATTTGAAAAGTTACTTAGCTTCTAGTCCCAGATCGTTTAAAAGTTGCTCGGTATGGATTAGAGTTCATAGCCAAGGCATAACTTATTAAAGCGGGACGCGAAGATTGGCGAGTCCGAAAAGGCCCTAACAAGGCATGAGGGCTATATTTTGCTAAAGATCCAAAGTGATGTGAAGAATCATTTATCGAAAATCAATATGAAGGATCGAGACACACGACGTAAAGCAAAACTCCCCAAAAGTCATGGAGAAGTGTATCCGAAAAGACCCTAACAAGGTATGAGGATAAATAGATCCAAGTCATAAAAGGAGGCGGATCGTTGTATATCAAAGTCCAAAATAAAGATTGGAGAAAACGAAGAAGTCGTGGTCCAAGTATGAATCTCTCAATACTTCAAAGTGAAGAATTCCTATTATGAAGGGAAGACCATTATTTCATGAACGTCTCTCAAGATTTGAAGTATGAAGTCGCTGCCAAATATCGGTCCGAGAAAGGTCACAAATCGCGAAGCGAGTTATGCCAAGATATGAACTTTATGAGGCCCCGAGAAGTAGTTTTAAAAGATTTGGTCCTTTAGCTAACTATTGATTAAATCGTGCACTTTATTTTCAGACTAAATAACTATCGAAATAAGTCAAACAATGTATCTTCGTGATCATTCAAGACAAATAATAAAATATAAGAGATACACCTAGGAATAAGGGAGTCTAAGTAAGTAATTGGCCCACATGAATTCATGTTAGTCTACTAACTTATAATAACAATGATCTCGTTTTTAAGCTTGGTTTGGAGAAAGTGAAAACTTGAGGATGATGATTATTCATAACATTTTCAAAACCCAAGGTATGCATTTGATTTCTTTATTTTGTATCTCTTTAATAAAGGCCAACGTGGATTAACTATGATGAAAAGTGTAATCTTGCTTTGTAACTAATGCATTGCATGAGGACATTGCAATGGTCAAGTGTAGGGGATTTGATAGGTGTGTAAACACCCATCTTTTCTACCACTTAATTACAATAATAACCGGACCAAAACGTGTATTTTATGTCTTTTATGTCGGAATTATGCGTGGTTTGTGTTTTTGTTGTGATTTAGGATGAAAAGGTGAAAAGTGGAGAAAACACGGACATTCACGGGCATTTAGGGACTTTTATTGAAGAAAAGGATGAAAGACGAAGTCAAGAAGTCAAGAGTGCAAAAAGAACGGAAGTCCACGACCAATTCTGAAGATTTATCGAAGAAAAAGTCAAAAGACGGAAGTTTATCAAAAGCCGAAGAATTCAAGTCTATTTTATTGAAGAATTTAAAGACGAGTTCAAAAGAAATCCCGAAGTCAAAAGTCCCTTAAGTCCAAGATTAAAGAAGATTAGAAGAAAAGGACTAAGTATGCAATTAATGAAGATTAAAAGAAGGACAGACTTAATTATGCAATTAAGAGAAAAGGAAAGAGGGGAGGAAGCTTCCTTAATCCTCCCCTATAAATAGTTTAGGATTAGTCATGTTTCATTTTGTTGGCTAATAGTGACAATTAGTCTTCCACATTTAAATACCTTGTCCTTTAATTTCTTGTCAATTTAAATTCATGTTATGCACCTTAATTACCATTTAATTCCAAGTAAGTTTTCATTTTAATTCATGTCAAATCTTTATTTTATCTTGTCCATCTCTTATCTACCTTTCTTATTCTTTGATTCATGTGTTTATGTTTATGTTCATGTTCATGCTTTTATTTTGATCCAAAGTGGTTTTTGATTATTGTGGTAAAAGTTGTTTGATTTCGTGTTTTTAATTGTTTGTTGATGTTTATTCATTGATTCGTTACTGTTTACTATTATTCGTGTGTTTGATTTTGGTTATTTTGTTATTATATCTGCTGCTACTGTTCTCCTTGTTCTTGGAGAATGTTTGCTTGTTTCTGATCTTTCCAGGTATAGTTCCGAATCAAGGTAAAGGAAAGTGTTCATTCGGAACTTCTAAAGTTCCGAATCAAAGCTTCATCCGGAAGATTTGGGATTTGAAAAACTTCCGAACCAAACACACTCATTCGGAACTCCAAAGTTCCGAACCAAGGGTTTCATCCGGAACTTTTCAAAAGTTCCGAATCAACTTAAAGTTCCGAATCAAGGACTAAAGTTCCGAATCGAGGCTGTTCATTCGGAAGTCAGAAACTTCCGAATCAAGGTTGTTCATTCGGAACTTCCATAAGTTCCGGATCAAGGGTAATCTTCCGAATCAAAGAGCTTCATTCGGAACCTTCCGAACCAACTCCAAGTTCCGAACCAAGGCTTCATTCAGAAGTTCTAAACTTCCGAATCAAAGGACTTCATTCGGAAACTTCCGGATCAAGGGGTGACCTAATACTTCCGAATCAAGGCAGAATTTGCAAGTTCCGAATCAGCAAGTTCCGAACGAAGCATTGTTTTGAATAAGTGACATATTCAGACCAATTTGTTCCGGATCAAGGATTTTGGTAATATTCCAAGTGAAGAAGAATCATTTCAACCAAAGGTGACATTTAGGACGAGTGATTATTCCAAACGAAGGTTTATCCCGAATAAGCTGTATTCAGGTTCTTATTAGCTTTTGTCTTTGATTTTTATTTTCAAGTTTTAATTTTCTTGCCTTTTATTTAATTGCACTTTAAGATTATTTGCCTTAGTTTTATTTTAGACTTGCCTTAGCTTTAGTCGCACTTTAAGTTTGCCTTAGATAGATTTAAGTTTACGTCATTTACTTTAGTGCCCTTTTAAGTTCAGTCTCGCTTTTAAAACTTGCACATTTACTTTAATTAGACTTAGATTTATTATAATTGCACTTTTACTTTAATTGTTTTGCACCTTTTATTTTTAAAACACTACAACGACACATCTTTGATTCCACCAAAATAAAACGAAGTCACATAGAGAACTAAGATCAATTCGATTAGACCAACACAACGAACTTAATTTTAAATCTTTTTAACCTAAGAGCCCTAGTTATCAGTCTTGCATAGTCCATTCCAAATTGTATGTAGGCACGCAACTATATACAATTTCAAGATTAACGATGCAATACTCAGTTCGTCAAAATTTGTTCATCCATGTTTGTAGTAAAAACATTTTCATGCTTAATTCTTAAATAAGAATCAAAGATAAATTTACAAATATTTTCTTTGTTATGAAAACAATAAGGTTTTCCAAAGTACTTTATAAACAACCGCATTTCGATAACAATCACTTATAAATCTTACTTTGAATAATCCTTATAGTAATGAAAATTCAATTTTTCTCAATAGATACGGTTTTATCTTATAAAAACAACGAGTGATCTGCAGAAGGGTGATGAAAGCTTGTTCACCAAGAACTAACTACGATATGATAGGAAATGAGCTTAGCCAAATAATCATGAGGTTCATGATCTCGATGGCACTCTAAAAGAATAATTCACAACGTAACTCAATTCAAGATGAGTACTCGTTCGATGGTTACATCACTAATGCGAGCATTAGAGACAAGCAAGAAAAGATAGATAACATCGATACATGTAGGATTTAGCAATCAAAGGTAGTCTTTCTCATTAATCACAAACAAGTCAAAATTGTACCGTAACACATTACGTGTCACTATGTCATACAATTCTCAGAACTCATCCTACCAACTGATGTCACAGTTAAGTTAGGGATTATTTTTAAAAGATACCACAATGAATACTAATCTACAAGAGTCATTAGGTGTTCCACATGTCCCGAAAGATCCATCGGTCTCAATTCAGAAGAAGATTTCTTCAATTTATTTCTTGGACACTGGGCATCCTCGTCAGTGGACAATGGCCTAGGAACAACCCTTAACACGAATCAATAATCAGTTAAATCCTTATAATTCAATCACAAAACTTAACGACTTCCTCTTAACAATCTTATATCCTATACAAGTTAAATTTTACTTTATTCAAGTTTCGATCAATTTTATACTCAATTCGATATCCTACCTCATTATCCAATACTTACAACCTTATTCTTCGGCCTTGTAAAGGCAATACAATCTCAATATGAATCAACACTTAATTTCCAATCCTATTAGCTCTTACAACAACAATTATCAAATAAGTCATTAATATGAAATGACTTGATCATTCAACTAGACTTCTCTGAAAGGTATTAGTGGCATGAGGCTTTTGGGTAATGGTTCCAATAACAGCCTCAAGTGCAGCATTCACCCTTTCGATTTCAATTTAAGAATTGGATGACAACGAATCAGATGACATCTTTCCAGGTGATAACGTTTTGTCAAACTTCACTCTATAAGGAAAGATCGTCATGACATCGATATCAGATTTAATCTCGCCAATTCTTTTTCAATATCATAATCAACTAATATCTACATTTCTACGAATATCAACCATTTGTTGGGATCATAAATATTCACAACTTGGTTTAGATCTAGGATAGCTAGAATTTCCTACGAGAATAGCTTCGATTAATTTACTAGGGGATTTAGGGTTACTTGTGACAATCTACGTCGTATAAATACCTCGTATAAAAATCAAAATAATCATCAAACAATCATGTAATAAAATTACATCATATATATATAATCCAAGTTATATATATATAAAAATAACACTTCTCAGTCTTGGCCTTGTCGGTAACTCGGGAATTCTTCGGCACCGTTATAGTCAAAAGATTTTTAGACATTTTTAGAAAAGTGTTTATAGTTAAAAGATTTTGAAATGTTTTATTCAAAACCTTGGTTTTAAAAATCTTTCGTTCTCTATAACGAGAGCTCTGGTACCAAACTGTAACACCCCCAAATTTATACAACTCAGTACAGCGGAAGACTAGTTGGTGTTACGGGATAGCACATTACTCACATCATAGACAACGCATAAAAATCGCGTCGTTTATTAATAAAGCATTTCCATTCATAATATCAAAGTTACATAGGTCCCAAGTCATTATATTTCATGCAAAGTTTTACAAAATATTTGAATGGAAAAATATTGTTTAAGTGCGGGACATGAATTCTTGTCGTCTTCCCGAGAATTACCTTCAAGTACCTGAGATAAAACATGTTAAAAGAAAAGGTCAGCGATAACGCCGAGTGAATTCATAGAGTTTAATAAATTCCATCAATATAATATCAGTATATAATTATTACTAAAAATCATTTTGTACAAATCATTTTGATTGGCCATAAAATAGCCAAAGTCATTTTATACAAATCTTTATCGAAAATCATAATATAGGCATTTGCCTTAAAAATCATTATACGAATCATTGTTGTTAAAAACACCATACAATACGTTTTGCAACGTTGTATAGATTAAATAAAACCATTATATGAATATGGTTATAAAAAACAAAATACAAACATAATATCAATAGTATGACCCCGTATTGCTAGTCAGGCAATACTTCGTAATTCGGTGCGTCTAATAGTATTTCGTTAGTTTTTGGATTATTATAAGCCGCATGACATTGTTACCTTACTAAACCAACAACGGGTAGCTAACCCGATACCAATTTTGCCCATCTAAAGTAGCGTGTTGTCACAAAGGTCACGCTATGGAAATCTTCTCATACATAAATTCGCTTACCAATCAATGTGGCACGACGGGGATCAACCGTCAAGGCGCGAACTGGGGTGATCGTCCCCAAATAGTACTATTAAATGCATAAGCGTCTACCAACTCCCGGTAGTTTACAATTCATGCTAATGGGACTTTTAGTGACATAACCTAACTTTAATAATCCATTTTTTTTATCTATCGGGTCATCGGGTCATACAATCGGGTCATTCAATCATTCGGGTCCAAAATCAATAAACAAACAATCGGGACAAATGGTGTCCTATTTTTATAAAACTAACATGTTATCTCCCTCGCGGGTTTATAAAACATTTATAAAAACATTTAAAAGAGTGTGAGGCTATGAACTCACGTTGATGTGGGAAGGCGGGTTATCGGCAATTCAGACGTACGGTACGTGCTTCAATCACGGAAACCTAGACAAATTATACTTGGTCTTAGACTCGTGTCCAATGACTTTATAAAAATACCAATTATGTATACATATGATGATTATATATATATGATGATCAAGTGGGTTTACATATTCTCGTTTACTCATTTTAGAGTTATGTGTTGATAACTTTTATACTAGTTTTCTCGTTTTACCTATTTACGTGTTTTAGGTCCAATAAGCCTATTATAAGTTCTTAACTTGTATTAATCCTTTTTGTACTTATATTATCAGTACATACACTTTCAAGTTGGGCCCAAATGGGTTAAGACCAATAAGTTCTTTTTATGGGTGTTTATCTTATGTAGTCCAATTATTAACCCAAGTATTAGTCCAATATGTTTACTTAGCTCGTTAATGTCCGTATGCCCTAAAGTTCGGGTTTTATCGGTTTTTACTTGTTATACATGTCTATATATCAGTATATAAGTTTTATAAAGTTTTCATTAGACGGGTCCAACCATCTATGTTTTATTTAATAAAAACGTTAATTTTACGGCAATAGCCGAAAAAGTCGTAAAAATCATGTTTATAGTTTTATATCTTTTAAAACATAACAAGTTACCATTTTTATAAAATGTACACTTATTTAACCTTTTACATATTTATATAAATAGAATTCATGAGTTAGTGGGTTTTAATTTATATTTTATACTATTAAAATTTGAGTGCTTATATAATAGTAATATACTTTAATTTCCAAAATCTGATTTTTAACTTCACTTTCACCAAAACTGCCATATCTTGAGTTCTATATGGAGATAGAAGCTCAAATTTTTATCACATAAACTACATGATATGTGTTACATTTAACTCTTTTATAGCTACTGTTGAATCATCTTTAAGTATTTTCTAAAAATCGTCCAAAACAGTAACCTCAGATTTATACCCTAAACTTGTTTTGATCATATCTCACTCATTACAATGATTCCCTTGCATGGCCAACTCTCACATGTGTACAAGACCCATAGCTTACTGTAAATGGATTATATTTCATCATTTTATCAGTTTACCATATGGTTTTTTACTGTTTTTATACAGCCTATTATTCACACAAGATTTACCCATTTTTACTTATAGTTTTTCATCTTTTTATCCATGATTATCAACAACAAATCCCCACATAACATTTTTATCATCATATAATCATCATAAATATATACAATAGGAAATAAAATACATGTTTACATAATCAGAATAACAAGAAGATGAGGAGGACAATCTTTATACCACCATGATGATGTAGGTTGATCAAAACATGGATTTTTGATGGAGAAACTTGTGATGCACCAAGACCATCTTCAAGACCATCATTCTTCATGAGAACCTTGTGGAAAATCAGTCCTCCTACTCCATGAAAACTCCTCCTTGGATGTTATAAGCACCACCAATCAATAGGGTTTCAAAAGGGCTTCAACATATGCAAGTATAACATAGGATTTCATGGTTGTTTTTTTATCACAATGGTGTTTGTGGAAGAAATATGGGACGGCACATATGGGGTGAAGAGAGTAAATGGGTGTTGATTGCATGGTGTAAATGGTAAGAATGAGCTAGCTAGTGGTTTTGGTAAATTGTTTAGCTTACAAAGTAAGCTTAAAGGACAAGTGTTATTCACTTTGCTTAAGGCTTGACACCTAAGGGTGTTAAGTCCATGGTTTGGCCGCCCCATGTTAGTGGGTTGGGGCAAGTGTAAACTTGTCTCATCCCACTAATTTACGGGTATTCCTCGATTCTAGTTTCCTCGATTTGCGTGCCCTCGGGTCGTTTTACGAAAAACGTTTTTATAAATTATGAATCAACGACACAAAACGAATCTAATAAAAATTGTATCATCAGAAACGGAGTTCGAAAACGTAAATACGTAATCCTAAGGTTTCCGGTTTAGTCGTAAAGGACGTTAAAAATAAAATCGTAAGTCCTAGTTTCTTCTCGTAAATTTGTGAGTTTATGAACTAACACAAATTTAAAACTCTAAAATAATATTCACAGATAAATTTATTTTCTGAAATGTCGGACTGTCACCAAGGACGGTGTATGTAAACGTAAGCACGTAACGTTGAATCCTCCGGTTTAGACGTAGTCGATGCTACTCCAAGACGTAAATCCAAATTTCTTCCCAAAAATAAGTGAGTTCATATTGTAACATTAAAATAATGTTTTTAAATAATATTCGAGAATAAAATATCAACCATAAATTGACGGATTGTCACAATCTACCTATCTGGTGGAAAATAGATTCAAGAGGGGCACCACAGATCAGACTTTGTTTACCAAGAAGATTGGTAAGGACTTTTTACTTGTTCAGGTCTATGTGGATGATATCCTCTTTGGCTCTTCTAGTCCAAAGATGAGTGTAGACTTTTCCAAGCTCATGACAGACAAATTCAAGATGAGTGCAATGGGAGAGATGAACTTCTTTCTAGGGTTACAAGTTCAGCAGAAAGAAGGTGGTGTCTTCATCTCTCAAGACAAATATGTAGCAGAGATCCTGAAGAAGTTTGGCTTTTCTCCACATGAAAAACGGGCTAGCACACCCATGGATAGGGAACACCCTTGGGGAAAGGTTGGAGATGGAAAAGAGATGGATGTCAGGCATTATAGGTCAATGATTGGGTCATTGATGTATCTTACAACTTCTAGACCTGACATTATGTTTGTTGTTTGTGCATGTGCACGCCCAAGTGACTCCCAAAGAGTGTCATCTTCATGCTGTCAAGAGAATTTTTAGGTACCTTAGGTGTTATCCCACCTTGGGATTATGGTATCCAAAGAATTCTCCATTTGACCTCATTGCTTATTCGGATAGTGATTATGGAGGTGACAAGTTTGATAGTGTGATACCCAGAAACCGAGGTCACTTATCTTACCCTAAATTACGCCTATTTTTGAAATTTTTAAGAAATTTTATTTACTATATATTTTATCGTTTTGGTTGAAACCAATGTTTGAGGTCGTAATCTTGACGATTGATGATTTAGGAAGAACGATGACGACTACGATCCCAATGGATGCCCAAATTTCTATGTTTATTATCGTTTTATAGATATTATAATTTTTCGAGGATTTTACTTTCGGTTCGTGTTAAGTCGAGTCGGGTGCGTTTTATTGCTTTCCGGGTACATTTAAATTGTCCTAAAAGTATTTTGGAGTGTTCGGGATGACCCCCGACTCCCGCAAAATTTTCCAAGTCGACCAGTGAGTCATTCCCACAAACAATTGAGGTTGTTTTCATTTAAGGCCAAAAGAATGCCATTATTGCACCCAAGGGCCTCCAATTTTTACAAAGTGGAAACATAACACACACACAACACAAAACACACTAAAAATTTTCTTCACTCTCTATGTTTTCTCTCTTTAGGCCGACGGCCAAAAACCACCATACCATCACCACAATTTTTTTCTAGCTTGTTTTAATTAAAACCAAGGTTAGACCACATCTAGTTTAATCATTCCAAGTGTTTTGATGTGCTTTAATCCAACATGCATTCATAAAATTTTTCAAGAATCAAATGGGTTTTTTCAAAAATTTGTTTTGATGTTAATTGAGTTCATGCATGTTTAATTGGCGTATAGTACATGGATAATCACCCAGAAAACCAACCAAAATCAATTTGGTTGGGGTGGTTTGATCACCACACCCCACGGCCAAATGGGGGTCTTTGGTGGATCATGGTGTTTGATGTTTTACTTGTGGATTTTGTGTTTAATTCATGTTTTTAGATGTTTTAGAATGGGTAAACCTCATTCCATGTTTGATTTAGTGAATGGGTTTTAGGATAGATTTGGTATTTTAGGGGTTAAGGACTGATTAAGATGATTAGTTATGGTTAGGAGTGATTAAGTTGAGGTTAGGTGTCGATAAAATGGTTTGGAAACGAGTGTTGGGTTGATTTTGAGGAGGGTAAATTTAGGCAGATTGTTTGGGCTTGTTTTCATAAATTTTATTTTGTAAACAGGTCATGAGACTAAGATATAGTTGTATAGCGTCGTCTTAGCTTCGATTTGGTATAAGATAGAGCTTACGAATCCTAACGAGTCAAAAGTTATGATGTTTTGAAAATACGTGTACCGGGAGATGAGAACCTACATAATCCGAAATTATTTTTGGTTTTGGGTCAAATCCCGGGGACCATAGATATAGTTTGGTAATTGATTAAAGGTTGATTCTTGGTCTCAAACCTGCATTTGTGAGTCTATTATTAGACTTAGGTGTCAAATGGGTCAATGGTATATTTTAAATGGGTCAAACAAGTCCAACATGGTCAATGTGCAAAATCAGTCCGAAAAACGTATGTTTAGTAAAGTGTCGAGTAACGGTCGCAAAAGTGAGAACTTTTAATGGGATTAAAAATGGGTTTTCTACAGGTCTTAAGGTATTTTTGAGAATTTTCCCAAATTTTATAAAAGGGTTTAAGTCTAGGAAAACAACCCATGCTTTTGGTAAGTATCGGCGAAAAACGTAAAAAGGGTAATAACGTTAATAACGTAGATGAATAGTATAAAACTAGTAACAATTATTCGTTTGGTTTTGGCCTGAGTTTGTAATTATCACAATTGACTAATATGTATATATTATACAGTACTTAAAGTTTATAAATGAGATTACTAATTACGCGTCATTGTTTGTTAGGTGTTGAAAACCCCGGGCATCCTCATCATCGTCAGTGATCGTCATTCGAAATCGTCGACTACTCTATATACATAAGGTGTGAATTTGTAGCCTCGCTTACTATTGTTTTTAAATTGTTTTTACCCGCGAGGGAGATGCATGCTAGTTTTCTAAAATGAACATATGTCATGAATGATTGTTGGACCCGAATGTTGCCTTAAAATTATGTTGAGTACCTAGTTGCAAAGACCCTATATTCATGAACTATTAACTATTGTTTAATGCTTGTGTGGATTGAAAATAGCCGCTTATAAAATTGATAGTACTATGGGATTGACGACCCTATCCGAGACGAGGGCTAGTACGTTGAGTACCCCCTGCGGACGGATAACTTGTGATAAGAGATAAGGTATAATTGCAACTGATGACTTTAGAAGGGGCAATGGTTTCATCTTAATCACGCCGGTAATTATTACGCGGGTGATTGAGTTAACAGATTAGTGTCATGAGCTTAAACACAATTATCATAACCTTGAAAATAGATTGTTTGATCGACAATTCTATGAATGACCGTGAATGATTTTTATACCACATATGTTCAAAATGAGATTATAAAACCTATGAATTCCACTCAACATTATTTGTTGATCCAATTTAGCATGTGTTTCAGGTAACCGATAAAGTATAGCATGGAGCATGCATTGGATGGGAGTTGTGTGTGGCTTGGCGTCTACTTGTTTTTCCACCCATATTTAACTTGAACATTTTAATTTTTATGTCATGTTGTCGAAAATGTATCTTTTGGGGTTGAGATTCGTGGGGACCAAAACGCTAACTCTGTGTTGTATCCTTTTAGGTTTGGAAAACCCTAGACATGTATGTTTTTAACAATGCTTAAATTATGTTAAAACTTTTACGTCTCTTTGAATCGTTTGATATATCTTGTGTGCGATGATAACTGCCTAGCACCCAAATGTTGTAGTTCCGCTGCGCATAGCATTTTGTGGGGGTGTTAGAGATTGGTAATCAGAGCCATGAGTTTTAGAGAACTAGGTCGTTTTGAAAAATCCTAAACTATAACTTTTGGTGTCGTAAGAAATTGTCCAAGCACACAACTATCCTGCATGGCTCCGGTAAGGTTTATTTTTAGTATTGATGGTATAGATGTATACCTTTAAGTTGAAGTATATATGTGGGTATTTATTACGTAGATATTGAATTACTATATGTAAACGTTGAAATTGTACGTGGAGTACTCGATACCGTAATTCTTGTATTACATATGCATGAGCATCATATTATCGCATTTTGGGCATGTGTACCACCTTTGCATTGCATTTGCATGCATGTATTTATAAATATTGAATAGTAATCTTACGTACCCTCCAAAATTCTCTGTTATTGCAGGAATGGCCGAGGTACCGCCTAACGGAAATGGAGACGAATACGTCGTAGGACACGAAGGGGGAAATGTTAGAACAGCTGTTGAAGGACAAGCCGAGACGAACAAGGTGCAAGCTCAGGACCCCGATCGAAGGAGTACTACCTTCCCCGGGCCTACTCGTGTTTCTCATCTGATTGGTATGTCAGGTATCCCTAGAAGTTCTGACGCTGCAGCAAGCGTAAATTCTCTTCATCAGGACATCACAAGAGTTATATGCCCCGGACCAAGAGCTTATCGTGACGTTCCACTTGTTTTGAGAAGAATGGATAGGTTGATGTACGAGCGATACGTGGTGGAAACAAGAGTAATCAAAAGGTTTGACGAGAATGAGAGGGCACATCAGAGGTTGTTGGCATGAACAGCGAGGATTGAATTTGATGGAGTGGCAAATAAGAGTGATATTTATAGTTGAGATCGATGATAGCAAACCTGAGTGCTAGTCTTGAGCAAGTTAGGGAGGATCAGGCGAGGTTCACTAGGATGCAAAGTTGGGAGCATCGTGTTAGAGCATCCCTGCCACAAGATTAGAGATTTGTAGATGACTTGGAAATGGAGGCTAATGATTTTATGGTCCAGCCACCTACCAGAGGTGTGTGTATCATTTTAGGGAATCAGGTAGCAGTGGAATGTGGATCTACTTCTGGGACGAAGAAGGTAACTGAGTGTGGGCCGAATGATAAAGGAAAGAGGAAGATGGACAAGGATGAGAAAGACAGTGATGAAGAGCCCGAGGAGGATGAAGAAGAACCACCATCTACGAGGTCGTGTGGATCACGACGCGACTAGTTGCTTTTATTTTATTTTATATTTGATCGTTGTAATCGAACTATTTTAGACTCCTGTATGATGGTATTGTGATGAAAACTTGATGACTTAAGTTTGACGGTGTATGGTTGTAGTGGCATTACTTGTCACAGATTTTGGTTGATTTATCAATGCAATCCGTGTTTACCTTTCATAATCTATGATATGTCTTTAATTTTCTCATTTGTGATGTGAATTGATGAATATTAGTAACCTTGTAGTGATGTGTTGTTGTACTTATATTATGTCTTGAAAGAGAAATCCATCTTAATCTTGATGTGTATACTTACTTTGTTTTATATTTTCCCTGTCTTTGCAGAGAGGTGTACTTGAGAATTCACCATGCCTCCAAAGCTAACAGCTAACCGTGTGAACACAATGATTCAAGAAGCAATTGCAAATGCACTCGAAGCGGATCGTGCAAACCGAAACCCAGATCAAGGTGGAAATGAAGGAAGACAGCAAGCCCCGAGGGAGTGTACTTATGTTGGTTTTATGAAATGTAGTCCCACGCAATTTCGTGGTACTGGTGTAGCCCTAGAACTCCGAAGGTGGTTGGAGAAGATTGAAAGTACTTTTGAGATTAGCGGATGTTTAGAGGCAAATAAAGTCAAGTTTGCAGCTGCCACTTTTCTCGATGACGCCTTAAGTTGGTGGAACAATCAAGTAGCCACTGTCGGATTAGCGGTAGCAAATGCGAGGACTTGGACTGCTACCAAGGCTCTCTTGACCAAAAAGTTTTGCCCTGAAGAGGAGCTGGATCAGCTTGAAGACCAGTTAAGGCATTTGTCTTTGAGGAATAATGACATTACAGCGTATACAAGGAGGTTTAATGAATTGAGCCTTTTGTGTCCCGATGCCTTTGCTGATGATCACAAGAAAATGAAGCAGTACATCAAGGGTTTGTCAAGCAATATCAAGGGTGAGACAACATTATCCAAGCCTGGGTCATTCGATGAAGCAGTCCAAATGGCTCACGCGCTAATGGATGTCAAACTGAAAGATAAGAAGGACTTCATTGCCGAGGGGAACAAGAGAAAGTGGGAGGTAGCTCAGGGTAATCAATCCCAAGGTCAAAATCGTGGTGGAAACCGTAACAACCAAGGTCAGAACAACAACCAGCAGTTCAATCAGACTCGGGATTCTATTGGCCCAACATTTATCGCGACGCTCACGAGATGGTTAAAAATTGTAATGCTTGCCAACGCCACGGCAAGATCACACATAAAGATGAGATACCTCAAAATTTCATAAAAGAATGTGAAATCTTTGATGTATGGTGTATCGACTTTATGGGGCCATTTCCATCATCTAAAGGGAACAAGTACATCCTCGTAGCCGTTGACTACGTATCTAAATGGGTTGAAGCTAAGGCTCTCCCTACAAACGATGTGAGGGTGGTTGTGAACCTTCTGAAGCAACTTTTTGCTCGATTCGGTGTTCCTCGTGCTATCATCGGTGACCGCGGGACTCATTTTTGCAATGATCAATTTGCTCGAGTCATGGCTAAGTACGGTGTCAATCACCGTCTTTCCACCACTTATCATCCCCAAACAAATGGTCAAGCCGAGATATCTAACCGTGGATTGAAGCGAATTCTTGAGCGTACTGTGGGAGAGCATCGTGCCTTTTGGGCCGATAAGTTAGATGATGCTTTGGGGTCTTTCCGTACCGCATATAAGACACCGATTGGTTGCACTGCATATCGTCTTATGTACAGGAAGGCTTGCCACCTCCCTATTGAGCTGGAACATAAGGCGTACTGGGCCTTGAAGTGGGCCAATTTTGACATTAACAAAGCCGGTGTTCTTCGGAAGATTCAACTCAACGAGCTAAATGAACTGAGGAATGAAGCTTATGAGAATTCATTGATCTACAAGGAGAAAACCAATATCATCCATGATGCAAGGATTAAGAACCGAGAGTTTCATGTTGGTGATCAAGTTTTACTCTTTCACTCTCGGGCAAGCTGAAGAGCCGTAGGTCTGGTCCATTGACCGTCGCCTAAGTCTTCTGATAGTTGTGAAAACACCCATCCTTTTACCATTTAAAACAATTAAAACGAGACCATAACGTGTATTTTATGTCGTAAATATCGGAGTTATGCGTGGTTTGTGTTTTTGTTGTGTTTTAGGATCAAAATATGATAAAGGAAGAAAACACGGGCTTTCACGGGCTTTTATCGAAGAAAAAGACAATAGACGAAGTCAAAAGATCAAGAGTGCAAAAGATTGGAAGTCAATGAGCCTATTTTGAAGATTTATTGAAGAAAAGGACCAATGACAGAAGATTTACAAGTCGAAGAACCCAAGTCTAATAAATGAAGAAATTAGAAGACGAGTTCAAGATTTTATCGACAAATCCCGAGCCAAACTCGAGACTTTAGTGTTCGTGATGCTCTTGCGGGGTTTTCAAGTATTCGGTGGTAGTCGTGATGTCGTTCCAGGTATGCCTTGGAATTTTGGTAATATAGAAACCCATGGTTCGGGTCTTGGAATTGTGGATGCCATGTTTCCTTGGCCTTTTAATGATGACAGGGGAGGTAGTTCTAGATTTTGATAATTTTGTTGTTATTCACGTACATAGCAGCGATATTGGTTTTTGTGGTTGTAACACCCTCATTTTTACCTTGATGCAGTGGAACAATATTTTTTGGGTATTATTTCATGGAATAAAAGTCATCATAATAGAAAACAACTTGAAAGAGCGTTTTAGTAAACTTTGTTTATTCATTATCAATTATCATTCAAAATCAAAGATTTTTAATAAAACAACTATACTTTCTTTGTACATCACAGCTTCCCGAGAATTAGAATATAGGTTTGAATGATAAGAATTCCAAGTCAATATATCTCCACGCCGTCATTGTGCTGATCCATGCTATCAATTTTCAGTACCTGAAATATATGCTTAAAATCAACATAATGGTTGAGTAATTTCATAAGTTTATAAATCACTTAGCTTATGACAGATACCGCGACTAGATATATCAGAAACCATCAATTTGCCTTTACGAGGAAGTCTGTCAAACCGTCCTGTTTTGCAGCATAAAGTATGCATGTTTGACCACTAAGGTTCTAGAAAGTGCGACTTGCCTAGACAGAGGATGTTAATCCTCAAATAATACTATTTACGATATTAGCGCTCATTTTCTATGAAATGATTAGCGGTTCAATATGAAAAAGGGTCGTTAAAGGCAGAAGTAAACATAGTGTCAATAAACATATCTAGGGAGCATACCAAAAACACTTGTATTCTAGTTTAGTATATAATTACCTCACGGGTTTTCAAATCATTTAATATAGTATACATTAGTGAGGCTATGAACACACCTTATATCCAAAAATTATGAATCTTGTTAGGTTTATATTTCAATTACAAAGAACAACTTGGTCTCACACAAATCTGTATTAACACATTATGTATAGTATCAAGTGTTTGATTTTGAGTTCAATATTTTTAAGTATTAATTATGTATTCTTTAATTTATATATTCTTTTGATTATAGCATCATTATTCGGGTCATTATACTCAAAAGCCATTCTATAAACGTTTGAGGAGTGAGGGCACTTTAAATCGTAAACCCAACCACTCAGTCAGAAGTTAATATCGAGATGGATCATCTTTGCACAAAGTTCCCTACTAACATGATACATTATATATTTTTAGATATTTATTCTAAAGTTAGTATGTTCTTTATTATTATATCTTACATCCTTTGGTTCAGCTGTACTCACGGTGATTGCAAGTATATAAACATCACCATCGGTTTCAAGTTGTCGTCTTGTAGGAACAGGCTGTGAAGTGTTTCCAATTACTTGAACCAAAGGATGATCTTGGGTCCAATGATGTGTTGAAGGATGTCGTTGATAAAAGGAATGCATATTTCACGGATCAACATGGCGAGTAGAAGACTCTCCAGTTTCGTGTACCGGTGTACAAAATGGGTTAAAGTCGTCTTCGTCATTTAATTCATTTTCTGATTGATTTGTGTTCTCTAGAGCAATGACAGTGGTTGTGGATTTTTAGGAGTGATTGTTGATGTGATATTATGAGGAGGTAAATCTGCAGCAACCCGTGTTGAAGTAGATGAAGTTGTATCCTTTTGTTGATGATGATCGGTATCATCATTCTTATCATGAGTGACAGCGGAAGTCTTCGATACAACATGTTTCTCCCCCGTGAAATATTCACCATACATTGGTCCATATAACATTTCCAACTCTTCAATTGTCGTGTTGACTGTCATATCTGCTCTAGGAACATGTTTAGGAACCAGCTTTGATCTTGAAGGTTCATTGTTGTGGTCTTGAGTTCCGAGTTCCATGCGATTGTGCACAGAATTCTTTTGTCTTTGTTGATCAGGACTTAAACTGCTTTGTTCAAGTTCCATTTCTTGTAATTCATCAAATCGGATATGAATAGTCTTGACTATCAATTTTGTTCTCTTGTTGTAAACTCTATATCCCTTAGACTGAGTTGCATATCCCACTAGAATACATGCATCACCCTTCCCTTTCATCTTATCCAAATTTTCACCATCTCGTATAATGTAACAAGTACATCCAAAAACGTGAAGGTGTTTGAGTTAAGGTTTTCGATCATGAATTATGTGATATGGTGTCTTTTCGTGTCTTGGGATAATTAAAGATCGGTTTTGTGTGTAGCATGCGGTTGACATGGGTTCGACCCAAAAGAATAGTGGAAGTTTTGAAGCAGATAATAATGTTCGAGCAGCCTCAACTAATGTGCGGTTTCGTCTTTCAACAACGCCGTTTTGTTCGGGTGTTCGAGCAATAGATGTTTCATGTTCAATTCCTTCGGCTTCAAAATAGTTCCTCAGAGTTGAATTCAAAAATTATGTGCCTCTGTGAGTACAAACCACTTTTACTTGAGATTGAAGACCACGTTGTATCAGTTTAAGGAAGTTGATGAGAACTTCGGGTGTTTCATCCTTGGACCTCAAGAAGTGAGTCCCTGTGTACCGTTAGTAATCACCGACAAATACCATAACATATTTCTTCACATTGATACTTTTAACACGCATGGGACCACACAAATCTATATGAAGAAAATCTAACCGTTCTTTAGAGCTTGGTGTAGTCTTTGTCTTGAAGCTACTCCGTTTAGCTTTACAAAGCTCACAAGAATAACAAAGATGATCTTTGATGAATTTTAAGCTTGGAAGGCCTCTCACGATATCTTTCATGGAAAGCAAGTTGATGGTATCAAAATTAAGATAAGAAAGACGTTGATGCCATAACCATGCCTGAGTCGTTGAAGCTTTAGCCATGAAGAAAATTGGAGTTGATGAAGTTGTGTCTTGTAGTGAAATTGTGTAAAGATCAGTACCCGGTGAACCGGTGAGTAAATCATTCCTATTATAATCACGAACAAAACATGTCTTCTTTCGGATAGCAACCTCCAAATCTGCATCACATAATTGACCAACCGAGAAAAGATTGTGATTGATCCCTTCGACGTAGTATACCCTTTTTATCGTTATATTCCCCTGAACCAAATCTCCATATCCTAGGATCGGTGCAAATTGATCATTTCTGAATCGGACCGTACCCAGGAACTTCTCCACGAAGTTAATTAGAAGCTTGATATTGTTCGTCATATGCTTCGTGCATCCAGAGTCCAATATGAACAGAATTATTTGTATCACCTGCAGAAGATTTAGAACACGATGGAGCATTTGCTAAACTGGATACCACGTTAGTTGTGATTTCAGAATCATTAGTGTCCTTAGCAAAATTTAAATGCATACTAACACTCGTTGTCACATTTTCTGTCCTAACTTTAGGCATCCATTTATATCCTGGAGGACATTGATTAGTAAACCACCATTTCCACGACTTGCTAGCACTGCTCGCGTGCCAGCAGTTGTTGTACGTAAAATCCACCAAACAGATGTATTCTTCCCAATCACCCGTCCATTCCAACGCACATGACCTCAACATATCTTCCAATGTCTGAATGGTTCGCTCCGACTATCCGTCCGTTTGAGGATGAAAAGCCGTGCTAAGCTTAACTTTTGTTCCCCAAGCTTTCTGCAGACTTTTCCAAAAGCACGAAGTGAATCGAGGATCTCTGTCTGAGACGATGCTGGATGGTGCACCGTGTAGTCTCATGATCTCTCGTTTGTACATATCTGCGAGTTTACTTACCGGATCTTCCTTGCGGATCGGTAAGAAATGAGCTGATTTGGTAAGTCGATCAACGATAACCCAAATTGCATCCTGCTTCCTTTTGGTAGGCGGAAGACCGGTAACAAAATCCATGGTGATTCTGTCCCACTTCCACTCTGGAATATCTAATGGTTGAAGGAGACCGCCAGATCGCTGATGCTCGATCTTAACCTGCTGGCACGTAAGACATTTGGAGACGTAAGTTGCCACATCCTGTTTCATACCACTCCACCAAAAGTACTGCTTGATGTCATGGTACATTTTGGTTGAACCAGGATGTATCGAGAATGGGGAGCTATGAGCTTCTGCTAGCAAAGCTTCCCGGAGTTCTTGGTCATCAGGAACACAAAGTCTAGTGCCCTGCCATACGATACCATCTGCATCTACTCTGAATTCTGTCTGCTCCTCCAAATTCTGTATTATCGCCCATATTTCTCCGTCATCCTTCTGAGCTTCCTTGATCTTAGATAGTAACTCGGGTTCTACTCTAAGATTAGCCCAGTAACCGTGCTGTCCACGTACCATGATTTCGATGTCTAGTCGCTCCAAGTCTCTTATGATTTCCTCTTCGATTTTAATGCTGTTGATCATTCCGGACTTCCTGCTAAGGGCATCTGCTACTACATTTGCCTTTCCGGGATGATACTGAAGATTAATGTCATAATCCTTCAACAGCTCTAACCATCTTCTTTGCCTCATGTTCAATTCACGTTGAGTGAAGATATACTTCAAGCTCTTGCGGTCCGTGAAAATGTCACATGATTCTCCATATAAGTAGTGTCTCCATATCTTCAATGCAAACACGACTCTAGCAAGTTCCAGATCGTGCGTGGGGTAATTCTCTTCATAAGGCTTAAGCTGCCGTGAAGTGTACGCGATCACTTTCCCATGTTACATGAGAACACAGCCAAGTCCCTTCCCCAATGCATCGCTGTAGATTTGAAATCCACCCGTACCAGATGGTAGAGTAAGAATAGGTGCAGATACAAGCTTCTGCTTCAGGTCTTCAAAGCTCTTCTCTCGATCTTCAGTCCAGACGAATTTCTCCCCTTTCCGCATCAGTTTGGTCAATGGTAGTGCTAAGCGGGAAAAGTTCTCTACGAACCTACGGTAATAGCCAGCTAAGCCTAAGAAACTGCGGACTTCCGTCGCTGATGTCGGCCTTGGCCACTTAGTGACGGCCTCAACCTTCGCTGGGTCCATAGTGATTCCTTCTGCTGATACAATGTGACCTAAGAACGCCACCTTGTCTAACCAGAACTCACACTTGGAGAATTTAGCATACAGCTGCTTCTGGCGAATAATCTGTAGTACTGTCCGAAGATGGTCTTCGTGTTCCTCCTTGGACTTAGAGGAAATCAGGATGTCATCGATGAAAACAATGACGAACTTGTCCATAAATTCATGGAAGATTCTGTTCATCAGATCCATGAACACTGCTGGAGCATTTGTCAGGCCAAATGGCATAACTACAAACTCGTAGTGGCCATAACGAGTACGAAAGACAGTCTTAGCAATATCCTTCTCCTTGACTCGTAACTGATGATAGCCTGACCTAAGATCGATCTTGGAGAAGTGTTTGGCCCCTTGGAATTGGTCAAACAGATCGTCAATGTGTGGCAGTGGATACCTATTCCGAATGGTAATCTTGTTGAGCTCGCGATAGTCTATGCAAAGACGCATACTGTCGTCCTTCTTCTTAACAAACAAAACTGGTGCGCCCCATGGAGATGCGCTCGGTCGAATGAAACCTCGTTCGAGAAGTTCTTGCAGTTGATCCTTCAGCTCCTTCAGCTCTATGGGAGTCATGTGATAAGGAGCCTTGGAGATTGGTTCAGCTCCTGGAACCAGCTCGATACTGAATTCCACTTCTCGTGCAGGTGGTATGCCCGGAAGTTCTGCTAGAAACACGTCTTGGAATTCCGACACTATTGGTTGATCCTGAATCGATGGAGACTCAGCATCCAGGTCATGAACTGTAGCTAGGTAACCCTCGCAGCCATGTGACAGTAGTGCACGCGCTTGCAGGGTGGATATGATTTGTACAGACCGTCCGGGTATGAACCCTTATGAATGTACTTTGGTGTATTGACATCACCGAAGATAACTCGATATGAATGGCAGTCTACAGTAGCATGATATTTGGATAGCCAATCCATGCCCAAAATCATGTCGAAGTCATTCATGTCCAGCGGAAGTGCGTCGACAGGTCGAACCTTATCTTCAAATTCTAGGGGAAGACTCTTGTATACATGGGTGATTAATACAGAGTCCCTCAAAGGCGTGGAAATAGTAAGCCTATTTTCTAGTAGCAAGGGAGGCATCCTAATGTTCTTAGCATAAGCAGTAGAAATAACCGAGTGAGTAGCACCCGTATCGAAAAGAACACATGCAGCGCGACCATACATATACAAGATTCTAGTGATGGTACCTGTAGACTTGTTGGCCTGGTCTCGAGATGTCGTGTAGACACGCCCGGCAGTAGGAGGCGGCTTGGTATCGGCATTTCCCGATGTACCCTCCATCTCGCCCTTACGGCAATCCTTCATAATATGGCCAGGAAGACCACACTTGAAGCACGCATCAGTATTACGGCGACATGGTCCTGGGTGCCTACGGTGGCAAGTAGAGCAAAGAGGATGAGTGTATCCTCCAGCAGGTGCTCTGGCTGGCTGAGGACCAGTGATAGCTGGACGGCTAGGCTGCGAACCTCTCTGGTTCTGGTCCCTACCGTTTCCATGGTTCTTGCTGTTGCTGGATTGCCCGACGTTGTTACGGTAATTGTCATTACCGCCACGCCTATCCGTAGCAGATCGGTCATTAGTCTGACCATTTCCCTTGGGCTGATGAGGCTGCTGCTGAGTAGCCGGCTGAGACCGGTCCCCAGTTTTCTGCCTCTTGTCGGGTCTTTCAGCTTCCCCGAACTCATCCCTCTCCTGCAGCATCTCTAGTTTCCGTGCTGCATCAGCCACTTGTGCTACAGTATTGAACGTAACACACACCAGATTGTTTGCGACCGATGTGTGAAGAGCCCATCTAAAGTGATGTGCCTGCTCTTCTGGAGTACCTGCTGCCGTACCAAGGAAACCAGCCAAACGAAGAAAGCGCTGCATAAACTCGTTGCTATTCTCCCCAGCTCTCTGACGGATCCCATGGTACTCTCTCTTGAGTTTGTCCTGCTCAGCCTTGGGAAAGAACTGCTCCATCACCCTGTCCTTGAACTGAGCCCAAGTCAAACTAGCAACCCACTCGTCACCACCTTCAGATTGCATCAAAGCTAACCACCAGTTGAGTACATCGCCTTCGAATAGATAGCATGCCAACCTCGCCTTGTATGCGGGGTCACAGCCCATAGCGTTGAAGATCTTCTCGATATAAGCCAACCAGCTTTCAGCATCGCTGGGGCTATCTGTCTTCTCAAAAGCTCGAGGGCGGAGCTTGTTGAATCTCTCCAGCCATACTGCTAATGTCACTGGAGGAGGAGGAGGAGGTGGATGATTGTGCTGCTGCTGATTGTTCGCAACTTGAACTTCAGCTCGGATGTCATTCCTCAGTTGAGGAAGCAAGGCTTCCATGGCAGCCTGAATTGCAGCATTGAGCTGCTCCTGTTCGCGTGTGAGAACCATCTGACAGTATAACATAAAACATATGATTAACGATTCAAAACATAAAATATAGAATATATACATGAAAAAAAAACTTTATACTAAAAAATTTCACGAGAAAAATTTTATGCAAGAAAATTTTTGTATGAATGCATGATGCAGTTTTATGAAAACTTTGTATGCTCGAGAATGAACGCCTCTGGTCAGTTCACTCAAAACAAAAGACATATCGAGGGGACACCTATGGGTCGGTCCCAAATCTAAAAGTTTCGATAAAACACATGCGACTAAATAGGGCCAGTCCTGTACCAACCATTACTTAGTCAAAAACCCTGTAACAATGACATATATATGTATGCTTAAAAATGATTAATGCATGAAAACAACTGTCAGTTCTAGGAAGACCGTAGTGACTACCCACTAATCACAGGTCATATTTGAGAGCCTACAGGTCAAAGCCTTGGCTTTGATACCATAATTGTAACACCCCATTTTGGAAATGGAAATATCACAGCAATTATGGCGTGTCATCAAAGCATACAAGGTAAAATGTCTAAACATTACTTGACCATAAAAAGGAAAATACTGGAATCAAACATCGGTAGTCCAAAGGTAAAGCTCATCACACACAAACATAGTATAGTAAGGAATAAGGACGAAACAATGTCCAAAGCATAAGTATCATAAAGAAAAGAAATGCATAATGTAAAGAAGGCTAAACAGATTCCAGTCCATATGCACGTACTCTTAATGTCTACGAGCGTCCCTGAGTACCTTCCATTTTGGTAACATAGAAAAGGAAAACGGCTGAGCAATACGCTCAGTGCACGGATGTACAATAAAGCATGAATAGGATAAGCATATAACATAATAACAGCGGAAGAAACTAAGTCCCGAGTAACCTGGTTAAGTCTTAATAAAACTGGTTTAATAGTTTGAAAGTCTTATGTTTATCTTATAAAAACTGTTTGTCATATTTTACCATTAGCCAATATAGGTCATGAATATCCACCGTGCATGAATAATTGGAGGGGTGACCTCATCATGCAAATTAGAGGGGCTGCCTCTAATTTAATATACTGGTTTTATGGGTAGGAGGGATCAGCTCCTTGTGAAGGATGCAAGGAACACACCATATTCACTATGTAATCCTGAATAAAAACGTGTAACTAGGATGCACCCATACGCCCCACATGATAAATATAAGTAAATGGCCAAAAGCTGAAGGGACGCCACGAGCAATCACTCCGCCGTGGTGAAGTCATAACATCAGTGCCTCTAATGTTATGGTTATGGTACCTCCATAACTAGGTGAAACTGGTCATGCATGTATATGGCTATAGGTAATCGTATTTAAAACATAAGTAATCAAACTCATACTTATACTACGGGAAAACAGTTGGCTGCATACGGGGAAATCCTAATAAGGAAAGAATGTCCATACTGAAAGGACGGGAATCCGTACCTTATGTCCAGTGAACGAGAATGATGAACTGCGAGAATCCTACTTCCGAAACACTAGTGCTACATAAATACGTACATGAATAAGTATCTGCTTACTACATACATAGATAGTTTTATATCATGTCTTAGCTTATTTTATGTGTTCTTACTATTTTACACTGTTTAGAGCCTTAAACTGTGTTAAATCGTATATCCTGTTCATTCTGATTAAGTATTTCTGATATTTCATGTGTTATTATACTTACTGTGTAATAATAAGTAACTTTCCAAAAATAGCAGGTTTCCTAAAATAGAAAGTTTCCAAAAATAGAAAGTTTCCAAAAATAGAAAGTTACCAAAAATAGAAAGTTTCCAAAAATAGAAAGTTTCCAAAAATAGAAAGTTTCCAAAAATAGATTTACTACTTAAAATAGATAAGTTTCTAAAAATAGAAAGTTTCCATAAATAGATTAGCAGCCTTAATTAAATAAGTTTCCATAAATAGATTAGCTGCCTTAAATAAATAAGTTTCTAAAAATAGCTGGTTTCCATAAACAAAATAGCTTCCTTATTTAATTAAGTTTCTAAAAATAGAAAGTTTCCACAATTAGAAATAAGCTGGTTAAATAAGCTAAGTAAATAAGCCTAAGTGTTTTCATGATTATATCCTAAGTCATATGATATATTATATAGTTTAATAATTATTTCATGTAATTTAATTAAACTATAGGTTATAATATTTAATTAAAGTATGACATGTTTTTAATTAAATATATTAAATACTTAGGTTAAAATATGTATTATTAAATACTAATAATATAACCTAAGTCATGTTTAATTAATTAATTAATTATATCCATGGTTTTTAAAATAATTTATTAATTATAAGTCTTAATAATATAAATACTTAGGTTAAAAATAATTCATGTTTATTAATAATTAGTTAACCTAAGTCATGTTATTAAATTAAATACATCTTATTAATTTAATTCTTAACATAAGTTTATAACATAAACAACTAACATAATCATGATCCGGATCTAAGCCTAAGAACATGCACCGGATATGAAACAACACCGTACCCCGAACCAAATCGGGGTACCCCCTTGCTGCCGTGGGACCCACACGCACCAACCAAGACCAAAAAGGTCTTGGTTGTGGTCGGCTAAGAACAAACCGAACCCCCTTGGGTCGGTTGTACCTTGCGGCCCAAAACAAACACCCCTTAGATCGACCCTTTTGATTAATTAATGATCAAAACATGTTAGATCTAGGTTGAATTAATGTGTTTTTATAAAAAAAACATCACGTGTTCTTAATTAAATAAAAGATTAATTAAAAAGAAAAGGTTAAAAAGGTTTTACCGTATTCGTGGATCAAGAGGGTGAAGAACAAACACGAACAACCAATAAATCAACAAGATCCAAGATCAAAATCACCTTCTATGGTGGTTTGTAGGTGGCGGCACAAAGAAGGAGAAAAGGGAGGGTTTTAGGTTTTTTCTTAAAATCTTCTGTAACTTCGATTTGAGTAGTAAAAACTCTTTTTATCCCCCTCTTAGTAAAATTGGTAATGGGCTTGGCCCATAACCTTCTTTTGGCAGCGGGTAGGGACTCCCTCGGGGGGTTCCCGTACCTCGTTTCGTGTCTTGTAATTTCGTACACATTTATGTTTAATTATGTTCGTGTTTTAAATGTTCTCGTTACGTATTTACCATACACTTATATATTTAATTACGCTCGTATTAAATATATATACGTAATTAATAATAACTCGTGTTTTAATTACGCTCGTGATTCCGTGATCGTATGTTCGTGATTAATTATTGCTAAATAATTATTACGTGATCGTTCATATAAAATACTTATCGTGTTCTAACACGTACGTAATACATAAACTCCTAATACGTAATCGTAATCATGCTATATTAGGAAAGTTTTTAACTAGTACGTACGATCCTAAGGTACTATGCATGGTAAAAGCATGCGGGTTTTACAGGTCCACTGGTACTCCTCAAGATAGAGTCGCGGGTTCTTAGATTCAGCTTGCTCGAGGTACTTAGGACCAGCAAAACTAGCTTTACCCTAGAAAATCGAACGAGGTGCTAATATTCGCACGGTTTGAATAGATTGATTTGTTTTATAAACATTTTTTTTATAAAAATCAATTTGAACTTCAAGTTCCATGACTTTGTCGATGTCTTTTTCATGTTTAATTTTGAATGATTTTTTATAAGTGTGAAAACACTTATCCTTTTACCACTTATTTCCAATAATAACAAGACCAAAACGTGCATTTTATGTCGTAAAAGTCGGAGTTATGCGTGGTTAGTGTTTTTATTGTGTTTCAGGATAAAAATATGTAGAAGGAAGAAAACATGGGCTATCATAGGATTTTATCGAAGAAAACAAGAAAAGACGAAGTCAAAAGATCAAGAGTGCAAAAAGAACGGAAGTCCAAGGCCTATTCTGAAGATTTATCGAAGAAAAAGTCTAAAGACGGAAGTTTAATGAAGTCGTAGAACTTAAGTCTAATAGAAGAAGAAAATTATAAGACAAGTTCAATCTATATCGACAAATCCCGAGACGACGTCGAGAAAGACAAAGAATTTAAATCGAGTCGAGAAGAAAGAACGAAGGAAGCAACACATGCACCTTCCCCACCTCCTATAAATACCCTCCTAATGACACATTAGGAGGGTGTTAGCTAGTTTATTTCTTTTTTGTAGTTTTTCATTCTAGAGAGAGAAAGTGTTAAGTTTCTCACACTAAAACTTCATCTTTTCTTTCTTTCATTTTCAAGCTTTAATTCAATCTTGTATTTTTGAATCTTTTAATATACAAGTTCAAGTTAAGTTTTTCATATTCAATCTCTTTCTACCTTTTCTTATTTTTACTTGTTTGATCCGAAAATTATCTTTGATTTTGTTTAATCTTGATGTTTATGTGATTAAAAAGTTTATCTTTTTAATCCTATATAAGTCTTTATACAATTAAGCTTAAAGCTTGTTATGCTTTTTGGCTTATTTAGTATTTAGCTTATTTACCTTTTAGTTTTCTTAAAAAGTTTAGTCTTTTTAAAGTTTGATTCATAAAGTTTGCTTATTTCGTATTTTAAACGTTTTTAAATTTGTGGTTATTGAGTTGGTTAAGTTTTTGTTAATTGGTCATTTTGGAACTGCTTATTGGTTTATTAGCTTATTGCATTCATCCGAATTTTGTGGCATTTCCATCACAATCACAGGTTTTACATATTGCGACGGTTATTCAGACGGATTCATTGTGATCACAATAACCTTTAGGGTTTTACTTTGCGATCAACAAACTTTCCCCTTATTTTGATCGTGATTGCGATCGCTAATAGCGATCGTATATTGCGACGGGTCTTAAGGCTACATTGAGACGAAACGCTGCCAAATTTTTGTTAGCCACATTCCGACAGAAGTTACATTCCGACAGTAAACCTTGTATTCCGATGCTATTATTCCGATAGCTTGGATTCCGATACTTGACATTCAGATTGAATTATTCCGATACTTACCTTGATATTCCGAGAGAACTGACATTCAGATAGAACTGCATTCCGATAGAATTAATTTACATTTATTCTAATACTTCAATCTTTTTTCCGATAGATTTCATTTATTACATTCCGATGGTTATTCAGACAAAATATTCCGATAGGTTAAGTTTTTAGTTTTTAATAGGTCCTAAGTGTTTTTCTAATTTTAGAGAGAAAAAGTGACAGTTTTTCTTGATTTGCTTTTAGCCTATTTTAATTACGTTTCGCACTTACACTTCAAGTAGAATAGATAATAAACTTCCCCTTTTAGTGACCATTACTGACTATTCCACCATTAACCGTGATCAATTCGATTAGATACCGAGAACGATATCAGACAAAATGTTTGCTTGTTTCTGATCTTTCCAGGTACAGTTCCGAACCAAGGTAAAGGAAAGTGTTCATTCGGAACTTCTAAAGTTCCGAATCAAAGCTTCATCCGGAAGATTTGGGATTTTAAAAACTTCCGAACCAAACACACTCATTCGGAACTCCAAAGTTCCGAACCAAGGGTTTCATCCGGAACTTTTCAAAAGTTCCGAATCAACTTAAAGTTCCGAATGAAGGACTAAAGTTCCGAATCGAGGCTGTTCATTCGGAAGTCAGAAACTTCTGAATCAAGGTTGTTCATTCGGAACTTCCATAAGTTCCGGATCAAGGGTAATCTTCCGAATCAAAGAGCTTCATTCGGAACCTTCCGAACCAACTCCAAGTTCCGAACCAAGGCTTCATTCGGAAGTTCTAAACTTCCGAATCAAAGGACTTCATTCGGAAACTTCCGGATCAAGGGGTGACCTAATACTTCCGAATCAAGGCAGAATTTGCAAGTTCCGAATCAGCAAGTTCCGAACGAAGCATTGTTTTGAATAAGTGACATATTCAGACCAATTTGTTCCGGATCAAGGATTTTGGTAATATTCCAAGTGAAGAAGAATCATTTCAACCAAAGGTGACATTTAGGACGAGTGATTATTCCAAACGAAGGTTTATCCCGAATGAGCTGTATTCAAGTTCTTATTAGCTTTTGTCTTTGATTTTTATTTTCAAGTTTTATTTTTCTTGCCTTTTATTTAATTGCACTTTAAGATTATTTGCCTTAGTTTTATTTTAGACTTGCCTTAGCTTTAGTCGCACTTTAAGTTTGCCTTAGATAGATTTAAGTTTACGTCATTTACTTTAGTGCCCTTTTAAGTTCAGTCTCGCTTTTAAAACTTGCACCTTTACTTTAATTAGACTTAGATTTATTATAATTGCACTTTTACTTTAATTGTTTTGCACCTTTTATTTTTAAAACACTACAACGACACATCTTTGATTCCACCAAAATAAAACGAAGTCACATAGAGAACTAAGATCAATTCGATTAGACCAACACAACGAACTTAATTTTAAATCTTTTTAACCTAAGAGCCCTAGTTATCAAATGGCGCCGCTGCCGGCTCTTTTCGTTAAGATCAACAGTTTTCTGTGAGAGACACGTTGCTTTTTGGGATCCGTTTACTTGTGAACGTTATTTTTCTTGCATAAAAAATTCAAAAAATCATAAAAATTAAAAAATTTCAAAAATCCAAAAAGATTTTATCTTTATTGTGTATATATATTGTATTTGTGTTTGGTTTTGTTTTCTTTTGCATTTTCAGGTGTATGCGTACTATATCTTCTAATTATCAAGAGCCCGAGCCTCAAGAAGATTTAGATATGGCAGGTGTTAACAACAACATTCCACCGAACCTGAATAATAATAATAACAACAATGCTCTTCCACAGCCCGATCTTCAGACCATGGAGGAACTTTGTCAACCAACCATGTTTGGACGAGGAGGACCGATTGCACCGATGCAAATCAACGCTCCTGAGTTTTCGTTGAAGCACCACATGATTCAGCAAGTGCAAACAAACCCATTTAGAGGATTGCCTCATGATGATGCCAACAAACACCTCGACAAGTTCATTACAATCACCCAAAGCATGAAGTTGCCTGGTGCCACAATGGATGTACTCCGCTTACAACTCTTCCCACATACTTTATCGCATCATGCCGAGAAATGGTTTGATCGTCTCCCGAAGAATTCTATTCACACTTGGGATGACATGACTCAACGATTTTTATCGCGCTACTTTCCACCATCCATGGTCACAAGCCTTCACAATCAGATCAGCGGTTTCATGCAAGATCCCGATGAATCTCTTTTTGACGCTTGGGCGAGATATAATGTCTTGATCGACCGTTGTCCAAACCACAACATGCTTCTCGTTACATTGATTGATACTTTCTACAACGGTTTGACTTTTCGAGATCGTGATACGATCAATGCAGCCGCTGGTGGCACATTCATGAAAAGGAGACCCGATGAGTGTAGAGAGTTAATTGAGAACATGACTACTCACCACAAGAACTGGGATTCCTCTGCTTCTTCTAGGAACAACCCGAGAGTCAATGTTTCCTCAACCTCAGCAAACCCTGAGATGACCGAACTTACCCGCATGATGGCCGAAATGAGCAAAAGTATTACGCTTCTCGCTTCAAACCAACAACAACAACAAGTTAAAGCAGTTGCTAATCCTTGTGAAACATGTGGCGGTCCTCACTCATACACCGATTGTCCTTCGACACAAGGAAATCCGGAAAATGTGTATGCAGCTTACGGTAATTATTCACCGGAAAATTACCAAGCTAGACAACAAGGGGATAGAAATCTGCTGAGCTACCGTTCCAACAATTACCTTTCACCCGGTTTTTCTCCTCAAAACCAAAATCCCGCCAACAACTACAATAGAAGCAACCAAATCCCACCTCGTGCTTCTAACCCTTATCAACCACCCACCCAACAACACCCACCCATTAATCCCGATGTTGACACAAGCATGAGAACTCAAGGTGAGCAAATCAAGAATCTACAGAGCCAAATAATCAATTTGAAAGGAGATATCTTGAAGCAAGGTAATGACATCTGAACCGAGGTTCGTGATAATCTTCAATCCTCCTTCATCACTCAAACAACTGAATTAAAGAATCTATTGGCTAGTTTCTTGCCCGAAGTTCAACCTTCTTCTTCTTCGGGTTCTCTACCTTCAAACATCGTCCCCAATCTGCGAGCTAATGTGAGTGCTATAACTACGCGTAGTGGACTTACCATTGTCGATCCACCTATTCCACCACCATCATCCACACCTCCTCCACCACCATGAATCCCTACTCCTCCTACACCTAGTAATAGTACACCATTACCGTCTCCGCCTCGTTATGACGATGTATCTCGGAAGGACCCTTCAACATCACAACCTTCACCAACAACACCTTCACCTAACCCTTATCAACCTAGAATCCCATACCCTTCTCGCATAGGCAAGACCAACGAGCTAACTAAGAATGACTATCAAGTATCGAAATATGTGGATATGCTATCTAAAATGACCATCAACATTAGCCTTGTTGAAGCACTTTGCCACATGCCGAAATTTGTCAAAGCATTCAAGGAATTGCTTAGCAAGAAGGAGAAACTGATTGAACTCGCCAACACACGATTAAATGAAAACTGCTCTGCAGTCCTTCTTAGAGAACTTCCGGAAAAGCTTGGAGATCCCGGTCGTTTTGTGTTGCCTTGCGTGTTCAACAAAACTGAAGAATTTACTGCCCTTGCTGATCTCGGGGCTAGTATTAATTTGATGCCACTGAGTGTTTGGAAAACACTATCATTGCCCTATCTCATTCCAACAAAGATGACTCTCGAACTTGCAAACCGCACTCTCGCTTACCCCGTTGGTATAGCCGAAGACGTGTTTATTAAAGTTGGCACATTTACTTTCCCGGTCGATTTTGTCGTAGTTGATTATGAAATGGACCCTCGTATTCCTTTAATACTTGGTCGGCCATTTTTAAGAACCGGACGTGCTTTAGTAGATGTGGCCGAAGGCGAGTTAATCCTACGAGTCGGGGATGATTCAAAAGTTTTTAAAATGGGGAAGCTTACAGGCAAATCCTTTGGAGGCCGAGAATCAGTGAATATGATCAATGTGCTCGATGACTTTACCGTCTATGACAATCCTCTATTCGAGTCTTCCACTGATAATCCACTCTTTGAAGATAATGTGGATGATTCTCTCCCTACTTTGGACGCTTCTCCCATTTATGATTCACCACCGGTCTTTGATGCTTATGATCAAGATGATTCTAGCTCAGACTCGGATGATTTTAATTTTACTTCTGAGTATCCCGAGCTGCCCACTTTCGATGATTTTGATGAGGCTGATACTCTATCGAGCGATTCTTCACATGATGAAGATCCTCCGCCATCACTCGATCCTACTTTGGACGATTATTCATTTGAGGAAGATTTCTCCGAATTTCTCAACACTTACTTCCCTCATGAGAGTGATGCTCCTCCTTTGGACTTTGAAGATTATCGTCTTGATCCTACTTTAGATTTGAAGCACATTCTTTCAAAGGAGAAGAAACCAGTCGACACCGAAATTCGTTGCACGTATGATTTGACACCTCTTTGTCCCCCTTCTAAGGACGAGGTTGTGCTTCTTTGCGGATCTTCTTCACACTCGGCTGAGCCTGAGTGCTATTTTCCCCTAAAGGAAAAGGTGTTCGACCCCGGTATGGAAGTCTTTAAGCCATCTCAGTATCCACCTGATGAAATAAAGGAAATATCTTTGGAAATTTTGAAGACATGCTTGCTCCACTTCAACTTTGCTTCCACCGTGCTCCATCGCTGCTTAAGGGAACCTTGCCATTTCTCTTTTGGCTTGCCTTGTTCGCCTTAAGCTCGTTCTTATTGATGGATGAAAACTATGTCTTTGATCCTGGTGGATTTGTTTCATGATACTTCCGTTGATGATCAAGGTCGAGTCAGGCTCACGACTCGGTTAACAAAAATCAAGCGCTTCTTGGGAGGCAACCCATGCGTCTATCTTTCCACTTTCTTTATCATAAGTGTAGGGGGGACCCCTTTGGATTGCTATTTCCTCTCCTCACTTCTTAATCAGGGATTCGAGCTTCAATGATCCACTCTTGATGATTCTTGACGACCCGTGATTCCGTGTTCTACTTCTTCCCGGTTCTATCCTAAACTCTTTTCGATTCACTATTTTATATTTTCTCAATATTAAAATAGGAATCTCTTTAGTTGTCTTTTCCTTAGCCAGATTTAAACAACGTGCACAATGTCCTAAGTGTAGGGGAGCTTACTCCCACATGCTTAAACATTGAGGACAATGTTTATCTTAAGTGTAGGGGGGACTTCTATCGAAGTTAAGTGGTCTTTTCCTTGTATTTGTCCTCATTTTAACCGGAAAATCAATTTTTCGACATTTTTCAAAATTTTTGATCTATTTTGGCCTATTAGTTTTTCCCTTTTGTATAGCTATTTTCTTTCTTTGCTAGAATAAATCTTTTAATAAGTGGTTTTAATTCTTAAACGTTGTGTATCTTTTGACTCAATCCGAGTTTACTCTAGCTAGTATCCTTAACGTGTTTAAGTCAAGTTTTGCTAGGCTTTTATATAGGGAGCTATAAAACGCGAAAGTCTTAACTCTCACGGGTTAAGAACAAGAACTTTTCGCAAGTTCCTATAATTGATCCTAGAGAGTCGTTTATCAAGGGAACTTTAAGATGCGATTTCTAAACTTGAAAGAGTCTAAGAATTTGCAAGATCCTATAGGCGACTCGAAAACCCAAAACTTTGATTTAATAGGCTAAGCATCCACAAGTCTCATTACTTGAGATTTTAAACTGTGGAGAACGAGAGATGATAGAGCCAATTATAAGTTCGGTATTCTTTCGTGAATTTATGTGAGTTGATTATAAGCCTATTCTCCCATCGCTTGCTAATAAATTTATCTGCTAATAAATAAGGTTGTACGATTTGAAAAGTTACTTAGCTTCTAGCCCCAGATCGTTTAAAAGTTGCTCGGTATGGATTAGAGTTCATAGCCAAGGCATAACTTATTAAAGCGGGACGCGAAGATTGGCGAGTCCGAAAAGGCCCTAACAAGGCATGAGGGCTATATTTTGCTAAAGATCCAAAGTGATGTGAAGAATCATTTATCGAAAATCAATATGAAGGATCGAGACACACGACGTAAAGCAAAACTCCCCAAAAGTCATGGAGAAGTGTATCCGAAAAGACCCTAACAAGGTATGAGGATAAATAGATCCAAGTCATAAAAGGAGGCGGATCGTTGTATATCAAAGTCCAAAATAAAGATTGGAGAAAAACGAAGAAGTCGTGGTCCAAGTATGAATCTCTCAATACTTCAAAGTGAAGAATTCCTATTATGAAGGGAAGACCATTATTTCATGAACGTCTCTCAAGATTTGAAGTATGAAGTCGCTGCCAAATATCGGTCCGAGAAAGGTCTCAAATCGCGAAGCGAGTTATGCCAAGATATGAACTTTATGAGGCCCCGAGAAGTAGTTTTAAAAGATTTGGTCCTTTAGCTAACTATTGATTAAATCGTGCACTTTATTTTCAGACTAAATAACTATCGAAATAAGTCAAACAATGTATCTTCGTGATCATTCAAGACAAATAATAAAATATAAGAGATACACCTAGGAATAAGGGAGTCTAAGTGAGTAATTGGCCCACATGAATTCATGTTAGTCTACTAACTTATAATAACAATGATCTCGTTTTTAAGCTTGGTTTGGAGAAAGTGAAAACTTGAGGATGATAATTATTCATAACATTTTCAAAACCCAAGGTATGCATTTGATTTCTTTATTTTGTATCTCTTTAATAAAGGCCAACGTGGATTAACTATGATGAAAAGTGTAATCTTGCTTTGTAACTAATGCATTGCATGAGGACATTGCAATGGTCATGTGTAGGGGATTTGATAGGTGTGTAAACACCCATCTTTTCTACCACTTAATTACAATAATAACCGGACCAAAACCTGTATTTTATGTCTTTTATGTCGGAATTATGCGTGGTTTGTGTTTTTGTTGTGATTTAGGATGAAAAGGTGAAAAGTGGAGAAAACACGGACATTCACGGGCATTTACAGACTTTTATTGAAGAAAAGGATGAAAGACGAAGTCAAGAAGTCAAGAGTGCAAAAAGAACGGAAGTCCACGACCAATTCTGAAGATTTATCGAAGAAAAAGTCAAAAGACGGAAGTTTATCAAAAGCCGAAGAATTCAAGTCTATTTTATTGAAGAATTTAAAGACGAGTTCAAAAGAAATCCCGAAGTCAAAAGTCCCTTAAGTCCAAGATTAATGAAGATTAGAAGAAAAGGACTAAGTACGCAATTAATGAAGATTAAAAGAAGGAGGGACTTAATTATGCAATTAAGAGAAAAGGAAAGAGGGGAGGAAGCTTCCTTAATCCTCCCCTATAAATAGTTTAGTATTAGTCATGTTTCATTTTGTTGGCTAATAGTGACAATTAGTCTTCCACATTTAAATACCTTGTCCTTTAATTTCTTGTCAATTTAAATTCATGTTATGCACCTTAATTACCATTTAATTCCAAGTAAGTTTTCATTTTAATTCTTGTCAAATCTTTATTTTATCTTGTCCATCTCTTATCTACCTTTCTTATTCTTTGATTCATGTGTTTATGTTTATGTTCATGTTCATGCTTTTATTTTGATCCAAAGTGGTTTTTGATTATTGTGGTAAAAGTTGTTTGATTTCGTGTTTTTAATTGTTTGTTGATGTTTATTCATTGATTTGTTACTGTTTACTATTATCCGTGTGTTTGATTTTGGTTATTTTGTTATTATATCTGCTGCTACTGTTCTCCTTGTTCTTGGAGAATGTTTGCTTGTTTCTGATCTTTCCAGGTATAGTTCCGAACCAAGGTAAAGGAAAGTGTTCATTCGGAACTTCTAAAGTTCCGAATCAAAGCTTCATCCGGAAGATTTGGGATTTGAAAAACTTCCGAACCAAACACACTCATTCGGAACTCCAAAGTTCCGAACCAAGGGTTTCATCCGGAACTTTTCAAAAGTTCCGAATCAACTTAAAGTTCCGAATCAAGGACTAAAGTTCCGAATCGAGGCTGTTCATTCGGAAGTCAGAACCTTCCGAATCAAGGTTGTTCATTCGAAACTTCCATAAGTTCCGGATCAAGGGTAATCTTCCGAATCAAAGAGCTTCATTCGGAACCTTCCGAACCAACTCCAAGTTCCGAACCAAGGCTTCATTCGGAAGTTCTAAACTTCCGAATCAAAGGACTTCATTCGGAAACTTCCGGATCAAGGGGTGACCTAATACTTCCGAATCAAGGCAGAATTTGCAAGTTCCGAATCAGCAAGTTCCGAACGAAGCATTGTTTTGAATAAGTGACATATTCAGACCAATTTGTTCCGGATCAAGGATTTTGGTAATATTCCAAGTGAAGAAGAATCATTTCAACCAAAGGTGACATTTAGGACGAGTGCTTATTCCAAACGAAGGTTTATCCCGAATGAGCTGTATTCAGGTTCTTATTAGCTTTTGTCTTTGATTTTTATTTTCAAGTTTTATTTTTCTTGCCTTTTATTTAATTGCACTTTAAGATTATTTGCCTTAGTTTTATTTTAGACTTGCCTTAGCTTTAGTCGCACTTTAAGTTTGCCTTTGATAGATTTAAGTTTACGTCATTTACTTTAGTGCCCTTTTAAGTTTAGTCTCGCTTTTAAAACTTGCACATTTACTTTAATTAGACTTAGATTTATTATAATTGCACTTTTACTTTAATTGTTTTGCACCTTTTATTTTTAAAACACTACAACGACACATCTTTGATTCCACCAAAATAAAACGAAGTCACATAGAGAACTAAGATCAATTCGATTAGACCAACACAACGAACTTAATTTTAAATCTTTTTAACCTAAGAGCCCTAGTTATCAGTCTTGCATAGTCCATTCCAAATTGTATGTAGGCGCGCAACTATATACAATTTCAAGATTAACGATGCAATACTCAGTTCGTCAAAATTTGTTCATCCATATTTGTAGTAAAAACATTTTCATGCTTAATTCTTAAATAAGAATCAAAGATAAATTTACAAATATTTTCTTTGTTATGAAAACAATAAGGTTTTCCAAAGTACTTTATAAACAACCACATTTCGATAACAATCACTTATAAATCTTACTTTGAATAATCCTTATAGTAATGAAAATTCAATTTTTCTCAATAGATACGGTTTTATCTTATAAAAACAACGAGTGATCTGCAGAAGGGTGATGAAAGCTTGTTCACCAAGAACTAACTACGATATGATAGGAAATGAGCTTAGCCAAATAATCATGAGGTTTATGATCTCGATGGCACTCTAAAAGAATAATTCACAACGTAACTCAATTCAAGATGAGTACTCGTTCGATGGTTACATCACTAATGCGAGCATTAGAGACAAGCAAGAAAAGATAGATAACATCGATACATGTAGGATTTAGCAATCAAAGGTAGTCTTTCTCATTAATCACAAACAAGTCAAAATTGTACCGTAACACATTACGTGTCACTATGTCATACAATTCTCAGAACTCATCCTACCAACTGATGTCACAGTTAAGTTAGGGATTATTTTTAAAAGATACCACAATGAATACTAATCTACAAGAGTCATTAGGTGTTCCACATGTCCCGAAAGATCCATCGGTCTCAATTCAGAAGAAGATTTCTTCAATTTATTTCTTGGACACTGGGCATCCTCGTCAGTGGACAATGGCCTAGGAACAACCCTTAACACGAATCAATAATCAATTAAATCCTTATAATTCAATCACAAAACTTAACGACTTCCTCTTAACAATCTTATATCCCATACAAGTTAAATTTTACTTTATTCAAGTTTCAATCAATTTTATACTCAATTCGATATCCTACCTCATTATCCAATACTTACAACCTTATTCTTCGGCCTTGTAAAGGCAATACAATCTCAATATGAATCAACACTTAATTTCCAATCCTATTAGCTCTTACAACAACAATTATCAAATAAGTCATTAATATGAAATGACTTGATCATTCAACTAGACTTCTCGGAAAGGTATTAGTGGCATGAGGCTTTTGGGTAATGGTTCCAATAACAGCCTCAAGTGCAGCATTCACCCTTTCGATTTCAATTTAAGAATTGGATGACAACGAATCAGATGACATCTTTCCAGGTGATAACATTTTGTCAAACTTCACTCTATAAGGAAAGATCGTCATGACATCGATATCAGATTTAATCTCGCCAATTCTTTTTCAATATCATAATCAACTAATATCTACATTTCTACGAATATCAACCATTTGGTGGGATCATAAATATTCACAACTTGGTTTAGATCTAGGATAGCTAGAATTTCCTACGAGAATAGCTTCGATTAATTTACTAGGGGATTTAGGGTTACTTGTGACAATCTACGTCGTATAAATACCTCGTATAAAAATCAAAATAATCATCAAACAATCATGTAATAAAATTACATCATATATATATAATCCAAGTTATATATATATAAAAATAACACTTCTCAGTCTTGGCCTTGTCGGTAACTCGGGAATTCTTCGGCACCGTTATAGTCAAAAGATTTTTAGACATTTTTAGAAAAGTGTTTATAGTTAAAAGATTTTGAAATGTTTTATTCAAAACCTTGGTTTTAAAAATCTTTCGTTCTCTATAACGAGAGCTCTGGTACCAAACTGTAACACCCCCAAATTTATACAACTCAGTACAGCGGAAGACTAGTTGGTGTTACGGGATAGCACATTACTCACATCATAGACAACGCATAAAAATCGCGTCGTTTATTAATAAAGCATTTCCATTCATAATATCAAAGTTACATAGGTCCCAAGTCATTATATTTCATGCAAAGTTTTACAAAATATTTGAATGGAAAAATATTGTTTAAGTGCGGGCCATGAATTCTTGTCGTCTTCCCGAGAATTACCTTCAAGTACCTGAGATAAAACATGTTAAAAGAAAAGGTCAGCGATAACGCCGAGTGAATTCATAGAGTTTAATAAATTCCATCAATATAATATCAGTATATAATTATTACTAAAAATCATTTTGTACAAATCATTTTGATTGGCCATAAAATAGCCAAAGTCATTTTATACAAATCTTTATCGAAAATCATAATATAGGCATTTGCCTTAAAAATCATTATACGAATCATTGTTGTTAAAAACACCATACAATACGTTTTGCAACGTTGTATAGATTAAATAAAACCATTATATGAATATGGTTATAAAAAACAAAATACAAACATAATATCAATAGTATGACCCCGTATTGCTAGTCAGGCAATACTTCGTAATTCGGTGCGTCTAATAGTATTTCGTTAGTTTTTGGATTATTATAAGCCGCATGACATTGTTACCTTACTAAACCAACAACGGGTAGCTAACCCGATACCAATTTTGCCCATCTAAAGTAGCGTGTTGTCACAAAGGTCACGCTATGGAAATCTTCTCATACATAAATTCGCTTACCAATCAATGTGGCACGACGGGGATCAACCGTCAAGGCGCGAACTGGGGTGATCGTCCCCAAATAGTACTATTAAATGCATAAGCGTCTACCAACTCCCGGTAGTTTACAATTCATGCTAATGGGACTTTTAGTGACATAACCTAACTTTAATAATCCATTTTTTTTATCTATCGGGTCCATTAATCATTTATCGGGTCATACAATCGGGTCATTCAATCATTCGGGTCCAAAATCAATAAACAAACAATCGGGACAAATGGTGTCCTATTTTTATAAAACTAACATGTTATCTCCCTCGCGGGTTTATAAAACATTTATAAAAACATTTAAAAGAGTGCGAGGCTATGAACTCACGTTGATGTGGGAAGGCGGGTTATCGGCAATTCAGACGTACGGTACGTGCTTCAATCACGGAAACCTAGACAAATTATACTTGGTCTTAGACTCGTGTCCAATGACTTTATAAAAATACCAATTATGTATACATATGATGATTATATATATATGATGATCAAGTGGGTTTACATATTCTCGTTTACTCATTTTAGAGTTATGTGTTGATAACTTTTATACTAGTTTTCTCGTTTTACCTATTTACGTGTTTTAGGTCCAATAAGCCTATTATAAGTTCTTAACTTGTATTAATCCTTTTTGTACTTATATTATCAGTACATACACTTTCAAGTTGGGCCCAAATGGGTTAAGACCAATAAGTTCTTTTTATGGGTGTTTATCTTATGTAGTCCAATTATTAACCCAAGTATTAGTCCAATATGTTTACTTAGCTCGTTAATGTCCGTATGCCCTAAAGTTCGGGTTTTATCGGTTTTTACTTGTTATACATGTCTATATATCAGTATATAAGTTTTATAAATTTTTCATTAGACGGGTCCAACCATCTATGTTTTATTTAATAAAAACGTTAATTTTACGGCAATAGCCGAAAAAGTCGTAAAAATCATATTTATAGTTTTATATCTTATAAAACATAACAAGTTACCATTTTTATAAAATGTACACTTATTTAACCTTTTACATATTTATATAAATAGAATTCATGAGTTAGTGGGTTTTAATTTATATTTTATACTATTAAAATTTGAGTGCTTATATAATAGTAATATACTTTAATTTCCAAAATCTGATTTTTAACTTCACTTTCACCAAAACTGCCATATCTTGAGTTCTATATGGAGATAGAAGCTCAAATTTTTATCACATAAACTACATGATATGTGTTACATTTAACTCTTTTATAGCTACTGTTGAATCATCTTTAAGTATTTTCTAAAAATCGTCCAAAACAGTAACCTCAGATTTATACCCTAAACTTGTTTTGATCATATCTCACTCATTACAATGATTCCATTGCATGGCCAACTCTCACATGTGTACAAGACCCATAGCTTACTGTAAATGGATTATACTTCATCATTTTATCAGTTTACCATATGGTTTTTTACTGTTTTTATACAGCCTATTATTCACACAAGATTTACCCATTTTTACTTATAGTTTTTCATCTTTTTATCCATGATTATCAACAACAAATCCCCACATAACATTTTTATCATCATATAATCATCATAAATATATACGATAGGAAATAAAATACATGTTTACATAATCAGAATAACAAGAAGATGAGGAGGACAATCTTTATACCACCATGATGATGTAGGTTGATCAAAACATGGATTTTTGATGGAGAAACTTGTGATGCACCAAGACCATCTTCAAGACCATCATTCTTCATGAGAACCTTGTGGAAAATCAGTCCTCCTACTCCATGAAAACTCCTCCTTGGATGTTATAAGCACCACCAATCAATAGGGTTTCAAAAGGGCTTCAACATATGCAAGTATAACATAGGATTTCATGGTTGTTTTTTATCACAATGGTGTTTGTGGACGAAATATGGGACGACACATATGGGGTGAAGAGAGAAAATGGGTGTTGATTGCATGGTGTAAATGGTAAGAATGAGCTAGCTAGTGGTTTTGGTAAATTGTTTAGCTTACAAAGTAAGCTTAAAGGACAAGTGTTATTCACTTTGCTTAAGGCTTGACACCTAAGGGTGTTAAGTCCATGGTTTGGCCGCCCCATGTTAGTGGGGTGGGGCAAGTGTAAACTTGTCTCATCCCACTAATTTACGGGTATTCCTCGATTCTAGTTTCCTCGATTTGCGTGCCCTCGGGTCGTTTTACGAAAAACGTTTTTATAAATTATGAATCAACGACACAAAACGAATCTAATAAAAATTGTATCATCAAAAACGGAGTTCGAAAACGTAAATACGTAATCCTAAGGTTTCCGGTTTAGTCGTAAAGGACGTTAAAAATAAAATCGTAAGTCCTAGTTTCTTCTCGTAAATTTGTGAGTTTATGAACTAACACAAATTTAAAACTCTAAAATAATATTCACAGATAAATTTATTTTCTGAAATGTCGGACTGTCACCAAGGACGGTGTATGTAAACGTAAGCACGTAACGTTGAATCCTCCGGTTTAGACGTAGTCGATGCTACTCCAAGACGTAAATCCAAATTTCTTCCCAAAAATAAGTGAGTTCATATTGTAACATTAAAATAATGTTTTTAAATAATATTCGAGAATAAAATATCAACCATAAATTGACGGATTGTCACAATCTACCTATCTGGTGGAAAATAGATTCAAGAGGGGCACCATAGATCAGACTTTGTTTACCAAGAAGATTGGTAAGGACTTTTTACTTGTTCAGGTCTATGTGGATGATATCCTCTTTGGCTCTTCTAGTCCAAAGATGAGTGTAGACTTTTCCAAGCTCATGACAGACAAATTCAAGATGAGTGCAATGGGAGAGATGAACTTCTTTCTAGGGTTACAAGTTCAGCAGAAAGAAGGTGGTATCTTCATCTCTCAAGACAAATATGTAGCAGAGATCCTGAAGAAGTTTGGCTTTTCTCCACATGAAAAACGGGCTAGCACACCCATGGATAGGGAACACCCTTGGGGAAAGGTTGGAGATGGAAAAGAGATGGATGTCAGGCATTATAGGTCAATGATTGGGTCATTGATGTATCTTACAACTTCTATACCTGACATTATGTTTGTTGTTTGTGCATGTGCACGCCCAAGTGACTCCCAAAGAGTGTCATCTTCATGCTGTCAAGAGAATTTTTAGGTACCTTAGGTGTTATCCCACCTTGGGATTATGGTATCCAAAGAATTCTCCATTTGACCTCATTGCTTATTCGGATAGTGATTATGGAGGTGACAAGTTTGATAGTGTGATACCCAGAAACCGAGGTCACTTATCTTACCCTAAATTACGCCTATTTTTGAAATTTTTAAGAAATTTTATTTACTATATATTTTATCGTTTTGGTTGAAACCAATGTTTGAGGTCGTAATCTTGACGATTGATGATTTAGGAAGAACGATGACGACTACGATCCCAATGGATGCCCAAATTTCTATGTTTATTATCGTTTTATAGATATTATAATTTTTCGAGGATTTTACTTTCGGTTCGTGTTAAGTCGAGTCGGGTGCGTTTTATTGCTTTCCGGGTACATTTAAATTGTCCTAAAAGTATTTTGGAGTGTTCGGGATGACCCCCGACTCCCGCAAAATTTTCCAAGTCGACTAGTGAGTCATTCCCACAAACATTTGAGGTTGTTTTCATTTAAGGCCAAAAGAATGCCATTATTGCACCCAAGGGTCTCCAATTTTTACAAAGTGGAAACATAACACACACACAACACAAAACACACTAAAAATTTTCTTCACTCTCTATGTTTTCTCTCTTTAGGCCGACGGCCAAAAACCACCATACCATCACCACAATTTTTTTCTAGCTTGTTTTAATTAAAACCAATGTTAGACCACATCTAGTTTAATCATTCCAAGTGTTTTGATGTGCTTTAATCCAACATGCATTCATAAAATTTTTCAAGAATCAAATGGGTTTTTTCAAAAATTTGTTTTGATGTTAATTGAGTTCATGCATGTTTAATTGGGGTATAGTACATGGATAATCACCCAGAAAACCAACCAAAATCAATTTGGTTGGGGTGGTTTGATCACCCACACCCCACGGCCAAATGGGGGTCTTTGGTGGATCATGGTGTTTGATGTTTTACTTGTGGATTTTGTGTTTAATTCATGTTTTTAGATGTTTTAGAATGGGTAAACCTCATTCCATGTTTGATTTAGTGAATGGGTTTTAGGATAGATTTGGTATTTTAGGGGTTAAGGACTGATAAAGATGATTAGTTATGGTTAGGAGTGATTAAGTTGAGGTTAGGTGTCGATAAAATGGTTTGGAAACGAGTGTTGGGTTGATTTTGAGGAGGGTAAATTTCGGCAGATTGTTTGGGCTTGTTTTCATAAATTTTATTTTGTAAACAGGTCATGAGACTAAGATATAGTTGTATAGCGTCATCTTAGCTTCGATTTGGTATAAGATAGAGCTTACGAATCCTAACGAGTCAAAAGTTATGATGTTTTGAAAATACGTGTACCGGGAGATGAGAACCTACATAATCCGAAATTATTTTTGGTTTTGGGTCAAATCCCGGGGACCATAGATATAGTTTGGTAATTGATTAAAGGTTGATTTTTGGTCTCAAACCTGCATTTGTGAGTCTATTATTAGACTTAGGTGTCAAATGGGTCAATGGTATATTTTAAATGGGTCAAACAAGTCCAACATGGTCAATGTGCAAAATCAGTCCGAAAAACGTATGTTTAGTAAAGTGTCGAGTAACGGTCGCAAAAGTGAGAACTTTTAATGGGATTAAAAATGGGTTTTCTACAGGTCTTAAGGTATTTTTGAGAATTTTCCCAAATTTTATAAAAGGGTTTAAGTCTAGGAAAACAACCCATACTTTTGGTAAGTATCGGCGAAAAACGTAAAAAGGGTAATAACGTTAATAACGTAGATGAATAGTATAAAACTAGTAACAATTATTCGTTTTGGCCTGAGTTTGTAATTATCACAATTGACTAATATGTATATATTATACAGTACTTAAAGTTTATAAATGAGATTACTAATTACGCGTCATTGTTTGTTAGGTGTTGAAAACCCCGGGCATCCTCATCATCGTCAGTGATCGTCATTCGAAATCGTCGACTACTCTATATACATAAGGTGTGAATTTGTAGCCTCGCTTACTATTGTTTTTAAATTGTTTTTACCCGCGAGGGAGATGCATGCTAGTTTTCTAAAATGAACATATGTCATGAATGATTGTTGGACCCGAATGTTGCCTTAAAATTATGTTGAGTACCTAGTTGCAAAGACCCTATATTCATGAACTATTAACTATTGTTTAATGCTTGTGTGGATTGAAAATAGCCGCTTATAAAATTGATAGTACTATGGGATTGACGACCCTATCCGAGACGAGGGCTAGTACGTTGAGTACCCCCTGCGGACGGATAACTTGTGATAAGAGATAAGGTATAATTGCAACTGATGACTTTAGAAGGGGCAATGGTTTCATCTTAATCACGCCGGTAATTATTACGCGGGTGATTGAGTTAACGGATTAGTGTCATGAGCTTAAACACAATTATCATAACCTTGAAAATAGATTGTTTGATCGACAATTCTATGAATGACCGTGAATGATTTTTATACCACATATGTTCAAAATGAGATTATAAAACCTATGATTTCCACTCAACATTATTTGTTGATCCAATTTAGCATGTGTTTCAGGTAACCGATGAAGTATAGCATGGAGCATGCATTGGATGGGAGTTGTGTGTGGCTTGGCGTCTACTTGTTTTTCCACCCATATTTAACTTGAACATTTTAATTTTTATGTCATGTTGTCGAAAATGTATCTTTTGGGGTTGAGATTCGTGGGGACCAAAACGCTAACTCTGTGTTGTATCCTTTTAGGTTTGGAAAACCCTAGACATGTATGTTTTTAACAATGCTTAAATTATGTTAAAACTTTTACGTCTCTTTGAATCGTTTGATATATCTTGTGCGCGATGATAACTGCCTAGCACCCAAATGTTGTAGTTCCGCTGCGCATAGCATTTTGTGGGGGTGTTAGAGATTGGTAATCAGAGCCATGAGTTTTAGAGAACTAGGTCGTTTTGAAAAATCCTAAACTATAACTTTTGGTGTCGTAAGAAATTGTCCAAACACACAACTATCCTGCATGGCTCCGGTAAGGTTTATTTTTAGTATTGATGGTATAGATGTATACCTTTGAGTTGAAGTATATATGTGGGTATTTATTACGTAGATATTGAATTACTATATGTAAACGTTGAAATTGTACGTGGAGTACTCGATACCGTAATTCTTGTATTACATATGCATGAGCATCATATTATCGCATTTTGGGCATGTGTACCACCTTTGCATTGCATTTGCATGCATGTATTTATAAATATTGAATAGTAATCTTACGTACCCTCCAAAATTCTCTGTTATTGCAGGAATGGCCGAGGTACCGCCTAACGGAAATGGAGACGAATACGTCGTAGGACACGAAGGGGGAAATGTTAGAACAGCTGTTAAAGGACAAGCCGAGACGAACAAGGTGCAAGCTCAGGACCCCGATCGAAGGAGTACTACCTTCCCCAGGCCTACTCGTGTTTCTCATCTGATTGGTATGTCAGGTATCCCTAGAAGTTCTGACGCTGCAACAAGCGTTAATTCTCTTCATCAGGACATCACAAGAGTTATATGCCCCGGACCAAGAGCTTATCGTGACGTTCCGCTTGTTTTGAGAAGAATGGATAGGTCGATGTACGAGCGGTACGTGGTGGAAACAAGAGTAATCAAATGGTTTGACGAGAATGAGAGGGCACATCAGAGGTTGTTGGCATGAAAAGCGAGGATTGAATTTGATGGAGTGGCAAATAAGAGTGATATTTATAGTTGAGATCGATAAACCTGAGTGCTAGTCTTGAGCAAGTTAGGAAGGATCAGGCGAGGTTCACTAGGATGCAAAGTTGGGAGCATCGTGTTAGAGCATCCCTGCCACAAGATTAGAGATTTGTAGATGACTCGGAAATGGAGGCTAATGATTTTATGGTCCATCCACCTACCAGAGGTGTGTGTATCATTTTAGGGAATCAGGTAGCAGTGGAATGTGGATCTACTTCTGGGACGAAGAAGGTAACTGAGTGTGGGCCGAATGATAAAGGAAAGAGGAAGATGGACGAGGATGAGAAAGACAGTGATGAAGAGCCCGAGGAGGATGAAGAAGAACCACCATCTACGAGGTCGTGTGGATCACCACGCGACTAGTTGCTTTTATTTTATTTTATATTTGATCGTTGTAATCGAACTATTTTAGACTCCTGTATGATGGTATTGTGATGAAAACTTGATGACTTAAGTTTGACGGTGTATGGTTGTAGTGGCATTACTTGTCACAGATTTTGGTTTATTTATCAATGCAATCCGTGTTTACCTTTCATAATCTATGATATGTCTTTAATTTTCTCATTTGTGATGTGAATTGATGAATATTAGTAACCTTGTAGTGATGTGTTGTTGTACTTATATTATGTCTTGAAAGAGAAATCCATCTTAATCTTGATGTGTATACTTACTTTGTTTTCTATTTTCCCTGTCTTTGCAGAGAGGTGTACTTGAGAATTCATCATGCCTCCAAAGCTAACAGCTAACCGTGTGAACACAATGATTCAAGAAGTAATTGCAAATGCACTCGAAGCGGATCGTGCAAACCGAAACCCAGATCAAGGTGGAAATGCAGGAAGACAGCAAGCCCCGAGGGAGTGTACTTATGTTGGTTTTATGAAATGTGGTCCCACGCAATTTCGTGGTACTGGTGTAGCCCTAGAACTCCGAAGGTGGTTGGAGAAGATTGAAAGTACTTTTGAGATTAGCGGATGTTTAGAGGCAAATAAAGTCAAGTTTGCAGCTGCCACTTTTCTCGATGACGCCTTAAGTTGGTGGAACAATCAAGTAGCCACTGTCGGATTAGCGGTAGCAAATGCGAGGACTTGGACTGCTACCAAGGCTCTCTTGACCAAAAAGTTTTGCCCTGAAGAGGAGCTGGATCAGCTTGAAGACCAGTTAAGGCATTTGTCTTTGAGGAATAATGACATTACAGCGTATACAAGGAGGTTTAATGAATTGAGCCTTTTGTGTCCCGATGCCTTTGCTGATGATCACAAGAAAATGAAGCAGTACATCAAGGGTTTGTCAAGCAATATCAAGGGTGAGACAACATTATCCAAGCCTGGGTCATTCGATGAAGCAGTCCAAATGGCTCACGCGCTAATGGATGTCAAACTGCAAGATAAGAAGGACTTCATTGCCGAGGGGAACAAGAGAAAGTGGGAGGTAGCTCAGGGTAATCAATCCCAAGGTCAAAATCGTGGTGGAAACCGTAACAACCAAGGTCAGAACAACAACTAGCAGTTCAATCAGACTCGGGATTCTATTGGCCCACCATTTATCGCGACGCTCACGAGATGGTTAAAAATTGTAATGCTTGCCAACGCCACGGCAAGATCACACATAAAGATGAGATACCTCAAAATTTCATAAAAGAATGTGAAATCTTTGATGTATGGTGTATCGACTTTATGGGGCCATTTCCATCATCTAAAGGGAACAAGTACATCCTCGTAGCCGTTGACTACGTATCTAAATGGGTTGAAGCTAAGGCTCTCCCTACAAACGATGTGAGGGTGGTTGTGAACCTTCTGAAGCAACTTTTTGCTTGATTCGGTGTTCCTCGTGCTATCATCGGTGACCGCGGGACTCATTTTTACAATGATCAATTTGCTCGAGTCATGGCTAAGTACGGTGTCAATCACCGTCTTTCCACCGTTTATCATCCCCAAACAAATGGTCAAGCCGAGATATCTAACCGTGGATTGAAGCAAATTCTTGAGCGTACTGTGGGAGAGCATCGTGCCTTTTGGGCCGATAAGTTAGATGATGCTTTGGGGTCTTTCCGTACCGCATATAAGACACCGATTGGTTGCACTGCATATCGTCTTATGTACAGGAAGGCTTGCCACCTCCCTATTGAGCTGGAACATAAGGCGTACTGGGCCTTGAAGTGGGCCAATTTTGACATTAACAAAGCCGGTGATCTTCGGAAGATTCAACTCAACGAGCTAAATGAACTGAGGAATGAAGCTTATGAGAATTCATTGATCTACAAGGAGAAAACCAATATCATCCATGATGCAAGGATTAAGAACCGAGAGTTTCATGTTGGTGATCAAGTTTTACTCTTTCACTCTCGGGCAAGCTGAAGAGCCATAGGTCTGGTCCATTGACCGTCGCCAAAGTCTTCTGATAGTTGTGAAAACACCCATCCTTTTACCATTTAAAACAATTAAAACGAGACCATAACGTGTATTTTATGTCGTAAATATCGGAGTTATGCGTGGTTTGTGTTTTTGTTGTGTTTTAGGATCAAAATATGATAAAGGAAGAAAACACGGGCTTTCACGGGCTTTTATCGAAGAAAAAGACAATAGACGAAGTCAAAAGATCAAGAGTGCAAAAGATTGGATGTCAATGAGCCTATTTTGAAGATTTATTAAAGAAAAGGACCAAAGACGGAAGATTTACAAGTCGAAGAACCCAAGTCTAATAAATGAAGAAATTATAAGACGAGTTCAAGATTTTATCGACAAATCCCGAGCCAAACTCGAGACTTTAGTGTTCGTGATGCTCTTGCGGGGTTTTCAAGTATTCGGTGGTAGTCGTGATGTCGTTCCAGGTATGCCTTGGAATTTTGGTAATATAGAAACCCATGGTTCGGGTCTTGGAATTGTGGATGCCATGTTTCCTTGGCCTTTTAACGATGACAGGGGAGGTAGTTCTAGATTTTGAAAATTTTGTTGTTATTCGCGTACATAGCAGCGATATTGGTTTTTGTGGTTGTAACACCCTCATTTTTACCTTGATGCAGTGGAACAATATTTTTTGGGTATTATTTCATGGAAAAAAAATCATCATAATAGAAAACAACTTGAAAGAGCGTTTTAGTAAACTTTGTTTATTCATTATCAATTATCATTCAAAATCAAAGATTTTTAATAAAACAACTATACTTTCTTTGTACATCACAGCTTCCCGAGAATTAGAATATAGGTTTGAATGATAAGAATTCCAAGTCAATATATCTCCACGCCGTCATTGTGCTGATCCATGCTATCAATTTTCAGTACCTGAAATATATGCTTAAAATCAACACAATGGTTGAGTAATTTCATAAGTTTATAAATCACTTAGCTTATTACAGATACCGCGACTAGATATATCAGAAACCGTCAATTTGCCTTTACGAGGAAGTCTGTCAAACCGTCCTGTTTTGCAGCATAAAGTATGCATGTTTGACCACTAAGGTTCTAGAAAGTGCGACTTGCCTAGACAGAGGATGTTAATCCTCAAATAATACTATTTACGATATCAGCGCTCATTTTCTATGAAATGATTAGCGGTTCAATATGAAAAAGGGTCGTTAAAGGCAGAAGTAAACATAGTGTCAATAAACATATCCGGGGAGCATACCAAAAACACTTGTATTCTAGTTTAGTATATAATTACGTCACGGGTTTTCAAATCATTTAATATAGTATACATTAGTGAGGCTATGAACACACCTTATATCCAAAAATTATGAATCTTGTTAGGTTTATATTTCAATTACAAAGAACAACTTGGTCTCACACAAACCTGTATTAACACATTATGTATAGTATCAAGTGTTTGATTTTGAGTTCAATATTTTTAAGTATTAATTATGTATTCTTTAATTTATATATTCTTTTGATTATAGCATCATTATTCGGGTCATTATACTCAAAAGCCATTCTATAAACGTTTGAGGAGTGAGGGCACTTTAAATCGTAAACCCAACCACTCAGTCAGAAGTTAATATCGAGATGGATCATCTTTGCACAAAGTTCCCTACTAACATGATACATTATATATTTTTAGATATTTATTCTAAAGTTAGTATGTTCTTTATTATTATATCTTACATCCTTTGGTTCAGCTGTACTCACGGTGATTGCAAGTATATAAACATCACCATCGGTTTCAAGTTGTCGTCTTGTAGGAACAGGCTGTGAAGTGTTTCCAATTACTTGAACCAAAGGATGATCTTGGGTCCAATGATGTGTTGAAGGATGTCGTTGATAAAAGGAATGCATATTTCACGGATCAACATGGCGAGTAGAAGACTCTCCAGTTTCGTGTACCGGTGTACAAAATGGGTTAAAGTCGTCTTCGTCATTTAATTCATTTTCTGATTGATTTGTGTTCTCTAGAGCAATGACAGTGGTTGTGGATTTTTAGGAGTGATTGTTGATGTGATATTATGAGGAGGTAAATCTGCAGCAACCCGTGTTGAAGTAGATGAAGTTGTATCCTTTTGTTGACGATGATCGGTATCATCATTCTTATCATGAGTGACAGCGGAAGTCTTCGATACAACATGTTTCTCCCCCGTGAAATATTCACCATACATTGGTCCATATAACATTTCCAACTCTTCAATTGTCGTGTTGACTGTCATATCTGCTCTAGGAGCATGTTTAGGAACCAGCTTTGATCTTGAAGGTTCATTGTTGTGGTCTTGAGTTCCGAGTTCCATGCGATTGTGCACAGAATTCTTTTGTCTTTGTTGATCAGGACTTAAACTGCTTTGTTCAAGTTCCATTTCTTGTAATTCATCAAATCGGATATGAATAGTCTCGACTATCAATTTTGTTCTCTTGTTGTAAACTCTATATCCCTTAGACTGAGTTGCATATCCCACTAGAATACATGCATCACCCTTCCCTTTCATCTTATCCAAATTTTCACCATCTCGTATAATGTAACAAGTACATCCAAAAACGTGAAGGTGTTTGAGTTAAGGTTTTCGATCATGAATTATGTGATATGGTGTCTTTTCGTGTCTTGGGATAATTAAAGATCGGTTTTGTGTGTAGCATGCGGTTGACACGGGTTCGACCCAAAAGAATAGTGGAAGTTTTGAAGCGGATAATAATGTTCGAGCAGCCTCAACTAATGTGCGGTTTCGTCTTTCAACAACGCCGTTTTGTTCGGGTGTTCGAGCAATAGATGTTTCATGTTCAATTCCTTCGGCTTCAAAATAGTTCCTCAGAGTTGAATTCAAAAATTATGTGCCTCTGTGAGTACAAACCACTTTTACTTGAGCTTGAAGACCACGTTGTATCAGTTTAAGGAAGTTGATGAGAACTTCGGGTGTTTCATCCTTGGACCTCAAGAAGTGAGTCCCTGTGTACCGTGAGTAATCACCGACAAATACCATAACATATTTCTTCACATTGATACTTTTAACACGCATGGGACCACAAAAATCTATATGAAGAAAATCTAACCGTTCTTTAGAGCTTGGTGTAGTCTTTGTCTTGAAGCTACTCCGTTTAGCTTTACAAAGCTCACAAGAATAACAAAGATGATCTTTGATGAATTTTAAGCTTGGAAGGCCTCTCACGATATCTTTCATGGAAAGCAAGTTGATGGTATCAAAATTAAGATAAGAAAGACGTTGATGCCATAACCATGCCTGAGTCGTTGAAGCTTTAGCCATGAAGAAAATTGGAGTTAATGAAGTTGTGTCTTGTAGTGAAATTGTGTAAAGATCAGTACCCGGTGAACTGGTGAGTAAATCATTCCTATTATAATCACGAACAAAACATGTCTTCTTTCTGATAGCAACCTCCAAATATGCATCACATAATTGACCAACCGAGAAAAGATTGTGATTGATCCCTTCGACGTAGTATACCCTTTTTATCGTTATATTCCCCTGAACCAAATCTCCATATCCTAGGATCGGTGAAAATTGATCATTTCTGAATCGGACCGTACCCAGGAACTTCTCCACGAAGTTAATTAGAAGCTTGATATTGTTCGTCATATGCTTCGTGCATCCAGAGTCCAATATGAACAGAATTATTTGTATCACCTGCAGAAGATTTAGAACACAATGGAGCATTTGCTAAACTGGATACCACGTTAGTTGTGATTTCAGAATCATTAGTGTCCTTAGCAAAATTTAAATGCATACTAACACTCGTTGTCACATTTTCTGTCCTAACTTTAGGCATCCATTTATATCCTGGAGGACATTGATTAGTAAACCACCATTTCCACGACTTGCTAGCACTGCTCGCGTGCCAGCAGTTGTTGTACGCAAAATCCACCAAACAGATGTATTCTTCCCAATCACCCGTCCATTCCAACGCATATGACCTCAACATATCTTCCAATGTCTGAATGGTTCGCTCCGACTGTCCGTCCGTTTGAGGATGAAAAGCCGTGCTAAGCTTAAGTTGTGTTCCCCAAGCTTTCTGCAGACTTTTCCAAAAGCGCGAAGTGAATCGAGGATCTCTGTCTGAGACGATGCTGGATGGTGCACCGTGTAGTCTCATGATCTCTCGTTTGTACGTATCTGCGAGTTTACTTACCGGATCTTCCTTGCGGATCGGTAAGAAATGAGCTGATTTGGTAAGTCGATCAACGATAACCCAAATTGCATCCTGCTTCCTTTTGGTAGGCGGAAGACCGGTAACAAAATACATGGTGATTCTGTCCCACTTCCACTCTGGAATATCTAACGGTTGAAGGAGACCGCCAGATCGCTGATGCTCGATCTTAACCTGCTGGCACGTAAGACATTTGGAGACGTAAGTTGCCACATCCTGTTTCATACCACTCCACCAAAAGTACTGCTTGATGTCATGGTACATTTTGGTTGAACCAGGATGTATCGAGAATGGGGAGCTATGAGCTTCTGCTAGCAAAGCTTCCCGGAGTTCTTGGTCATCAGGAACACAAAGTCTAGTGCCCTGCCATACGATACCATCTGCATCTACTCTGAATTCTGTCTGCTCCTCCAAATTCTGTATTATCGCCCATATTTCTCCGTCATCCTTCTGAGCTTCCTTGATCTTAGATAGTAACTCGGGTTCTACTCTAAGATTAGCCCAGTAACCGTGCTGTCCACGTACCATGATTTCGATGTCTAGTCGCTCCAAGTCTCTTATGATTTCCTCTTCGATTTTAATGCTGTTGATCATTCCAGACTTCCTGCTAAGGGCATCTGCTACTACATTTTCCTTTCCGGGATGATACTGAAGATTAATGTCATAATCCTTCAACAGCTCTAACCATCTTCTTTGCCTCATGTTCAATTCACGTTGAGTGAAGATATACTTCAAGCTCTTGTGGTCCGTGAAAATGTCACATGATTCTCCATATAAGTAGTGTCTCCATATCTTCAATGCAAACACGACTCTAGCAAGTTCTAGATCGTGCGTGGGGTAATTCTCTTCATAACGCTTAAGCTGCCGTGAAGCGTACGCGATCACTTTCCCATTTTACATGAGAACACAGCCAAGTCCCTTCCCCAATGCATCGCTGTAGATTTGAAATCCACCCGTACCAGATGGTAGAGTAAGAATAGGTGCAGATACAAGCTTCTGCTTCAGGTCTTCAAAGCTCTTCTCTCGATCTTCAGTCCAGACGAATTTCTCCCCTTTCCGCATCAGTTTGGTCAATGGTAGTGCTAAGCGGGAAAAGTTCTCTACGAACCTACGGTAATAGCCAGCTAAGCCTAAGAAACTGCGGACTTCCGTCGCTGATGTCGGCCTTGGCCACTTAGTGACGGCCTCAACCTTCGCTGGGTCCATAGTGATTCCTTCTGCTGATACAATGTGACCTAAGAACGCCACCTTGTCTAACCAGAACTCACACTTGGAGAATTTAGCATACAGCTGCTTCTGGCGAAGAATCTGTAGTACTGTCCGAAGATGGTCTTCGTGTTCCTCCTTGGACTTAGAGGAAATCAGGATGTCATCGATGAAAACAATGACGAACTTGTCCATAAATTCATGGAAGATTCTGTTCATCAGATCCATGAACACTGCTGGAGCATTTGTCAGGCCAAATGGCATAACTACAAACTCGTAGTGGCCATAACGAGTACGAAAGACAGTCTTAGCAATATCCTTCTCCTTGACTCGTAACTTATGATAGCCTGACCTAAGATCGATCTTGGAGAAGTGTTTGGCCCCTTGGAATTGGTCAAACAGATCGTCAATGCGTGGCAGTGGATACCTATTCCGAATGGTAATCTTGTTGAGCTCGCGATAGTCTATGCAAAGACGCATACTGCCGTCCTTCTTCTTAACAAACAAAACTGGTGCGCCCCATGGAGATGCGCTCGGTCGAATGAAACCTCGTTCGAGAAGTTCTTGCAGTTGATCCTTCAGCTCCTTCAGCTCTATGGGAGCCATGTGATAAGGAGCCTTGGAGATTGGTTCAGCTCCTGGAACCAGCTCGATACTGAATTCCACTTCTCGTGCAGGTGGTATGCCCGGAAGTTCTGCTAGAAACACGTCTTGGAATTCCGACACTATTGGTTGATCCTGAATCGATGGAGACTCAACATCCAGGTCATGAACTGTAGCTAGGTAACCCTCGCAGCCATGTGACAGTAGTGCACGCGCTTGCAGGGTGGATATGATTTGTACAGACCGTCCGGGTATGAACCTTATGAATGTACTCTGGTGTATTGACATCACCGAAGATAACTCGATATGAATGGCAGTCTATAGTAGCATGATATTTGGATAGCCAATCCATGCCCAAAATCATGTCGAATTCATTCATGTCCAGCGGAAGTGCGTCGACAGGTCGAACCTTATCTTCAAATTCTAGGGGAAGAATCTTGTATACATGGGTGATTAATACAGATTCCCTCAAAGGCGTGGAAATAGTAAGCCTATTTTCTAGTAGCAAGGGAGGCATCCTAATGTTCTTAGCATAAGCAGTAGAAATAACCGAGTGAGTAACACCCGTATCGAAAAGAACACATGCAGCGCGACCATACATATACAAGATTCCAGTGATGGTACCTGTAGACTTGTTGGCCTGGTCTCGAGATGTCGTGTAGACACGCCCGGCAGTAGGAGGCGGCTTGGTATCAGCATTTCCCGATGTACCCTCCATCTCGCCTTTACGGCAATCCTTCATAATATGGCCAGGAAGACCACACTTGAAGCACGCATCAGTATTACGGCGACATGGTCCTGGGTGCCTACGGTGGCAAGTAGAGCAAAGAGGATGAGTGTATCCTCCAGCAGGTGCTCTGGCTGGCTGAGGACCAGTGATAGCTGGACGGCTAGGCTGCGAACCTCTCTGGTTCTGGTCCCTACCGTTTCCATGGTTCTTGCTGTTGCTGGATTGCCCGACGTTGTTACGGTAATTGTCATTACCGCCACGCCTAACCGTAGCAGATCGGTCATTAGTCTGACCATTTCCCTTGGGCTGATGAGGCTGCTGCTGAGTAGCCGGCTGAGACCGGTCCCCAGTTTTCTGCCTCTTGTCGGGTCTTTCAGCTTCCCCGAACTCATCCCTCTCCTGCAGCATCTCTAGTTTCCGTGCTGCATCGGCCACTTGTGCTACAGTATTGAACGTAACACACACCAGATTGTTTGCGACCGATGTGCGAAGAGCGCATCTAAAGTGATGTGCCTGCTCTTCTGGAGTACCTGCTGCCGTACCAAGGAAACCAGCCAAACGAAGAAAGCGCTGCATAAACTCGTTGCTATTCTCCCCAGCTCTCTGACGGATCCCATGGTACTCTCTCTTGAGTTTGTCCTGCTCAGCCTTGGGAAAGAACTGCTCCATCACCCTGTCCTTGAACTGAGCCCAAGTCAAACCAGCAACCCACTCGTCACCACCTTCAGATTGCATCAAAGCTAACCACCAGTTGAGTACATCGCCTTCGAATAGATAGCATGCCAACCTCTCCTTGTATGCGGGGTCACAGCCCATAGCGTTGAAGATCTTCTCGATATAAGCCAACCAGCTTTCAGCATCGCTGGGGCTATCTGTCTTCTCAAAAGCTCGAGGGCGGAGCTTGTTGAATCTCTCCAGCCATACTGCTAATGTCACTGGAGGAGGAGGAGGAGGTGGATGATTGTGCTGTTGCTGATTGTTCGCAACTTGAACTTCAGCTCGGATGTCATTCCTCAGTTGAGGAAGCAAGGCTTCCATGGCAGCCTGAATTGCAGCATTGAGCTGCTCCTGTTCGCGTGTGAGAACCATCTGACAGTATAACATAAAACATATGATTAACGATTCAAAACATAAAATATAAAATATATACAAGAAAAAAAAACTTTATAATAAAAAATTTCACGAGAAAAATTTTATGCAAGAAAATTTTTGTATGAATGCATGATGCAGTTTTATGAAAACTTTGTATGCTCGAGAATGAACGCCTCTGGTCAGTTCACTCAAAACAAAAGACATATCGAGGGGACGCCTATGGGTCGGTCCCAAATCTAAAAGTTTCGATAAAACACATGCGACTAAATAGGGCCAGTCCTGTACCAACCATTACTTAGTCAAAAACCCTGTAACAATGAAATATATATGTATGCTTAAAAATGATTAATGCATGAAAACAACTGTCAGTTCTAGGAAGACCGTAGTGACTACCCACTAATCACAGGTCATATTTGAGAGCCTACAGGTCAAAGCCTTGGCTTTGATACCATAATTGTAACACCCCATTTTGGAAATGGAAATATCACAGCAATTATGGCGTGTCATCAAAGCATACAAGGTAAAATGTCTAAACATTACTTGACCATAAAAAGGAAAATACTGGAATCAAACATCGGTAGTCCAAAGGTAAAGCTCATCACACACAAACATAGTATAGTAAGGAATAAGGACGAAACAATGTCCAAAGCATAAGTATCATAAAGAAAAGAAATGCATAATGTAAAGAAGGCTAAACAGATTCCAGTCCATATGCACGTACTCTTAATGTCTACGAGCGTCCCTGAGTACCTACCATTTTGGTAACATAGAAAAGGAAAACGGCTGAGCAATACGCTCAGTGCACGGATGTACAATAAAGCATGAATAGGATAAGCATATAACATAATAACAGCGGAAGAAACTAAGTCCCGAGTAACCTGGTTAAGTCTTAATAAAACTGGTTTAATAGTTTGAAAGTCTTATGTTTATCTTATAAAAACTGTTTGTCATATTTTACCATTAGCCAATATAGGTCATGAATATCCACCGTGCATGAATAATTGGAGGGGTGACCTCATCATGCAAATTAGAGGGGCTGCCTCTAATTTAATATACTGGTTTTATGGGTAGGAGGGATCAGCTCCTTGTGAAGGATGCAAGGAACACACCATATTCACCATGTAATCCTGAATAAAAACGTGTAACTAGGATGCACCCATACGCCCCACATGATAAATATAAGTAAATGGCCAAAAGCTGAAGGGACGCCACGAGCAATCACTCCGCCGTGGTGAAGTCATAACATCAGTGCCTCTAATGTTATGGTTATGGTACCTCCATAACTAGGTGAAACTGGTCATGCATGTATATGGCTATAGGTAATCGTATTTAAAACATAAGTAATCAAACTCATACTTATACTACGGGAAAACAGTTGGCTGCATACGGGGAAATCCTAATAAGGAAAGAATGTCCATACTGAAAGGACGGGAATCCGTACCTTATGTCCAGTGAACGAGAATGATGAACTGCGAGAATCCTACTTCCGAAACACTAGTGCTACATAAATACGTACATGAATAAGTATCTGCTTACTACATACATAGATAGTTTTATATCATGTCTTAGCTTATTTTATGTGTTCTTACTATTTTACACTGTTTAGAGCCTTAAACTGTGTTAAATCGTATATCCTGTTCATTCTGATTAAGTATTTCTGATATTTCATGTGTTATTATACTTACTGTGTAATAATAAGTAACTTTCCAAAAATAGCAGGTTTCCTAAAATAGAAAGTTTCCAAAAATAGAAAGTTTCCAAAAATAGAAAGTTTCCAAAAATAGAAAGTTTCCAAAAATAGAAAGTTTCCAAAAATAGAAAGTTTCCAAAAATAGATTTACTACTTAAAATAGATAAGTTTCTAAAAATAGAAAGTTTCCATAAATAGATTAGCAGCCTTAATTAAATAAGTTTCCATAAATAGATTAGCTGCCTTAAATAAATAAGTTTCTAAAAATAGCTGGTTTCCATAAACAAAATAGCTTCCTTATTTAATTAAGTTTCTAAAAATAGAAAGTTTCCACAATTAGAAATAAGCTGGTTAAATAAGCTAAGTAAATAAGCCTAAGTGTTTTCATGATTATATCCTAAGTCATATGATATATTATATAGTTTAATAATTATTTCATGTAATTTAATTAAACTATAGGTTATAATATTTAATTAAAGTATGACATGTTTTTAATTAAATATATTAAATACTTAGGTTAAAATATGTATTATTAAATACTAATAATATAACCTAAGTCATGTTTAATTAATTAATTAATTATATCCATGGTTTTTAAAATAATTTATTAATTATAAGTCTTAATAATATAAATACTTAGGTTAAAAATAATTCATGTTTATTAATAATTAGTTAACCTAAGTCATGTTATTAAATTAAATACATCTTATTAATTTAATTCTTAACATAAGTTTATAACATAAACAACTAACATAATCATGATCCGGATCTAAGCCTAAAAACATGCACCGGATATGAAACAACACCGTACCCCGAACCAAATCGGGGTACCCCCTTGCTGCCGTGGGATCCACACGCACCAACCAAGACCAAAAAGGTCTTGGTGGTGGTCGGCTAAGAACAAACCGAACCCCCTTGGGTCGGTTGTACCTTGCGGCCCAAAACAAACACCCCTTAGATCGACCCTTTTGATTAATTAATGATCAAAACATGTTAGATCTAGGTTGAATTAATGTGTTTTTATAAAAAAAACATCACGTGTTCTTAATTAAATAAAAGATTAATTAAAAAGAAAAGGTTAAAAAGGTTTTACCGTATTCGTGGATCAAGAGGGTGAAGAACAAACACGAACAACCAATAAATCAACAAGATCCAAGATCAAAATCACCTTCTATGGTGGTTTGTAGGTGGCGGCACAAAGAAGGAGAAAAGGGAGGGTTTTAGGTTTTTTCTTAAAATCTTCTGTAACTTTGATTTGAGTAGTAAAAACTCTTTTTATCCCCCTCTTAGTAAAATTGGTAATGGGCTTGGCCCATAACCTTCTTTTGGCAGCGGGTAGGGACTCCCTCGGGGGGTTCCCATACCTCGTTTCGTGTCTTGTAATTTCGTACACATTTATGTTTAATTATGTTCGTGTTTTAAATGTTCTCGTTACGTAATTACCATACACTTATATATTTAATTACGCTCGTATTAAATATATATACGTAATTAATAATAACTCGTGTTTTAATTACGCTCGTGATTCCGTGATCGTATGTTCGTGATTAATTATTGCTAAATAATTATTACGTGATCGTTCATATAAAATACTTATCGTGTTCTAACACGTACGTAATACATAAACTCCTAATACGTAATCGTAATCATGCTATATTAGGAAAGTTTTTAACTAGTACGTACGATCCTAAGGTACTATGCATGGTAAAAGCATGCGGGTTTTACAGGTCCACTGGTACTCCTCAAGATAGAGTCGCGGGTTCTTAGATTCAGCTTGCTCGAGGTACTTAGGACCAGCAAAACTAGCTTTACCCTAGAAAATCGAACGAGGTGCTAATATTCGCACGGTTTGAATAGATTGATTTGTTTTATAAACATTTTTTTTATAAAAATCAATTTGAACTTCAAGTTCCATGACTTTGTCGATGTCTTTTTCATGTTTAATTTTGAATGATTTTTTATAAGTGTGAAAACACTTATCCTTTTACCACTTATTTCCAATAATAACAAGACCAAAACGTGCATTTTATGTCGTAAAAGTCGGAGTTATGCGTGGTTAGTGTTTTTATTGTGTTTCAGGATAAAAATATGTAGAAGGAAGAAAACATGGGCTATCACAGGATTTTATCGAAGAAAACAAGAAAAGACGAAGTCAAAAGATCAAGAGTGCAAAAAGAACGGAAGTCCAAGGCCTATTCTGAAGATTTATCGAAGAAAAAGTCTAAAGACGGAAGTTTAATGAAGTCGTAGAACTTAAGTCTAATAGTAGAAGAAAATTATAAGACAAGTTCAATCTATATCGACAAATCCCGAGACGACGTCGAGAAAGACAAAGAATTTAAATCGAGTCGAGAAGAAAGAAAGAAGGAAGCAACACATGCACCTTCCCCACCTCCTATAAATACCCTCCTAATGACACATTAGGAGGGTGTTAGCTAGTTGATTTCTTTTTTGTAGTTTTTCATTCTAGAGAGAGAAAGTGTTAAGTTTCTCACACTAAAACTTCATCTTTTCTTTCTTTCATTTTCAAGCTTTAATTCAATCTTGTATTTTTGAATCTTTTAATATACAAGTTCAAGTTAAGTTTTTCATATTCAATCTCTTTCTACCTTTTTTTATTTTTACTTGTTTGATCCGAAAATTATCTTTGATTTTGTTTAATCTTGATGTTTATGTGATTAAAAAGTTTATCTTTTTAATCCTATATAAGTCTTTATACAATTAAGCTTAAAGCTTGTTATGCTTTTTGGCTTATTTAGTATTTAGCTTATTTACCTTTTAGTTTTCTTAAAAAGTTTAGTCTTTTTAAAGTTTGATTCATAAAGTTTGCTTATTTCATATTTTAAACGTTTTCAAATTTGTGGTTATTGAGTTGGTTAAGTTTTTGTTAATTGGTCATTTTGGAAGTGCTTATTGGTTTATTAGCTTATTGTATTCATCCGAATATTGTGGCATTTCCATCACAATCACAGGTTTTACATATTGCGACGGTTATTCAGACGGATTCATTGTGATCACAATAACCTTTAGGGTTTTACTTTGCGATCAACAAACTTTCCCCTTATTTTGATCGTGATTGCGATCGCTAATAGCGATCGTATATTGCGACGGGTCTTAAGGCTACATTGAGACGAAACGCTGCCAAATTTTTGTTAGCCACATTCCGACAGAAGTTACATTTCGACAGTAAACCTTGTATTCCGATGCTATTATTCCGATAGCTTGGATTCCGATACTTGACATTCAGATTGAATTATTCCGATACTTACCTTGATATTCCGAGAGAACTGACATTCAGATAGAACTGCATTCCGATAGAATTAATTTACATTTATTGTAATACTTCAATCTTTTTTCCGATAGATTTCATTTATTACATTCCGATGGTTATTCAGACAAAATATTCCGATAGGTTAAGTTTTTAGTTTTTAATAGGTTTTAAGTGTTTTTCTAATTTTAGAGAGAAAAAGTGACAGTTTTTCTTGATTTGCTTTTAGCCTATTTTAATTACGTTTCGCACTTACACTTCAAGTAGAATAGATAATAAACTTCCCCTTTTAGTGACCATTACTGACTATTCCACCATTAACCGTGATCAATTCGATTAGATACCGAGAACGATATCGAGTACACAAATGCTAAGCAAAAAGTCATCTATTAAATGGCGCCGCTGCCGGCTCTTTTCGTAAAGATTAACAGTTTTTAGTGTGAAAATTTGGATTTTGGGATCCGTTCTTTTGGGAACGTTATTTTCAAGCACAAAATTTTTTTTAAAAATCCATGGGTTCGATCCCCGGCAGCGGCGCCATTTAATACAAGGTTTTTTTTTGCCAAGTATAAAATTTTATCGTCCGATCTCTTCGAATTGATTACTAGTTAAGAGTGCGACTCAGTCGTTCTTGGTGGAATATAAAGGGGAAAGGTTATCTATTTTAAATTAAGGTAAAATGAAAATGTAAATGAATGTAAAAACAAATGAAAATGTCGTTATGTAAAAGTGGAAGCTTGAAATTTTAAACTAAAAATTAATACTTAAAAGTAAATGACGAAAAATTAAAAACTTCTATCTGAGTAATCCTATCTGAATAATTCTATCTGAATAATTCTATCTGAATAATTCTATCTGAATAATTCTATCTGAATTATCCTATCTGAATAATTCTATCTGAATAATTCTATCTTAATAATTCTATCTGAATAAATCTATCTGAATAATTCTATCTGGATAATTCTATCTGAATAATCTATCTGAAAAATCCTATCTGAATAATTCTATCTGAATAATTCTATCTGAATAATTCTATCTGAATATGGCTAACAAAAATTGGGCAGCGTTTCGTTTAATATAATCTTAAGACCCGTCGTAATATACGATCGCGATGAGCGAACGCAATCATGATCGGAATAAGGGATCTGAATACTTGATCGCAAAGTAAAACCCTAAGGGTTATTGCGATCGCAATGAAACCGTCTGAATAAACCGTCGCAATAATAGAAACCCTATTGTGATGGAAATGAAACAATATTCGGATGGAATTCAATAAGCTAAAACTCGAATAAGCACTAATAAAAAGAACACTAAACAAAAACTTAACCAACTAAATAAGCACAAATTCGAAAACTTTTAAGACACGAATTACTAAATACGCAAACTTTAATAAACAAACTTTAAAAAGACAAAACTTTTAAGAAAACTTTAAAACTAATAAGATAAATACAAAATAAGCCAATAAGCATGTCAAGCTCAAAGTCAATTCGTATTAAAAATTATAGATGAATAAAAAGATAAACTTTTTAATCACATGAACGCAAAGATGACACAAAATCAAAGATTATCACGAATCAAAGATAAACAAAATAAGAAAGGAAGAATTAGATTAATATTAAAACAAGATTAAGCTTTTAAATGTAAAGTTTAGATTAAAACTAGAAAGGAAGATGAAAGATAAAAGATGAAGTGCTAGTGAGAGAAAGTTAAACACTTTCTCTCTCTAAAAATTAAAGCTACAAAAAATGAAAAATGGATACTAACTAATGACTAACTAACTAACACCCTCCTAACGTGTCATTAGGAGGGTATATATAGGAAGTGGGGAGCGCATGTGTTGCTTCCTTCTTTCTTTCTCTTTCTCGTCTCGAAAAATTAAAACTACAAAAGAAAAAAATGAACACTAATACAATGTAAGTCTTTAATCTCTTATTTGTTTTTCTTCCTTTAATTATGTTTAATAAAGGCCAAGGTGGGTTAATTATGATGGAAAATGTAAATCTTGCTTTGTAACCAATGCATTGCATGAGGGCATTGCAATGGTCAAGTGTAGGGGATTTGATAGGTGTGAAAACACCCATCCTTTTACCACTTAATTATAATAATAACCAAGCCAAAACGTGTATTTTATGTCGTAAAAGTTGGAATTATGCATGGTTTGCGTTTTTATTGTGTTTTAGGACCAAAAGATGAAAAAGGAAGAAAACACGGGCTTTCACGGGCTTTTATCGAAGAAAACGAGAAAAGACGAAGTCAAAAGATCAAGAGTGCAAAAAGAACGGAAGTCCAAGGCCTATTTTGAAGATTTATCGAAGAAAAAGTCTAAAGACGGATGTTTAATGAAGTCGAAGAACCAAGTCTAATTAAAGAAGAAAATTATAAGACGAGTTCAATTTATATCGACAAATCCCGAGACGACGTCGAGAAAGACAAAGAATTTAAATCGAGTAGAGACAAGAAGAAAGAAAGAAGAAATGCAACAACAACTAACCCTCCTCCTATAAATAGTCTTCCATTCCTTCATTTTGGAGAGTTAGAAAATTAGGAGTAGATTAGAGTAGGAGTAGGAGTAGGTGTTTTTACTTTCTCTCTCTAGTTTTTACTTTCTCTCTCTAATTTTTCTTTAAAGTTTTAAGCTTTTCACTTTAATCTTGTATTTGAATCTTTAATCTTCATGTTTAATTTCAAGTTTTTTCATAATCATCTCATTCTTCTCTTCTTGTTTTAAAAAATCGATTGTTTTGTTTGATTAATCTTAAAGTTTTCATCTTTATACTTATTTTGATTAAAGTTCGTATCTTTTTGGTTATTATCATTTTCGTGTGATTCATGGTATTAGCTTATTGTGCTTTTAGCTTAATTGGTGTCTAGCTTATTTTCATTTAAGCGTACTTAAAAGTTTTATCTTTATAAAGTTTAATCTTTTTCTTTTAGTTCAGTTTATAAATTTTTCTTATTTGGCATCTTGAATGTTTTTAAATTCGTAGCTTATTTTGTTATTCTTATTATTGTTTTGGTTTAATTTTTGGTTAAAGTGCTTATTTGATTTTTAGCTTATTGTACTCCATCCGAATATTGTGATCTTTCCATCACAATATCATTAGGGTTTTGACATTGTGACAGCTTATTGTGACAGCTCATTCCGACAGCTTTATTGCGATCGCAATAACCCTTATGGTTTCTACTTTGCGATCGAAGTGTTATAATATTCCCTTATTCCGATCGAGGATTGCGATTGCCCCTGGCATCGTGGATTGCGATCGGGATTTAAGGTATATTGCGACGAAATGCTACCCAAATTTTGACAGCCATATTGTGATAGGTTTTCATATTGTGATAGTTTTCATATTGTGATAGTTTTTCATATTGTGATAGTTTTCATATTGTGATGGTTTTCATATTGTGATGGTTTTCATATTGTGATAGTTTTCATATTGTGATAGTTTTCATATTGTGATAGTTTTTCATATTGTGATAGTTTTCATATTGTGATAGTTTTCATATTGTGATAGTTTTCATATTGTGATGGTTTTCATATTGTGATAGTTTTCATATTGTGATAGTTTTCATATTGTGATAGTTTTCATATTGTGATAGTTTTCATATTGTGATAGTTTTTCATATTGTGATAGTTTTCATATTGTGATAGTTTTCTTATTGTGATAGTTTTCATATTGTGATAGTTTTTATATTGTGATAGTTTTTCATATTGTGATAGTTTTCATATTGTGATAGTTTTCATATTGTGATAGTTTTCATATTGTGATAGTTTTCTTTAAGTTAATTTTATTTTTCATTCGAAAGTTAATTTCTTCATTTAGTTTTATTTTTATTAATTGATTTGCTTTAATTTACGTTTTATTATTTATATTGTTTCGTTATTATTAGTTAATTGTTTTTAGCTTATTTTTATTACTATTCGCATTTACCTTTTACTTAGAAATAGATAATCAAACCTTCTTTTATTCACCAAAAATGCCTGAGTCGCACATTCAACCTTAGTCAATTCGAATAGAATCGAGACGAACAAATTTTTATACTTGGCAAAACCTACTATCAAATAACATAATGAGAATTGCTCCACAGTACTCTTAAAGAAATTACCAACCAAACTTGGTGATCCAGGTCATTTCCTCATTCCTTGCAACTTCCCCGGGGTAGATAATTGTATGGCCCTAGCCGATCTAGGTGCTAGTATCAACTTAATGCCTTTAAGCGTTTGGAAACAATTGTCTCTACCAGAGCTAGTCCCCACACGAATGACACTGGAATTAGCTAACCGTACGGTTGCTTATCCGGTGGGGATAGCCGAAGATGTCTTTGTCGGTGTGGACAAATTCACCTTTTCGACGGATTTTGTTGTCGTTGACTACGCGATGGACCCCCGTGTTCCATTAATCGTTGGACGTCAATTCTTGAGGACCGGTCGCACTCTCATTGATGTAGCCACGGTCGAATTAATCATGAGAGTTGGTGACGATAAAATCTTCTTCAACATGGGTAAACATTCTAAGCAGCCTTCTGAAAACGAGAGCGTTAATTTCATTGACGTTCTTGATGAGGCTTGTGAAGAATATTTCAAAGACGCTTGTAAAAGTGGATCTTCTTCTCTACCCATTGTTGAGATCGTTTCCTCTATTGCTCCATCACTAACTCCTTTTGGAGAAAGTGATTTCCTTTTGAAAAAATTTGAAGCAACTTTGGGAGATGTGGACTTACAGTATGACGATTCTCCCTCCAATTGGGATAAAGGCATTCGTACCATTGAGAAACTTCTCAATGAGGACCATATTTCTCCACCATCTCCTAAGTAAATCTCTATCGATGAACCGAATTTGACTACGCCTTCCATCGAAAATCCTCCGGATTTAGAGCTTAAGGACCTACCGTCTAATCTCGAGTACGTTTTCCTTGAAGACAATAAGAAGCTACCCGTCATCATCGCAAAGGACTTGATAGAAGAAGAAAAATCCCGACTTATCAACGTGCTGAAGAATCATAAGAAGGCAATTGCTTGGAAAATGTCTGATATCTGCGGAATTGATCTAAACTTTTGAACTCATAAAATTCTCATGGAGGATAAATTTAAACCCGCAATCCAAAGCCAAAGAAGGGTTAATCCAAAAATTCATAACGTCATCAACAAAGAAGTTCTCAAACTTCTAGATGCCTGAATGATTTACCCTATTTCGGATTCGCCATGGGTTAGTCCCGTGCATTGTGTGCCTAAGAAAGGTGGAATAACCGTTGTTCCCAATAAAAACAACGAGTTGATTCCTACTCGACTTGTCACGGGTTGGCGAGTTTGCATAGACTATCGCAAGCTCAATGACTCCACTCGCAAGGATCATTTCCCTCTTCCTTTCACGGATCAAATGCTCGAGCGTTTAGCGGGTGATAACTACTATTGCTTCTTAGATGGTTTCTCCGGGTATTTTCACATTCCCATCGATCCTAAAGACCAAGAGAAAACCACATTCACTTGTCCTTATGGAACATTTGCTTACAAAAGAATGCCTTTCGGCTTATTCAATGCTCCTGGGACTTTCCAAAGGTGTATGATGGCTATCTTCCATGACATTGTTGAAGAAACTATGGAAGTCTTCATGGATGATTTCTCGGTCTATGGTGATTCTTTCTCATCTTGCCTTTCCAATTTAGAACGTATGCTTAAACGGTGTGAAGACACTCGTCTTGTTCTTAATTGGGAAAAATGCCATTTCATGGTAAAAGAAGGCATTGTGCTTGGACATAAAACCTCAAAATCCGGTCTTGAAGTGGACCGTGCTAAAATTGATGTCATAGCAAAATTACCTCCACCTTCAACCGTGAAGGGTGTGCGAAGTTTCCTTGATCATGCGGGCTTCTATCGTCGATTCATTCAAGATTTTTCTAAAATCGCTCGCCCGATGACCCACCTCTTGGAAAAAGATACTCCCTTTATCTTTTCTAAAGAGTGTATTGAATCCTTCAATTTTCTTAAGGACAAGCTAACTAAGGCACCGGTCTTGGTTACCCCAAATTGGGAGCTACCTTTTGTGTTGATGTGTGATGATAGAGACTTTGCTAATGGAGCGGTTTTGGGCAAAAGAGTGAATAAACACTTCCAACCAATCCGTTATGCTAGCAAGACAATGACAGGGGCTCAATTGCATTATACCACTACCGAAAAAGAGCTTTTGGCTGTAGTGTATGCCTTTGAGAAGTTCTGCCCCTATCTTGTTCTTTCCACCATAATCGTGTACACCGATCATTCCGCGTTGAAGTACTTGTTAACTAAACAAGATTCGAAGCCATGACTTCTTCGTTGGGTTTTGCTCCTTCAAGAATTTAAAATTGAAATTTGTGACAAAAAGGAAGCGGAAAACCTAGCCGTGGATCATCTAAGTAGACTTGAGGATCCTTTTCAACGGGATCATCCGAATCAAGAGATCAACGAATCTTTTCCCCTTGAGGCCTTAATGTCTATCAATTCCAATCTTGATGACACCCCGTGGTTTGTGGACATTGCAAACTACTTAGCGAGTGGTATTCTCATCGAAGGGTTAACATCCCAACAAAAAAAAATAAGTTCTTTAAAGATGTTAAGACTTACTTTTGGGATGACCCTTATCTCTTCAAACAATGTGCTGGTCTGATTATTCGTCGATGTGTTGATGGACCCGCAGCTTTAGACATTCTCGTAGCTTGCCATAAAGGACCCATTGGTGGTCACTTTAGTCCCAACTAATAATCATAATGACGTTTCTTTTACACAATTATAGCTTTTGGAATGGATTTTTTTTTCATATTTCATGTAAATTATAAAACTAGGGTTTTAACACTTCTTTAGCTTATAACTTTCATTTTATGTGATCATATGAACTAATTTTTTTAGATTAGCTTACTAACATCTTATTAACATTATAACAGGGCTTAGAAAATCATTATAACAAGATCAAAGCTTAGTTAACATAGTGATTACCTAGGTAGCTCCAAAATGACTTTTTATGACTTCCTATGAACACTACTTGCTACCAAAGCTTCAAGAGCTTCAATTGCTTCCTTATAAACCTGTTTTCTAGTCTTATAAGTGTATGTTTGGTACTAGTAAGAGCTGGAGCGGGTCATAGGGGCGAGTTGATGGAGCATGTTGTTGGAGCTTATATTTACATGTTAGTTTAACTAGCATGTCATTTAGTAGCTTATTCTTTATACTTCTACACGCGGTATCAATCAAATGAGACTTGTTTTTATTGATAACATATTCTTTTTAAAACAAGCTTATTATGTGATAAATTCTGATAAGTTTTCGCGCTAAACATACCCATAAATGTTGATATCCCATAAAATGAAATAGTAGTTGATGTTGATAAATGAATGAATTTTTTTAACTAACATGAGTGTTAATGTATGTTAACGTTGATGTTTTTGTTTAAATTTATTAATTTATATCATGTCATACACACTATGCATATTTAATATGTTTTTTCATATGCCTTTATCTAAACAATGATTATATTTTATATATGTTAGTATAGTAAAAGTATAAGTTTAAAAGATATAAAGGTTAAAGTTATTTGTTATCTTTTAATGTCATTAAACAATATTAAAATTTGCATGTTTTATTATACTTTATATACTTTTTTAAAATTCAACCATTAAACTTGTATTAGTTATTGCCTATTTTTTATTTTTTTATTTTCAAAAATTCGACCCCTATACTTTTATGCATTTTCTTTTTCTATCAAATTCTTCAATAAAATTTTAAATAATAATTTACTTTTGACAAAAAGCAATTCCTATTTTTTTTACTTTTTATGCTAATTGTATCACAAACGATTTTGCTTATGTTTCAAAATTGAACAATCCGATAAGTCCAGCCATTTGATTAGTTTTATAATAAAGGGTTTAAAAAAATATTACACTTTAATATACATACAATTAGGGGTGAAAACGAGCTGAGCCGAGTTCGAGCTCACAAGGGCTCGAGCTCGACTCGTTTAAGTTTTACAAAGCTCGAGTTCGAGCTCGGTTCGTTTCGAGCCTTATTATTTGGGCTCGGGCTCGGTTCGTAGTGTGGTAGGCAAGCTCGGCCTCGGCATGAGCTCGGCTCGTTTATACGATTTTGCAATGTAAACATAAAATTTGGCTTGAGCTCGGCTCGAAATATACCTAAATTAGGCTTATTAATAATCTTGTTATTAAGCTCGTTAAAAAGCTCGTATATAAAAGATTAGGCTCGTATAGGCTCGTGAGCCCAAACGAGCTTTGTACGTAAAGCTCGGGCTCGAGCTCGTTTAATAAACGAGCTGCAACTTAGGCTCGAGCTCGGGCTCGAACTCGTTTAAGCTTGGCTCGTTCGAGCTTTTTACCGATGCAATCCCGAGCTTTTCACGAGCAGCTCGACTCGTTTCCACCCCTACATACAATCATCCAACATATCAAACAAACAACATATGATCAGCCAACATAAATTATCGATAAAGATTGATAATCTTATATTTTATATTTGAATCAAATAGTAAATGATTAAAAATATTACACATGGTCCATAAAATATTACTAATGTTTCTTTAATACGAGAAAAACAAAACACATATTGTCCTGCTCGATAGTTTCATGAATGACATCCAACATATTAAACAAACAACATATTAGAAACCAACATAAGAGATTAAATCAAATATTAAAATGATTGAAAGTGTCACAGTAATGTTTCACACATCCTCAGTAAACCAAGTTTGTTTATTTTTTTTATAATGCACTTGGTTATGGGCTTCTGATGATAGTTGGATATTTTAATGTGCATGATTGATTGTTTTTTTAAGAACTCTAAGAATCTTTTTAGGTTGGATAAGGTATGTTGGTGTTTAATTTTTTTTGTAGATTAAACTAGAATAAAATACAGATATAGTCACTATGGTATGTCAATTTTGCGTATATCATACCTGGTCTTTTGAAAGTGCAAGGGCCCTACCTGTGAGAATAGTTTGAGTTCATTTTGGTAGTTGACCTAACGGAGGTTATGTGTTTACCGTTATCATGGTTTAACAAAAGGACAAAAATGTCTTTTCTTTTCTTTCTTAAGATTCACAGACATTTTGTATACCACAAGGCCCGATCCATAATAACACCATGCTCTAATATACCTTATTAACTTTTTTGTTACATAATTACAACAACCAATTTGTAGGACCCTAATTCAATACGTCATTAATGTTTTTCCCCTTTTCACATTAAATCTCTATAATGGATTAAATAAATGAATTCTCAAATCTACTGGCACATTTTACAAGGTTTTATGGGTGGAATAAATGTTAGTTTACACTTTACACTTTACATCATGGATTTATTCTTATACAGCAGTTGACCACACATCTCTTGACTGCAAATAAGTGTTAGTTTACCTTGCTATGTTAGCATTATCAAACAACTCTTGACCGCAAATGTGCATAAATTATATTGTTTTCTCATGCAATAGTTTTAAGCAGGGTTCTGATCTTATAATGAACAAGAATCAAAAAAATGATGTGCAAAAAAACCGAAGACACATCAGTAACAATATGATCAAACAACACAAAGAGAAATCATATCTTGAAAATGACTAAAGGAAAAGACAATTGTATCCTTTCGTTAAATCATGGTAACGGTCAAAACTATGTTCCGTTAGGTCAAGGTATTAAAATGAACTCAAACTATTCTCACAGGTATGGTGACTGCAGTTTCAAAACACCAGGTAGGATTTATGCAAAAATGATATACCATAGTGACCATGTATGCATTTTACTTATTAAACTATTTTTCTATTTTTTTTCATGAGTTGGTTACTTTATCTGGATTGATGGTATGTTTTATTAACAAACATGTAATTTTTTACGGGCGCTTTAGCTAATGGTTGCATGTTGGCTGAAACTGTTTTTTCGTTTTTTTATATTGACTATTATATTTATGCCTAATTTGTTTTCTCATAGATTTGTTTTCTCTTATATTGTTTTTGTGTTTCAACATAAATTTGAAAAGTGAGAGAAAAACTATTGAATTATATGCATATCGAACTTGAACTTGGAATAATGAATTTTGTTATGGTTTGAATAGTGCGCTTGAAATTGAAAGTATGTATACGGTTAGTCCATTTAGTAGTGTTCATTTGATGAAATATAATTGTATTCTAAGTGTTTGGCCTACTTCCAGTGATGTTGAGTCCGGTGGTGTTAACGTTAGTGGTGCAAGTAATGTAAGTGGTGACATCTCGGGTGATTTAGATGCAAGTAATGTAAGTGGTGACATCTCGGGTGATTTAGATGCATCTAGGTATGGAAGTATGGGTGGTCGGGATCCGGGTGAGTTTGGGTTTTGTAGTGTTCGTGATGCTCTTGCGGGGTTTTCAAGTATTCGGTGGTAGTCGTGATGTCGTTCCAGGTATGCCTTGGAATTTTGGTAATATAGAAACCCATGGTTTGGGTCTTGGAGTTATGGATACCATGTTTCCTTGGCCTTTTAATGATGGCAGGGGAGGTAGTTCTAGATTTTGAAAATTTTGTTGTTAGTCGCGTACATAGCAGCGATATTGGTTTTTGTGGTTGTAACACCCTCATTTTTACCTTGATGCAGTGGAACAATATTTTTTGGGTATTAGTTCATGGAATAAAAGTCATCATAATAGAAAAAAACTTGAAAGAGCGTTTTAGTAAACTTTGTTTATTCATTATCAATTATCATTCAAAATCAAAGATTTTTAATAAAACAACTATACTTTCTTTGTACATCACAGGTTCCCGAGAATTAGAATATAGGATTGAATGATAAGAATTCCAAGTCAATATATCTCCACGCCGTCATTGTGCTTATCAATTTTCAGTACCTGAAATATATGCTTAAAATCAACACAATGGTGGAGTGAATTCATAAGTTTATAAATCATTTTTTAATACAAGATCCTTTTTCTTGAGATACGTTGTTATTCGCCGATAAAAATTAATGTATTATTTCACTAAGCTTATGACAGATACCGCGACTAGATATATCAGAAACCGTCAATTTGCCCTTACGAGGAAGTCTGTCAAACCGTCCTGTTTTGCAACATAAAGTATGCATGTTTGACCACTAAGGTTCTAGAAAGTGCGACTTGCCTAGACAGAGGATGTTAATCCTCAAATAATACTATTTACGATATTAGCGCTCATTTTCTATGAAATGATTAGCGGTTCAATATTAAAAAGGGTCGTTAAAGGCAGAAGTAAACATAGTGTCAAAAACATATATGGGAAGCATACCAAAAACACTTGTATTCTAGTTTAGCATATATTCCCCTCACAGGTTTTCAAATCATTTTATGTAGGATACATTATTGAGGCTATGAACACACCTTATATCCAAAAATTATGAATCTTGTTAGGTTTATATTTCAATTACAAAGAACAACTTGGTCTCACACAAACCTGTATTAACACATTATGTATAGTATCAAGTGTTTGATTTTGAGTTCAATATTTTCAAGTATTAATTATGTATTCTTTAATTTATATATTCTTATGATTATAGCATCATTATTCGGGCCATTATACTCCGAAGCCATTCTATAAACGTTTGAGGAGTGAGGGCACTTTAAATCGTAAACCCAACCACTCAGTCAGAAGTTAATATCCAGATGGATCATCTTTGCACAAAGTTCCCTACTAACATGATACATTATATATTTTTAGATATTTATTCTAAAGTTAGTATGTTCTTTTATTATTATATCTTACATCCTTTAGTAACAAAATTGGCAAAAATAGTCCTTCTAGTTTATATAACTTTAGAAAATAAGTTTCACAATACAACTTTCATCCATATAGTTTTTTAAATGACCAAAATGATCCTTAAAGTTTCTAAGTTTGGAATATTTACCTTTTTGGTACATAATGTTATATGTTTAGCATATTTACACTTTTAACCCTTAAAGTATATAGTTTTAATATTTACATTTTCAACCTTCAAATATTAACATTAGGATTTCAAATTCTAGAATATTAATCCTTATACTTTTAACATTGATAATACGACATTTTGGGATGAAAATGTTTAGAGCTTCAAAAATGACAGTTTTAGTCCCTAGACTTGTTTAAAAAATCATAACATGCTGAAAAATGTAACAAATGATCTAGGAACCTAAAAACAAAGTTTATAAACACATTTATAATCATAATGACTTTACTTTTACACAATTATAGCTTTTGGAATGGATTTTTTTTCATATTTCATGTAACTTATAAAACTAGGGTTTTAGCACTTCTTTAGCTTATAACTTTCATTTTAAGTGATCATATGAACTAATTGTTTTTAGATTAGCTTACTAACATCTTAATAACATTATAACAGGTCTTAGAAAATCATTATAATAAGATCAAAGCTTAGTTAACATAGTGATTACCTAGGTAGCTCCAAAATAACTTTTTATGACTTTTTATGAACACTACTTGCTACCAAAGCTTCAAGAGCTTCAATTGCTTCCTTATAAACCTGTTTTCTAGTCTTATAAGTGTATGTTTGGTACTAGTAAGAGATGGAGCGGATCATAGGGGCTAGTTGATGGAGCATGTTGTTGGAGCTTATATTTACATGTTAGTTTAACTAGCATGTCATTTAGTAGCTTATTCTTTATACTTCTACACGCGGTGTCAATCAAATGAGACTTATTTTTAATGATAACATATTCTTTTTAAAACAAGCTTATTATGTGATAAATTCTGATAAGTTTTCGCGCTAAACATACCCATAAATGTTAATATCCCATAAAATGAAATAGTAGTTGATGTTGATAAATGAATGAATTTTTTTAACTAACATGAGTGTTAATGTATGTTAACGTTAATGTTTTGTTTAAATTTATTAATTACTATCATGTCTTACACACTATGCATATTTAGTATGTTTTTTTATATACCTTTATCTAAACAATGATTATATTTAGTTTAAAAGATATAAAGGTTAAAAGGTTATTTGTTATCTTTTAATATCATTAAACAATATTGAAATTTGCATGTTTTATTTTACTTTATATGCTTTTTTAAAATTCAACCATCAAACTTGTATTACTTATTGCCTATTTTTTATTTTGAGATTTTCAAAAATTCGACCCCTATACTTTTATGTATTTTCTTTTTCTATCAAATTCTTCCATAAAATTTTAAATAATAATTTACTTTTGACAAAAAGCAATTCTTTTTTTTTTACTTTTTATGCTAATTGTATCACAAACGATTTTGCATATGTTTCAAAATTGAACAATCCGATAAGTCCAGCCATTTGATTAGTTTTATAATAAAGGGTTTAAAGAAATATTACACTTTAATATACATACAATGATACAATCATCCAACATATCAAACAAACAACATATGATTAGCCAACATAAATTATCGATAAAGATTGATAATCTTATATTTTATATTTGAATCAAATAGTAATTGATTAAAAATATTACACATGGTCCATAAAATATTACAGTAATACATCAATTTCTTTAATACGAGAAAAACAAAACACATATTGGCCTGCTCGATAGTTTCATGAATGACATCCAACATATCAAACAAACAACATGTTAGAAACCAAAATAAGAGATTAAATCAAATATTAAATGATTGAAAGTGCCACAGTAACGTTTCACACATCCTCAGTAAGCCAAGTTTTTTGTCATCTTAGGTATGTGATACAAGGTTTCTTTCTCTATTATTTTTTGAGATAATTAAAACCCACTATATTTTTGTAATTAAAGCACATTATGATGCTAATTAAAACCCAATATTGTGTAAGACTGATTAGGCATTTTGATTGCATGTTTAGGTGATTTCTTATCATGTTGTTTGTCTGATTTGATATCCTATATAAATCTTTTTTGGGCTATTTGGATCTCGTTTGGTGTTTCGTATACCTTCACTGAATACAAGGGTTTGTTTATTTTTTTTATAATGTACTTGGTTATGGGCTTCTGATGATAGTTGGATATTTTAATGTGCATGATTGATTGTTTTTTAAGAACTCTAAGAATCTTTTTTGGTTGAATAAGGTATGTTGGTGTTTAATTTTTTTTGTTGATTAAACTATTTCGCTAATTTTTTTACATGAGTTGGTTACTTTATCTGGGTTGAAGGTATGTTTTATTAACAAACATGTAATTTTTTTACGGGCGCTTTAGCTCATGGTTGCATGTTGGCTGAAACTGTTTTTTTGTTTTTTTACCTTGACTATTTTATTTATGCCTAATTGTTGTTTTCTCATAGATTCGTTTTCTCTTATATTGTTTTTGTGTTTCAACATAAATTTGAAAAGTGAGAGAAAAACTATTTATTTATATGCATATCGAACTTGAACTTGGAATAATGAATTTTGTTATGGTTTGAATAGTGCGCTTAACTTGAAAGTATGTATACGGTTAGTCCATTTAGTAGTGTTCATTTGGTGAAATATAATTGTATTCTAAGTGTTTGGCCTACTTCCAGTGATGTTGAGTCCGGTGGTGTTAATGTTAGTGGTGCAAGTAATGTAAGTGGTGACATCTCGGGTGATTTAGATGCAAGTAATGTAAGTGGTGACATCTCGGGTGATTTAGATGCATCTTGGTATTGAAGTATGGGTGGTCGGGATTCGGGTGAGTTTGGGTTTTGTAGTGTTCGTGATGCTCTTGTGGGGTTTTCAAGTATTCGGTGGTAGTCACGATGTCGATCCGGGTATGCCTTGAAATTTTGGTAATATAGAAACCCATGGTTCGAGTCTTGGAATTGTGGATGCCATGTTTCCTTGGCCTTTTAATGATGGTAGGGGAGGTAGTGCTAGATTTTGAAAATTTTGTTGTTAGTCGCGTACATAGCAGCGATATTGGTTTTTGTGGTTGTAACACCCTCATTTTTACCTTGATGCAGTGGAACAATATTTTTTGGGTATTACTTCATGGAATAAAAGTCATCATAATAGAAAACAACTTGAAAGAGCGTTTTAGTAAACTTTGTTTATTCATTATCAATTATCATTCAAAATCAAAGATTTTTAATAAAACAACTATACTTTCTTTGTAAATCATAGGTTCCCGAGATTTAGAATATAGGTTTGAATGATAAGAATTCCAAGTCAATATATCTCCATGCCGTCATTGTGCTGATCCATGCTATCAATTTTCAGTACCTGAAATATATGCTTAAAATCAACAAAATGATTGAGTGAATTCATAAGTTTATAAATCATTTTTTAATACAAGATCCTTTTTCTTGAGCTACGTTGTTATTCGCCCATAAAAATTAATGTATTATTTCACTAAGCTTATGACAGATACCGGCACTAGATATATCAGAAACCGTCAATTTGCCCTTACGAGGAAGTCTGCCAAACCGTCTGTTTTGCAACATAAAGTAAGCATGTTTGACCATTAAGGTTCTAGCAAGTGCGACTTGCCTAGACAGAGGATTGTAATCCTCAAATAATATTATTTACATTTTAGCACACATTTTCTATGAAACGATTAGCGGTTTAATATTAAAAAGGGTCGTTAAAGGCAGAAGTAAACATAGTGTCAATAAACAGATCTGGGAAGCATACCAAAAACACTTGTATTCTAGTTTAGCATATATTCCCCTCACGGGTTTTCAAATCATTTAATGTAGTATACATTAGTGAGGCTATGAACACACCTTATATCCAAAAATTATGAATCTTGTTAGGTTTATATTTCAATTACAAAGAACAACTTGGTCTCACACAAACCTATATTAACACATTATATATAGTATCAAGTGTTTGATTTTGAGTTTAATATTTTTAAGTATTATATATGTATTCTTTAATTTATATATTCTTATGATTATAGCATCATTATTCGGGCTATTATACTAAGAAGCCATTCTATAAACGTTTGAGGAGCGAGGACACTTTAAATCGTAAACCCAACCACTCAGTCAGATGTTAATATCGGGATAGATCATCTTTGCACAAAGTTCCCTACTAACATGATACATTATATATTTTTAGATATTTATTCTAAAGTTAGTATGTTCTTTTATTATTATATCTTACATCCTTTAGTAACAAAATTGGCAAAAATAGTCCTTCTAGTTTATATAACTTTAGAAAATAAGTTTCGTTATATAACTTTCATCCATATAGTTTTATAAATGACCAAAATGATCCTTAAAGTTTCTAAGTTTGGAATATTTACCTTTTTGGTACATAATGTTATATGTTTAGCATATTTACACTTTTAACCTTTAAAGTATATAGTTTTAATATTTACATTTTCAACCTTCAAATATTAATATTAGGGTTTCAAACTCTACAATATTAATCCTTATACTTTTAACTTCGATAATACGACATTTTGGGCTGAAAATGTTTAGAGTTTCAAAAATGACAATTTTAATCCCTACACTTGTTTAAAATTTCATAACATGCTAAAAAATGTAACAAATCTAGGAACTTAAAAACAAAAAAAGTTTAAAAACACATTTATAATCATAATGACGTTACTTTTACAGAATTATAGCTTTTGGAATGATTTTTTTTCATATTTCATGTAAATTATAAAACTAGGGTTTTAACACTTCTTTAGCTTATAACTTTCATTTTAAGTGATCATATGAACTAATTGTTTTTAGATTAGCTTACTAACATCTTATTAACATTATAACAGGTCTTAGAAAATCATTATAACAAGGTCAAAGTTTAGTTAACATAGTGATTACCTAGGTAGCTCCAAAATGACTTTTTATGACTTCTTATGAAAACTACTTGCTACCAAAGCTACAAGAGCTTCAATTGCTTCCTTATAGACCTGTTTTCTGGTCTTGTAAGTGTATGTTTCGTACTAGTAAGAGCTGGAGCGGATCGTAGGGGTGAGTTGATGGAGCATGTTGTTGGAGCTTATATTTACATGTTAGTTTAACTAGCATGTCATTTAGTAGCTTATTCTTTATACTTCTACACGCGGTGTCAATCAAATGAGACTTACTTTTAATGATAACATATTCTTTTTAAAACAAGCTTATTATGTGATAAATTATGCTAAGTTTTCGCGCTAAACATACCCATAAATGTTCATATCCCATAAAATGAAATAGTAGTTGATGTTGATAAATGAATGAATTTTTTTAACTAACGTGAGTGTTAATGTATGTTAACGTTGATGTTTTTGTTTAAATTTATTAATTACTATCATGTCATACACACTATGCATATTTAATATGTTTTTTCATATACCTTTATCTAAACAATGATTATATTTTATATATGATAGTATTTTAAAAGTATAAGTTTAAAAGATATAAAGGTTAAAAAGGTTATTTGTTATCTTTTAATGTCATTAAACAATATTAAAATTTGCATGTTTTATTTTACTTTATATACTTTTTTAAATTCAACCATCAAACTTGTATTACTTATTGCCTATTTTTTATTTTTAGAGTTTCAAAAATTCGACCCCTATACTTTTATGTATTTTCTTTTTCTATCAAATTCTTCCATAAAATTTTAAATACTAATTTACCTTTGACAAAAAGCAATTCCTTTTTTTTTACTTTTTATGCTAATTGTATCACAAACGATTTTGCTTATGTTTCAAAATTGAATAATCCCAAAATTGAATAATCCCATAAGTCCAGCCATTTAGTTATTTTTATAATAAAGGGTTTAAAGAAATATTACACTTTCATATACATACATGATACAATCATCCAACGTATCAAACAAACAACATATGATCAACCAACATAAATTATCGATAAAGATTGATAATCTTATATTTTATATTTGAATCAAATAGTAAATGATTAAAAATCTTACACATGGTCCATAAAATATTACACATGGTCCATAAAATATTACAGTAACACATCAATTTCTTTAATACGTGAAAAACAAAACATATATTAGAAACCAACATAGGAGATTGAATCAAATATTAAATGACTGAAAGTGCCACAGTAACGTTTCACACATCCTCAGTAAGCCACGTTTTTTGTCATCTTAGGTATGTGATACAGGGTTTCTTTTTCTATCATTTTTGGAGATATTTAAAACCCACTATATTTTGGTAATTAAAACACATTATGATGCTAATTAAAACCCAATATTGTGTAAGACTGATTAGGCGTTTTGATTGCATGTTTAGGTGATTTCTTATCATGTCGTTTGTCTGATTTGATTTCATATATAAATCGTTTTTGGGCTATTTGTATCTCGGTTTGATGTTTCACGTATATTAATTTTTGGGAGCATTTGGATCTCGTTTGGTGTTTCGTATACCTTCACTGAATACAAGGGTTTGTTTATTTTTTTATAATGTACTTGGTTATGGGCTTCTGATGATAGTTGGATATTTTAATGTGGATGATTGATTGTTTTTTTAAGAACTCTAAGAATCTTTTTTGGTTGAATAAGGTATTAATACAAGAATTTTTCAATTCTTTTTAATCTATTTATCGTTCCTTGATTCGACGCGAATTGATTTCCAAGTTATACGTAGAGATTAATTGTTCTTGGTTAAAAGTAATTGTTTGGTATTTAAATCAAAAAACTATTTAATCTATTAAAAAAAGAAAATACATGTATACTATGAAAATCTTTATTAAAACTAATTAAACTAATTTAAAACTATTTAAAATTATAGACTAATGAAATTAACTAAAACTTAACTATTTAAAATTATAAACTAATTTAGACTATTTAAAATAAAACTTTTACTTAACAAATTCTAATTAAATCTATGTTTACTTAAAACAAAATTAATTAAATCTAATTTATTTAAAAACTAATTTTAAAAACAACTTAACTTTCTAACATTAATAAAACGTATTTTATTTTGTTTATATATATATATATTTTTTAAACTTTATAAAAGTAAAAAACTAATATTAAAATTTACTTAAAAATTAAAATTAGTATTTAAATTTCTCACAAAAAACTGACATCTGATTATTAAACTATATTAAAGACCTAAGTAGTGAATATACCAAAAAGGAAGCCTAGAGGAGGTGGTAAACACGTTGGGTTGCACCCGTGAGGTCACGTGTTCGAGTCCAGTGATGGACTTTTTGGATGATTATTTTTCTTGGACAAAGTAAAAGTAAAACACAGTCAAAGGAGTGACTTTTTTGAAAGATTGTTGTAACTGAATAAGGCCAGAATAGAATACACAAACTAATAGAGTCTGTGAGTCCTTGTTATCAACAAACAAACATAATACACTAAAATTATCCCAGCAAATCTAAACTGATAAAATCAAGGCAGTCAAACTAATAGCAATATTAGACTAAATCACAACAAGATGAATCCAAATATAGCAAATCAAGAGCAGGTTAATCCTAAGGAAGCAAATTCTATATTTCAATCCTGATAAAATCAACAAATATAACAAAAAAGCAATCAATAGACTCTTAACACCAACATCTCTAAACAATCAGTTAAGTAAACTGAAATAGCACCAAGTTGAAAACCAATTATCAACAAAACTTGGATAAAAAACAAATCAGTAAGCTAATAAGTGTGAAAACACTTATCCTTTTACCACTTATTTCCAATAATAACAAGACCAAAACGTGTGATTTATGTCGTAAAAGTCGGAATTATGCGTGGTTTGTGTTTTTATTGTGTTTTAGGACCAAAATATGAAAAAGGAAGAAAACACGGGCTTTCACGGGCTTTTACTGAAGAAAACGGGAAAAGACGAAGTCAAAAGATCAAGAGTGCAAAAAGAACGGAAGTCCAAGACCTATTCTGAAGATTTATCGAAGAAAAAGTCAAAAGACGGAAGTTTAACGAAGACGAAGAACTTAAGTCTAATAGGAGAAGAAAATTAAAAAGACAAGTTCAAATCCCGAGACAACAAAGACGAAGAATTAAAGTCGAGTCGAGAAAACGTGAAGAAAGCAAGAAAGAAGATGCAACACATGCACCCCTTCCACCTTCCCTATAAATACCCTCCTAATAGTCATTAGGAGGGGGGTTAGTTTTTTAGTTAATTTTTCACTTTTTAGTTTTTAGAGAGAGAAAGTCTTAAACTTTCTCTCACTAGTTCATCTCTTTCTTTCAAGATTAAACACTTTTATATTGCTTATTTTTATTAATCAAAGTTCTATTTTAAGCTTTTATTTCTTAATCTCATTCTACTTTTCTTTGATTTAAGATTGATTTTGGTGTGATTATCATGTGATCCGTGTTGTTCTAATTGATTTCATGCTAAAAGTTAATCTTTTGATCATTTTATAAGATTTCATTTGATTAAGCTTTAAGACTTTTGTGCTTATTGGCTTATTTTTATGATTATCTTATTTTTTTTATTAAAAAGTTTATTAAAAAGTTGATGTCTTTATTGTTTGATCTAAAAAGTTGTTTGATTTTGAGTTAGATAAGTTGATGAAAGTGCTTATTTGATTCGGTTACATATTTGGATTGATAAGTTTTGGTATTAGCTTATTACTTAGCTTATTACCTTGCTTTTCCCCATTTCCATAGATTTCGGAAAGGGTTTTAAATCTTTTTTTTCTGATCGGGTTTCCGACCGGTGTACCACCATCTAACCAATTTCCTTGATTTTAGGAGAGTTTGTTATTCTCCTTTCCGATTGGTTTATATTCCGACGGCTTTGCACCTTAACATTCCGATTTCCCCAATCGGATTAGGGTTTGTCATTTCCGATTGGTCCATTATTTGGACAGTATTCCGATTGACTACTTGTGCCTTATTCCGATTGATGCTTTGCATGTATTCCGATTGTAACCTTAACTCCCTTTTCCGATTGGCATTCACTCCCGTTTTCCGATTGGAGTGCTCTTTAAATATTCCGACAGTATAACTTGCAATATTCCGATTGGGCTTTTAGTCTTGTATTCCGATTTGGCAAAGTCTTCACATTCCGATTGAAGTATCTTTTGAATATTCCGATTGCCCAATTGTCCCTATATTCCGATTGTTAGCTTTTAACCATATTCCGACCATCCGATCGGAATACATTCCGATCGGGTTCCCTTTTTGGGTTGTTTTGGTTTCTTCCGATATAACTTTCATATAGTACCTTTTATCTTTCTGAAAATTTTCCAAGTGCTAGTTTTATTTAAAGAGTTAGTACTTTTCCTTTATCACCTTTAAATTTCCATGCATTCATTTTACTTGTCATTTCAATATTAATCTTTTAACTTCCCTTTTACTCAACGACACTTTAATTACTTGCAATTAGTTTAAAACAAATCAACCAAACCTTTGATCCACCAAAAGACGATTGAGTCGCACTTAAGACCGGTTTTCAATTCGAAAAGATTCGGAACTATAACGAACTTTGATACTAGGCATAAAAACCCAAGTATTAAAATGGCGCCGCTGCCGGCTCTTTTCGTTAAGATAAACGGTTTCTAGTGAGAGACGCATTGAATTTTGGGATCCGTTCTTTGAACGTTATTTTCATTGCTCTAAAATTTCCAAAAATCCATAAAAAATTATAAAAACTCTTCAAAAATACAAAAACATTAAAAACCTATAAAAACCAAAAAGATTATATAGATATTCCTTGTGTATATTTTTCTTCTGCAGGTGCATGCGTACTAGATCTACAAACTATTCTGAGCCCGAGAATCGTGAAGATTTAGATATGGCTGGTGTTAACAACAACAATAATCACCCACCTCAAAATAATTTGAATAACAACCACAACAATAACAACAACAACAATGTCCTTCTACCTGATTTACGAACCATGGAGGAATTGTGCCAACCCACCATGAACGGACGCGGAGGCCCGATTGCGCCAATGCACGTCACAGCTCAGGAGTTTTCGTTGAAGCATCATATGATACAACAAGTGCAAACGAACCCGTTTCGTGGAATTCCGGATGATGATGCCAACAAACACCTAGACAAATTCATTACCATTACCCAAAGCATGAAATGCCCCGGTGTTTCTATGGATGACCTTCGCCTTCAACTTTTTCCACACTCGCTTTCTCACCATGCCGAAAAATGGTTTGACCGTCTTCCTAAGAATTCTATTCATACGTGGAACGACATCACTCAACGCTTTTTATCGCGCTACTTTCCCCCATCCATGGTCACTAGCCTTCGTAATCAAATCAGTGGATTTATGCAAGAGAATGATGAATCGCTTTTCGATGCTTGGGAACGGTACAATGATTTGATCGATCGCTGTCCTAATCACAATATGCTCCCCGTCACTCTCATTGACACCTTTTACAATGGTCTCACTTTTCGTGATCGTGACACGATCAATGCCGCCGCCGGTGGTACTTTTATGAAAAGGAGACCGGAGGAGTGTCGAGAGTTGATTGAAAACATGACTACTCACCACAAGAATTGGGATTCTTCCGCATCCTCAAGATCTAATCAGAGAGTCAATGTTTCATCTACTTCTTCCACCACCAACCCGTCTATTTTGGAACGTTCTATTCTCGATATTAACAAAAGTCTCCAAATTTTGACTTCTAACCAAACTCACCAAGCTAAAGCCGTTGTTATCTCTTGTGACACATGTGGTGGTCCTCATTCCTACAATGAGTGTCCTTCTACTCACGGCAATTATTCTGAAGACGTTAACGCAGCATATGGTACTTATCCTACGGGAGGCTATCAAGCTCGCCCTCAAGGAGACCGTGGCTTGCTAAGTTATCGTTCCAACAATTATCTTGCTCCCCCCGGTTTCCCTCCTGCAAACCAAAACCAACAACAAAGCTACAACCGCAACAATCAATCCCAACCTCGTGCAAACAATCAGTATCAATCCCAAAGAAACCCATACCCAACTCATGGGAATTCTCAAGCTTACCAAGCTCCACCTCTCAATCAACCGATGGCCGTAAGTCAAGACGTCGAGACGTTTATGAAGACTAATCGTGAGATGGTGACGAATCTTCAGAGTCAATTTGTCAACTTGAAGAATGACATGGTGAAACAAGGGAGCGATATTCGAGCCGAGCTAAGGAATGACATGGCCAAACACAGCAATGATATTAATGCCAACATGCAAAACTCTTTTAACAATCAAGCTCTTCACCTTCGTGATATGATTGGTTCGCTCATCCAAAGTAATCAACCCTCTTCTTCGGGTACTCTTCCGAGTAATACCGTTGCGAATCCAAGAGGGGAGATGAAAGCAATCACCACTCGTAGTGGAAAAGGTTATATGGAACCCGAGCTTCCTACACCTCCACCGGTGATTGTGAACAAGGAAAAAGAGCAACTTTCTTCACCTCCTTTACCATCTATCCCCATTTCCCCACCACCCGTGGTTGTGAGTGATCCTATTCCTTTAAAGCCTTCTTCTTCATCCAATATACCCTATCCTTCCAGGTTGAGGAAAGAGAAGCAAAAGAGCAAGGATGATATTCAGGTTTCGAACTTCCTTAAAATGTTCAAACAATTGAATTTTAACATCTCCTTTGCCGAGGCTCTCGCTCACATGCCCAAATACGCTAAGATGTTTAAAGATCTTTTAAGTGATAAAGAAAAGCTTCTTGACATTGCTCAGACCCAACTTAATGAGAACTGCTCCGCAGTGCTCTTAAGGAAATTGCCCACCAAACTTGGTGATCCGGGTCGCTTCTTGATTCCTTGCAACTTCCCGGGAGTAGAGAATTGCATGGCCCTAGCCGATCTAGGTGCCAGTATAAACTTAATGCCTTTAAGTGTTTGGAAGCAATTATCTCTCCCCGAGCTAGTCCCCACCAAAATGACTTTGGAATTAGCTAACCATACGGTTGCGTATCCAGTGGGGATAGCCGAAGATGTCTTTGTTGGCGTTGATAAATTCACCTTTCCGGCGGATTTTGTTGTCGTCGACTACGAGATGGATCCCCGTGTTCCATTAATCGTTGGACGTCCATTTCTGAGGACCGGTCGCACTCTGATTGATGTAGCCGCAGGCGAAATAATCATGAGAGTTGGTGACGATCAAATTGTCTTCAACATGGGTAAGATTTCTAAGCAGCCTTATTCATATGAGAGTGTTAATGCTATTGATGTTCTCGATGAGGCTTGTGAAGAACATTTTCATGATGCTTGCAAAAGTACTCTTTCTTCTCTACCCAATGTTGAGACCGTTGCCTCAATTGCCCCAGCATTGACTCCTTTTGGAGAAAGTGATTTGGATGACTTCGAAGCTAGTTTGGGTCCTCTCGATATTAAGTATGATAATTTGTCCACCAATTGGGATGAAGACATTAGTACTATTGAGAGACTTCTCAATGAGGACCCGTTCTCTCCTCCTGCTCCTAAAGAGGTGACTAATGATGATCCATCGTTCGTTTCACCATCTACTGAGGATCCTCCTACTCTCGAGCTTAAGGACCTACCGCCTCATCTTGAGTACGTTTTCCTAGAAGACGACGAGAAGTTACCGGTCATCATCGCAAAGGACCTGAAAGAAGACGAAAAAGAACGCCTTGTCGCTGTGTTGAAGAAGCATAAACGTGCTATCGCTTGGAAAATCTCGGATATCCGTGGAATTGATCCTCACTTCTGCACACATAAAATTCTCATGGAGGACGACTTTAAGCCCACAATTCAAAGTCAACGAAGGGTGAATCCTAAAATCCATGAAGTCATCAAAAAAGAGGTTATCAAACTTCTTGATGCGGGTATGATTTACCCTATTTCGGATTCACCGTGGGTTAGTCCAGTCCATTGTGTGCCTAAGAAAGGCGGAATCACCGTTGTGCCCAATGCAAACAACGAGTTAATTCCTACCCGTCTCGTTACTGGGTGGAGAGTTTGTATAGACTACCGCAAACTCAATGATGCCACGAGAAAGGATCATTTCCCTCTACCTTTTATGGACCAAATGCTTGAACGTCTAGCTGGTAATGAATATTACTGCTTTCTGGATGGTTTCTCGGGTTATTTTCAAATACCCATCGATCCCCAAGATCAAGAGAAAACAACATTCACTTGTCCCTACGGCACATTTGCTTATAAACGAATGCCTTTTGGCTTATGCAATGCCCCCGGGACATTCCAAAGGTGCATGTTGGCTATCTTCCATGACATGGTTGAGCAAACCATGGAAGTATTCATGGATGATTTCTCGGTCTTCGGGGATTCCTTCTCTGCTTGCCTTGCCAATTTGGAACGTATGCTTAAGCGGTGCGAAGACACTCGCCTTGTTCTGAATTGGGAAAAATGCCATTTTATGGTAACAGAAGGCATTGTGCTAGGACACAAAATCTCTGAAGCCGGTCTTGAGGTCGACCGTGCTAAAGTTGATGTCATAGCCAAATTACCTCCACCTTCAACCGTGAAGGGTGTGAGAAGCTTTCTGGGTCATGCGGGCTTCTATCGTAGATTCATTCAGGATTTCTCTAAAATCGCTCGCCCGATGACCCACCTCTTAGAAAAAGATACTCCTTTTATCTTTTCTAAAGAGTGTCTCGAAGCCTTCAATCTTCTCAAGGATAAGCTCACTAAGGCACCGGTCTTGGTCACCCCTAACTGGGAGCTGCCTTTTGAATTGATGTGCGATGCTAGCGACTTTGCTATTGGTGCGGTTTTGGGCCAAAGAGTGAATAAACATTTCCAACCAATCCACTACGCTAGCAAAACAATGACGGGGGCTCAATTGCATTATACGACAACCGAAAAAGAGCTTTTAGCTGTTGTCTATGCTTTTGAGAAATTTCGCCCCTATCTTGTTTTATCCACCACCATCGTATACACGGACCATTCCGCGTTGAAGTACTTGATGACAAAGAACGATTATAAGCCAAGACTTCTTCGCTGGGTTTTGCTCCTTCAAGAATTCAACATTGAAATTCGTGACAAGAAGGGAGCCGAAAACCTGGCCGCGGATCATCTGAGTCGACTTGAGGATCCATATCAGGGGGATCATCCGAACAAAGAGATCAATGACTCTTTCCCCCTGGAGACTCTAATGTCTATAAATCTCAATCTTGATGGCACCCCGTGGTTTGCAGACATTGCAAACTACTTAGCGGGTGGTATTCTCATCCAAGGGTTAACATCCCAACAAAAGAAGAAGTTCTTGAATGATGTTAAGACTTACTTTTGGGATGACCCTTATCTATTCAAACAGTGTGCTGATCTGATTATTCGTCGATGTGTTGACGGACCGGCAGCTTTTGACATCCTCCAAGCTTGCCACAAAGGACCCACCGGTGGTCACTTTGGTCCCAACTACACCGCTAAGAAAGTGTTTGATTCTGGATTCTACTGGCCCACCATTTATCGTGACGCTCACGAAATGGTTAAGCATTGTGATGCTTGCCAACGCCAAGACAAGATCACACATAAGGATGAGATGCCTCAAAATTTCATACAGGAATGTGAAATCTTTGATGTATGGGGCATCGACTTTATGGGGCCATTTCCATCATCCAAAGGGAACAAGTACATCCTCGTTGCCGTCGATTACGTCTCTAAATGGGTTGAAGCTAAGGCTCTTCCTACGAATGATGCGAGGGTGGTTGTGAACTTTTTGAAGCAGCTTTTCGCTCGATTTGGCGTTCCTCGTGCTATCATCAGTGACCGCGGGACTCATTTTTGCAACGATCAATTTGCAAGAGTCATGGCAAAGTATGGTGTCAATCACCGTCTTTCCACCGCCTATCATCCCCAAACCAATGGGCAAGCCGAAATTTCCAATCGTGGCTTGAAGAGAATTTTGGAGCGTACTGTAGGAGAGCATCGTGCCGCGTCGGCTGATAAGTTAGATGATGCTCTGTGGGCTTTCCGTACTGCTTACAAGACCCCGATCGGTTGTACACCCTATCGTCTTGTGTACGGGAAAGCCTGCCACCTACCCATCGAGCTGGAACACAAGGCGCACTGGGCCTTGAAGTGGGCTAACTTCGACATCATCAAAGCCGGTGATCATCGCAAGGTTCAACTCAACGAGCTAAATGAACTAAGGAATGAAGCTTATGAGAACTCGTTGATCTACAAGGAGAAGACGAAGAGGATCCACGATGCTACAATCAAGAACCGAGAGTTCAATGTTGGTGATCAAGTCTTACTTTTCAACTCTCGGTTGAAGATCTTCTCTGGCAAGTTGAAGAGCCGCTGGACTGGTCCATTCACCATCGCCAAAGTCTTTCCGTATGGGACCATTGAGCTTTCTCAGCCGAATGGGCCCAATTTCAAGGTGAATGGCCAGCGTTTGAAGCTGTACTTTGGTGAGGACATCTCTCAGGAGATGATTCCATCCCTCACCACGTTCCCCATGAACTAAAATTGGGTCGAGTCAGGCTCATGACTCGGTGAACAAAAACAAGCGCTTCTCGGGAGGCAACCCGTGTTCTATCATCTACTGCTTTCATAATAAGTGTAGGGGGAGCCCCGCATATGTTTGTTGTCTTGTTTCTTGTGATGTGCAGGGATTAAAAGCTTCAGAGAGCATCTTGATGACTTTCGACGAACCGTGATACCGTGTTTCCTATCTTCCCGGTTCTATCCTAAACTCTTGTGATTCAATATTTCATATTTTATATGTTCACATTGAATTCACTTTAGTTGTCCTTTCCTTAACAAGATTTAAACAAAGTGCACAATGTCCTAAGTGTAGGGGAGTTTACTTCCACATGCTTAAACATTAAGGACAATGTTTATCTCAAGTGTAGGGGGGACTTCTCTCGAAGTAAGTGGTCTTATCCATGAAATTGCCCTCATTTTAACCGGAAAATTTGATTTTTCGACATTTTTCAAAATTTTTAATCTATTTTGGCCTAGTTGTATAGTTGCATTTTCCTTTATTATGTTCCCTTGCTAGAATAGTTTTTCAATAAAGTGGTTTTAGATTTTTCTTAGTCGTGAACATTTTGACTCAACCCGAGTTTACTTGCCTAAGTTTACTCTAGCTAGTATCCTTAACGTGTTTAAGTCAAGTTTTGCTAGGCTTTTATTTAGGGAGCTATAAAACGCGAAAGTCTTAACTCTCACGGGTTAAGAACAAGAACTTTTCGCAAGTTCCTATAATTGATCCTAGAGAGTCGTTTATCAAGGGAACTTTAAAATGCGATTTCTAAACTTGAAAAAGTCTAAGAATTTGCAAGATCCTATAGGCGGCTCGAAAACCCAAAACTTTGATTTAATAGGCTAAGCATCCACAAGTCTCATTCCTTGAGATTTTAAATTGTGGAGAACGAGAGATGATAGAGCCAATTATAAGTTCGGTACTCTTTCGTGAATCTATGTGAGTTAATTATGAGCCTATTCTCCCTCCGCTTGCTTAATAAATTATCTGCTAATAAGTAGGGTTGTACGATTTAAAAGGTTACTTAGCTTTTAGCCCCAGATCGTTTAAAAGTTTCTCGGTAATGACGAGAGTTCATAGCCAAGGCATAACTTATGAAGCGGGGCGCGAAGATTGGCGAGTCCGAAAAGGCCCTAACAAGGCATGAGGGCTACATTTTGTTGCTAAAGATCCAAAAGGTGATGTGAAGAATCATTTATCAAAAATCAATATGAAGGATCAAGACACACGACGAAAAGCAAGAACTCCCCAAAAGTCATGGAGAAGTCTATCCGAAAAGACCCTAACAAGGTATGAGGATAAATAGATCCAAGTCCTAAAAGGAGGCGGATCGTTGTATATCAAAGTCCAAAATAAAGATTGGAGAAAAATGAAGAAGTCGTGGTCCAAAGATGAAGAATCTCTCAAAAACTTCAAGTGAAGAAATTCCTATTATGAAGAGAAGACCATAATTTCAAGAACGTCTCTCGAAGATTCGAAGTATGAAGTCGCTGCCAAATATCGGCCCGAGAAAGGTCTCAAATCGCGAACCAAGTTATGCCAAGATATGAACTTTCTGATATCCCGAGAAGCAGTTTTAAAAGATTTGGTCCTTTAGCTAACTATTGATTAAATCGTTCACCTTATTTTCGGACTAAATAACTATCGAAATAAGTCAAACAATGCATCCTCGTGATCATTCAAGACAAAAATAAAATATAAGAGATACACCTAGGAATAAGGGAGTCTAAGTGAATAATTGGCCCACATGAGTTCGTGATAGTTTGCTAACTTATAATAACAATGATCTCGTTTTTAAGCTTGGTATGGGGAACGTGAAACTTGAGGGTGATAAATGTTCATGGCAGCCAAAACCCAATGTAAGTTTTTAATTTCTTTACTTATTTCTATCTTTTATGTTTAGTATTTAATAAAGGCCAAGGTGGGTTATTTATGATGGAAAATGTAAACCATGCTTTAAAATTAATGCATTGCATGAGGGCATTGCAATGGTCAAGTGTAGGGGATTTAATAAGTGTGAAAACACTTATCCTTTTACCACTTATTTCCAATAATAACAAGACCAAAACGTGTGATTTATGTCGTAAAAGTCGGAATTATGCGTGGTTTGTGTTTTTATTGTGTTTTAGGACCAAAATATGAAAAAGGAAGAAAACATGGGCTTTCACGGGCTTTTACTGAAGAAAACGGGAAAAGACGAAGTCAAAAGATCAAGAGTGCAAAAAGAACGGAAGTCCAAGACCTATTCTGAAGATTTATCGAAGAAAAAGTCAAAAGACGGAAGTTTAACGAAGACGAAGAACTTAAGTCTAATAGGAGAAGAAAATTAAAAAGACAAGTTCAAATCCCGAGACAACAAAGACGAAGAATTAAAGTCGAGTCGAGAAAACATGAAGAAAGCAAGAAAGAAGATGCAACACATGCACCCCTTCCACCTTCCCTATAAATACCCTCCTAATAGTCATTAGGAGGGGGGTTAGTTTTTTAGTTAATTTTTCACTTTTTAGTTTTTAGAGAGAGAAAGTCTTAAACTTTCTCTCACTAGTTCATCTCTTTCTTTCAAGATTAAACACTTTTGTATTGCTTATTTTTATTAATCAAAGTTCTATTTTAAGCTTTTATTTCTTAATCTCATTCTACTTTTCTTTGATTTAAGATTGATTTTGGTGTGATTATCATGTGATCCGTGTTGTTCTAATTGATTTCATGCTAAAAGTTAATCTTTTGATCATTTTATAAGATTTCATTTGATTAAGCTTTAAGACTTTTGTGCTTATTGGCTTATTTTTATGATTATCTTATTTTTTTTATTAAAAAGTTTATTAAAAAGTTGATGTCTTTATTGTTTGATCTAAAAAGTTGTTTGATTTTGAGTTAGATAAGTTGATGAAAGTGCTTATTTGATTCGGTTACATATTTGGATTGATAAGTTTTGGTATTAGCTTATTACTTAGCTTATTACCTTGCTTTTCCCCATTTCCATAGATTTCGGAAAGGGTTTTAAATCTTTTTTTTTCCGATCGGGTTTCCGACCGGTGTACCACCATCTAACCAATTTCCTTGATTTTAGGAGAGTTTGTTATTCTCCTTTCCGATTGGTTTATATTCCGACGGCTTTGCACCTTAACATTCCGATTTCCCCAATCGGATTAGGGTTTGTCATTTCCGATTGGTCCATTATTTGGACAGTATTCCGATTGACTACTTGTGCCTTATTCCGATTGATGCTTTGCATGTATTCCGATTGTAACCTTAACTCCCTTTTCCGATTGGCATTCACTCCCGTTTTCCGATTGGAGTGCTCTTTAAATATTCCGACAGTATAACTTGCAATATTCCGATTGGGCTTTTAGTCTTGTATTCCGATTTGGCAAAGTCTTCACATTCCGATTGAAGTATCTTTTTAATATTCCGATTGCCCAATTGTCCCTATATTCCGATTGTTAGCTTTTAACCATATTCCGACCATCCGATCGGAATACATTCCGATCGGGTTCCCTTTTTGGGTTGTTTTGGTTTCTTCCGATATAACTTTCATATAGTACCTTTTATCTTTCTGAAAATTTTCCAAGTGCTAGTTTTATTTAAAGAGTTAGTACTTTTCCTTTATCACCTTTAAATTTCCATGCATTCATTTTACTTGTCATTTCAATATTAATCTTTTAACTTCCCTTTTACTCAACGACACTTTAATTACTTGCAATTAGTTTAAAACAAATCAACCAAACCTTTGATCCACCAAAAGACGATTGAGTCGCACTTAAGACCGGTTTTCAATTCGAAAAGATTCGGAACTATAACGAACTTTGATACTAGGCATAAAAACCCAAGTATTATAAGCAAGACTGAGAAACCTGCTATATTAAACCCAAATCACCAGGCATCAAAACTTAGCAAACCATAACCATGTAAACATGAATTAAACCTACATAAAACCTTACAAGCAGAACAACAAAAACAGATTTAAGCAGGGATTTAGGACTCAAATAGACTCAAAACTTATATATCTGATATGAGAAACCAGCAGCACAAGTTATGCAGCAAAATAAATCATAATCACATTAACATAGGCTTGATTTCTAAATCACAATTCATCATCAACCAACATTAATTTTCAAAGAAAAATTCCAATTCAGCTCTGTATTAACTAAAACATGTTTACAAAACTCACTTAACAGATTAATCTAAGAATTAAATTAACATGAAAATTAAAAAAAAAAGAGATTAAACCTTTGGACGAAACCTTTTAGCAGTAGAGCGGCGCTGAGCCGTCTAATTTAACCGAAACGAAACCACCTTTTAACCAAACGTCACCATCAAACCATAAACATCAAACCATCATTCGAACCATTATTTTATATAAACTTCTAGCGGGGAAGTTTATCCCCAATATTAATTTTCTTTATTCAAAACAAGCTATTAATTAACTTGTTCAAATAAAATTTTAATTATTATATCAAACAGTTTGAAGAATAAATTGCAATAATAAGAAATTTAACAGAAAATAAGACACGATTAGAATTAAATAAAAATAAACTTTTATTAATATTAAAGAGAGATTACAAACATTGGAAAGAAAAATTACAAATACCCTAAAAACTAATTTAGCATAATAACTAGGAAAATAAAAAATGGGACGGAATAAAAATTACAATATTGGGGGTTTTATAGGCAAACCCCAAAACTTATTGATGAAGATTTGTTGATCAGATCTTAAATCTCAACCGTCCAATCCATCTTTTCTCTTTCTCTTTCTTCAATTCCTTGATCAAACGATGGAGGGATGTGTGTTTCTTGTGTTTATTCGATGTTGATGTGTATTTAGATGATTGGATGATTGAGGGGAGTGATGTTTATCCTCTAATAAAAAGAAAGCAGGGTGCCACGTCACTGGATTGGACCATCTTCTTGCTCCCGAATTGCTTGGGGATTTAATTAAGGGCTGTGTGAGACAAGCGCCTCTAATAGGTAAAAACCCCAATTTTTGGTTTATGTAAATTAGGGTTTGGGTAAACAGTAAAGTTTCAGGTTTATTTAGGGTTGAGGGTGAAAAAGAAAAAAGGTGTCTGGTTATTCGTTTGGGGAAGGTGAGAGAGAAAGAGAAACATTATTGATATCGAAAGTCTGTGTGTGGTGGGTAAAAAAAAACGTGTTTGTGTGTGAGTTGGTAAATAAAACATTTGACCAAAAAGTTAATATAACCGTGTTTCACCGTTCATCTTTTTTTTTTGTGATGGGCCTTGACCAATTCTTGGGCCAAAAATAATTTCCATCGTCTCTTATCTTAGTTTAACAATTGGGCTTGGGCCCAATTTTACTCATCCGTCCCTTTGTAAAGGTATATTGGGCCTAATTTGGGCTCTATAACCAAACAAAATCAACACTTGTTCTCTTAATGGGCCTTTGGGCCCATTAACCGAATGTGGGACCCACAAAGCCCAAATGTCTTCATTTAAGTTAAAATCCACTAAAACGAACTTGATTTTTGACTTTGTTGATCTTTTTCTTCAAACTCGTGCCGAATTTGTCGATTTTCGTGATCTTCGGTACACTTTTGGTTCTTTGACTTTTCTTCAACAATTGACCGTGAAATCCCGTGTTTTCTTTCCTTTTGATCTTTTGTACCTATTTCACACAAAAACACAAAACCACACGTAATTCTGACCTTTATGATATTAAACACATGATTTGGTCTTGTTTTTCATTTATTTTAGTGGTAAAAGGATAAGTGTTTACACACTTATTAAATCCCTTACACTTGACCATTGCAATGACCCCATGCAATGCATAATTTTAAAGCATAAAGTTACATTTTCCTCATAATTAACCCATCTTGGCCTTTATTAAGATATATTGTTACTAATACAAAAAAAGAAACTAAAGAACGATGAAAGGATAAAAACTTTATTCAAGGAAACAAAAGTTATAATAATTTTCATTAATTTATTAACTTTGAAATTGTTTGATGGAAGAAACTCGTAAAGAAATCTAAGACTTAAATTAGGGCTTTGGTGTCATGAATATTAATCACCCTCAAGTTTCAGGTTTCCCATACCAAGCTTAAAAACAAGATCATTGTTTACCATAAGTTCTTAAGTTAAAACCACTTATATAAGACAAATGTGTAATACTCTTTCTCCAATTCCTAAGTTGTATCTCTAGATTTTAAGGATTGTCATTCACCCGTACGCTCATTTCTTTCTCCAATTCCTAAGTTGTATCTCTAGATTTTAAGGATTGTCATTCACCCGTACGCTCATTTGACTTATTTAATAATTATTAGTCCAAAAATGAAAGCAAAACGGTGCAAACCCGACAATCAGAACCTAACCTCGTCCTAAAAAACGTTGTCACTAAAGTAAGCCCACATCAAGGATAATTTAACACGATTTGGGTAATAAATTCCTGGATCCGAAATTTTGCCAATAGTACTACTTATTAATTCCTACAAAGTAATGTAGACTTTATGTGGAGTTTAGCAAGTTCACATCATATACCCTTTAGGCTCTTTAAGATGAAAAAATGCTCCTCATCTATGGTCCACACCCTAAGGCTCCTTGAACCATAAACAAGGGAATTGATTTTTGATCAATTTTTATTCAACACTTACCATGCCATACACCCTAAGGCTCTAATGACAAGGTTCGTGCTACATGCCCCACACCCTAAGGCTCCTTAAGGTCATGTTTTAATCTTATTCTTTCTTTATTTATGATATGAATATTAGGCCAAATTTCGCAGTCCCATGGTCTGAATACCTCCTACTTAGTGGTTATGAGCCACCTGAGTCGGAAGTCCACAACGCTGGCACCCTCAATTTGTTCATGCTTTAATTACAATGAGATAAAGATTTGACTAAGAGCTAAGATATCGAATCTACACCGCAAAAATCCTCATTTATTAAGAAATTAAATATACAAGCGGAAAGAAAGAGCCACAAAAACTTATATAAGTAGGAATTAACCCTTAAACTTATTATCAACTCTATCATTTCTCGTTCTCCACAATTTGAAATCTCAAGGAATGAGACTCGTGGATGCTTAGCCTAATAAACCAATTAAGGTCCATATGGTTAAGGATACTAGATAGAGTAAACTTGGACAAGTAAACTCGGGTTGAGTCAAAATATTCACGACGGGCCTAATATATTAAAGACATCTAAACTTGTTAAAACCATTTTATTCATTTATATATATTTTTTTATATTTTTTTTGACTTTATTCTTTGAAATGGAATATATAAATACGATGTAATGACAAAAGGAAAGAAAATAAAAGAAAATAAATGGAAATACTACTAGGCCAAAATAGATCAAAAATGTGAAAAATGTTGAAAATTTTTAATTTTCCGGTTAAATGAGGTCAAATTCATGGAAAAGGACACCAAATTTCGATAGAAGTCCCCCCAACACTTAATATAAACATTGCCCTCAATGTTTAAGCATGTGGGAGAATAAACTCCCCTACACTTAGGACATTGAGTACGTTGTTTAAATCGAGCTAAGGAAGAGACAACTAAAGTGATTACATTTATTCAACTTATTTATATACATGTATGAATCACAATAGTTTTAATAGAACCGGTTACACGGGATCACGCGTCGTGTCAAAAATACCAAAAGTGGATCATTAAAGCACACATTCCTGCACAACATCAAAAAACAAACAACCTACTTGGCTCCCCCCTACACTTATTGGTGGAAATGGTTGAAGGTAAAAAGGGTGGAAAGGATGGAAAAGGAAAAAATCTAACCTAGTTATACGATGCTTGAGTTATTTATCACGAGTCTCTAGCTCGACTCGATTTCCCGAATTGATTCAAGGGAAATGTGGAGAGGGATGGAATCATCTCGTGAGAGATGTCCTCTACAAAGTACAACATAACTCGTTGGCCATTCACCTTAAAGTCGGGCCCATTTGGTTGGGATAACTCAATGGTGCCATAAGGGAAGATTTAGGACACGGTGAATGGACCGGACCAACGGCTCTTAAGTTTACCCCAAAAGATTTTCAACCGAGAGTTAAAGAGTATAACTTGATCACCAACTTGGAACTCTCGGTTCTTAATCTTGGAATCATGAATGAGCTTAGTCTTCTCCTTGTAGATCAATGAATTCTCATAAGCCTCATTCCTAAGTTCATTAAGTTCATTGATTTGGATTTTCCTAAGATCGTCGGCTTTGTTTATGTCAAAATTAGCCCATTTCAAGGCCCAATAAGCCTTATGCTCCAACTCAATGGGTAGGTGGCATGCCTTTCCGTACACAAGGCGATAAGGAGTAAAACCTATAGGTGTCTTATAAGCGGTACGGAAAGCCCACAAAGCATCATCTAATTTATCGGCCCATGAGGCACGATGATCTCCCACTGTACGCTCTAAGATTCCCTTAAGTCCACTGTTGGAAACCTCAGCTTGACCATTAGTTTGTGGATGATACGCGGTGGAAAGTCGGTGATTGACACGATACTTAGCCATGACTCGTGCGAATTGATCATTGCAAAAATGAGTCCCGCGATCACTAATAATAGAACGAGGCACACCGAATCGAGCAAACAATTGTTTCCAGAAGTTCAGAACCACCCTCGCATCGTTAGTAGGTAAAGCCTTTGCTTCAACCCATTTTGATACGTAGTCAACGGCTACGAGGATGTACTTGTTCCCTTTGGATGATGGAAATGGCCCCATAAAGTCGATGCCCCATACGTCAAAGATTTCACACTCTTGGATGAAATTTTGAGGCATCTCATCTTTATGTGTGATCTTGCCTTGTCTTTGGCAAGCATCACAATGCTTAACCATTTCATGAGCGTCATCATAAATGGTGGGCCAATAGAATCCGGAGTCGAAAACTTTTTTAGCGGTGTAGTTAGGACCAAAGTGACCACCGGTGGGTCCTTTGTGGCAAGCTTCAAGGATTTGTAAAGCCGCCGACACATCAACACATCTACGAATGATAAGATCCGCACATTGCTTGAAAAGATAAGGGTCGTCCCAATAATAGTGCTAACATCCTAAAAGAATTTTTTCTTTTGTTGGGACGATAACCCTTCAATAAGAACACCACCCGCCAAATAGTTTGCAATGTCCGTAAACCATTGGGTATTATCAAGATTGAAATTAATAGACATTAAGGTCTCAAGGGGAAAAGATTCATTAATCTCCTTATTTGGAAGTTCCCTTTGATAAGGATCCTCAAGTATACTAAGATGATCCGCGGCTAGGTTTTCCGCTCCTTTTTTATCACGAATTTCGATATTAAATTCTTGTAGGAGCAAAACCCGATGAAGGAGTCTCAGTTTAGCATCTTTCTTGGTCAACAAGTATTTCAAGGCAAAATGGTCGGTGTAAACGATGGTGGTGGAAAGCACAAGATAGGGGCGGAATTTCTCAAAAGCATACACTACAGCTAAAAGCTCTTTTTCGGTAGTGGTATAATGCAATTGAGCCCCCGTCATTGTCTTGCTAGCATAATAGATTGGTTGGATGTGTTTGTTAACTCGTTGACCTAAAATAGCTCCTACCGCGAAATCACTAGCATCGCACATGAGCTCGAAAGGTAACTCCCAATTTGGAGAGACTAATGTAACACCCCCACAAAATGCTATGCGCAGCGGAACTACAACATATGGGTGCTACGTAGTTATCATCACACATAAGCTATATTAAACGACTCAAGAGACGTAAAAGTTCAAACATAAAATTTATCATTATTAAAAACATGTAAGTCTACAGTTTTCCAAATCCCAAGTTCATTATATATAACAGAGTTGCGTTTAGGTCCCCACTGAATCTCAACCCAAAAATACATTTCCATTCACATGACATAGTATAAAAGAGTTTTTAAGTGCGAAAAGGGAGGGAAACAAAGTAGACCGCCAAGCCACAACAACTTCCATCCTCGCATGCTCCGCTGCTAACAATCTTGGTTACCTGAAACACATGCTTAAAATCGTCAACACAAAGGTTGAGCGAATCTATAGGTTTATCAAATCATAAGTTGAACCTAAGTATTAAAAACTAATCATGATCATTCAATAGCATTGTCGTACTCACAATCTATTTTCAAGGTTATGACAATTGTGTTTAAGCTCATGACACTAATCCGTTAACTCAATCACCCGCGTAATAATTACCGGCGTGATTCAGATGAAACCAGTGCCCCTTCTAAAGGCATCAGTTGCAATTATACCTTATCTCTCATACAAGATAATCTACCGCAGAACTTACTCAACGTACAGCTTCTCGGCTAGCATTGGGTCGTTAGCCCCGTAGTACTACAAATTGTATAAGCGGCTATTTCCCCCTTCGCAAGGGCAAGACAATAGTTAATAGTTCATGAATTTGGGGACTTTTGCAACTAGGTACTCAACACAATTTCGAGGCAACATTCGGCTCCAACAATCAATCAAGACTTATGTTCATTTTCATTTAAATTAGCATGTATCCCCCTCGCGGGTTAAAAACATTTGAATAAAGTAAAGAGCGAGGCTATAGACTCACCTGGCGTAGTAGTAGTAGTTCTAGCGAAGACGTAACGAAAAATGTCACCGACGACGTGGATGCCCGGGAAAATCAAACACTTGACCTAAAAGTCAAAGTACGAAAACCAAATCAATACTCCGCGTACATTATTGTACTAAACACACGCATATGCAAACACACTCAATGCTTATGAAAACTCACGCCAAAGTCAAACAAGTAGTTGTTACTAGACTTATATCATTTATCAATGCTATTAAAGTTACTATCCATTTTACGATTTCGCGGATACTTACCAAAAGTATGGGCTGTTTTACTAGACTTAACCCTTGTTATAAAAATTAAGAAAATTCTCAAAAATACCTTAAGACCTGTAGAAAACACATTTTTAATCCCATTAAAAGTTTTTACTTCTACGTCCCGTTACTCAATGCTTTTCCAAAAACTACATTTTTCGGACTGAATTTGTACTTCGACCAACGTGGACTTCTTTGACCTATTTGAAATGCACCTTTGACTTCTTTGACTCCTAAGTCCACTTATAGACTCAATTACAAAGGTTTGTGACCAGAATTTGACCTTTGACCTTTTATCAATTCATACTTGTGGTCCTCGGGATTTGACTAAAACTATACATAAATTCGGATTATGAAAGTTCTCGTCTCCCGGTACACGATCTTTAAAACCTCATAACTTTTAGCTCGTTTAGAGTCACGAGCTCTACCTTATATCAATTTAAAGCTAAGGAGGCCCTCTATGACTACATTTAGCTATCTAGACCTGTAGGAAAAATTATTTTTATGAAAAGGTCCTAAACTTTCTGCCTAAATTTAACCGTACCAAAATCATACTTAGGCTCGATTCCAAACCTATTTATCACCTCTAGGCATCATCCTAAGCTTCCCTAATCACAACCAAATCATATTTTCAGTTCCTAACCCCTATTGATCATCATACTCATAAGCTAAAAATCTAAAAATATACATGCAATGTGTTTAACCCATTCAAACACACCCAAAACACCCTTATAAACACAAACCCATGACATTTCGTCAAACACCTTGAACACACCCAAAAATTTCGTGGCTTTAAGGGGCTGTGGAAGACACAAATCATAACCCCCATTATGTTTTATGGATGATTCATCCTTATAAACACATGAATTAAACACCCCACTAGTTTAATTACATCTAAACACGTTTTTGAAAAAAATCTTTAATTTTTGAAAAATTAATGTTATTGCATGTTTGATTTTTGTGGTGGGATTCACTTACAATGATGTTAGAAAGGTGGTACTTTGATTGGATTCTTCAAAAACCAAGTTTTGGTGGTGGATTGGTGGTGGTGGGTGTTGGCCGTGAGGTAGAGAGGAAGGGAGGAGGAGATAATTTTTTTTGAAGTTAAAATGAAGAGTGTGTGTGTTGTTTGTTTATTTTGTAAGGTTAGGAGGGACCAAAGTGCAATTTTGGCTTTCTTTTGGCCTTAAATGGCAAACAAGTATATAAAGAGCGGGATTATGACTAGTAGTCGATTTTAAAATTTTACGGGAGTCGGGTTTCGCCCCGAACACTTGAAAATACTTTTAAATGGTTCAAACGCACACAAAACGAATATACACATGGTTCCGACTCGACTTAACACGTAATAAAAATAAAATCTCGAAAAATTCAAATATCGATCAATCGATAATAAAATGTAACTTTTGGGCATCCGTCGGTATCGTAGTCGTTATCGGTTCTTCTTAAATCGTCAATCGTTAAATTACGACCGTAAACGTCGGTTTCAACTTAAACCGTCAAATAAATCCACGATAAAAATTCTTAAAAATTTCAAAAATATATACGTAAAATAGGATTAAATAAACAATGTTGGGCTCGGGATATCACATCCACAAGTGAGCCACAACTTAAGAGAGATGCTCATACTGAAGAGCTCTTGAGACAATAACTTAGCATCATATGGCACTTTCACGGGTGTTACATCCTCCCCTCCTTAAAGGAGCGCCGTCCCGGCGCTCTCCGGTTCTTATACTCGCATTTGTACTACTAGCAAGATGATGGTACTACTTCCTAAAGAGGTCTCCACATTCCGACGTGGACTTCGGTTCACGTCTCGGGTTCTATCACACCCTCACCATGGGTATTATGCCTTGCTTCAATCTCTTACCATCTTGATCCATGATCTCCACTTCAATTTCCCTAAATTCTTCCCACGGGTATCAACACATCTCTTTCCACAGCTTCTCGCGGTTAGCATATAATTCTTAATCTACACCATTTCTTCCGTAGCCTCTCGAATCATTTCAGGTCCATTCAACTGACTTTTTCCTACTTCATTTCATCCAACTCGCGGTCTATATTTTCATCAACATAATTCTTCAAATGTCGCAGCTTCAAAGCTAATCAAGGTAAAAGTCGTGGTACAAAGATACTACCAATGGCATGTGTCGTTCTCAACAACTATCAAAATCAATCACACATGTTCGGAGTACGTTTTCCAACGTTCGAGTCGTCCTTTCACTTGTTTCATCATCTCATAAAAATAATTGCTCACAAAGAAAATCACACGGGTCGCACATCACCTCATAGAAAAACGTTCAAAATATAAAAGACGAAGTAATTAATACTATTCGTACAAAATCACCTTATCGCAATATTACGTACATACAAACCTATTCCGTCAAAAACGAATTCATCGATACGGAATCATCCGACGTATACATAACTCTCTCGAAAACGTCACAATCCAAACAAACATAATATCCAAACCATGCCAAGCCAATCCGTTCAATCAAGTTAACCCACGCTTGCTAAGCAGCCAAGCCATGATAAAATAAGAATCTTTGACGTATTTCTCGGATGAGTCCAGTTAAAAGAAAATTGCAAGTTTAAGAAGGTTTACGAGCTTGCCAGCTATGGATGCATACCCAAAAGAAATAGAATAAAATAAAATACATACATATGTCATCGTAGGGTGCTCACACACGGATCCATACCCAAAAGATACTACAAGAACACCATCTTACTTCCGTCCCAAACGTGGTCAAAATCTTAATAAATATCATCGTTCACAGTTTTAAAAAAAAATACATTACATGGCACGTGTTCTCCATGACCGGACTTCATTGGACAATGTCGTCTCAAGTTCTCACAACTTACGATCACTCGACCAGATTACTTACCACACAAATACATAAAAGGCAAGGGTTTACCACAAAAACATCAACTAGGGATATCTATCGTTTAACCATCGATAATCAAGGATGGTTGAGTCAAGCAAAGAGGATTCCTCACTTAAATAAACGAAGACGACAATTGGAATGGTCTTCCAATTACCGATGCACAGTTGGTAAACTTCAACAATTTATCATGTGTCGTTGTCATATCAAAAGAACAAGAAAAGAATAATAAATAAAGTACGATACATTCGCTGTAGGAGAAGTCTTCGTCCTTTCCCTTAGAGTTATTCAAACTCGGTTTTCCTCTACTTCGGAAGTCTTCTATTTTTGTTAAAAACTCTTCTCAGTGTCGATTCGCGCCCCTTTGGTATTTCATCAACACCCTCGTGATTCCGATAAACTTCACGCATTACACACAACTCATAAAAACATTTTTCCAAAATTACTCGGTCACAGTGACTTACTAAGTCAACGCCAAACAAAAGAAAAGATTTCAAAGAACACAAGAAAATTCAAAAATTGTCTTTAAGAATCAAAGAAATTACGACTACTTGCAAAAATGATCCACCATTTTTAGAAAGAAACGTTCTCATCCAAACATTTATCAAAACACTACAAGTTTCAAGATGACCAATTTGTTTGACACGATAGTGCCCTTCCTAAACTATGCATAATTAGCTAGATCATGCATACTTGAGGATCAAGCAACAACAACCAACAAAACAGGACTCTTCCCGAATTATGCATAGTTAGCTAAGCTGTGCATAATTGAGGATCGAGTGACAACACAAACATTATTATTACATACCAAACACGACTATGGAAGTTTTCGACCTAGCCTTCAAAATAATTAAATCATTTGAAATGAAATTTGAAATGGGAAAATATTGCTACCATCGTTTTAAGAAACACATCAAACATTTTTCGTCCACTTTGGAAACATACTTTTACTTTGCCTTTTTGTGAGGAAAATAAATAAATAATTAAATAAAGAAATCGACACCATTTGCATTTAGTTCACCAAAACATTTGACACACTCATACCTATTTTCACAATAGACTATTCACAAAATAACGGTAAGGTGGTTCATGATTAAAGATCATTGCAAGCACAACAAGTAATAAAATTAAGATCAATGAGATCGAACGAGGTAAACGAGCAATATATTTGCCAACGGAAATTAACTACATTAGAAATGAAAATACTTCAAATGTATGACAAAAGTCTCAGGATAATAACAGCGATCTACGAATACATGGAGTGAAAGTTGAATATCAATACAAGCGTCAAAATAAAAATAAAAATAAAACAACGATCATAATTCCCATCGTCTCGAGTTGCACACACATTCCACGAAGTGTATACGGGAAGAGAAGAATAATCACTCGGTTAACTATAAACAATTTTCACCAGGAAGATCGAGTTCTTTCACCTCTACAATTTGGTAAAGCGGCTACGCCTCCTCGCTTTTGTTAAATATAAATAAACAACCACTCTAATGAAGATTTATAGCATCATTCAAGTAAATATATAATTTTTGGTTCCATTAACCGAAAGGAGAAAAAATTGCGGGGTCCATGAAGGGGACAAAAATACACCGGGTGACATACCCTCATCATCAAGTACTAGCGAAGTAGCGACACAAAAATAAATATAATAATATTGGTTTCATACCATAGACAATATTAAAATGAACAATCACATGACGACTCATGTTTAGATACAGACTCACAAAATCAAAGAAGGGATGTCGGACGATCGAACCATCGTGACTCAAAACATTATATATACATCTTTATTAAATAATATACAAGTAGGCGTGTGTTGTGTAATCCAGTTGCGTATAATAATTAGTGTTACCTTGTACATTGTAAAACCGAACATTTACACATTTTTAATTTGTGTTACACCATTAAAGAATTTATACCTTTCATTTTCCAATCTTTACAACGCTTTCATTTCTGGAAAAATTTCAATCTCTCGGAAATTTTTAACACTAGTAGATGCGGTGACTCGGTTATCATAATTGACAAATCATTAGGTTTGAAAATCTCCATACTTGTGTCAAAACCTCATTAATGTTCATATCTTAAGTACCAAAAACATACGTAGTAAGAATTTTCCAAGTTTTACGTTTTTATTATTACGACTTATATTATCACAAATATACACGTATCCAACATGACTCAAACTAGTCCAATTAACTCTTAAAATCAACCTTTGACTTTTATTACACACATGTTTTCCCCAAAACTGTTTTGTTAAATCATATTCGCGTAATTCGACTCAAATGATAAAGAGGTTTCACGTGGTATTATCTCGGATACTTACTGATTTTAGTCGAGACTTAAATCTCAATAATAATAATATAATAAACAATCAAAATGCTTATCTCAATAATTTTAAAATATATAAAATTCAACTTTTAATCCTTAGCCCATTATCAAATGATTTTAAAATTAACACATCTCGTCGCGGAATAAAACAAATGATTTTTCAAACGATTTTAAACAAGCATCATCAAATTACACATATTGATTCTCTATAACGACAATTAAACAAACAAATGATTTCCAATGACGTTCCATCAATGTTTAAAATTTTATTTCAAGCATTATAATTTCATACTTAAAGTGTATATTCCGATTTTATCCCAGTTTATTCACTACAACAAGTAACGCGTTCTAGTTTACACCAATGCATACGTAAACACAGCCTTATGTTTTAAAATAAAACCAATTTTACAAAGTTTTTATCTCCAAAATACGTGACCAATTCTTCTACTCATGTTTTATATTACAAGATACGTCAAAAGTTTACTACGTTGACCCGAAAATTAATTCATACTAAATCCAAGTTATATATACTCGACAGTCATATCGTAAATTTTATTATAACTCCTTTCTCGAACTAATTTAAACAAATATTTAACAAGTCCATCACAATCTTTTAGTATCAAATTTTAATATATGAAAACAAGGATTTTACGAGTAATAATAATTACTTATTACGATTTACCAACCAAGGTTGAAGGAAAATAATTTCACAATGTCCGTTTATTCTCTACACGAATTTTACTTGTTACAAAACACATCATGCGTCATTTTAATCCGAAAGTTTCATTCACCAAACATTAAATATATGAAACACTTTATGTTTAAATCATTCAATCAAAAAAGTTTAGTGCTTGCTTAACTCACACAAATATCGGACCTCGTCATGTATAATATCGAATTCAAAATAATGAAACAACAAAAACAAAATGAAATAAACGAAGCGAGAATACGTATGTCAACTAAGTGTTGTTATCGGCCTCGGATGAGTCTCGAAATCGTACACCACAAAATTAACACAAACCAACCAAAATTCCAAGTTATCGCGATTGCTCACAACGCTAGTCTAATTTAAAACACATCCTTAAATTCAAGTAGAATAGTAAACAACGATTAAATGGCGACACTCCTCAACCATGTTTTATAACACACACATGTGATTCGTCGCTACGATGTACGCATCGTTGATTATACTTCGTCTATATTATAGTTACGCCAACTAATATACCAAACCCATGAGGAATAGAGAAAATACCGTAATACGTGAGTAATTTACGTTCCAAAAAGAAGATGTCCAAAATGACACATCACGGTGCGATAACGACAATCGAGATCACTCTAGTCGATATAAAATATGTTACGAAGCATCATTTACGTATATAGAGCATTAAACGAGGTTCGCACTCGATTATTCGATCAATAAATTAATTATCAAGATTGATAATTAGCGGTAAGGCCGAATTCTCAGCAAAACCGCATTATAACATGTACGATAATCACTCAAGGACCATTGCTTCACGTGCAATGCCTTTAAATACCATAGTATATACATACTTATACATACAACCATTCCTACATACACGTAGGATTACAACGCGGTGTTGCCATGTAATGCAATGTAGCCCGTTATGCCAATTACATGCAACATATAAGATAATCTTACAAGAATTTGCAAATTACGATGATAAGTACTCAACGTACAAAACAATATATCTCCATATATATCTCAAAGTATTTACTTACTAAATACTTAGGGAATTCATATCAATTTCGAGGGATACATCTAAAATATAAAGCAATGCTAAAGAATTCTTACCGGAGCCATGCAGGATAGTTGTGTGCTTGGACAATTTCTTACGACACCAAAAGTTATAGTTTAGGATTTTTCAAAATGACCTAGTTCTCTATAACTCATGGCTCTTATACCAATCTGTAACACCCCCACAAAATGCTATGCGCAGCGGAACTACAACATATGGGTGCTACGTAGTTATCATCACACATAAGCTATATTAAACGACTCAAGAGACGTAAAAGTTCAAACATAAAATTTATCATTATTAAAAACATGTAAGTCTACAGTTTTCCAAATCCCAAGTTCATTATATAAAACAGAGTTGCGTTTAGGTCCCCACTGAATCTCAACCCAAAAATACATTTCCATTCACATGACATAGTATAAAAGAGTTTTTAAGTGCGAAAAGGGAGGGAAACAAAGTAGACCGCCAAGCCACAACAACTTCCATCCTCGCATGCTCCGCTGCTAACAATATTGGTTACCTGAAACACATGCTTAAAATCGTCAACACAAAGGTTGAGCGAATCTATAGGTTTATCAAATCATAAGTTGAACCTAAGTATTAAAAACTAATCATGATCATTCAATAGCATTGTCGTACTCACAATCTATTTTCAAGGTTATGACAATTGTGTTTAAGCTCATGACACTAATCCGTTAACTCAATCACCCGCGTAATAATTACCGGCGTGATTCAGATGAAACCAGTGCCCCTTCTAAAGGCATCAGTTGCAATTATACCTTATCTCTCATACAAGATAATCTACAGCAGAACTTACTCAACGTACAGCTTCTCGGCTAGCATTGGGTCGTTAGCCCCGTAGTACTACAAATTGTATAAGCGGCTATTTCCCCCTTCGCAAGGGCAAGACAATAGTTAATAGTTCATGAGTTTAGGGACTTTTGCAACTAGGTACTCAACACAATTTCGAGGCAACATTCGGGTCCAACAGTCAATCAAGACTTATGTTCATTTTCATTTAAATTAGCATGTTTCCCCCTCGCGGGTTAAAAACATTTGAATAAAGTAAAGAGCGAGGCTATAGACTCACGTGGCGTAGTAGTAGTAGTTCTAGCGAAGCCGTAACGAAAAATGTCACCGACGACGTGGATGCCCGGGAAAATCAAACACTTGACCTAAAAGTCAAAGTACGAAAACCAAATCAATACTCCGCGTACATTATTGTACTAAACACACGCATATGCAAACACACTCAATGCTTATGAAAACTCACGCCAAAGTCAAACAAGTAGTTGTTACTAGACTTATATCATTTATCAATGCTATTAAAGTTACTATCCATTTTACGATTTCGCGGATACTTACCAAAAGTATGGGATGTTTTACTAGACTTAACCCTTGTTATAAAAATTAAGAAAATTCTCAAAAATACCTTAAGACCTGTAGAAAACCCATTTTTAATCCCATTAAAAGTTTTTACTTCTACGTCCCGTTACTCAATGCTTTTCCAAAAACTACATTTTTCGGACTGAATTTGTACTTCGACCAACTTGGACTTCTTTGACCTATTTGAAATGCACCTTTGACTTCTTTGACTCCTAAGTCCACTTATAGACTCAATTACACAGGTTTGTGACCAAAATTTGACCTTTGACCTTTTACCAATTCATACTTGTGGTCCTCGGGATTTGACTAAAACTATACATAAATTCAGATTATGAAAGTTCTCGTCTCCCGGTACACGATCTTTAAAACCTCATAACTTTTAGCTCGTTTAGAGTCACGAGCTCTACCTTATATCAATTTAAAGCTAAGGAGGCCCTCTATGACTACATTTAGCTATCTAGACCTGTAGGAAAAATTATTTTTATGAAAAGGTCCTAAACTTTCTGCCTAAATTTAACCGTACCAAAATCATACTTAGGCTCGATTCCAAACCTATTTATCACCTCTAGGCATCATCCTAAGCTTCCCTAATCACAACCAAATCATATTTTCAGTTCCTAACCCCTATTGATCATCATACTCATAAGCTAAAAATCTAAAAATATACATGCAATGTGTTTAACCCATTCAAACACACCCAAAACACCCTTATAAACACAATCCCATGACATTTCGTCAAACACCTTGAACACACCCAAAAATTTCGTGGCTTTAAGGGGCTGTGGAAGACACAAATCATAACCCCCATTATGTTTTATGGATGATTCATCCTTATAAACACATGAATTAAACACCCCACTAGTTTAATTACATCTAAACACGTTTTTGAAAAAAATCTTTAATTTTTGAAAAATTAATGTTATTGCATGTTTGATTTTTGTGGTGGGATTCACTTACAATGATGTTAGAAAGGTGGGACTTTGATTGGATTATTCAAAAACCAAGTTTTCGTGGTGGATTGGTGGTGGTGGGTGTTGGCCGTGAGGTAGAGAGGAAGGGAGGAGGAGATAATTTTTTTTTGAAGTTAAAATGAAGAGTGTGTGTGTTGTTTGTTTATTTTGTAAGGTTAGGAGGGACCAAAGTGCAATTTTGGTTTTCTTTTGGCCTTAAATGGCAAACAAGTATATAAAGAGCGGGATTATGACTAGTAGTCGATTTTAAAATTTTACGGGAGTCGGGTTTCGCCCCGAACACTTGAAAATACTTTTAAATGGTTCAAACGCACACAAAACGAATATACACATGGTTCCGACTCGACTTAACACGTAATAAAAATAAAATCTCGAAAAATTCAAATATCGATCAATCGATAATAAAATTTAAGTTTTGGGCATCCGTCGGTATCGTAGTCGTTATCGGTTCTTCTTAAATCGTCAATCGTTAAATTACGACCGTAAACGTCGGTTTCAACTTAAACCGTCAAATAAATCCACGATAAAAATTCTTAAAAATTTCAAAAATATATACGTAAAATAGGATTAAATAAACAATGTTGGGCTCGGGATATCACATCCACAAGTGAGCCACAACTTAAGAGAGATGCTCATACTGAAGAGCTCTTGAGACAATAACTTAGCATCATACGGCACTTTCACGGGTGTTACAACTAAGACCGGTGCCTTAGTTAATTTACCTTTAAGAAGTTCGAAAGAGTCGATACAATCTTGAGAAAAGATAAAAGGAGCATCTTTCTCTAAGATATGAGTCATTGGACGAGCTATTTTAGAGAAATCTTGGATGAAACATCGATAAAATCCCGCATAGCCTAAAAAACTTCTAACTCCTGTGACGGTGGTAGGTGGAGGCAACATAGCAATGACGTCAACTTTAGCACGCTCGACTTCGATACCGGCTTTTGAAATTTTATGACCGAGGATGATGCCTTCTTTTACCATGAAATGGCATTTTTCCCAATTAAGAACGAGACGAGTGTCTTCACACGGTTTAAGCATACATTCTAAATTGGCAAGGCAAGAATGGAAAGAATCACCATTGACCGAGAAATCGTCCATAAAGAATTCCATAGTTTCTTTAACCATGTCATGGAATATAGCCATCATACACCTTTGGAAAGTCCCGGGAGCATTGCATAAGCCGAAAGGCATTCTTTTGTAAGCAAATGTTCCATAAGGACAAGTGACTGTGGTTTTCTCTTGGTCTTTTGGATCGATAGGGATTTGAAAATATTCGGAGAAATCTCTAAGAAGCAATAGTAGTCATTACTCGCTAAACGCTCGAGCATTTGATCCATGAAAGGAAGAGGAAATGATCCTTACGAGTGGCATCATTGAGCTTACGATAGTCTATGCAAACTTGCCAACCCGTTACGAGTCGAGAAGGAATCAACTCGTTGTGTTCATTGGGAACAACAGTTATTCCGCCTTTCTTAGGCACACAATGGACGGGACTAACCCATGGCGAATCCGAAATAGGGTAAATCATGCCGGCATCTAGAAGTTTGATGACTTCTTTCTAAATGACTTCATGAATTTTGGGATTAACCCTTCTTTGATTTTCGACTGCGGGTTTAAAGTCATCTTCCATGAGAATTTTATGAGTGCAAAAGTTAGGATCAATTCCGCGAATGTCGGAGATTTTCCAAGCAATTGCATTCTTATGATTTTTGAGAACTTAGCAATAATGACGGGTAACTTATTACCCTCTTCTAAGAAAACGTATTCTAAATGAGACGGTAAATCCTTAAGCTGTAAATCCGGTGGATTGTTGATGATGGAGAAAGTCACTTTCTCAAAATGGAGTCAATGATGGAGAAATAGAAAGTCACTTTCTATTTCTCAAAATGGAGTCAATGATGGAGAAATGTAAATCCACGTACCCTAAACTTGCTTCAAATTCTTGTAAAAGAAAGTCACTTTCTCAAAATGGAGTCAATGATGGAGAAATAGAAGCTACGATCTCAACATGAGATAAATGAGAAATCCCGCTCTTACAAGCCTCGTGAAAATGTTCTTCACATGCTTCGTCGAGCACATCGATGTAATTCACGGATTCGGGCTCATCGGGAAGTTTGGAAAGTTTACCCCTGTTAAAGACGATTTTTGTAACACCCCCAAATTTACACAATTTAAATACATCGGAAGACTCGTTGGTGTTACGGGATAGCACATTACTCACATCAAGTTTACATAGGTCCCAAGTCATAGTCATTTCATACAATTTTACAAAATATTTGAATGGAAATTATTATTTAAGTGCGGGCCATGAATTCTTGTCGTCTTCCTGAGAATTACCTTCAAGTACCTGAGACAAAACATGTTAAAGGAAAAGGGTCAGCGATAACGCCGAGTGAATTTATAGAGTTAATAAAACCATCAATATAACATCGGTATAAAATTATTACCGAAAATCATTTTGTACAAATCCTTATCAAAAATCATAATATAGGCTTTTGCTTTCAAAATCATTATGTGAGCCATTGTCATAAAAACATCATACAATACGTTTTATAACGTGGTATAGAGTTAAATAAAAACCGTTATATGAATATGGTTATGAAAAACAAAAACACAAACATAATATCAATAGTAAGACCCCGTATTGCTAGTTAGACAATATATCATAATTTAGTGCGTATAGCAGTATTTCGTTATTTTTGGATTATTACAAGCTGCATGACATTGTTACCTTACTACAACAAACAACGGGTAGCTAGACCGAAAATCAATTTGCCCATCTAAATTAGCGTGTCGTCACAATAATCACGCTTGTGTAAATCTTCTCATACATAAATTCGCTTACCAATCAATGTGGCACGACAGGGATCAATCGTCAAGGCGCGGACTGGGGTGATCGTCCCCAAATAGTACTATTATATGCATAAGCGTCTACCAAATCCCGGTAGTTCACAATTCATGCTAATGGGACTTTTAGTGACATAACCTAACTCTAATAATCCATTTCATTTCATTTTTCGGGTCATATATTCATTCATCGGGTCATATAATCATTCGGGTCCAGATCAATAAACAAATAATCGGGACAAATGGTGTCCTATTTTATCAAAACTAACATGTTATCTCCCTCGCGGGTTAATAAAACATTTCATAAAAACATTTAAAAGAGTGCGAGGCTATGAACTCACGTTGATGTGGGAAAGCGGGTTATCGGCAATTCGGATGTACGGTACGTGCTTCAATTACGGAAACCTAGACAAATAATACTCGTCTTAGACTCTTGTCCAATGATTTTATAAAAATAACAATTATGTATACATATGATGATCTTATAAATATGATGATGATCAAGTGGGATTGTACATTTTACTCATTTTAGTTGTTATGTATTGGTAACTTTTTACTAGTTTACTAGTTTTACATGTTTACATGTTTTAGGTCCAATAAGCCTATTATAAGTTCATTAACTTGTATTAATCCATTTTATACTTGTATTATCAGTATTTATACTTTACATGTTGGGCCCAACTGGGTTAAGCCCAATAAGTAATTTTTATAAGTGTTTAACTTATTTAGTTAAATTATTAGTCCAAATATGCTAACTTAGTTCGTTAATGTCCGTATGTCATATAGTTCGGGTTTTATTGGTTTTTACTTATATTAGGTACTTATACATCAGTATATAACTTTTAAAAACTTTACATTAGACGGGTTTGATCGTCTAAGTTTTAATTGGCGAAAAACGTTAATTTTACGGTAATTGCCGAAAAACTCGTAAAAATCATGTTTATTGTTTTTATAACTTATAAATCTTATTCAACTACCATTTTTATAAAGTGTCCATTTATTTAACCCTTATACATATTCATATAAATGAAATTTATAAGTTAGTGGGTTTTAATTCACATTTTATACTATATTAGTTTGAGTGCTTATATAATACCATTAAACATTAATTCTTCAAAATCTGATTTTTAGTTTCATCTTCACCATTTTTATAATATCTCGAGTTCTATAAGGAGATAGAAGCTCATTTTTGCATGGCATAAACTTTATATTATGTGCTACAAATAAGTTAGTTATAGCTACTGCTCATTCTATGTCTAACTATCCTTAATAGTCCTTACAATATAGACTATTCAGATTGGTACACTAATCTTGTTTTGATCATATCTCACTCATTTTGATGATTACATTGCATGACCAACTCTCACATGTGTATGACATCTAACACTTACTGTAAATGGATTCCACCATGCAATTTTATCAGTTCGTAACTTGGTTACTTACTGTTTTTATACAGCCAACAATTTAAGCAAGATTTTAACCTTGTTTCTTATGTTTTTTCATCTTTTTAATCATATTTATCAACACTTGATCCCCACACAACATTTTTATCATCATATATTCATCATATACATATACAATAAGAAATAAAATACATTATTACATAATCAAAATAACAAGAGGATGAGAAGAACAATCTTTATACCACCAAGATTATGTAGGTTGTGATCAAGACATGGATTTTGATCACACAACTTGTGATAAATACACTCCAATCTTCAAGGCCACCAATACTTGTAATATTCTTGTAGAAATCAGCCCTTGGACATCACCAAATCTTCTCCTTGGATGTTAAAATCACCACCAATCAATAGAGCTTGAAAAGGGTTTCATCATATGTAGAGATAACATAGGATTTGTGGTTAAATTTGATCAAAATGGGGTGTTTAAGGGTGAAGGTTGGACGGCAATGGTGGAAAGATGGGAGGATTTGTGTGAGATTTGCATGAAAATAATGAAGCTAGTAGTTTGGTTAGATGGCTTTGATGTGTGTTAGCTTACACATTAAGCTTCAAATGACAAGTGTTTAAGCTTGTTAGTTAAGCTTGAACACCTCATGGGTGAGGTGGTGCATACTTGGCCGTCCCATGTGTGGGGGTGGGACAAGTTTATCTTGTATCATCCCCATTTAATTACGGGTACTCCTCGATTCTAGTTTCCTCGATTTGTGTGCCCTCGGGTCGTTTTACGAAAAACGTTTTTATAAATTATGAATCAACGGTACAAAACGAATCTAATAAAAATTGTCTCATCAAAAACGGAGTTTGAAAACATAAATACGTAATCCTAAGGTTTCCGGTTTAGTCGTAAAAGACGTTAAATTAAAATCGTAAGTCCTAATCTCTTCTCGTAAATTTGTGAGTTTATGAACCAACACAAATTTAAAATCTCAAAATAATATTCACAGACAAATTTATTTTCTAAAATGTCGGACTGTCACCAAAGATGGTGTATGTAAACGTAAGCACGTAACGTTGAATCCTCCGGTTTAGACGTAGTCGATGCTACTTCAAGACGTAAATCCAAATTTTTTCCCAAAAATAAGTGAGTTCATATTATAACATTAAAATAATGTTTTCAAATAAATATTGAGAATAAAATATAAACCATAAATTGACGGCTTGTCACAGCATTTACCCCTAAACATGATCTTTGCCCTCAAAGATCATCTTATCTTACTACTCGCTTCTTATAGAGTTAAAGCCATGTGGTTATTTCCTCCACATTCGGTCTTTACTCACAAGTGTAATCCATTACATATGCGAGTTTCATCAAACATAACTACGGGAATAAGATCAGGCTTAATGTTGACTTACTTTCTCTATCCATGATGTTCACGGGTTTTTGATGAATGCAACTTTTCGCCGATCTAAACTTTACTAAGAAACAATCAGATTATCACTTGATAGACATTTCATCAAGTTTGATATACGAAACATAATTCACGCAGCTCTTGAAGTCCTAGGGTAGATCCAGCTTATATGCCTTTCAACCCAACTTTTACATCATCTCAATGGTCCCATACAACGGGGACTTATATCCCATGATCTTTCAGATCATCAATTCATTTTTCCATAGTTAAAATTTTTGGCATAACTTCGCTACCCATCTGGCACTTCAAGATCTACATTTCATATTCACATAACCTCCTGCCCACTACCGGCAGTCAATAATCAGATCCTAATTTCAACAATCATTTCAGGTCTCGCGGGTCGGGTATTTTGTAAGGTTAGGTTTGTCAACATAGGAAACCTTAAACCTAAAAGACATGTCCAACTCACAATGGGTGTATGTCGGGTGTCTTCATCCCAACTCCTGCTTACAGATGCTCTAATATATATCCTCACAAGATTTGATTTTGATCCTAATACGATAATTATCAATGATAATCTTTCCAAAGGAAAAACGATTATACCGTTCATTACCAACGGTCAATCATTCAAGCATAAAACAACACTTATAGTATTTTGTATCGTTACTTTACCTCGTCCCTTCGATTGGGGTGGTACACATTACTCTCATCAAGATTCGTTCTCAATGACTTCTGAGCAAATTTCTAGAAATTCGATGCGAAGCGAGGATCTTGATAGAGATGATCGATACAGGCACACCATGCTTACACAACTCCTTTAAATACAAAAGAGTAAATTTCTTCATCAAGAATCTATCATCAACAGGAATGATATTAGCAGATTTGGTCATTCTGTCGATGATGACCCAAATTGAATCAAATTCATATGATGACCTTTGCAATAGATAGACGTTTACTAATGTATGAGGCGATCTCTGCCTTCATAATTTGCCATTAGTACAACTTCTTCAGATAAAGATACATTAAATCCGAAATGACATGAATAGAATACTTAAACTTATGAGATTCCAACATGACTAAATCTCAAAATCTCCATATTTAGGCAACCATAAACGACCTTCTATACATTCAGTGCCATCGGCTTCTCAATTCTGATGGTTCACATTAGTCGCGAACCCCTTTTTATTATCTATATTATCCTTCTTACAAGCATTGATTATTTTTATATTGTTCGGCAATTTATTTTGCACCTTCATTATTAAGGAACATGTCCTAATTGGTTCTTTATCTTTTCTACATAATGTGTCAGTATCTATATTCACCTTTCCTGGTGAAATAATTATTGTAACCAAAATTCACTCAGAATTTCTTTCTTCATATTTTCTAAGTTTTTGTTTCGTCTCCACTATTATTTTTATCAGTTTTACTTAATCCGACGTCTAAAGTGTCGACAAGTATTACAAGAAATCAAATAATAATTATTTAATTTTTATGAAACGTAAACGTAAAAATTTTTAATTTCTTAGTTCGACCAATAAAAATGTTCAAAATAAATTTGAATTTAATTAACAAGGTTTTTGTTGATTTATCGAAAATAATTAATAAGATTCGTAAATGTTCGAAAAGTTCTTTGTTTACACTTTGGTCAAAATTTTCTTAGTTGAAAAGCAAAAAGTGTCGTTTCAAATTTCAAGTCATGGTTTAAATGGTTTCCTCAATCCCTCTTAGGTTGTCTTGAGGTATACACGAACATTTACCCCTAAACAGGAGTTTAGTTAAATGTTCTGGGTCTAAGGGAATAATCCCTCAAAAGTTCTTTTCGATAAAACATTTGTCAAAACACATTTGCACTTTCTTTTTGGTAAAACCCAAAGTCTTAATGGCTCTAATATTTGAAGAGTCAATATATTCCATTATCTTATTAATCACACAGTCACATAATGTAAAGGATTAAGTCTTAAATCGCCTGTTAAAAATTTAAGGTACAGGTTTTCATTGTTCGGCCAATTCAGGGCAATCTATAAATAATTATTAACTCATTCTTGTTCTTATAAGCAAACAAATAGTCCTTAATGATCACGAGCATGAATTTATCAGATTACAGCCTACACATGTGATTCACCAAATTTATGGATGCTACATGTGTATTAGTCAGTCCAAACGACATCACGTGAAACTCATAATGTTCATTACAAGTTCTGGATGTAGTGATTGGAATAGATAATATTTTTTCCGGACGCGAAGTTGATGATAACCATGTCGTGGATCAAATCTTTAGAACATACGCAAGAACCTTGTAAATGATCGAACAAATCTATCATCTTGGGTAGTCGATATAGATTTTTATCATCAATTTACCTAGTTCAGGGTAATTCAACCAACATAAGGAATGATAACGCCATAGCTCTTCATAATGACGAGCTTGGTAGAATAAATGCTTTCTCCGACAACTCTCTCAGTTGTACGGTAATTCTTTTAATTTAGATGGTGCTGACGTATAGTGCACAAGCCACAGGTGCAACACCGGGAATATAATCAATACCAATTTCAACTTGCCTTAATGGCAAAAGTCTAGGTAATTCACCAGCAAATACCTCCTAATGTTTCAGATAACAAAAACATCTTTAAAAATACATTAACTTTAAGTTCTTTCTAGATTACAAGATCTATAACGTATTCACAACCATTCACGGTATAATTTCAAGTCTAAATGCAAGATATGGTCATCCATCAAGAATTATTTAGATCACTTTTGATAAACAACATCTTATCATTTAGGGGAATTCTACTCGAGTTCCCATCAATTAAGACAATGTCGTCATGTCATAATCAATCAATCCATTCTACCGGTACTATCAACTTTCCAGTTTCATTGTCGTCGATAAGATGTGAATTTCTCAAAAGACTAATAATAACTCACAATCATTCACAAATTCAGGAGACATAACTAACCTTAAAAGAGTAAGGTCAACGCATAATCTACGTGAGAGAATTTAAAATCAAATACAGACGAAAACATTTAATGAATATGAATATATCCCATGTTTTCATGATTTGAGTACGCATTCGAAATCTCCTCGGATCGTTACCCAGGTTATTCAAATGAAATCTAGTAAAAAGAAATGATAGGAACGTCAATACATCCAGTCGGGTATCAACACTTGGTAATCAAATACTTTTTCAAAGAATCTCACCACGGGAGAATTGGACAAGCAAGGAATATCAATTGTCAAATAAGACAAGTTCTACAGATGAGTAAATTCGACTTAGAAGAATAAATGGTACGGACACATATGTAGGTGTCCCTAACAATATGTCCCTATTTTGCACTTCTTGCAGATCTCATAAAAATTAATCCTTCACAATCTTCAATGAAAATTTAGTGTTTATTAATAATTTCATGGTGACTACTAATCAGCCTTACATGGTCCCTTCCAAATTGTATGTAGGCGCGCAATTATATACAATTTCAAGATTAACAATGTAATACTCAGTTCGTCAAAATTTTATCATCATGTTTATAATAAAAACATTTTCATGCTTAATTCTTAAATAAGAATCAAGAATAAGTTTACAAAGATTTTCTTTGTTATAAAAACAATTAAGTTTTCCAAGGTGTTTTACAAACAACTTCATTTCGATAACAATCACTTATAAATCTCACTTTGAATAATCCTTATAGTGATGAAAATTCAATTTTTCTCAAAGGATATTGTTTCAACTTTTAAAACAATGAGTAATCTGCAAAAGAGTGATGAAAAGTCGTTCACCAAGAACTAACTACAATATAATAGGTAATGAGCTTAGCCAATTAATCATGAGGTTCATGACCTCGATGGCACTCAAAATGAATAATCCACAACGTAACTCAATTCGAGATGAGTACTTGTTCAATGGTTGCATCACTAATGCGAGTATTAGGAAGAAGCAACAAAAGATAGATAACATCAATACATGTAGAGTTTAGCAATCAAAGGTAGTCTTTTCATTAATCACAAACAAGTCAAAATTGTACCATAACACATTATGTGTCACTATGTCATACAATTCCAAGAACTCATCCTACCAAATTATGTCTCAGTTAAGTTAGGGATTTTTAAAAGATACCACAATGAATACTAATCTACAAGATTCATTAGGTGTTTCACATGTCCCGAAAGATCCATTGGTCCCAATTCAGAAGAAGATTTCTTCAATTTATTTCTTGGACACTGGGCATCCTCGTCATTGGACAATGGCCTAGGAACAACACTTAACACGAATCAACAATCAATTAAAACCTTATAATTCAATCACAGGACTTAACGACTTCCTCTTAACAATTTCATATTCCATACGAGTTAAATTTTTACTTTATTCAAGTTTCAACCAACTTATAATCAATACGATATCCTACCTCATTCTCCAATATTTTCAACCTTATTTATAAACCTTAAAAGGGCAATAAAATCTCAATATGAACAACACTTAACTTCCAATTCTATAACTTCTTCATCAATAGTTATCGAATGAGTCACTAGTATGAAACGACTCACACATTCAATTAGACTTCTCGGAAAGGTACTAGTGCCATGAGGCTTTTGGGTAAAGGCTCCAATGATAGCCTCAAGTGCAACATTCACCCTTTCGATTTTTCAAATTTAAGAATTGGGTGACACTGAATCAGATGACACCTTTCTAGGTGGTAACGTTTTGTCAAACTCCACTTTATAAGGAAAGATCGTCATGACATCGATATCAGTTTTAATCTCGCCAATTCTTCTTCAATATCACAATCAACTAATATCTACATTTCTACGAATATCAACCATTTTATTGGGATCATAAATATCCACAACTTGGTTTAGATTCGGAATAGCTAGAATTGCTACGGGAATAGCTTCGATTGATTTACTAGGGGATTTAGGGTTCCTTGTGACAATTATGTAATAAAATTATGTAATAAAATTACATCATATAGATATAATCCAAGTTATATATATATTAAAATAACACTTCTCAGTCTGGCCTTGTCGGTAACTCGGGAATTCTTCGGCACCGTTATAGTCAAAAGATTTTTAGACATTTTTAGAAAAATGTTTATAGTTAAAAGATTTTGAAATGTTTTATTCAAAACATTGGTTTTAAAAATCTTTTGTTCTCTATAATGAGAGCTCTGATACCAAACTGTAACACCCCCAAATTTACACAATTTAAATACAGCGAAAGACTCGTTGGTGTTATGGGATAGCACATTACTCACATCATAGACAACGCTTAAAAATCACGTCGTTTAATAATGAAGCATTTCCATTCATAAATATCAAGTTTACATAGGTCGCAAGTCATTGTCATTTCATACAATTTTACAAAAGATTTGAATGGAAATTATTATTTAAGTGCGGGCCATGAATTCTTGTTGTCTTCCCGAGAATTACCTTCAAGTACCTGAGACAAAACATGTTAAAAGAAAAGGGTCAGCGATAATGTCGAGTGAATTCATAGAGTTTAATAAAACCATTAATATAACATCGGTATAAAATTATTACCGAAAATCATTTTGTACAAATCCTTATCAAAAATCATAATATAGGCTTTTGCCTTCAAAATCGTTATACGAGCCATTGTCGTAAAAACGTCATACAATACGTTTTATAACGTGGTATAGAGTTAAATAAAAACCGTTATATGAATATGGTTATGAAAAACCAAAACACGAACATAATATCAATAGTAAGACCCCGTATTGCTAGTCAGGCAATATATCGTAATTTAGTGCGTATAGCAGTATTTCTTTATTTTTGGATTATTACAAGCCGCATGACATTGTTACCTTACTATAACAAACAACGGGTAGCTAGCCCGAAACTCAGTTTGCCCAGCTAAATTAGCGTGTCGTCACAATAATCACGCTTGTGTAAATCTTCTCATACATAAATTCCATTACCAATCAATATGGCACGACAGGGATCAACCGTCAAGGCGCGAACTGGGGTGATCGTCCCCAAATAGTACTATTATATTCATTATAATGGGACTTTTAGTGACATAACCTAACTTTAATAATCCATTTCATTTCATTTATCGGGTCATATATTCATTCATCGGGTCATACAATCATTCGGGTCCAAATCAATAAACAAAGAATCAGGACAAATGGTGTCCTATTTTATCAAAAATAACATGTTATCTCCCTCGCGGGTCTATAAAACATTTCATAAAAACATTTAAAAGAGTGCGAGGCTATGAACTCACGTTGATGTGGGAAAGCGGGTTATCGGCAATTCGGATGTACGGTACGTGCTTCAGTTACGGAAACCTAGACAAATAATACTCGTCTTAGACTCTTGTACAATGACTTTATAAAAATAACAATTACGTATACATATGATGATTTTATAAATATGATGCTGATCAAGTGGGATTGTACATTTTACTTATTTTAGTGGTTATGTATTGGTAACTTTTTACTAGTTTACTAGTTTTACCTGTTTACATGTTTTAGGTCCAATAAGCCTATTATAAGTTCATTAACTTGTATTAATCCATTTTATACTTGTATTATCAGTATTATACTTTACATGTTGGGCCCAACTGGGTTAAGCCCAATAAGTAACTTTTATAAGTGTTTAACTTATTTAGTTAAATTATTAGTCCAAATATGCTACCTTAGCTCGTTAATGTCCGTATGTCATATAGTTCGGGTTTTATTGGTATTTACTTGTATTAGTTACTTATACATCAGTATATGACTTTTAAAAACTTTACATTAGACGGGTTTGATCGTCTAAGTTTTAATTGGCGAAAAACATTAATTTTACGGTAATAGCCGAAAAAGTCGTAAAAATCATGTTTATAGTTTTTATAACTTATAAATCTTATTCAACTACAATTTTTGTAAAGTGCCAATTTATTTAACCCTTATACATATTTATATAAATGAAATTTATAAGTTAGTGGGTTTTAATTCACATTTTATACTATATTAGTTTGAGTGCTTATATAATACTATTAAGCATTAATTCTTCAAAATCTGATTTTTAGTTTCATCTTCACCATTTTTATCATATCTTGAGTTATATGAAGAGATAGAAGCTCATTTTTGGATGGCATAAACTTTATATTATGTGCTACAAATAATTTAGTTATAGCTACTGCTCATTCCATGTCTAACTATCCTTAATAGTCCCTACAAAATAGACTATTCAGATTAATACACTAATCTTGTTTTGATCATATCTCACTCATTTTGATGATTCCATTGCATGGCCAACTCTCACATGTGTATGACATCTAACACTTACTGTAAATGGATTCCACCATGCAATTTTATCAGTCCATAACTTAGTTACTTACTGTTTTTATACAGCCAACAATTTAAGCAAGATTTTTGCTTTGTTTCTTATGGTTTTTCATCTTTTTAATCATATTTATCAATACTTGATCCCCACAAAACATTTTTATCATCATATATTCATCATATACATATACAATAAGAAAGAAAATACATGAATACATAATCAAAATAACAAGAGGATGGGGAGAACAATCTTTATACTACCAAGATTATGTAGGTTGTGATCAAGACATGGATTTTGATCACACAACTTGTGATAAATCAACACCAATCTTCAAGGCCACCAATACTTGTAATCTTCTTGTAGAAATCAGCCGTTGGACATCACCAAATCTTCTCCTTGGATGTTAAAATCACCACCAATCAATAGATCTTGAAAAGGGTTTCATCATATGTAGAGATAACATAGGATGTGTGGTTAAATTTGATCCAAATGAGGTGTTTAAGGGTGAAGGTTGGACGGCAATGGTGGAAAGATGGGAGGATTTGTGTGAGATTTGCATGAAAATAATGAAGCTAGTGGTTTGGTTAGATGGTTTTGATGTGTGTTAGCTTACACATTAAGCTTCAAATGACAAGTGTTTAAGCTTGTTAGTTAAGCTTGGACACCTCATGGGGTGAGGTAGTGCATACTTGGCCGTCCCATGTGTGGGGGTGGGACAAGTTTATCTTGTCTCATCCCCATTTAATTACGGGTACTCCTCGATTCTAGTTTCCTCGATTTGCATGCCCTCGGGTCGTTTTACGAAAAACGTTTTTATAAATTATGAATCAACGGCACAAAATGAATCCAATAAAAATTGTCTCATCAAAAACGGAGTTCGAAAACGTAAATATGTAATCCTAAGGTTTCCGGTTTAGTCGTAAAGGACGTTAAATTAAAATCGTAAGTCCTAATCTCTTCTCGTAAATTTGTGAGTTTATGAACCAACACAAATTTAAAATCTCAAAATAATATTCACGGACAAATTTATTTTCTGAAATGTCGGACTGTCACCAAAGATGGTGTATGTAAACGTAAGCACGTAACGTTGAATCCTCCGGTTTAGACGTAGTCGATGCTACTTCAAGATGTAAATCCAAATTTCTTCCCAAAAATAAGTGAGTTCATATTATAACATTAAAAATATTGTTTTCAAATAAACATTGAGAATAAAATATGACCATAAATTGACGGACTGTCACAATTTTATCATCCCCGACCCTCATGATAAGCTCACCCGCGGCTACATCAATCAATGTACGCCCGGTCCTCAAGAAGGGTCGTCTCACAATTAAGGGAACATGGGGATCCATCTCATAGTCGACTACGACGAAATCGGCGGGAAAAGTGAATTTGTCGACTCCTACAAAAACATCCTCGGCTATCCCCACCGGATAAGCAACCGTACGGTTAGCTAATTCCAAGGTCATACGAGTGGGGACTAGCTCGGGTAAGGTAATTGTTTCCACACGGACAATGGCATAATATTGATACTCGCTACGAGATCCGCCAAGGCCATACAATTTTCAACACCCAAAAAATTGCAAGAAATAAGGAATCGACCGGGATCTTCTAACTTAACCGGTAATTTTATCAAAAGAACCGCAGAACAATTCTCATTCAATTGGGTATTGGCAATATCGAGCAATTTTTCCTTATCACTTAAAAGGTCCTTAAACATCTTAGCATACTTAGGCATGTGAGCGAGAGCCTCGGCAAAGGTGATATTAAAATTCAATTGTTTGAACATTTTTAGGAAGTTCGAAACTTGAATATCATCCTTATTCTTCAATTTCTCTTTCCTCAACCTTGAGAGATAAAGGTATATTGGGTTGAGATGATGGCTTTGGAGTGGATTACTCACTCACATCCTTTGGTGGAGGAGGGGTAGAAATGGAAGGTGAAGGAATCGGTTTGGGAACCGAAGGTGTGGTATAAGATTTAGGTAAAGGTGGAACATAAGGTGTAGAGGAATGCATAATGGGTGGTATTTCACAAGTAGAAGGTGAAGGAGGGTGGGTAGAAGAAGAAGGAATCTCAGGTCCTTGTTTAGGTGGGGAATAAGAAGGTTCATCGGTGGTCTTACCGCTCCTAGTAGTGATAGCATTAACGTTAGCCCTAGGATTGGTCGCGGTGTTAGAAGGGAGGGCACCTTGGGGACGAAGGGTTTGAATCATTCACAAAAATTTCTTTTCGATCGATTCTTTCATTTCTCTCATGGTTCGCTCATGTTCGGTTAATTTTTGTAGAACCAAGTCCATTTGAGGATTATGCATGTTCATTTCGTTATACCCTTAATTAGGAAAACCTTGGTTTTGATATTGATTATAATTTTGAAAACCTTGATTAAATCCTTGGATTTTGAAAACCATGGTGACTTGAATATCATCCTTGATTTTCCTGTGGCTTGAATATCATCCTTGTTATTGATTATAATTTTGAAAACCTTGATTAAATCCTATGACTTGAATATCATCAGTTCATTAAACTTGTCATCACTTCATTTTGATCACAAAGTTTAGTTAGATATGAGTCATAGCTCAGTTTAATCTTTTGCTCAAATTCTCTTCATAAAAGTTGTAAAAAGATCAGATAAGTAGTGTTTGGATTTGCATACATTTTTTAGTTTAAGTGTGATAAGCTGGCTTAACTTTGTTCATTACTCTTCCTTTAGTCTTTTAAACAAGACTGTTTAGTTTTGAAGTCAAAAGGTTAGTCAAATAGGCAATTGGCTGATAAAAAGTTTGGGTCAAGTTTTTGAAAATAGTTCATCAGAAAAGTAGCACATTTCAATCTCATGTCATATTTTCATTTCTTGATCAAAATCATTGAAACCAGTTTCTATATGTCCATTAACATCTAAAGTTTCAATGTTGTTAAGGAAACTATACATTTTTCACAAATAAGCTTAGAATCAACTTTTGAATAAGCATTCAAGCTAAAGCAAGTTTCTGTGATAAAATAGCATTCTGATTTCTTAGTTTGGCATTTCTACTTCATAAATCTTGTGATTTTCTTCCACAATATTACTTAGAAACATGTCTTGAACAATTTTTTGAGCTTTTCAGAAATTTAACTTTTTGGTCAACAAAAGTCAATAAGCTATGTTTCAGTTTATTTTCAAATTCCTGCTTATCTACTGAACCATTCTTCATAAGAAAAGACATTTCAGACTCACAATAAGCTGTTTAATCAGATTTTACTCTAAAATTGGAATGTGCATGTCTAGATTTTATTGTAGCTTATTCTTGGCTTATTGGAGTTGGCTTATTTGAGTTCTAGTGCGTTTTAAGCTTTTTCCTTGGACAAGTCTAAGTGTTTTTCAGTTTTAAGATGTTTGAAACTTGTTAGAGCTTATTTGGTTCAGTTTTGAGCTTATACGAGCTTAATTCTCACTTATGCCCGTTTTTGGTATTATTTCCCATTTTATTGCATTTTAGTCCCCTTGGTTTGTTACTATTTTCATAACTGGCTAAATTTCCAAGATTTTAGGGTTTGCAAACTTTTAGTCTATACTTTTTACAAGTTGTTAAATTCAGTTAATCAGTTTTAAAAGTTGTTACATTTTGTTAGAAATTTGTTAGAATTTACATAATTGGTCCTTTTACTATCTGATTTTTACATTTCAAGAATTTAAGATTCATTTACTTACATTTTTAGCATAAAAATTTCATAGATTTACATTTTTGTCCTTTTGTGAATAAAAATTTGGTATTTGCTAGATGTTTTACGGTTACGTAGCTTAATATTTTTCATCTTTTTACGTGCTTGATTAAATAGACATAGAAAATCCAAATAACCCTATCAACCAAAAACAATAATATACTTGATATTGTTAGGACTTTCAATTGGTTATGAATCGAGAGAAATGAACTTCAATTTACTATATTTCAAATGGCGCCGTTGCCGGTTCTTTGACTTTACGAGAGACTATTGATTGACGGTTTTCATTGGCTTTTGGGATCCATTCACCTCGTGAACGTTATTTTTACGTATCATAAATCAAAAACATAAAATAAAATAAAAAATATAAAAATATAAAAACAAAAAACTCACAAAATCAATTCTTTTCCTAAAGAATTGACTAAAAAAATTAAAAAATCAAAAAGCAATCTTTTTCAAAAGAGATTGCAACCAAAAATATATATTATTAGATTTCCTTGGTTTTTATGTACATATAGTATTTTCTTTAAAAAAACCCCAATAAATACAAAAATATTTTCTCTATATTATTATATGTAAATACGTATACGTATAAGAACAACCAATACACATATTCTCCATAAGTATTGCCAAGGCAATACACCGTGTTAGGGGGCGTTCCGGTCCTTGACACGCATATCGATCAACTCAATAAAGAAAGAATAGATAAATACTTCCAATAGGCAATAATTCGAAGAATACAAACTACAAAGTAAATAGAAAGGCGATGTGCTATAAAATGCCATCTAAGGGTCAATAGGTACTTAAGTGCTTCGCGCCACCTAACCCCCCGTTCACTAGTGCGTATTCTAAGAAGGAAGGCTTCATTGGGGGTCTTGCACCCAATTACGTATATTATACTTTCTTGTGGATAATTCATATTGAAATTCGAAGAGGATAATCCCTTCTTCTTCAAAGTCAAACGAGAGCTTCTCTCTCATTCCTCGTATTGAGTTGCATGCTCACTCGCGGGCGTGTACAAATACCGATTGGTGTAAAACCCATTCCTCCGAAAAGAAAGAAAAAGAGAAAGAGTAGGAACACCATGGTCCATCAAGTCGATCCCGAGAATCGTGCTTTGATCCATACACAACAAGAAGCCGTGGCCGGAGTTGACACTCAACCTTTGATGGAGCCCTTGCAATCAAATGTGCAAGGATATGCCGATGCTATCAAGATACCCGATATTCCCGCAAACACATTTGAGCTAAAAACATCCATGATTAACTTGGTTTCAAATACACCATTTTTTGGTAATAAGAATGATAATCCACATGATCACCTTAAGAAATTTCTTGCTCTTTGCAACACCATTAAGTAAAATGGAGTTCCCCATGATGCCATTAAGTTGATATTGGTACAATTTTCATTAGAGGGTCCGGCTAAGCATTGGTTAGATACACAATCACCCGAGAGCATTACCACATGGGATGGTTTTACTAAGAAGTTTTTGAACAAGTTCTTTCCCCCATCTAAGACCACGGCTTTGAAGAACTTAATTATAGGATTTCAACAAAAACCTAGTCAAACATATAGTGATGCTTGGGAGGAGTATAAGGAGTTATTGAGGAGATGCCCTAACCATCGATTCGATGAGGTTCACCAAATCAATACTTTCTATGATGGATTGAGACCACACCACCAAGATTCACTTAATGCTTCCGCGGGTGGAAATATTCTTGCTAAATCCATTCAAGAAGCTTGAGATATTATTGAGACCAAAGCAATGGTACAAACAAACACTCAATTTGAAGAAAGGGTTCATGTTATCCAAAACAATTCTCAAACACCTTGTGATAACTAATTCCTCAAGAGTCACCAAGAAATACTTCAAAGAATAGATAAGGATCTTGAGATGCATCTTAAGTCAAGGCAAGAATTGATCCAAGCCATTAAGGGCCTTTCATTGAACAATTCCACCAATGATGTGCATGCTATTACCCTTTCATGTGAGACTTGTGGAGGTCCCCATTCATATCAACAATGTGATAAGGTGCAAGGTTATCAAGGGGAGTGTTATGCTTACCAAGAAGAACATCGTGAACATTTCAAACCCAATATTAATCCAAACAACCTTTCTTATAAGTCTCAAAATTACCTTGCTCCACCGGGATTCCCACCCCACCCACCCACCATTACTCAACCCAATCCATCTTAATTCTTACAAAGAAACCAAGGTCCTAGACCACAATACCAAGGGAACAATTACAAGGCACCTAATACCTTTCAAAATCAAGGATTTCACCCACCACCAACCTTCCCAAATCAAGGATACCCTCAAATTCAAAATCCAGGATATGTGCATATGATAATCAAGAGTATGTTGAGAGGAGAATTCATGAAAGTGAGAAAAGAATGCAAGAGAAAATAAACTCATTGCAGAAGAGCAAACTAAGAGGCTTTTAATGGCTTTTAATCAAAGAACACAAGGGGCTTTACCATCTAACACACAAACAAATCCGAGGGTAAATGTCAATGCTATCACAACAAGAAGTGGAAAGAAAACTCATGATCCTTCACCACCCAAACCTAATTTGTTAAAGCCTACTATGATTCCTTCTTATGATACACCTTCTACATCTAGATCACCAGCCTCAACTTCTCCCATTTCTCCCACTTCCACAACTACTCCTGAAGAAACCAACAAGGAAAATCCTTAATCAACCACTCAGCCACAACCATCACCAAGTCTTCCTTACCCATCAAGATTAAGAAAGGACAAGCTTAAGAATAAGGATGATATACAAGTTTCAAATTTTTTGAGGATGTTAAAGCAACTTAACATAAACATCTCCTTTGCAGAAGCTTTAGCCAATATGCCTAAGTTTGCTAAGATGATCAAGGACTTACTTTCTAACAAGGAGAGATTGGTGGATTTGCCTAATGCTTCCTTAAATGAAAATTGCTCCGCGGTTTTGCTTAAGAAGTTGCCTACTAAGCTTGGAGATCCGGGGAGGTTTTTGATTCCTTGAAATTTCCCGGGGGTGGAAAATTGCATGGCATTAGCGGATTTAGGAGTAAGTATAAATCTAATGCCATTATCGGTTTGGAAGAGACATTCACATCCCGAGCTTACTCCTACTAAGATGACTCTTGAGTTGGATAACCGTACTATAGCTTATCCGGTGGGAATTACGGAGGATGTTTTTGGATCTGAGAGTTCCTTTGATTGTTGGTAGACCATTTTTGAGAACGGGTAGGAATCTAATTGATGTGGCGGAAGGTGAACTTACAATGAGGGTAGGAGATGAGAGAGTTGTGTTTAACATGGGAAAGTTGTCAAAGAAGTCTAATGAGCCCGAAGCGGTGAAGCATATTGATGTTGTGAATAAGGAGGAAACTCATGATGATATCCTTGATGATGTTTGTGATGAATATTTTTATGAAGCTTGCTCAAGTGGAGATTATGATTTACCTCATGTTGAGACCATTGCCTCCATTACTTCATCCTGGGATTTTCATGAACCTCACGAGCTTAACTTTGGTGATTTTGTGATTTATTCCAATCCTCTGTTTGAAAACTTATATAATAACCCATATTCCAACATGATAAAGAAACCATTGAGGATCTTAGTGATGAAGAATCTCTTCTTTGTTATCCACCAACTTATGATGATTATAGTGATGATGAGCTCTCTACTTGTGACTCTCCATTTGTTGATGATCACACTTCCTTGGGTTTTAAGGAATCACCAATCTTTGAGAGACCAATCTATGATGTTTATGGTGATGAGGAGGATTCTATCATGGATGAGAGTGATGAGTTCTTAGGAGTGGATATATCTTTCGAGTACACTCTTGGATATATTGATGAGGATGGGTACATACTCTTTCTATAATCTCTATTGCATGACGATCCTTTACCTTCTTCCTTGTCCACCTAAACTTTTCAAAGTGATAAAGGAAAACAAGTCATGATGGTTCCTTCCAAGAGCTTGTTGTTACCCATTACTCCACAACCTTTCTCTCTCCATGTGACCTACAAAGGAGAATCTTCTAAGGCAACCAACACTTGTTGTTTTCCCATCAAGGAATGGATTTTTGATCCTGGCATAGAGCTTGCTAAACGATCTCAGTATCCGCCTGATGCAACAAAAGGAAACCTTGTGAAAGATTTGAGAGCATCACCTTATCACCTTTTGAGGAACATGTGGGCAACCATTTTGGAGAACAACACCTCACCTTTTTCACCATTGCTTAGGAAGTTAGTTGTTGGATTGTGTTATAAGTGGGATGGTAATTATGTATTTGATCCGAGGGATATTTATGGAATTTTGATAATTGAAAACTTGTTTTACCTAATCATGGAGATTTTTCTTAAAAAGGGCAAAACTTTTCTTCTCCATGATAGGTTTTAGAGACTTTTAAGTGTGGGATGAGTCGAGCTAGAGACTCCTTAAATCAAGCTTGCATAACTAGGTTTAGTAATTTTTAGATTTAGAGTTTTGTAGGTTAGAAATAAAGATGGCGAGTTGATGAGAAGTGTAGGGGAGACCTTCTTTTGTCTTCATGTTTTTTGTAGGGTTGCTCACTCATCACGTGCTTTGGAGCTTATGGAGGAGGCCCTTGTATCTAGTTCACTTTGTTACTATTGTGATTTTTCATAGACACATTGTGCTTTATAAATGAATTCACTTTAGTTGATCTTTCCTTAGCTTGGTTTAAGCAAAGTCTATTCATTGTCATAAGTGTAGGGGAAGTTTTATACTTCCATGCTCTTAAACATTGAGGACAATGTTTATCTTAAGTGTAGGGGGGTCTTCTATCGATGTGACCTTACCTAGACCTTGTCATTGACCTTCATGATAACTTGGAAAATTAATTTTTCAAACGTTTTTCAAATTTTTGATCTACTTTGGCCACCAAAAATATGCATTCATAATTTTTGCATCAATCATTTTCATTTTCATAACACATTTGCATTGTATATATTTCTTCTTTTATTTTTCATAAAAAATATAAAGAAAAGAGAAAAAATATAATAAGAACATGGTTTAACAAATTTATACTTCTTTTACATATTAGGCCCGCCATGGATATTTTGACTCAACCCAAGTTTGCTTATCTAAGCATTCTCTAGCTAGTATCCTTAACCATGTAGTCCTTTATTGGTTTATTAGGCTAAGAATCCACCAATCTCATTATTTGAGATTTTAAATTTGTGGAGAATGGGAAATGATAGAGTTGAAGCAAGTATAAAAGGGCTAGATAAACTTCATGATAATTACTTGTGGCTAAACCCTTCTCTTCTTTACCTCTATTTTCTTCGCATGTATATATGTTAATAAATAATCAAGAACAATTTTAATTGGTTTGTAGTCTCTTATGCATTTTTGTCTAATCATTTATGGTTGATATAAGTACGTCTTAAGATTCTAAGTTAGAACATTTTATGTATACTAGACTTATGTCATGCTTAATATTTAGCGGGTGTTTTTCCTTTTATTCTTTTCAACTTTCTTTGTGTGGAATATAGAAAAATAAGAGCGGCTTATAAAAAAATGAGTGGCTAGAAAAAAAAAGAGAAAAGAAGAGAAAAGAAAAAAAATAATTATGCAAGACTCCCAAGAGGGGCAGTGAAGTGTTAATTATAGTAACTATTAGATTCCAATATTACCTTGACGGGTTGCGGGGATTTAATAGTTGCTCCAATCCAATATTACCTTGACGGGTTGCGGGATTCAAGATCCAAAGTCCCAAAAAGGCGGAGGATATAAATTATTGCGTGAGTTTTATTTTTCTTTCCTTAGTGAGTGTGTAGCTACTTATTAATGCATGACATGAGGATTTTACACATAAGGCGGATGACTTATTATTTTTGAGTCGGACTTATATTAATTGTGAACGGATTTTCGAGTAATGGATAAGAGGATTACTTAGGATTAAAACCGTGCTTCCTTATTTTTGGATTTTACATTTCTTATATTTCACGCTTCAAATAATGACAAATTTGCCTTTAAGCAATTTGCTCAAATAATAACCGGTTTCACATTTAATTGTCATGAATAAGTTGATGCACCTTTTTACTTGTGAATGAAATGATCCCATTTTTAAGCTTGGTATGGGGAAAGTGAAACTTGAGGGTGATAAGTATCCATGGTATCAAAGCCCTAATTTAAGTCATTGACTTCTTTATGAGTTTTTCCATCAAAGCCATTTCAAGAAAAATCCAAAAAGATATAAATAGAATTGTTTCTTTTGCATTGCATTGTAGAAAATCAAAATCATGCATCATAGAGAGTAGCATAGTGTAATAGCATTCCATATTGGCCAAGGTGGGTTACTTATGAGGAAAATGTAATTTTGTGCTTTAAAATATAGCATTGCATGAGGTCATGGCAATGTTCAAGTGTAGGGGATTTGATATGAGCAAAAAATCATATCAATTAATCAACAAATCACCCTAAAACACATGGAAAATACCTAACTTTTGTGCTATAAAGCGGAATTATGTGGTATATTTTGTGTTTGTGTTTAAATAGGTAAGAATGATACATTTTCAAGCAAACAAGAAGAAATCAAGCTTATTTGGATGAAAAATACAAAGAAGGATCAATGATGACAAGACTTTGAAGATGAAGGACCTATCTTGACAACATTTCAAAGTTGAAGGACTCAAAGTGTAAATTGGTCAAAGTCAAGATTCAAGTCAAACATGGTCAACTCTTAAGTCAACCAAGTCAAAGGGTCAAACTAGACAAGAATGCAAGTGGAAGGACCAAAAATGACATTGGAATGAAGATTCTAGCTTATTTGAATAATATGCCAAACTCTAGGGGCTTAATTTGCCAAAACTACACAAAAAATGGTTTTGATCTGTGTGTTAAGGCTTATAGCCAACGAAAATGCAAGAAAGGAGAGACAAGGATTGCCAGCAATATAGCCAGCTCACCAGCTCATTAATGAGCCGACTTGCTACAGTTCCACTCCACTAACTCATTTTCTAGCCAATCAGAAGCGGACATGCAATAATCTCTTATCCAATATTAGATATCAATCTGTGTGCTCAATAATAGCCCAACCAAAGACTGCCACGTGGCATCTTCTTCAACAAACAAACCCAGATTCGTTCTCGAGCTACAAAGAATTTCAAGAGAAGATTTATACATGAAAATTTCTCGTTTTCAAGAGAGGAAAACAATGGGAACACTTAATTAAACTGAAACTCAAAGGATTAAAATCCCCCAATTCATGAAGAACACAAGAATTTGCAATTGAGAAATTTGTGACACCTGGCAGCCTGCTATTGGATGGGATACGTCATCGACCCCAACTCACTCTCATTTCTTGTCTATAAATAGTGATAGGACCTCTCATTTGTTGAACGTAGCTAAGTGTGAAATTCACACACACTTCCATTTTTCTCCCTTCAATCTAGTTAGTTAGTTGTTAGTATAACCAACTCAAGAGCTTGACAACCTCTTGAGTTAGTTATAGTTAGTTGTAACTACTTACCTACTTCTGTAACCAACTTTCACATTCAAAATCAATAAAATTCCTCATTTTCCTTCAATCTTCTTATCTTACCCTGCATTCCTGTTGAATCTTGTTGTTGTTATGAGATTCTAGTGGTCACACTTGATCATTAGAGTCTTGTTGAATATTTGTAGTTGTTTCTGTTCATTCCAGTTGCTGAATTGTAGATTTGTAGCAGAATTAGGTAGAATTGATCATGATGATGATAGTAGATGGTTGATTAGTTGATTTTAGTGCTAAGGTGGTGGTTTAGCATTGTTTAGGAGGCTCAGCGCCTAACTACTCTATCAATGGAGGCCTTATGCTAAAAGGTTTCAAGTTTCTGAGTTTTGTTCCACTTAACAGTCCTTTGCTTGCTCAATACTAGTATAAATACTAAATGATGCTTGATCAAGTGTGATTAGTCTGTTTTGCCTTGATTCTGTTGATTAGATAGCTATTTGTTAGATTGTTAGCTCTTTGCTTTCTTTTACTTGTTTCTATCATCATTTTCATCAGTCATATAGCTTGTTATTGCATTTTGAGTACCTGTGTGTTAACTAGCCTGTTCTTGGTTCATTTACACTTCATTTTGATCATAAAGTTTAGTTAGATATCAGTCATAACTTAGTTTAATCTTTTGCTCAAATTCTCTTCATAAAAGTTGTAAAAAGATCAGATAAGTAGTGTTTGGATTTGCATACATTTTGGAGTTTAAGTGTGATAAGTTGGTTTAACTTTGATCATTACGCTTCCTTTAGTATTTTTAAACAAGTCTGTTTAGTTTTGAAGTCAAAAGGTTAGTCAAACAGGCAATTGGCTGATAAAAAGTTTGGGTCAAGTTTTTGAAAATAGTTCATCAGAAAAGTAGCACATTTCAATCTCATGTCATAGTTTCATTTCTTGATCAAAATCATTGAAACCAGTTTCTATATGTCCATTAACATCTAAAGTTTCAGTGTTGTTAAGGAAACTATACAGTTTTCACAAATAAGCTTAGAATCAACTTTTGAATAAGCATCCAAGCTAAAGCAAGTTTCTGTGATAAAATAACATTCTGATTTCTTAGATTGGCATTTGTACTTCATAAATCTAGTGATTTTCTTCCACAATCTTACTTAACAATTTTTGAGCTTTCCAGAAATTTCACTTTTTGGTCAACAAAATTCAATAAGCTAGGTTTCAGCTTATTTTCAAATTCCTGCTTATCTACTGAACCATTTTTCATAAGAAAAGACATTTCAGACTCACAATAAGCTGTTTAATCAGATTTGAATCTAAAATTGGAATGTGCATGTCTGGATTTTATTGTATCTTATTCTTGGCTTATTGGAGTTGGCTTATTTGAGTTCTAGTGCGTTTTAAGCTTTTTCCTTGGACAATTCTAAGTGTTTTTTAGTTTTAAGTTGTTTGAAACTTGTTAGAGCTTATTTGGTTCATTTTTGAGCTTATACGAGCTTAATTGTCACTTGTGCCCGTTTTTGGTATTATTTCCCATTTTATTGCATTTTAGTCCCCTTGGTTTGTTACTGTTTTCATAACTGGCTAAATTTCCAAGATTTTAGGGTTTGCAAACGTTTAGTCCATACTTTTTACAAGTTGTCAAATTCAGTTAATCAGTTTTAAAAGTTGTTACATTTTGTTAGAAATTTGTTTGAATTTACATAATTGGTCCTTTTACTTTCTGATTTTTACATTTCAAGCATTTAAGTTTCATTTACTTACATTTTTAGCATAAAACGTTCATAGATTTACATTTTTGTCCTATTGTGAATATAATTTGGTATTTACTAGATGTTTTACGTTTACGTAGCTTAATATTTTTCATCTTTTTATGTGCTTGATTAAATAGACATAGAAAATCAAAATAACCCTATCAACCAAAAACGATAATAAACTTGATATTGTTAGGACTTTCAATTGGTTAAGAATCGAGAGAAACGAACTTCAATTTACTATTTTTCAATTAGATTTAGCACTTTTTAAATCAATAACTTGTGGTTGAGTTATAGTGATCGGTTTTGTCCTAACGCTTGCTTTACGTTGTTTGCTAGGCACAGAGGGAGAACTAACACGAAACATTCCTGGGGCAATCACAGCAGTTTTCGTTCCAACAACCTTGGGAAAAGGTGTCACAGCAATACGAGTGGGTCCCGAGGTTGCTGGTGTCTGAATCGTACTAGGCTCAGAAGTCGTATCTTTTACCAATGCTTTTATCTTACAGTTCTCACAGATTTTATCAATAAGTTTCTGATAGACAGACTTACTTTGTTCAACAGCCCGCTTATATGAAACAATAATAGATTCTAAATCTGCAATATTAGCCTTAAGCTTCTGAACATTTCCATCACTGACATTCTCTAACCCTGAAGAGGTCAAATTCTTTTCTTTAACCCCTCCTAACTGAGCCTACAACCGTGCGATAGTTTGTTGCATTTCATTGTAGGCTTTATCATACGAAATTTTTTCATATTTGCATTCATCACATTTTTTGACAAAATTATTCCATAGATCGGTAAATTCTTTGTCCTTTTTAATGACAAGAGATTCCATTTTCTCTTTCATACGTTCAAACTCAGTTTGGAGGGTTTCCTGATTCGACACAGAGGTATCTAACGCAATGGGGATACTATCAACATTATCACGTGCATTAGAGAGACGTTCAAGATCGATTTCAAAAACTTTGATTTTATCAAGAGATTCATCAGCCTCCTTCGTCAAAGATTTAAAGTCTTCAACAAAGTTGGCTAATTCTTTTAGAAGGCATTTTACAGATTGCCTAACCGAGCATCGACTTGACTAATAATCGGATTAATATCGTTTTGAAGAATTTTCTGAACCTCAATCTGAACAGGTGATGTAAAATTTCCTCCAGTGATTTTGGAATTAACAACACGTTTAAGGATGACAAAGTTATCTTTAAGCTCATTTAGAAATCGGCGAGTGATACTCGGTTTAGGAGGGTCATCAGACAATACCGCACTTGGAAGCAAAAGCATTTCAGTACTCGTTTTAGATCGAACAAAAACAGTTGGAGGATTAACTTTTGGATAATAAACGGGTGTCACTTCTTTATCAAGCTTTTTCATTCTTAAACGAGTCTCTACTGCAAGTTCAGTAGTTTCCTCAAAATCATGCACACTAGGAGGATCATGTTCATCAGACAAGAGCACACTACCATTATATAAAGTTTCATTAGTGGCCTGAACTTGATTAAGATATCTGGGATTAGGGGAAGAGGACAACCTAAAGCCAATTTGTAACGAGTGTAATTTATTTAATTCACTTTTGGTACGAGCATATTTATCGTCTGCATAGTTTGGCCACGTTTTACTAAAAGGTTGTCTAATTCTCTAATCCTATCCTGAGCTTTTCAAAAATCCTCAAGAAGCCCATCTTCTTGAATTTTGAAATCATATTTCAGCTTTTTTCGTTCTTTTTTTAAATCCAAAATAGTAGATTTTTCAGTTGAAAGCTGTTCATTAAGAGAGGTGATTTCATCATTCAATTCGCTTATCTTTTTAGCACTACTTAAATGTAAGGCATTTAATTTCTTAGTTGTGCATTTTCTTGATAAACCGATGTAGCATGAGCTTGTTAAAGTTCTTTAATTTTAGTCTGATGAATTTCAAAACTTTTCTCCCGTTCCTTATATCACGCAAGCTCAGTGGTCAATTTGGCATTAGTTTCTCTAAACTTATTATTAACCACCGTAGCATGGTCAACATCCTTAGCAAGCTTATCAAATAGAGATTTATAATACGCATGTGCCGCATCAGGAAGGTTTGTAGGCTGGGGAACTTGATCCACACTAAGGTCCAGACTGGGCTCATTCGAACTAATATTACTATTATTCGTTTTATCCCCGTGTGTCTCAATGTAGGGCTCAAGCATCTCAGTATAGTCCTCCTCCTGATTAGACGTACTATATAAATATCATTATCATCAAAGCATTGATGTACCTCAGAGGGATCGTCTGAATCATAAATGGGAGCTCTGTCAACATGCATTACTGAGGTAGATGCTTGCTGTAAGTTAGCAATCAAGATGTAGTTGGCATTCACCTCTTCTTCCTCGTCATATTCTGCAGCAGAAGCCAAAAGATCGAATTCCTCAGCTTGAAGTGGAATCCCTGCCTCTTCCTTTTGTGCTATGAGAAGCTAAGTCTGAAGATAAGCAGCATCCCTCTTCTTTTTGGTTGTGCAATCTCTAGCATAATGACTAAATCCCCTGCACTTGTAGCACTGAACCTGACGATTATTGTTTGCATTTCCAGTATTCTCAGCCCTTGCAGCCACGACGTTTCCCATCTGGTTACCAACTGCTGGCACAACTATTAACCTATTCTGATTACCCGCATTTGGAACACCCGGATTTTGACGACGGTTATGACCGTACTGATTTCCTGCATTGCCAACTATCTGTACAGCATTCTGACCATATTGTTGAAAATGAGTCCCCGTGTTTCCAGCAACTACCAATTGGCGATCCTGATTCGCATTCATGAAAGGTTGAGCAATCTGCCTATTTCTAGTGTTCGAGGAGATTCTCTGATTGTTGTTGATGGGGTTAATGGTGAATTTCAATGCCTTTGCAAGTAGGGCAAGACTAGTATTAATAGCATGAGTAGGATCGGTGTTGGCATCATAACAGACAATGGGTTGTTCTAAGTAATTCATAGCAGCATGAGGTTAATATCCATAAGCAGTGAGTTGTTGTTGTTGTTGTGGCATGAAGTTACTTGATGAGGGTTGATGGTAGGGTACCATGGGATATAACATAGATGATGGAGAGTTTGCCATAAAAGCCATAGGATCTTGTGTCTTTGCACGTCTTTCTGCCCTAACTTCGTTAGCTTCATCTTGATTCATCTTTAAATAGTCATATTCTTGAGTGTAGTCCAAGACACGAAGATCCTTGGTTTGATTGACAAGAGTGACATATCGTGACCATTCAGAAGGAAGATTATCAAGAAATTTGATGTTGGCAGCAATTTGTGCAGGTTCATGTTTGTTTCTTCTAAGATGATTCATGAGGGTTGAAAACCGATGATAATAAGGTTCAATTTGTTCCCTTTAGTAGACGTAAATATCTCCCATTCACGAAGCAACTTAGTTTCCTTTTCTTGTAAACCGATTTCACTGCCCTTCATCATTTTCTGAATCCTAAGCCACATCTCGTGTGCGGTTTCACAACTATCGACAACAGCATAAACATCTTCAGGAAGTCTGATAGGTGTAGAAATACGCGTTTAGGAAAACAACGTATAATGGGCAAGTATTGAACTCGGCGATTTAGGAAAACCGACAAGTCGAATAAATGGGGGTTCGTTCTCGAAGGAAGTGTGTGTATTAATGTTCCAATATATATGAAATCAGGTTCGGATTAGCGACGTTTTTTGGTTTAAAGAGAAAAAGTAAAGACGAGCTACGACTACGATTTAAACTACGACGTTGACGTAAAACGATGACGTAATTACGTAAAACGCGATGAAATTAAAAATTAAACCTAAAAATTAATTAAAAAATTAAACTAAGGCTAAAATAATATAAATAAGAATAAAAATCCAACAAAAATATTTTAAAACCTTTTATTAATTAAAAATCCAATTTTTAATGCTAATTAAAGCCCTAAAATTAAATATAATTAACGAAATGTCCAAAATATTATTTTATTGAACTAATAAATTACTTATATTTTTTAAAGACTAAAAAGTATTTTTCCTAAATTTTTAAAACTATTTTTATATTTTTTAAATCATTAAAAATTATTTTTAAACTAAAATAATCATAAAAAATAATAAAATAATGCCAAAATAAATTTGACAATTTTAAAAATCCTAAATTACACTAATGAACAGTATAAAATTGAAAAAGTTTGAAAAATGTAAAAATTTTCACTAAAAGACAAAACTGATTTAAATTAAAACCCTAATTAAACTAAATTAATTCTAAAAAATAATTAAAAATGAACAGTAAAAAATTTTAAACTAAAAATCTTAAAATCTTTTTCTAAATATAAGAGAATTTTTGAAACTAAAAAATAATGACTTTCTGCACTAAAAGACAAAAACAGACTATTTAAAAGTAATTAAAAATAGCTATTAAACCTAAAAAAACACTAAATGAACAGTAACTAGAAAATAATATATACTGAAAAATCAAAAATAAAATAATAAAAATACTGAAACAAAAACCAAAGCCTAATTCCTATTTAAGGGTACTAAAGACAAAAATAATAGAAACTGAAAGTGACCCCTTGCCCTGTTTTGTCTGGTAGCAAAGCAGGGGGAACCTTTACACTACCAGTGGGAATGAGTTCCTACTGTTTTCAAAGAAAAACGGGTCTGGTGGGTTTTTTGCTATAACTTGCTTGTTTCTTGATTTTACTTGGCAACAAAGGCACCCCCACAACCAGTTGGGTTGTGGGGAGTCAAAAAAAATATAAAAATGACAAGTTGTTCACAAATATCAAGCACACAGAGCACCAACAGTTACTGTATGTTCAGAAAAAGGACTAGGACTAGTTGCTGGTTTAGTTAGCAATTGGGTGAGTTTTGGTTGGCCAAAACTCACTCAATTCCTTTACAAATACCCACAAACCAACTCACCCTAGATTTAACAAACTACAAATATTTCAAGGCAATGTTATACTAAAACAAGCAAAAAATTGAGCTTACTGGTTTTGACTGTTTTTTGCAAGTTAAATCCAAACAAAAGCACACAAACTGCTTTGAAAGAACTACCAATCTAAAAACAAGATACCAACTTCACCTAACAACACCAATGGAGATAATTTAAGCTGTTTCCAAACCAAGAAGTTGTCAAATTCCCAGCCTATCAAGCAGACCCAAACACTCCCTTAAATACTGAAATCAAATTTTAACACAGCAAATGTATTCTAATCCTACCAAAACTGATCTATTACTACACTAACATGCATAAAAGACACAAACAAACTTGTATTAATCAATCAACTAGCATACAAACACCTTAAGCACAGAAACTTGTAAATCCACTCAAACAAGCATAAAAATCATAAAAAAGGGTTCAAGCCGGGTTACCTTGAGGCTGATGCCATCTGTTTGATGCTGTTAATCTCATGAGAATGGTCTAAGTCTTTGTAGAAAACCCCTGCTGGAGTTCAACAACAGAACTAGGGGTATAATATATCTTGGAAAGGAAGAAAAAATGGAAATAAAGGTCTTGGTTCCTTGCTTTTTGCACAACCACCACAAAGTCCAAGAAATAAATACAAGTAGCTTGCACCAAGTCACAAGCTTTTGTCAGGAGCTTGTGAAAATGGTGCCTGCTACAGTAAGAAGTTATATATAAAAAAATATGATAAAAGATTTTTGGAAAATCTTTGAAGACACTTGGAAAACAAATCTATTGAAACCTTTTGACAAAAAAACTACTTAAATTAAAAAAAAGCTTTATGACTCCACTATCACTTCATCATAAACTAATTTTGCAACTTAAACAAGCTTTCTTCAAGAACTTCTTAAAAACATAAGCTTCTGAAAATGCCTTTTTTTAAAAAAACTGAAAATCACAAACCTTGAAAACTTCTCAACCTAATTTATATCAAACACCATTAACTAAAAAAGCAGTAATATGTGGAACTCAGATATGCAAAGTTTTTATAAATACTCTAAATATTCATTAAAATAAAAAATTTTACAAAATCTGGAACAAAATGAAAAGAGACACTTTACGTCTCTTTTATACTACTACATGGATCTTTCTAGTAGGTTGAATAAAATAATACAAAGAAAATCACAACCTAAACCCTAACAAGTTGATTTCCAAATTTGCCCTTTGAAAAAGTCTTCAAGATTCGTTCATGTGATTGCCAGTTGGATTTTGACCAATCTTGGTCGTTTATCTATGCTTTGGGAGTAAGAAAACCCTATGGAACGTTTGATTTCTGTGAAGATTCGTTAGTTGCCATTTTTGTAGAAGCTGGGGACACATGGGGGGTCCCATTGTGGTCACGGGTGAGTGTTTTATGAGCTGGGTTTGAATCAACTAGCCATCAATTGGTGATCTGAAAATAATAAGCACTTATCCCTTTGATTTGGCCCTTAATCAATTTAGGGTTTATGTGGGGGATTAAAGGTGATTAGGGGAAAGATGGGTGAACAGGAGTTGTTTCCCACTAAAAACGAGTTTAAAAAAAATAAGTGGGGATTTGACTTTGTTTTGACCAGTTTAAAAACTGGTTATGGGGTGTGGGCCGGGTTTAAGGTGTTAATGGGTTAAAGTTGGGCTTATGACGGGTTATAAATGGGTTTGGGTATTGTTTTTGGCAAAAAGACCCCCTGCACTCTACTTTCTTTGTCTTTACAAGTTTGAACAGCTATTAACTCAATTCCCCTTTATATAGAACTTTGTCAACTTGTCAAATATGGCATGTGCATTTTGCAAATTAACATCAAGGATCATATATGCAAATAATGCATTCTTCAAGGGCTTTCTTTGACATGTCTTCAAACTTCAAGGATTAAACTAGTTTAATTGAATTCTCCAAGGACTTTTCTTGCCAAATCTTCAAAAATGAGGGACCAATGTTGACAATCTTCAAAACTTCAAGGACCATTTTGGAAATTCAGGATTCGGGTCTGGTTCTTTGTGCGGCTTCGTTTCGCGTGTTCGTTTTTGCTTGATTCCTTTGATCTTTTGGTGAATTCACGATATCTGTACCTAAAATACACAATGAACAAACACAAGCATATATTTGGGTATTTTGATAATATTTTAAGCGTTTTAAGCCCGATTTAGATGATGGGACTATGTATAAATACAGTCTCATCACTCCCCCATACTAAACCATTGCCGTGGCCCCACGCAATGCTAGAATTAAGTATCATAGCACTTCCAAAATTCATTTTATGATGACATTTATTGAAGACATAAATTTAAATAAACTACTACACGCGTTTTAGACATAATGTATTGTTTTCATCACGATAAAGTGACTTTTAGGATCATAGAACAAGAACACGTGAATGCTTCGTTAGAAATAATTTCGTCGTCCTCGATTTTCACCCAATTCCATGCTAAGCGTGCAACGAGATCATTGTTATTATAAGTTAGCAACACGAACACATCTCATGAGTGTTAATTACGAACCTAAACTCCCTTATTCCTACTTGGTATCTCTTATATTTTATTATGTCTTAATGATCACGAGGATACATCATTGACTTATGCGTGAATAGAGATTAAGTCTAAAAATAGAGTTCTAACGGTGTAACCAAAATCATTAAATTAATAATTCACCCAAATAGACAACGATGTCAAAAAATTAAGTCAACAAGAAGGATCGATAAACACGGTTTTATAACGGTTTTGAACATGAGACTTATCACCAAGACTTTTATACGCCCCCTAACGGAAGGGCCTTATTATCTTTGGTTTACCTCCATCTTTTATTCAACTCCGCCATGGAGCTTTTATTATGACTTTGGTCTTGCCTTGCCTTTTATCATCCGCCTCATCGGTGGTTTTATTAGCCAAAGACGTATATCTTCACGCTAAAGCGAATTTTGGATCTTTAAAGCTTCAAAGATTAAGGCTTGATTCACTTTCAATTTGGGCATAGATTTTTCGGCCTTGCGAGCTTCAAATTTTTGCTTAATTTAGGTGAGCACTTGAAATCTTATTATTAGGTGAAGCTTTCGATTATTCGGGTGCCAATACTTTAAAACCGTGACGCTGGCGATACCTTAATGTTTTCCCAATTTAATTACATGGAAGCTACCAAAACAAATTAGAAACCAACAATAGTGACTAAACCGCCAAATCAATATTTATTAACAATTTATTATGCAAAAGCATGGGGAGAATAAGCTAATAATTACTACACATGAAATCGTGACGATTACGAGACTTATAAATAACTCTATCATTTCTCGTCCTCATTTAAGAGACTTAGCCTAAAAAGTTAAGGAATCGAAGCTAAGAGCTCAACACGCACGGTCGAGTCAAAAATTACTCTCGTTCTCACCATCGCAAAACCTACATTCGTGTCTTAAACACTTATGAAAAACAAGAAAAATTTTAAAATTTGGCCATTTTTAGCCTTATTTGCAACAAAACGATAACAAAAATATGAATATTGGATTGCGTGTTGACGTAAGCCAGGTGAAGTATCTACTCACCCCCTCCATACTAAAACTAAACATTGTCCTCAATGTTTCGAGTCTAGGGGTGAAACACCCCCATACTAGAGACGAAGTCGAATGCTTAATCTCGAGCATGGAAAGGGTAAAACGAATAACCTAAAAGCCGTTTATGAATTATGCTAATAAGATAACGTTAGAACATAAAAGGATATCATCAGATATCGGAATCTCCAAAGGCCACGATCGAAGCTCGAGTGATCCGTAAAATGAACACGAGAGGCTTCAATGATGACGATGAACCTAATAAATCACAATCACAAACAACCACGAAACAAAGGTTGGAAGAGCACAAGTCCCCTCGTTACATTAACTAAGAAAGCGATAATATTTACAAGGATAAGCATGAGAATCCCCCACGAGGCACCTTGTTTTTGATAACCGAGTCAAAAGCTCGACTCGAATCCCCATAAATGTGATCATTTAGGGATAATCATGGTATGGTCATTTTTGATGGGTCTTACATGATAAACAAGGCCCAAAAGCAACTGGTACTAAGGACTAAGTCCTTTGATGATGCAAAATACCGGGGTCGAAGATGGCGTCCTCGTTTTCGGATGAAAGACGAAACAACGCCACTCCAACATGAAACCCAATGGGGTAGAAGAAAAGAGATGAGAAGTAGAAAGGTGGGGCAATGGGTAAGTCACTATAATGAGCTACTCGAGGTAGACTCACACCTATAAAACGAAAAGATTTTCCATTTATTGCATCGGTGGAAGACCGAGATTTCCCTTAACAAGCAATTCCGGGATCAAATCTCGTCCTCGGTGGAGAAATGTGAGGGAACATAAGGGGCTTCCCCCACACTAGATCCACACCAACCGTCGTCAAAAGGAGTAGACGAGGTGGTAGCACTTATAGAACGATGTGATGACGGAGTTAAACATGTAGAAAAATCTTTTAAAACATTTTCAAAATCTTTTCCTTTTTCATCGTTCAAAAACTCTTTATGAAAACCCGATTTGATAATGTCAAAAATATTTGGCGTGTCAAATTCAAAATTAGTCGCGCTAAAAATCCTCACATTTAAGTCTTTGGTGGGAGGGGGTGGCGGATTATATAAGTTCTTAAAACGTTTGTCAATAAAGAACACCGCCCCTCGGGGTCTACATACTCGTCATCCTCATGAACGTCGATCTCATCGATTTCTTCATCAAAGATAGGCTTGTCAAACCAAGGTTTGTCATTCCCCTCCTTGAGTATCTTATAAACTCTCTCGAAAAGATCACGATCAAGCACGAAACCATCATCCTTTTGTGGGGATTGTTGATAAGTTAAATCCTCACGGATGTGGTAAACGTAATTCTCATTTGAGGAGTGTTGATTAGGTAACTCCTCGAGAATTGTATTTTTGGTCACATGAGTTGGTTCGTCATAAAAAATAAGACGTTCCAACTCGTTAAGTTCATCCTCGATTTTGGAAAGATCAACCTCACTCGTAGATGGAAGTGAAGGCATAAGAGCTAGCTCTCGTTCAATGATTTCCTCAATCTCGGGATCAAACTCATAATAATCGTACTTCACATGTTTCTTCTTAGGAGAATCAGAAAGTGCATGTGGATTTCGAAGTACGTGATCAATCTCAGCAAAATCGCCATCGTCATCACCAAAGAAAGAGTCGATGTGAGCACTCACAACCATGGTCTTACAAGTCGAATGACTATGCTTAGGTGACTTTTCTAAGACGAGAGGATCGATGTCGATAAACCCTTTAGCCTCAACGGGTGTTGGGCTAGGCAAAGGAGGCACTTCGATGGAGTTAGAAGTTGAAGCCTCAAAGACGTGGTCCTTCGAAGGTGGTGAAGACGAGCCCATTTTGGTTATTGTCGTGATGGCACTAACGTCGCCCTTCGGAATTGGTGTTTCACTTGTTTCGCTAAAAACATCCCAAAGTGAGTTTTCATCCATAAATTTACACATGCCCTTTTGAATTAGGTACACGTACTCTTTATCATTAAAATCATCATCTTTAAAACCGTTTTTCGTAATTCTTTCAAAACATGCATCAAGCCTCATTCTTTCCGCTAAAGTGAACATTTTGAAATCATTAGGATTTGAATCATTAGGTTTTGAAACCTCGGTTTTTTCATTCTCATTAAACCCTTTGGATTTTCTAGCGAAAAAGTCCATTTTCTCATCCCCATATCTCATAGTAAGTCTCCCCTCGTGAACGTCGATTACGGTTCTAGCCGTCGATAAGAATGGTCGACCTAAAATAATGGGACATTTAGGGTCAGACTCGTAATCGGATATAACTAAATCCGCGGGAAAAACAAACTTTCCAATCCTAACATAGACATCCTCGGCTATTCCAATTGGTATAAGTGGTGTACAATTTGCAAGTTCGATTGTCATGTTCGTGGGGGTGAGTGAAGGCAATCTCATCAATTTGAAAAGAGAATGAGGCATGAGATTGATGCTAGCACCTAAATCGGCAAGGGCTAAACATCCCTCAATCTCGGAAAAATCACAATGTAATAGAAATTGGCCCGGATCCTTTTCCTTTCTCGGCATACGCCTTTTGGGTTTTTTAAGAAGGATCGATGCACAAGTTTCTTCAAGGGTTACTTTGGTAAGGTCGACAAGGCTCTCTTTTTGAACCGTGGATGGAATTTGAGGTACACGAGGGTGTGCACTCTTTTCCTTGGTCGCCACGTTCACCCCATCGACTTTAGAACAAGAAGACGTCTTAGAAGTCGAGGGTTGAGAAGCATAAACAACTCGAAATCCTTCAAGGTTAGGGGTAATCACACGACCTTTCTCACGAGACGAGGCGGCTTTACATTGTTCCTTCTGATTTGCAACGGTGTCACTAGGTAACGAGCTCGATGACGCACCCGAGGACTTGTTCATTATGGCCGAAAACATCTTTTTCAATATCAATTTGCCCTTGCTCAATCTTCGTGTTTCGCAATTTCAATGTATTAGAAAAGTCATTTTTCAAAGTACCAATTTCTCCCTCTAATCGTCTCATATTAGCCTCATTCGTTTTCATGTAATTTTGAAAATCGTTTGACGAACTATTTTGATTTGAATTAAAGTTCCCTTGGTTTTGATTGTTTCTTTGAAAATTATTTTGATTCCCACTTGAAAAATTGTTTCCTTGATTGTTATCTCGATTTTGCCAAGTTATATTACGACCTTGATTATAACCTCCTTGAGTTTGATTCGAAAAATTTCCATGTTGATTATTTCCTTGAAAATTGTTTCGGTTTTAAAAAATTGTTGCCTTGGTTATAATTGCCTTGTTGTGATGGACCCGCGTTATGTTGATTTTGAAAATTGTTGTTTCCATTTAACGCACTCACATTCGACGTTTGGCCATCCGTAGTCGCACATTCGTAATAATTATGAGGTCCGCCATAAAACGTACACGAAACCTCAACCGCTTTCACCGTAGCGGGAGCGTCTTTCTTTTGCATCTCAACGAGAAAAGACGTAAACACATTCGTCAACTTGTCGACTTTTGCATCAACCCTCTCAATGTCGCGATTAGAATTATTAACATTGGCGACATTGGCAACACTCGGTGCGTTGCGGAGTTGGTAAACCTTGGATCGGTTTTCGATAATTATCAATGCGTCTTTCGGAGTTTTACACAAAAAGTTGCCACCGGCGGCGGAATTCAACGAGTCTTGTTCTTGAAAATTAAGACCGTTGTAAAACGTATCGATTTGGTGCAACTCGGAAAAACCATGGTGAGGATATTGCCTAAGCAATTCCTTAAAACGATCCCACGCGTCTCTAAAAAATTCATTCGGTTTTTGCTCAAATTTCGTAATTTCATTCTTGAAAAACGTCGTCTTAGACGGTAGGAAAAAATAATTAACGAACTTCGAGACGAGATCCTTCCACGTAGTTATCGAATTAGGTGGCTCTTTCTCGTACCAATCCTTGGCGGCACCATCGAGCGAATACGGAAAAAGCATAAGCTTGACGACATTGGTGTCGACGTTCTTAAACTTGCTCGTGGCCAAAAGACGATCAAAATTCTGAATATGGTCGTGAGGATTATCGGCTTCACGACCTCGAAACTTCGTAGCTTGGATTAACGAAATTATTCTGCTCTTAATCTCAAAATTCTCCGCTTCGATAGCGGGAATTACGATCGCGTCTCCATAACCCTCGGTGGGCGCTTGGAGCAATTCCATCATCGAACGATTGTCGGCCATCTCCTCTACGGTTTCTTCAACAACGATTTTAGGAACGTCGGTTTCTAATTCTCGTCTACGTCGTCGATTCCTTCGATTACGATTGCGTCGATTCGAAGCTTCGCTAGAATTGGAATAATCCTTCGATCGAGTGCGCATGCACTAAGCGTAGAATGGGTGGTAGCAAATAAGATTCTTTTTGCGGCTTTTCGATTTTTCAATTTTTATGGTTTTTGATTGTTTTATAATTTTTTTTTGGATTTTTGTTGTATTACGTAGACACAAATCTACAAATCTCCCCTCGAATCGATTTCTCGATTAAAGGAGCCTCAAAGAATGAAAACGATCACGTGGAGTGAACGCTTTCGATGACTTTAGAACGTTGGTGGAACACCAAAACGTTCAAGAGGGTTTAACCTTGAAAACACAAGCAAATATAATATACGTAGATAATACTTGGGCGGCAAACCCTCGATTAGCCTTCTTTCTCAAAACACGCACAAGCAAGCGGGGGAAACGAGGCGGCGCTAAGCACTTAAGAGCCTTTTTCCCTTAGGTCGTGAAATACAACCGCCTTATACCCACCTTATAGTTTGTGTTAATTGAAATTAAGCCTCACGAAAGTATTTATCTATTTTGCCTTTTAACTTTTGCTTTAGATTCGACTACAATGATCGAGTGATGAAATCCCGAATCAAGGTTGCGGTTTCACGCTTTTGGAGTACTTGTATTTTTATTGTTCTTACGTAGATACAATATAGTAATAATATATTCACAAGAAAAACGAAAACCAATATATCTACAATATAGTAAAATTATTGTTGTGTGTTTAGTTTAGGAAAACTAAACACGTTTTATTTGGATATTATAATATAGTAAAGAAAAATAACAAAAATGAGTATGTACGATATTTACGCTTTCCAAAAATTGAAAAGCAAAAACGCACTACTCACACAAACACGATACTAATAACAATGGCACACTAAACACCTCCCCGACAGCGGCGCCAAAATGATAGGTGTAGAAATACGCGTTTTAGAAAACAACGTATAATGGGCAAGTATTGAACTCGACGATTTAGGAAAACCGACAAGTCGAATAAATGCGGGTTCGTTCTCGAAGGAGGTGTGTGTATTAATGTGCCAATATATATGAAATCAAGTTTGGATTAGTGACGTTTTTTGGTTTAAAGAGAAAAAGTAAAGACGAGCTACGACTACGATTTAAACTACGACGTTGATGTAAAACGATGACGTAATTACGTAAAACGCGACGAAATTAAAAATTAAACCTAAAAATTAATTAAAATATTAAACTAAGTCTAAAATAATATAAATAAGAATTAAAATCCAACAAAAATATTTTAAAACCTTTTATTAATTAAATATCCAATTTTTAATGCTAATTAAAGCCCTAAAATTAAATATAATTAACAAAATGTCCAAAATATTATTTTATTGAACTAATAAATTACTTATATTTTTTAAAGACTAAAAAGTATTTTTCCTAAATTTTTAAAACTATTTTTATATTTTTTAAATCACTAAAAACTATTTTTAAACTAAAATAATCATAAAAAATAATAAAATAATGCCAAAATTAATTTGACAATTTTAAAAATCCTAAATTACACTAATGAACAATAGAAAATTGAAAAAGTTTGAAAAGTGTAAAATTTTTCACTAAAAGACAAAACTGATTTAAATTAAAACCCTAATTAAACTAAATTAATTCTAAAAAATAATTAAAAAATGAACAGTAAAAACTTTTTAAACTAAAAATCTTAAAATCTTTTTCTAAATATAAGAGAATTTTTAAAACTGAAAAATAATGACTTTTTGCACTAAAAGAGAAAAACAGGCTATTTAAAAGTAATTAAAATAGCTATTAAACCTAAAAAACACTAAATGAACAGTAACTGGAAAATAAATTATACTGAAAAATCAAAAATAAAGTAATAAAAATACTGAAACAAAAACCAAAGCCTAATTCCTATCTAAGGGCACTAAAGACAAAAATAATAGAAATTGAAAGTGACCCCTTGCCCTGTTTTGTCTGGTAGCAAAGCAGGGGGAACCTTTACACTACCAGTGGGAATGAGTTCCCGCTGTTTTCAAAGAAAAACGGGTCTGGTGGGTTTTTTTGCTATAACTTGCTTGTTTCTTGATTTTACTTGGCAACAAAGGCACCCCCACAACCAGTTGGGTTGTGGGGAGTCACAAAAAATATAAAAATGACAAATTGTTCACAAATATCAAGCACATAGAGCACCAACAGTTACTGTATATTCAGAAAAAGGACTAGGACTAGTTGCTGGTTTAGGTTGCAATTGGGTGAGTTTTGGTTTGCCAAAACTCACTCAATTCCTTTACAAATACCCACAAACCAAGAAGTTGTCAAATTCCCAGCCTATCAAGCAGACCCAAACACTCCCTTAAATACTGAAATCAAATTTTAACACAGCAAATGTATTCTAATCCTACCAAAACTGATCTATTACTACACTAACATGCATAAAAGACACAAACAAACTTGTATTAATCAATCAACCAGCATACAAACACCTTAAGCACAGAAACTTGTAAATCCACTCAAACAAGCATAAAAATCATAAAAAGGGTTCAAGCCGGGTTACCTTGAGGCTGATGCCATCTTTTTGATGTTGTTAAGCTCATGAGAATGGTCTAAGTCTTTGTAGAAGACCCCTGCTGGAGTTCAACAACAGAACTAGGGGTATAATATATCTTGGAAAGGAAGAAAAAATGGAAATAAAGGTCTTGGTTCCTTGCTTTTTGCACAACCACCACAAAGTCCAAGAAATAAATACAAGTAGCTTGCACCAAGTCACAAGCTTTTGTCAGGAGCTTGGGAAAATGGTGCCTGCTACAGTAAGCAGTTATATATAAAAAAATATGATAAAAGATTTTTGGAAAATCTTTGAAGACACTTGGAAAACCAATCTATTGAAACCTTTTGACAAAAAAACTACATAAATTAAAAAAAAAGCTTAATTACTCCACTATCACTTCATCATAAACTAATTTTGCAACTTAAACAAGCTTTCTTCAAGAACTTCTTAAAAACATAAGCTTTTGAAAATGCCTTTTTAAAAAAAAACTGAAAATCACAAACCTTGAAAACTTCTCAACCTAATTTATATCAAACACCATTAACTAAAAAAGCAGTAATATGTGGAACTCAGATATGCAAAATTTTTATAAATACTCTAAATATTCATTAAAATAAAAAATTTTACAAAATCTGGAACAACATGAAAAGAGACACATTACGTCTCTTTTATACTACTACATGGATCTTTCTAGTAGGTTGAATAAAATAATACAAAGAAAATAACAACCTAACCCTAACAAGCTGATTTCCAAATTTGCCCTTTGAAAAAGTATTCAAGAATCGTTCATGTGATTGCCAGTTGGATTTTGACCAATCTTGGTCGTTTATCTATGCTTTGGGAGTAAGAAAACCCTATGGAACGTTTGATTTCCGTGAAGATTCGTTAGTTGCCATTTTCGTAGAAGCAGGGGACACATGGGGGGTCCCATTGTGGTCACGGGTGAGTGTTTTATGAGCTGGGTTTGAATCAACTATCCATCAATTGGTGATCTGGAAATAATAAGCACTTATCCCTTTGATTTGGCCCTTAATCAATTTAGGGTTTATGTGGGGGATTAAAGGTGATTAGGGGAAAGATGGGTGAACAGGAGTTGTTTCCCACTAAAAACGAGTTTAAAAAAAATAAGTGGGGATTTGACTTTGTTTTGACCAGTTTAAAAACTGGTTATGGGGTGTGGGCCGGGTTTAAGGTGTTAATGGGTTAAAGTTGGGCTTATGACGGGTTATAAATGGGTTTGGGTATTGTTTTTGACAAAAAGACCCCCTGCACTCTACTTTCTTTGTCTTTACAAGTTTGAACAGCTATTAACTCAATTCCCCTTTATATAGAATTTTGTCAACTTGTCAAATATGGCATGTGCATTTTGCAAATTAACATCAAGGATCATATATGCAAATAATGCATTCTTCAAGGGCTTCCTTTGACATGTCTTCAAACTTCAAGGATTAAACTTGTTCAAATGAATTCTCCAAGGAATATTCTTGCCAAATCTTCAAAAATGAGGGACCAATGTTGACAATCTTCAAAACTTCAAGGACCATTTTGGAAATTCAGGATTCGGGTCCGGTTCTTTGTGCGGCTTCGTTTCCCGTGTTCGTTTTTGCTTGATTTCTTTGATCTTTTGGTGAATTCACGATATCCGTACCTAAAATACACAATGAACAAACACAAGCATATATTTGGGTATTTTGATGATATTTTAAGCCTTTTAAGCCCGATTTGGACGATGAGACTATGTATAAATATAGTCTCATCAAAGTCCCATAAGAATGACTTGAATTTCTTGATCATCAGCATCGAGTTGTTTCGATTCAGCTTCAGTTAATTCTTTATCCGTTTGCTCATGACTAGAATCAGCCACTGGGTTAGCATTCGTAGGGTCCCCAGGCACAATAATTGTTCTTCAAACATACGGACCCTTTTGAATCGAGTTGACAATCAACTTTCCCAAAGGTTTACATTTTGCATAACGAAGGAGACGACTAGCCCATGTAGTGTAGTTCTCCTTGGTAAGCATGGGTGGACGATTCTCTGTAACCGCAGCATAAATATCTTGTTGAGACGTCATCGTAGAAGTCATGTGAAAATCAGGATCTCAATTCGTAGAAAGCGTGTGATGTTGTTGAAATTCCGAAACTTCCGATTTTTTCTCAGTCCGACAATAAATTCCTCAGTTCGACAAAACGGTAAGTTGAAAAATTGTCTATCGCCAAATTTTGAAATTGAGTTCGAGATAGCCAAAAACTAGTAGGGAAAAAATTGATTATACTAGACCTAAAAATTTTAATCGTCGTATAAACTATGCTCCGAACAAGTCTAGATAGTGGCTAAGTCTAAAAAATACTCGAACAAGATTTAATAAAACAGATCGTAGTCCCTGATCGTACTCAAGTGATCGTACTCAAGTGGTCGCACTCTGTTAGTGTATCATGTGATCGTACTCAAGTGATCGTACTCCTATCGTACTCACTGATCGTACTCCTATCATACTCACTGATCGTACTCCCCTATCGTGTCCACTGATCGTACTCACCTATCGTATCCAACGATCGTACTCACCAATCGTACTCACCTATCGTAACCACTTATCGTACTCACGTATCGTACTCCCCCGATCGTACTAACTGATCGTACTCGTGATCGTGGCTTATGATCGTACTTTGGGATCGTACTCACTTGATCGTAACCGTGATCGTACTTGGGATCGCAGTTGTGATCGTATTGGTGATCGTAGGATGTGATCGTGACTTTGGATCGCAAGTAGAAACCCCCAGGATTTATGTGGTCACAACAATCAGATCGTACTAAGGAAACAAAGTTACTACTTTTCTCGGATAGAACAAGAACACAACAAGTTCGTGATTCGAAGCCTAAAAATGGATCAAACACCCAAAATTTTGAGTTTTTAACAAAAGCCATGAATTCAAGTCGCTACTATAACTACTTAGGAGAAATATCAATCCCGAAACACAAGAAAGACATGGACAACACCCAATAGTAATCCACGAATCCCTTGGCGAATGATATCACTTGTAGGACGTAACACACGACTTATAGAACAAGAAATAGAGATGATGAAGAACACGATTAAACCAAAAAAGAAAGATTAAGTTAGATGAAGAAAAAGAGAAAATACAATGTTTGGTTGTGAATTCCTAGTGAGAGAAACGCATATGTTTCTCTCTCTATAATCTATGAAAAATGGAAGACACACACCACAAATGAGGTGCCTTGGGCCTTTTATACTACACGTCTAATGTATGGAAGGCGTTCCTCATTTGTGAGTTCGGGTCTAATTCCCGTTACATACATAACATTATGCTAGAACTCTCAACACCGTTAAGTAGCATTTTCCACGAGCTTCGCAACAGTATATTATATGACCATCCCTTTAAATACTTGTAAAACCCGCATGCTTTTACCATGCATAGTACCCTTTGGATCGTACGTACTAGATTAAAACTTTCCTAATATAGCATGATTACCATTACATGTTAGGAGTTTACGTATTACGTACATGTTAGAACACGATAAGTATTTACTATGCACGATCACGTAATAATTATTTACCGATAATGAATCACGAACATGCGATCATGAAATCATTAACGTAATTAAAACACGAACTATTATTAATTACGTATATATATTTATTACGAGAGTAATTAAATATATTAGGTCACGGTATTTACGTAACGAGAACATTTAAAACACGAACATAAATAATCACATAACTAAATAACGAGACACGGAAAAAGGGACGGGTAACCCAAGTAGGGTCCCTACCCGCGGCCAACAAGGACAAATGGGCCAAGCCCATTTGTCAAAATTACTAAAGGGGGTTATTTACTTTTTCACTACTCAAATAACTTTACAGAAGATTTTAAGAAAACCTAAAACCTTCTCCTTCCTTTGCCTCTTTGTGCCGCCACCCTACAAACACCATTCAAGGTGGTTTTTGATCTTTGATCTTGAAGTTTTGGTGATTGATCGTGTTGGTTCTTCATCCTCTTGATCCACGAATTCGGTAAAACCTTTTTAAACCTTTTCTTTTGATTTAATCTTTTTATAAAATTATGAACATGTGATGTTTTTACAAAAACATAATAATTAATCATGGATCTAACATGTTTTGGTGTTAAATAAAATCAAAAGAATGTTTTTAAGGGGTGTTTGTTTTGGCCGCAGGCTGCAACCGAACCCGAATGGGTTTCGGTTTGCCAAGCCGACCACCACCAAGACCATATGGTCTTGGTTGGTGCGTGTGGGTCCCACGGCAGCAAGGGAACAAGGGGTACCCCGAGTTGGTTCGGGGTACGGTGTCGATTTCATGTCCGGTTCATGTTTTTAGCCTAGATCCGATTCATGGTGTATGTTAGTTTTTTTTATGTTTATGATCTTAGGTTAAAAATTAAATTAATAAAATGATGTGATTAATTTAATAACATGACTTAGGTTATTTAATTATTAATGATCATGAAATTATTTAAACCTAAGTATATATATATTTAAGACTTATAATTAATTAATTATTTTAAAACCATGGATATAATTAATTAATTAATATGACTTAGGTTATATTATTAATATATATAATACATATTTTAACCTAAGTATTAAACTTATTTAATTAAAAACATGTTATACTTTAATTAAATATTATAACCTATAGTTTAATTAAATTACATGAAATAATTATTAAACTATACACTATACCATATGACTTAGAAAATAATCATGAAAAACACTTAGGCTTATATAATTAGCTTATTTAACCAGCTTATTTCTAATTATGGAAACTTTCTATTTTTAGAAACTTAATTAAATAAGGCAGCTAATCTATTTATGGAAACCAGCTATTTTTAGAAACTTATTTATTTTAGGCAGCTAATCTATTTATGGAAACTTATTTAATTAAGGCAGCTAATCTATTTATGGAAACTTTCAATTTTTTTAGAAACTTATCTATTTTAAGCAGTAAATCTATTTTTGGAAACTTTCTATTTTTGGAAACTTTCTATTTTTGGAAACTTTCTATTTTTGGTAACTTTCTATTTTTGGAAACTTTCTATTTTTGGAAACTTTCTATTTTTGGAAACCTTCTATTTTTGGAAACTTTCTATTTTAGGAAACCTGCTATTTTTGGAAAGTTACTTATTATTACACAGTAAGTATAATAACACATGAAATACCCGAAATACTTAATCAGATTAAACAGAATATAAGATAAAACACAGTTTAAGGCTTAGAAACAGTAAAACATGGTAAGAACACATAAAATAAGCTAAGACATGACATAAAACCAGCTATGTATTTAGTAAGCAGATACTTATTCATGTACGTGTTTATGTAGCACTAGTGATTCGGAAGTAGGATTCTCGCAGTTCGTCTTTCTCGTTCACTGGACATAAGGTACGGATTCCCGTCCTTTCAGTATGGACATTCTTTCCTTATTAGGATTCCCCGTATGCAGCCAACTGTTTTCCCGTAGTATAAGTTATGTGTTTGATTGCTTATGTTTAATTAAGATTACCTATAGCCATATACGTGCATGCCCAGTTTCATCTAGTTATGAAGGTACATTAACCATAACATTAGAGGCACTGATGTTATGACTTCACCACGGCGGAGTGATTGCTCGTGGCGTCCCTTCAGCTTTTGGCCATTTATTTATATTTATCATGTGGGGCGTATGGGTGCATCCTAGTTACATGTTTTATTCAAGATTACATGGTGAATGTGGTGTGTGCCTTGCATCCTTCACAAGGAGCTGATCCCTCCTACCCAAAAACCAGTATATTAAATTAGAGACAGCCCCTCTAATTTGCATGATGAGGTCACCCCGCCAATTATTCATGCACGGTGGATTTTCATGACCTATATTGGCTAATGGTAAAATTATGACAAACAGTTTTTATAAGATAAACATAAGACTTTCAAACTATAAAACCAGTTTTATCAAGACTTAACCAGGTTACTCGGGACTTCGTTTTCTTTCGTTGTTATTATGTTATATGCTTATTCTATTCATGCTTTATTGTACATCCGTGCACTGAGCGTATTTGCTCAGCCGTTTTCCTTTTCTATGTTCCCAAAACGGCAGGTACTCAGGGACGCTCGTAGACACTAAGAGTACGTGCATATGGAGTGGAAGCTGTCTAGCCTTCTTTACATTATGCATTTCCTTTCTTGATACTTATGCTTTGGACATTGTTTAGTCCTTTCCTTTATTATACTATGTTTGTGTGTGATGAGCTTTACTTTTGGACTACCGATGTTTGATTCCAGTATTTTCCTTTTTATGGTCAAGTAATGTTTAGACATTTTTCCTTGTATGCTTTGATGACATGCCATAATTACTGTGATATTTCCATTTCCAAAATGGGGTGTTACAATACTTCTAACAATTAACATTAACAAAACCAGTGCATAAATGAAAATATCCTAAGGATTGAATTTCCATCTTAGTACATCACTTCAAACATTCGAGAATCAGGGTGTTTTAAGAATTGAACCCTTCCACTACTTTGAATACCTAGAGATAAAATACACACATGTTTTCAAATACATAACAACTCCTGACGCTACTAGCCATGTGTCCATATCCAAATTCATAAATGTTGTAACAACCAAGTCCATTCTCCCTGAGGTGGCAAAACCTCAACATTTACATAGGTGGTTCCTCTTTAGTTCATGCTCTTTCTCCAACACTTTTTCAAAGAGATTAACCATTGAGAAGTTTATAACTTCATCCTCCTTCAGCAAGTACAAGAACATCCTAGGGATGATATACATGTTCTTTAGTCCCCTGAATGTTCAGCTTTACACATTGAACTCAGCTTCCAAGTTTCCTCAGGAGGGGGTTAGGTGTCCTAGCATTCAGTATCTAGAGTGGACTTTTAAACCCATCCCTTCAGCAGACATTATAACAAATTATCTAGCCAACCCCTTCGTCAAGTGATCAGCTGAATTTTGTTGAGACCTCACAACCTCTATTGAAATCACCCAATTAAGGATTAACTCATGAATCATGCTATGTCTAACACCTAAGTGTCTAGACTTACCTTTGTACATTTGGCTATATGCCTTAGCCAATGTAGCTGCACTATCACAACGGATAGATATGGGTTCCATAGGTTTGACCGACAATGGAATCTCACAAAGCAAGTTTCTCAACCATTCAGTTTATTTACTAGCAGCTACTAGAGCCACAAACTCAGATTCCATAGTAGAGCTAGTAATGCAAGTTTCCTTCTTAAATGCCTAAGAAATCGCACCACCACCAAGTAGGAATACCCAGCCACTGGTGGATGAATTATCCTCAGTATTGGCGATCCAACTTGCATCAGTGTAACCTTCCAACACTGAAAGATATCTAGTATATGACACAAAGTAATCCATTGTTCCTTTCAAATACTTCAGTACCCTTTGAATTGCTTGCCAATGTTGAGTACTAGGATTACTAGTGTACCTACTCAGTTTACCCACAACAAATGAAATGTCAAGCCTAGTACTTGTCATGGCATACATCAAGCAACCAATCACCCTAGAATACTCAAGATGGGAGACAGCCTGACCATTGTTAGGCATCCGTTTCTCACTTGTATCCATTGGTATAATCATTGGAGTACAATCAATGTGATTGTATTCCTTCAGTACCTTCTTAATATAATGAGACTGAGAAATTACAATACCATCACTTTCATGTTTGATCCTAATGCCAAGGATAACATCAACCTCCCCCATGTCTTTCATGGAGAACTTTGATGAAAAAAATTCCTTTGTCTGATCAACCTTAGCTTGGTCAGTACCAAAGATTAACATGTCATCAACATATAGGCATATGATGACTCCTTTACCAGATTCATCAAATTTGCTATATACACATTTGTCAACTTGGTTAAGCGAATAACCATTAGACAAAACCACTTCATCAAATTGTTGGTGCCATTGCTTAGGTACCTGCTTTAGTACATATAAGGACTTAATCAGTTTACACACCTTTCCTTCATGACCAGGCATGATGAAACCTAGAGGTTGGTTCATGTAAACCTCCTCATCTAAATCACCATTCAAGAATGTTTTCTTCACATCCATCTGATGAATAATCAGATTGTGAATACTTGCTAGAGCAATCAGCATTCTTATGGTACTGATACGTGCTACTAGAGCATAAGTATCAAAAAAGTCTATCCCTGACTTTTTTTTAAAGCCCTGAATGACTAACCTTGCCTTGAACTTTTCAATAGTTCCATCTACCTTCATTTTCCTTTTGAAAATCCATTTGTTACCAAGTGGATTACAACCTGGAGGTCGATCAACCAACAACCAAGTGTTTTTGCCCATGATGGAATCCATCTCATCATTTATTGCTTCTTTCCTGAAATCAACATCCTGGGACTTCATTGCTTCATCAAATGTTTTGGGATCATCTTCAACATTTAAGCAATAGGAGTATTGATCAGAGACCTCATCCCTTGTTCCTTCAACCAAGTATAGTTGAAACTCAGGCCCAAAATTCCTTGGAGTCCTATGCCTTGTGCTTCTTCTAAGCTCAGGCCCACGTTGTTGAACCACAACCTCATCAGTAACCCTTTCAGGTTCTACTGAAGCACCAATGTCCTCAGCTCCAGCAGGAGTCCTAAGGCTTGGTTTAGGAACTGATGAGAACCTAATCTCATCAAAGTTATCATCCCTTGATTCAATGATTGAGTTTATAGAAACTGAATCATTAGGTTCAATAACATAAAACCTATAAGCCTTGGAATGCTCACCATATCCAACAAAGACTCATTCAATGCCTCTTTTACCCAAAGTTTTCACTTTTGCATTAGGGAGTCTTACAACATTCCTACAACCCCAAACCTTGAGATAGTTCAAGTTTGGTTTCCTTTTAGTCCAGAGTTCATAAGGGGTAATTCTGTTCCTTTTGTTGGGAACCCTATTTAGTAAATAGCTAGCTATTAACATAGCTTCACCCCAAAACCCTTGACTCAATCCTGAATAGGATAACATGGAGTTAATCATTTCTTTCATTACTCTGTTTTTCCTTTCAGATATACCGTTTAGCTGAGGGGTATAGGGAGCAGTCGTTTCATGGACAATACCAACAGACTGGAAATACTGAGCATCCATGTACTCACCTTCCCTATCAGTCCTAAATCTTTTTATTTGGACTCCTTGTTGTAATTCAACTTCAGTTTTAAATACTTTAAATCTATCTAATGCTTCATCTTTAGTATGTAACAAGTAAACATAGAAAAACCGAGAAGCATCATAAATGAATGTTACCAAGTATTTCTTATTCCCTAATGAGGGAGTAGCATGCAAATCACATAGGTCACTATGGATTAGCTCCAAAACATTAGTTTCACGTTTTACATCTTGAAATGGTTTCTTAGTTAGTTTGTTCAGCATGCAAGTCTGACACTTTTCAGTGTCCATGTCAAATACTGGGATTAACCCATCCTTAGACATATATTGCATCCTCTTAAAGTGGACATGGCCCAGCCTAGCATGCCATAGTGAAGAATCCTTTAGTTTACTGGTGGACACTGAGGCTGAACAAATATTTGCACTACCAGGACTAATTGAGTTAATGCTAGTGGTTGTTTCAATATTAAGCATGAACAATTGATTGCTCAAATAACCAAAACCAATAAACACACCATGTTTGGAAAAAAAATTATTAGATTCAATCACTTGTTTATAACAACAATTATTCAAAACACTACTAGAAAGCAAATTCTTCTTAATATTAGGAACATGCAAAACATTAAACAAGCTAACAATCTTTCCAGAACTAAACTTAAGATCTACACAACCACGTCCATGCACTAGGGCTGTTGATTCATTCCCATGTGAAGAATAGATCCGTCATTCAGTGACTCATAAGTCTTGAACGAGCATCTATCTTTACACACATGAATAGTTGCTCCAGAATCAACCCACCATGCAACATCATCATCCTGCACAAAATAAGCTTCAGATACATATGTAACATAATAAATCTGGAGAGATTAATTAAACATATTCTGACCTTTCAGTGTTGTGTTGTTTAAACCAATCACTAAACCATTTATTCCTGATCCACTAGCTTTGCTGCCAGTACCAACACTTTTACAATCCCTTTTGAAGTGTCCAGGTTTCCCACACTTCCAACAAGCCACCGAGGACTTCTTGTTTGTATTAGTTTTGGTGTTATCCTGATGCTTACGTTTGCCTTTTTTGTCATTGTACCTGGATGAGTTTTTATGCTCCACCATATTGACAACTGATGAACCAACAATATTTTTGCTCTTTGGCTTGTCACTATCTTCCATTCTGAGGGATTCCTCAGTGCGCAAATGACTTCCCAACTCAACAAGAGTTAAATCCTCCTTTATATATTTCAAGGTGTGCTTGAAATCTTTCCAAGAAGGAGGAAGTTTATCTATGACATAAGAGACCTGAGTGGTATCATCCATGTGCATAGGATGTTGTGTAAATCTACCAAGTATACTAAGAATTTCATTGTATTGTTCCATGACTGGTCTTGAATCAGTTATTTTGTAATTTGTGAAATCACTCACATGGAACTTCTTACTTGATGCATCCTTAGCCATATATTTGGCTTCCAATGAATCCCGTAGTTCTTTACCAGATTCATAATTTTGGTAAATATCAATTAAGGAATCACACATACCATTTAGAATAATCACACGAAACACATAGTCATCATTCTCCCATTTGATCCTTTTCCATATGTTCTCCAAGGTAGCATCATCACCACCATCGGGAATAGAGTTGTCAGCACATACACCACGTTCATGGTAGAAAGAAGAAAGTGCACCTTCTTTTGCCATCTTCTGAAATCCACGCCTTCAAACTTATCCAGCTTAGAGAAGTTAGCCACCATATGCTTCATAGCAGCCGCCATTCATAATCACAAAATAATTTACTTTGATTGTTGGTGTTTACTTCGTCGCAACCAGGGTAAGTTAATCAAAACCTAGCTACGTACCAAAGCAATGATTACCAGATATCACTTGGAATCGTGTAATCACTTTCCAAAGTAAATTATTCGACCCTAATGCCTGGGTATCACAAATACCTACTTGGGATAAGACCAAATCTCTAACCCTTTTGTTGCTATGTGTTTCTTGTTTCTGTCTCTCTTTCATGCAAGTTATGATCACCTATTTATAGGTGGAGTACTCAACCCTAGTCAATGGTATTAAGAGGAATTAATGACCAATTAGTCTCCTCTTAATAGTCTCCATAATATCAGGTCAATGTGGTTACAAGGCCAATTAAACATGGTTTTGAATGCAATTGAATTGGTCAAAGACCGTTACAGGCATACTTGTTCACCTCCAGCATTAGTCAATCCTTCTGTTCCACTGAAGCATCAGCAAACCCTAAAGGGTGTTTCTGCTGAAGCCTTTAGTACTGAAGAAGACTAGCTGATGAGTAAATACTGAAGACATGTCTTCATTGGTGTTACTCCCTGATGAGTACCTTATGTCCAGAGTTATACTCTCTGAAGATCATCAGCGATGCTGAATAAACATTAAGCACAATATGATTCAGGGTGTTCAGGGACTTATGGGTGTACACTTTGTACCTCCTTACCCATTCACCAGTATGAACTAAACCCACAATTGAACTATATTTCCAACAGTTTCTACCTCGATTTTAAAATTTGGCAATTACATAATTTTTCGGTCAGAAATTATGTCAGAGTAAAGCATTTTATATCGGACGGAGACAAAATCAAATTTTTTGAAAATTCAACCACAACCTAATCACAACACATCTACTTAAGATTAAATTCACTTCATCATTTTAGATATTATCGAGATCGATTGTACTACAGAGTATCGTGTGACAAATAACAACATCATGGTGGTGGGTAACAAAGAAAGACCACCAATGTTTGTATCTAGTCGATATGATCAATGGAAATCACGTTTTCTTCGATATCTTGATACAAGACCTAATGGTGATTCTTTAAGGCAATGCATTTTTGATGGACCATATGTCTTTTCAATGATCATCGTTCTTGCTACACTAGCCAGGCACTAGTGACGAAGTACCCGCACATGAACGAGATGAAACGAGATCCGACCTCACACCTGAGAAGCGTTCTTGGCTTGATAATCAATTTATTTGATTCTAAGTGGGATTGGAGATTATATTTACTCCATGGTTGATGCATGTCTACTGTTAAAGTGACATTCTTAGAAGAGTTTTCTCCTTAATCTGCTTTTGATGATCTCCCCATCAATCAAGGGGAGGAGTTAGGAGTAATTGATAAGGAAACACAAGAAGAAGAGATGGATGTGGCTGAAACAGTATGACTAAAGTTAGCATCTATAATGCAACAGGAGTTAATACTAGTTTTAGGGGAGGCTAGTGCTGGTAGAGAAAATATTAGTGCTAGTCATGAAAATATTAATTTTGATATTAACTAGTATCCAAAAGTAGGTGCAACATGATGCTGAATTAGCTAAAATCTTGGAAGAGCATGAAGTGGAGCCAGAATTAAATGCTACCCGGTCTTCAAAAGAGGAATCGGATGATATGAAAGATATTCAATCACAACAGCTTTCAGAGGAAAGATTGGAAAATATGGTTGAAAAGTTGGACTAGGGAATACCTATCATTGCACAATTTCTAGATGCCTACAATGAATATATGGCAACTCTTTCTATTGGAGACAGGTATGATCATGTGGAAATGACCCTAAATCATTAAAGAGACATGACTAATCTTTTGGAGTTTCAAGATAAACAAGAAATGGCTTTAAAATTTAAAGTTGGAAAGAGAACATTTTATAAGGCTATGCTCAGAAAATCATAAAATGTACACTCAGAAGGACTTTAAAGGGATGAGTTTTGAGAAACTTGAGGAGTTGGATTTACTTGTTATTAGATTTGCAAATATCTTTCTAGATCTTGGTTCTAAGATGGAAAAAAAGTATCATCATGATCAAGAAAGATATTTTGAGAAGTGTAGAGCAAAAAGAAAGAGAGATGTTGAGGTTGGTACTTCATATACTGCTGGGATTTCTCATGTTACAATAAGATTTGATGACCAAGGATTAAGAAAAAGGAAAAAGAAAATGATTCCACTTGTTAGCTTTACAACAAAAGGTGAAGGTCTTTTTAGTCCATAACTTAAAGGTTGTTTAGAATTAGTTGTTACTAATACTCAGTTATGCCTCTAAGTTGAAAATTTCCAATCATCAACTATGAAATTCATTATGGAGAAAAAGAAATATTGTGGAAAATTTATAGAGCTGGAGAAGTAGAGGAGTATCAGTTTTTGGATAGCATGTTTCAGGTCTTAGACAGAGAAGACTTGAATGACTTATGGGAGACTCTGAAGAAGAGGGTCGGAGTAGAAAATTCCTCAGCCTATCATGATATGATAGACTTCTATCTATGGGAAACCATGAAGAAGATGTATGAACCTGATGAAAGCAACAACATATGTGGAAGACAGGATGCAACAGAAGTAAATCATTGGCATTTATATAACTCTTCTAGAGTATAAAAGTTAACTATGACAAATGTTTCTACTTATTTACTTATAGACAGGAAGTATCCATTTTCTCAAATTACTCTTAAAAAGGTGAAATGTCAACTGAAGGTAGGTGTGGAGGACCATGTTGCTATTGATTTCTTAAGTTCCTTCAAAGCCAGATTAAGAAGTAGATCAAGGTTTTGATGTTCCTAATTTTTATTCAGAAACTTGGTAGATTTATAAATGTAGATCACAAGCTTAGGGGAGGATGGTCAGGAATAAAATTAGTGTTGGTTTATATTACATTACAAGTATTAATAATCATAATACTGGTAGTGATATTCTTAGTGTTGGTTGTGGTATGACAAAATTGAACATAGTGAATCTTAATTCGTTAAAGATATCAGTGCTATTTTAGGGATAAATACTGAAGACGCATTGGATATGCACGGAATATATTGTGTATATCTTCTAAAATTTTAACCTTATTCATTCATATCTTTATTTTGTAAAGGCTCCTTGTATTATAAAAAGAGGTCCTAGGTTTAAGTTTAATTATCTCTCGGCTTTGTAATCTCACTTCAAGGTTGTAAACCTAATACTCTATGTTAAGAGTATTCATATTGTGAATAATATGAAAGTGTTTGATTTATATTCTCTGTTTGTTATCACAATACGTACATAATCTTCATAATATCAAAGAGTAGATTCTGTATACTCTTTGATATCATTCAAAGGTTCTACTAAATCTATATAGGATTTATTCTTCGTAGTCTAAGTCTACAAGGTAGGCTAACAATCTCATAAGGGATCAATATAGAGGATAAAATGACCCGCTCCCAGTCCAATTTGATCTAGATGACTAAAGCTCCCTGATGCATACTTGTGATTATGCGGCTAATTGGGGCATGTGCATTAGGGAGAACATTAGGGAGTTATCTATGCACTACCCTTCTTGGCACAATATGCCAGATAAGGAGAAGGACCCGTCTTGGGTAAGCTTGGGGTAACTTATTTCATTATCATTTTATATTTATTTCATTATCATGTTCATTTATTTAATTGTGTACACTTCTCTAATTTTGTTTATATCATATAAATAAATAAATAAATCTAGATAAATATAAATATTATCTTTAAATTCATTTATTTATTTATATCATATAAATAACTAAACAAATTTAGATAAATATGTAAATGATATCCCTAACTCTGTATTTGTTGAATATGATTATAGGATCTGTTTGACTTGTGTCTCCACAGAAAATCTGAGCGTTGGCCACATATATATGTGGGTTTCTAGGCCTATTGTAAAAAATCCTACATTACTAACAAGACTAATTACAAGAAAAATAATTGGAAACGCGACGTAGAGGACAATCATGGCGTGGAGTCGATCAAAAGAAACTGTCCCTCAGGCATTCTCGAAGAAACTTGGGATAACTATATTTTCTTTTGGAATGATCCAAAGAACCTTCCTGTTGTGCCCAAAATAAAAAATAGGACATATAGCACGGTGGTAAGAGGAAAGGATCTCGGTCTGTTCATGCCTTCCGAAATCTGATTAACGCTTTGGTGTGTGGTGATTTGTCGTTTTTTATTTGTTGCATCTTTTATACATGTGGATCTGTAGATGAGGAGCTTAGAGACTCAGGAGTGCCCGTCACTCATTCATACTTTCTTTCGTACACATACAGAAGACGGTGTATTCACGATCCTCGAAGACAAAGCTATATATGTATATTTTGTCCCCAATAGTGGCACTTTAATTATTTGTCAAGAATGAAGCCCGACTAATTTATTAGCTAATAGCTATATTGTGTTTTTATGACTACGTAGGATGAGACGCTAAGGCTACAGGATTTACGCTCCAACACTCCCTCGGGTATCCTCTACACCGAAGAGGATATCGTTCGACTGGATTGCCCGAGCAAGGGTGGGGGAATATTCCCGATATCGATAGGGTTGTGGTTGGACGCGACACTTATCCACTACCCTCGGCCGAATACTCTCACGCCTCCGAGATTAGAAAGCTGAAAAAATTAAAAAGAGCATAATGCAAAACATCAACGTGTTCATAAAGTTGTTTTTGAGTGGCAACAAGTATTTTGAGATGCTTACACGGCTTGATTCGATGTTTCATCAAGGTAGTGGCAACGCCCAATGACGCGAATGTTGAGATGTCGGGTGATGACGTGAGGAGGATGAGGATGAAGATTAGGTGATGCGGGGTAAGCAGATGTTATTTTATGTCTTGTAGTTTATATTGGTGTCCTATATGTGAACAGTGGGTTCCCGGTATGTTGAATTAGAACATGTTATCTAGCTAAGTTAATATATTATCACCCCTTTGAGACTATTTTTTGTTATATAACATTTTGGACCAACTAGCCTTAATATATCAAATGCGTTGATCCTTTATATTTTGTATGGTGTTTTAGTACGAATTTTAATATATTTGGATAGATTCCATATTGGTTTATACAAGATTCTTGTTTTGGTAGATATTTTCGAAAAAATACCGAAAAAGCCTGTTTTGCAGGCTGCACAAAAAAATGCAGAGTTTTGACCTTTTTGTTTGGTCAACTTATCCCGGGCGACATGTCGCCGGGGAAAAGTCTAGTTAGATATTGACCTTATTGGTTGGTCAAGTTATCTCCGGCGACATATCGCTGGAAAAGACCAACACTAAGAGGGTGTTTGGAATTGCGTTTGAAACTAGATTATCTACATATTTCATTTTGAAAATGGAGATAAGATAAAATGAGTGTTTGGATAGTAAATGGAGAAAAGTGATTATTTGCGTTTAGAAGCTTTCAAAATGGAGTTTTGAAAAAATGAAACATATTTTATTCATTTTACTCATCAAATAATCAAATTTGCGAAACATTTAAAAAACTAATTAACTAATTATTGCGATTTCAATAGGATAATCAAATCCAAACACTATTTTCTAGTATGGCGTTTTCAAAATGATGATTATATGATTATTCATTTTTAAAAAGATTAATATGTTTTAAATAAACAATCCCAAACACCCCCTAAACAACAAAATCTGCTATCTTAGGGCGTTAACGGTCAACATATTACAAACACCATGTCGTTAACTAGTTTTACTGAAGTAACAAATATTATTACTATTGTTATTATTATATATATATATTTTTTTTTAATTATTATAATAACTTTATTAGAATACTAGAATTTACAAGAAGTTAGTGGGAAGCCGAGATACTATCTGAGCTCCCACTCCTTTAGCTATTGCAAAACCAATTTTGATTATAATTATTATTATTCTTATTATTTTATTATTATCATCACTTTTGTTTTATTATTTTCATCACTTTATTATTATTATTATTATTTTTGTTTATTATAAAATTTTTATTTATTAATCAAACAAACTTGGAAGGGAGTCGAGAAACTAGTTGCGCTCCTACCCCCTTTTGGAAAAAAACCAAGTCTAGAAAATAGAAAAATACCACTCCTAACATCATTAGAATGACAAGTATATAAGCGCTTGAGGCGCGAAAGAGTAACCAAGGCTCCCTCTTCAAGTTCCCCAAAAGTAGAGAAAGCAAAAGGGATGAACGAGTAGCCATGCTTTGCACAAATAGAAGAATACTTCCTCCTCTTCTTCTTAATAGCAGTCCGCAAAACAACCCCCAGGACCCAAGAATCCAACCCCGGCCCAGCAAATAGAGAGACACCCGTAACATCCAAGCAAGCATCCTTGCCTTGGGACCAATTATACAAAAATAAATCCGTTTGACGTAGGTTTCGTCCATCATCTGAAAGAAATTCCATAGGGGCCTCTTTCCGCACTGAAACACCAACTTTAGAACATATATCAAACAACATATCGCGCACTAGATTATGCCGAAACTTCAGCCCCACCTCACTAGAGTAGTGAACAACATGGTCACCGACTAGTCCATCCTATACACATGGAAACTCGAACAAGAAGATCCGCCAGGAAACAAAGGAACCGCCAAACGATAACACAAGACGGCTCGAAATTGACGTGGGTTCATCCGCTGCCCAAGCCCATCAATTAGAATAGTAAAGAGATAATCTTGTGCATGAGGAGCACACATGTAGCTAAGAAGAGCTTCCTGCCGACGACTCAAACCATAACGTGACAACATAAGTCCATCAATGATACCAAAATATCTCATTGCCAAAGACTTCATAAAATGGGGGGAAAGAGAACAAGAGGTAACAAAGAGAGCGTCAACACCAAAAAAGTTCGAGAAAGCGTCCATGGTAGACAGAAAGTTGAGACCCGGCGAAACAATCCCAGACCTAACAAAATATGATCCTGCAAAGAACTAGACTGCAAACGAGAGGTGATGAAGGAAAACTAACCGAATTCCTCAATGCACAAGACCCCAAGACCACCAAGTATGATGGACAGAGTGGAAAGTCTCCACTGCCAATCTCCAAAACCGTGACCTCAGGCAGAAACAATCAACTCCAAAGAAGTACGCAAGGCCTGATCAAACTGAACCTGAGCGCCACCAGGAACCCCAGGAGGACAAGTCATCAAATCAAAAACTAACTTGGCAACCCCCCTCAATTGCGAAGAAGAAAAAGCTCACACGTGCGAATAGCATCCAACAGGGAAACGAACTTGGAAACTCGGCGCGCAACAAAATCACAGGAAAACATAAAGTCCCTACTAACAGCCCCACCAAGAAGCCTAACACCACGCACCGGGCGAGATAAAGAAGACCCCAAGGATCCTCCACCGGCCAGAAAAGCTAAGTCTTACCAACATTCAGATGTAACCCACGAGCTGGACCATCAACCCAAATGTTTATTATTATTATTATTATTATTATTATTATTATTATTATTATTATTATTATAAAAAAACCATCACTTTATTAGAAACAAAAAGGGATTTACAACATATTAGATGGGAGTCGAGATACTATCTGCGCTCCCACCCCTTTAGCAATGGCAAAACCTATTCTATGGAAAATATGTACAGCAGCGCGCGCTCCAATGTCTTGAGCCTTATAAAATCTCTGGATCCGCTTCAGCAACGCTACTGCATCTTCTTGTAACTCCCCTAAAGAAGAAAAGGAGAAAGGAAGAAACCCATATCCGAGAGCTGCACACTTAGCCAAATACTTGCATCGTTTATGTTGTGCAGCATCAATCACAGCTCGGCCAGGTACAAAGTCATTCATCCCCGTACGAGTCAAAGGAGAAGAACCAGTCAGATCAACACACACATCTTTGCCTCCATTGCAAGAATAAAACAAAATATCTGTCGGACGTAAGGTATTATCAAGTCCTCCATCTAATCCAATATTAACTTCCTTTTCGACAGATATCCCTTAACGATAGCATATATCAGCAAGAGTATCACGTACAAATTGTGATGATGCTTAATCCCAACGATACTAGCACACGATACCGCATGATCCCCAAATATATCCCCATCAAATACTCTCGAACAAGCTGAACAGGGCTTCGAAACAGAGAACAATGGAATACCTAAGCGATAACACAAAACACATCGATAAGACCTCCCATTCATAGTTTGACCCAACCCCGAGATAGGAACCGTCCTAAGCTAATCGAAAGTATGATCCTCCCTCTGAGATGCCCATAAAGCCATCTGTTGAGAAGATAAAGCAAAAGTGGATTCTGCATTCTTAATAACCCGAGTAAAATATATATCTGCCATTTTCTTCATGAGTTTGGGGGCAGCGACCTTACTGGGATTACTTAGAAAATCAATCTCCATAACCGAGTTAAACACACGTAAGGCATCATCAAACTGGACTCCATAAGATCTAATATCAGTGTGTTGAAGTAGCATAGACTGCAAATCAACTGACTGTAACCGAGAAGCAAGAAAAGCATAATGCAATACATCACCCGCAAAATAAATACCCAACCCCCCAAAGGAAAAGGGCAACGTAGCAAGTCTCCACTGCCAATCACCAAATCCCGGTCCAGAAGCAATAACAATACGCTCCAAAGAAGAACGGAGTGCCATATCAAAAGAACTTTGGGCAGACTTAAAAGCACAGGGTGAAAATGTACGCATAGAAAAATATAACTTGGAAATACCAGCACAAGAACGAAGAAGCAACAACTCACATTGAGGATCATTAATTTTTGCCACGGCATCCATAAGCTCAATAGTCTTAGCCACACGCTTCGACACAAGCTGACTACAAAAATCAAGGTCTACACTCGCAGGCCCCCGAGCAACTTAACACCACGCGTAGGTCGAGCAATATTATCTGGGAACACACCAACAAACTTGCTTCGAGGATCCTTGGTCGGCCAAAAAACTTCAGTCTTATCAATATTCAAATGCAAGCCATACACGGGGCCCTCCTTCATGATACACTCCAAAACTTTCCTAACAACCAAAGTATCCCCAATAATAGTACCATCATCCAAATACCAGGCCTGTAAAGAAAGAGAAAAGGAGTCCCGAATTTTACATATCAATGGTTGAAGTACAAGAGCAAAGAGTAACGGACCAAGAGGGTCACCCTGCTGTACCCCCTGACATGACCTTAATACATGCTCCCCACAATACAACCTAGCCGGGCTAGAATAACAGAACTCCACCCAAGACGAGATGGAGGGACAA